>CM041538.1:23975591-25175591 GCA_023238725.1 Scortum barcoo
ATTCTCCGAAAGGCTCGCATGATGAGGAGGAAGAAGATGAACGGGGCATCATCTGATGTGTGCTGCTTTGCCCAGTTTCATACTACTAGGTGAAGGGCACGTCCTATTTTGGGCTCCCTAATCTGCTCATCACATTCCTGCACAGGTAATGAGATTACCTAACAGCATTTGCCATTGCAGTCTTCTTCCTCGCAGTTGTTCATTTTCTCCAGCGGATCTGAGCTCTTTTTGACTCGAAGCTGGAAAATGTCAAGATCATAGTGGAAGGTGATTGTGCTCCACCGCAGCGATGCACAGACCGAGCCAAGATTAGGCTGAGTGCACGTAAGGACACAGCCAGCTACTATCAGCTGTGTGATCCATCATACCAGCTGGAGCTTTCTGCGTGCCCAAGACATCTAAAACATCCACAGGATTGAATGCTGCCCACCATTAATCTTCACGTGTGTGTGATGTTCCCGACCATCTAATTGTCCTTCACATGCTTGGAATCCCATTTATCACCTTTTAAAAATGCACTGGCCTGAAAAATATGGGACATGCAGCACCTCCGCAAGTGTGACAGACACTACAAATCAATCCAGGTCATGTGACCCCAGGTGGGAGTCCTCACCTGGCATGCAGTTCATAGGGTGACTCTGAGGTGGCGGCGGCAGGGAGGGCAGCAGGACGGGTGGAGTGACGGAGGGGACACGTGTGGGTGAGTCAGCTGATTCACAGTCACAGGTGCAGGCTTTGACGTTCCGTGTCCATGTCTCGATCACCTGCTGGTCCTCCTCCTGCAGCTCCTCGTCCTGGACAGCTTCCCCCTCCTGAGCGACCTCCTCCTCCTGAGGGACACGTGGGAAGGAGTTAATCCAGAGTTTGCTCCCAGAGCGAGCTAAAGTCACATTTCAAACTTCTTACCGGTGGTTTATTTATGGGCTCTTACCTCCTGCGTGTGAACAGTGATCAGGGCTGTGCCACGTAGACAGATGCAGGAAATGAAGGAGCAGATGGTGAAATTCAATTTGAAAGCCAAAACCAAATTTTACAGGAGCAACTAAAGAGAATTAACCAGAATTAACACATTGACTAATTAATTGATTGACTGTTTGCAGACATTTTCATGTGATTAACACGACTGAGACAAATATCTCAGATTATTCTGCATGATTTGTGCATATGTGACCAGAAAAATCGAGGAAATAAACACAATATTACAGAAACAAAATACTCCTCATTCCCCAGTATTACTAAACTCTTCATAATTAAGGTATATTCCACATTTTATTGCAGCACAACTTCTGCAGGGTACTTGTGATTAGCATGGTTACAAAAAGACACCATAAACAAGACAGAACAGTGAGTATATACCTGATTTTTAAGGCAGACAGAGTGCATTATGATTAAATGATTTCCCTCGTGCAGGTGCACAGTGACTTACCCTGAGATAAAAGCAGGAGGAAGAGCACAGCAGCACACCGAGCAGTGACCTCCATCTTCCTCTTGAGCTGTGCTGGAATGTGATGTGTGTGTGATACCCAACGGTGGTAGATGGGATTACTGTAATCCACAGGCCTGTTATGGCCTTATCTAATACTCTTCATTGGCCCTCGGACACCTCCCTTAGGCTTATCTCATTGTACTGCACCTGTGGCGAGTATCACCTCATGAATCAGGAGGGAGCTTTATATGACAGTGGACCTGTCAACATTACATCTTACTCATATTATATCATATATATCATATTTAAATGTTTAAAACACCATACGCCATGTTTCCTGTCTGTACCTCAGCATCTGATAAAGAATAATCCGTGGGGGTAAAAAAACATGGTTTAACCACATTGGGTTTTTATGGGCATCACAATTTATTAATGGGGAGCAGTTTCCAGGCAACCAGCAGAGACAGTGCTCCCCGCCAAGAAATAATCCGGCAGATCACCCCCCGTAAAACTGAGAATTGTATATTGGGGGTTTTATTGTTTGTTTGTGAATTTGTGAGCTTCAGGAGTGCTGGTGGTAAATACTTTCAATTTTGACAGCCAGGCTAGCTGTTTCCCTCTGCTTCCAGTCTTTGTGCTAAGCTAAGCTAACCTGCTCCGGGTTGTTGCTTTGTGTTCGTCAACAGACACGAGAGGTGGTTTCAGTCCTCTCATCTAAACTCTCCGTAAGAAGGAAAGTAAGCCTACTTCCCAAGATGTCCAGCTATTCCTTTAAGTTTCTGAACCTACTGTGTTGAATAGCCAACAACATAACATGATCCTGATTAAGTCTACAGAGCACTATTAGTGTGTGCTTGGATTTTCTTAGTTTCCTGTGTTTCTGAACATCAACCTTCGGACAGTGGTGTATGGCCCTCAGCTAAGGTGCACTGTGAGTGTCTAAAACACACACAGCTGTTTTAAAATCACAGCTTTGCTTATTGGTTTTATAAAGTGGTTACTACGTGTACTTGGCAGGTTTTCTTAAAATGAACACACAGGAACAAAAAATACAATAATTTACTGATAACAAATAATTATTCATCCGCCAAGCAATATAGTTCTCCAGCAATATTTAGTAGAATGGTTGGCAAGAAACATACACACATTAAGGGCTAAATTTTCTCTTTTTTTTTTTTTTTGTCTTCCTCCTCTATCCTGTCTAACACTGATCCAGACTCAGCTCGCCTGATAAATAAAAAATTAATCTGATTTTAAAAATATTTTTTGTTTACGCTTTATTTCACAACAGCTTCGATCAAACTATCCTTTTATAAATGTAAAAACACAAAATATGATGCTCCTGGTCTCACTCCGGATCCATGTAAACAGCTGATTCGGTTTCAAGGAGGCGGGACTCTCCCCTTTTTTGACCGACGTGCGCCTCAGCCAATCACAGCCTCGACATTGAGTTAAAGCCTCAGGTGGGCGGAGTCTGTGTGTGTGTGTGTGTGTGTGTGTGTGTGTGTGTGTGTGTGTGTGTGTTTCAGGGCTCGTCTCTCCACAGCAGAGCACACTGTTGTTATTTCAAGGTAAGTAGTTCTCTCTATTACCATCTTTTTATCTTTTTATATCAGAGCACTTACACACACACACACACACACACACGCTTGGTGTCTGTGGGTGTGTGAGGGCGCAGAGCAGGATCCCGATCACGGATGAATAACGGTGTTCACGGCACTTCCGTCAGCCTGTGTTGATAACGGGGGAAGAAGAGGATCATTTCTGTCCTGTCTGTGGTGCAGCTGCAGAGAAATGGCTTTTAAACTGCTCATTAAAAACCACCAGTCTCATCTGTGATCTCCCATCTGTTTCACTGTGCCTTGAATTGAAAAGCTTTATTAATATATGCACTAAACGTGAACGTCTATCTCAAACATATGGCAGCAAATCATAAATAAATGGCCTCACAACTAACTGCCCCATTGGTGTTGTATATTAAATTATTACATGATGACATTTTATTAAGTTTTGTTGAACAGATTCTGTTTAATCTGCCCTGCATCTCATTTCCTGATCACCCCCCACATGTCTTAATCATTTCCTCAATTTGGATCAAGTTGTAAGAATCAGTCTGATACCTATATTTAAAAAAGTGATTAGATGTCTTATTTTTTAATTATCTCAGAGGACGTCTTTGACCTCCCACTCGTCTCTCATCATGTTTTTCCCTCTCTCTCCTCGTCTCTTTCATTTCAGATGCAGTTCATGCTCCTGTTCAGTCGGCAAGGCAAGCTCAGGCTTCAGAAATGGTACGTGCCTTTGTCTGATAAGGAGAAAAAGAAGATCACCAGAGAGCTGGTGCAGACGGTCCTGGCTCGAAAGCCCAAAATGTGCAGCTTCCTGGAGTGGAGAGACCTCAAGATTGTGTATAAGAGGTGGGTAAGAATGGGATGTGTTAATGAATCAGATGTTTTCCAGTTGAACACTCACAGGAGAGAGTTTTTTTGTTGTTGTTGTTGTTGTTGTTGTTGTTGCACACTTCCCCCCGGGCGACTCCGAGACCTATCATTCATGGAGAAAGTGTTATCAGAGCTGCTCTCAGACTACACCAAGAAAGAGCATTAATTTTGCCTCATTATATCCTGTTGCTGTGCCAACGGATGGGCAGGCAGACTAATGGTGAACCCGGGTGACCCAACAGGGACTAGACAGCTGGCGACTTTGCACCATTGCATGAGAACTCAGACATTTGTTTAGCTCTTCAATTTAAATAAGTTTGTCCATAATTGTTTTTTTTTATATGTTTGTGTTTATGTGCTTGCATCAATTTAATGCACTCTCATTGCATTAAATAAGTTGCATTGGTCAGAATAGATGCTTTTCTCCACAGTGATAGCAGTAGTAGAGAAGCTCTCTGCTCTCTAAGTGTCTTAATAAAGTGAGTTTCCTGCCTACTCACATGTCAGCAGAAAGTATTCTGCTGTCTGAGAGTTGATGTAATAATTTTGTGCCAAAAATGAACAATGGCTTCGCTGAAACTGAAGGGAAAGAGGTCCAGGAGTCATAATTACTTTGAGAACACGATTCAATATTGGGTCGAGACGTTGTGATTTTAAGGAGATGTGAAGGGCCACAGACATTTGGAAACTCCATTTTCTTTTTTCGTTTCATTTTTTTTTTCCGACATGTTAACTTTGCTGAGAAGAAATGAAAATTTTCAGGTCACATTTGCAGGTACAAGGTGTGTCCCACAGCCAGCTGAGCCTCAGGACAGCTGGCGGAAATACCACAGTTATTAATACAACCAAGACAATAACTGTTGCTGCCGTTTGATGTTCAGGCTGGCTATGATGTACGATTGCACAGTGTGAAATATAAAATGTGAAAGGCATTTGGAAAGGAGAGATCTGGAGCACACAGCTGTAATAAGGTGTAATGTTTCAACATGCGGCCTGTATGATGAAACAGAGCCAACAGTTAGTAAGTAGAAGAAGCTTTTAATAAGGTACAGCAGCTAGTGTTTCAGCATGTCCCGTCCTCACGAAGGCGTACAGCTTGTCCAGAGCCGCAACAAAAAAATTCTCATTATAAATTAATCTGTGGTCATTTTTTCAGACACAAACAACATCATGCAAAAAAAAATACTGATAAGAAACTATATTTAAAACAGGATCTAACTTCGTCATCAGGCTGACAAATGCAGCCCTGAGAAGCAAAGAAAAGAGGAACTTTCTGGATGCACGTTTGCCCCCTTCACTTCCACTTGCCTGCTGGCCTGCCATATGCGTCAGCTACAGTAAAAGTGCTGCATCACCTCTCTGTGCCTCAGACAACAACTGAGCTGACCCCTTTGTGTTTCCTGGTCCTCGGCTGTGCCTCGCGTTCGCTCGCACACAGCAGACGAGGATGGAGTGCACCACGAGGCGGCTCAGGGATATAAAGGAAACAAATGACAGGAGACGATAACGCAGACGAGTTCAGTTTTAGGCTCGTTACTCGTCCTTCTAAAATCAGCCCAGCCCATTGTGCTCTCCTGCCCTGCTGGTTGCGAGGGATCAACTGACCAGCTCCTTTATTAGCCAATCATCACATGCTTAAAGAGTGCCTTAGGGATTATCAGGGATAAGGGAGCATGGCAGAATGAAGCTTAACTCATACAGCCTTCTGCATCCGCCTCCTGGCTTTTAAATGAATACCCTGAACACAGTAAACAGCCGTCCTTAATAATAACACAGAAGTGCCCTTTCAGCACTATTGCAGTGAGCTGGGAGACAAAATATATATATCACCTAGAGATCCCATCTAAGTGATAAAAATACACAAAGTCAGCTGTTCTTGTGTTTACTTTGTCAGGTTGAGGTTGCACTTCTCACAATGAAAGATCCCTGTTTATGATTTGTTGCTTGAATTATGAAGTTAAAGTTGGCCGGTTCGTGTTGCAGATACGCCAGCCTGTACTTCTGCTGCGCCATAGAGGACCAGGACAACGAGCTCATCACGCTGGAGATCATCCACAGATACGTGGAGCTGCTGGACAAATACTTCGGCAGTGTGCGTCTCCTCGCCTCTCTTTAGTCTTTTTAAATGCTGTGTGTCCATGCCGCGGTTAATCATTCGCAGTCTCGTTTCCAAACAACAGGTTTGTGAGCTGGACATTATTTTCAACTTTGAGAAGGCTTACTTCATCCTGGATGAGTTCCTGCTGGGTGGGGAAGCTCAGGAGACGTCCAAGAAGAACGTACTGAAGGCCATCGAGCAGGCTGACTTGCTACAGGAGGTAAGACACTCGATATAATCAATGTGGGAACAATGATTTCATACAACATACAACTATGTCAGCATTTGTGATTTTTCACATCAAAGTCAGGTGGATTAGAAGTTAGAGGTTTTACAGTAGTGCTGCTTCCTCACTTACACAAGTTAGAATCCTTAAGATTTCAGAAGAAGATTTGGTGAGTTTGTATGGTTTAATACTATTTTTATTCAATAAGTCCGTCTCCACTGCACGTTGACGCCTTCTGTTTTTATTGATACATCAACTTTTCCAGCTCAGCCAAGCTCAAAAGCTTTTTTTGTGATTTATTTTCCTCTGTTTTCCAGCTTTTTCCTGTAAGATTCCTTTACTCGCAATTTAAATATGTAAAAAATAAGTGGATGGAAATTCACTTCCTGAGGCTGCTCCTTATTGTCATTACTTGCAGTATTTAAAATTGATCAGCTGATAAGAAATGTCAGAATGTGTTTTTGATGTACAATTGCAGTCAGGGCTAACCTCTATGACTGATGTAACATATTGCATTTCCTGCGACTTCTTCACAATAAAAGTCACCCCGTGTTCTGACAGTTGAATGCATCAGTAGATCAGTAGATTAGCATTGGCAGTAACTTTATACGGGTCTGATACAGAGTGAAAACCAGTGAGGACAATGGATAGCATGCTGAACCACTTGTGTACCCCTCGTATGCAGGAAGCTCATTTTAATCTGGCACAAGAATGAGCGGACTCCACCACCAGCAACAAAAATTTGTATATAGATGGGTGATTACTAAATGTTAATACACTGAATTGCTTTTGCAGTAAGTAAGGCAGACCATCAATGCAGTTTGATTTCATAAAAATAATTTTATTCAAGTCAAAGTTGGAGCGCTTGAATATCATAAAAGTAAAAGCAGATTAGCTAACAGTATTTGAGCATGTGCTTAAATGGACTTCCCCTTCAAAATGTGACATCTGCCTTGCCGTGGTGTCCTACGGTCGTTATAGATGTTGTGTCAACTCAGTGAGTTCCTGTTTAGCTCTTAGCAGTAGTGTGAGTTATGGGAGATATTTTTAGGTTTACTTTTAGAGTGAATCTAATTGTACAAGTTAACGCTCGGGTTAAGTCAGACTGAAGTAACTCAAATAAACGTGGGCCTTAATAGTACAAAAACTAAACCCCACAAAGTGAACTGGAAGAGCTATAACTGCGGTCCTGAACTCTGTCATAGGGAGTCTTAAATGTTGATATTATCTGTCTGAACTTGCCTCACTGCTCCAGTAAGTGGTGCATCATGGTGTTTCTTTCCTACACATCCTCTCGCCCTGGTCGCTGTTGGATTCCCGATACATCTCTATACATCTCAGTACATCCTCAAATTCATTTTCTTACCTGCATGAGCGCACTGTGGGACCCGGCTGATTCATGCATCCATTTTTTTTTCCCACAAATGTTTGACATTTTATTTCCTGTGATTCCCCTTTTCATCAACCTCACAGCACTTCATTGTCTGACATTTAGTTTGCTTGATCTCGATCTTGTTTTTCTTGCTGACATTTTTCTCTCTCTCTGCCTGTGTATTCTTTGCTGTTGTGATTTGCAGAATATAGACTTTCAGATGCGCCTGTTTGCAGGTACGGTTTGTAAAAAGCCCAGATAACCCTTGCCGTAGCGTTAGATCAGTAGTGCCGTAGATGCACCATAGATTTCGCCTGCACACACACTAAAGCCAGCGGAAACAACACACCAGCAACTGCAAAAGATTTTAAAATGTCGAGTGTTACGTTTCTGGTGTGTTTTTTCTGCTTCATACTGACTTCAACCCTGATACCTCTGATGTAACTGTAATCCAGGTACTAACAAGTAAATCTTCATCAAAGTATCTTTGTGAAAAATGAACATCACTGGATTCAATTCCAACTTCTGGTATCACTTACTTTATTTATTACATTAAAAAATGTTGTTCTCTCCGTCAGTGTCACTAAAATATTTCCAAAGATTTAACTCCCCGCTTTGAAATTTCACACATTCTTCACAGTCTTTTTTAGTTTGATGGTTGAAACGAGGGGGAGCTCAGGTTGCAGCCTGGAAAACAAAGCGCCATTGTCTTCATCACTGAGGCCACACAAACACTTCTGGCCTAGATTAGCATTTCATATAGCGGGAGCATAATTAGAGTAGCAGAAGCACAGCGTCACTGTGCAATCAAAACAAACACTGTCCATTAATGTCACACATTAAAACCAAAATAATCCAAATATTTTTAGCTGGACGTTTATAGAATTAATGAGAAATCTGGAAGCTTTTTTAAGCAAATTACTTCTTTTTTTATTTCTATAGATGTGAAACAACACATTGTGAAATAGAGTTCAAAGACTGATCCTGTGCAGGCAGATTTTAATGTCGAATGCACATAAATGAGGCACAAATGCAGACAGTGATTAGCATTACACAGTAGTCTTGTATGGAATTAATCGGTGTCAGGAGGCTGATGGGTTTGTTTGGATTTGTTTGTGCAACATTTAGTCAGTTAGTGAGCCAAAAGGCCACTGCTAATGAGTTCAGGGAGGCAAAATCAGGCCACTGCTGACAAAAAATTAACCTAACAATGGAGACAGGTGACGTGAACTGTGGAGAGCGACCGATGCTGGATTTTTTTAGGGATACAGACAACAGGTTATTTGTGATAAATATCTGTACTAAGGCATTTTAAGTGAGTAACAGCAACACGTGCTGCAGAACAGACCTGAAATAAGAAAGCTATGAGTCAAATGTACTAAAAAAAGGTATACTTAGATGAGCCAGTATCGCCTTGTTGTGACAGTCAGGTTTTAGTGAGCTCTAAGGGAATTTAAAGATAAATTTAACCTTTTAATCTAAAAATCTGTTGGCAGTATACCTTGCTTTTTTGCTTCACCTTAATATTTGCACTGCAGCTACGGTGGACTTATTATTAAGTTATAATGCCATCAGATGGTTTAAATTGACAAAGATAATCATTTTGTTAGCATTTTCATGTGCAAACATAAAAGTGTAATTTTGCCTTTGCCATTTCTTGTGTTTGTATGTGATCCATTATTGTGTAATCCATCATCTTTCTAATATTGAGGTACATATGGGTAAGAAGACAAATGTCATGGCAAAACATGAAAGCACCAAAGTTCAGAAACTCAGCTAACTTTTACCAAACTGGGAATATGTGGCTTGAATTATGTAATGAAGTAAAGTGGGGAAGCATTAGGGAATCCAAATGTGCGGCCCAGAACCATTAGCTGCAAGGCTGCTGCCGCTGAGCCAAGTCTGTAATCCCTGAGGGCAAACTGTGAAGCTCTTCATTGATTTACAGTCAGCAGCACCATCAGGTAGCTGTACTGTAGAGAACATACTGTGCTGGGATCCTCAAAGGCTTATGGTAAGTTCTTAATGTAGGCTTTTTCCTTGTAAGTGTATGCAGTTATGAAGTGAGTGGCCATTTTAAACCATCCAGTTGATGTTCTCACTTAGGAAGGAATGGGGTCAAAACCTCAAGAGTGCCAATCCACATTTACCCTGAGAAGGGGAGACAAAGAGGTCTCTGACTGGCTCACTTCTGTATTTGTAGAGCCAGAGTGAAGACTGGGGGAGTTTGCCAAATGAGGATATCTTGTAATGGGCCTTAGCGTCCATCCATGTCTCCATCCAGGCAATTGGTAACTACGAGACTGGTGCAGTCAGTCAGTCAGCATGGGTTTCCACTTCTGCGTGCCGTGGACTTCTACCTGCATGCACTTTTACTGACTCTGAGTGAGAAATAGACGGCACAGCAAAAAAGGTTGTGACAGACATGAACTCAAGCTTGAATGTTTAGGACATGTCTGAATTTCGCTCACATGCAGCATAATCCAACACTTTGCACATTTGGTTGAAACTCTTGCATCAGATGAGGATTTATTTGAAATTTTTATTTTCATGGATAATCAATTTTCACGGATTGATATGAATTTCTCTCAAATTTGAATACATTTCAAGTTTAAATTCAACTATTTTTTATGTATAAGTGGGAGAGCTATGCTGCCTGTGTGAATACTAGCCTGATGTTTTACTAACAGCACTGAATGAAAATATGTAGATTAATGAATGTGTATGTTTTTATATGAAATGCTGAGAAATGATTTCTGAACAATAACACATTAGAACAGCATTTTACATTTATTAATATTCATTCCACAGGTTTTTGTACATAAATATATACTAGATATTAAAGGATCATGCCACTCCACATTTTTCTTATTCTCAACCCATGAATAGACCAAAACCAACAATGCATTAATCTCTCAAATACTCGCTGAGTATCCCAGCCTGTCTGTTGCACTCAGCCTCAAGCTCATTTGTTCCCACTGAAGTTGCAAATCTTTAAAAAGGGTTGTAAATATGTCTTTTGATTTTTAAAAAAATGCTTAGTACTTTCCTAAAACAGCTGGGCAGCGTAGTTTTTAACCCAACAACACTTAAACAAGACTAAATGATGCACTTGTTGGGGACTTTTTTAGTGTTGCGGATTAATACACATTTGGTGCGCTGGCAAGTACTTCCAGCAGCAGGACAGTGTGTGTGGGATTGACTCAAAATAACCCACAACGTGTGTGTGTGTGTTCATTGTAATGAAGGAACACGTCGCCCAGAGCAACAGTGAGGCTCACGGCCTTGATGTGTTTTTAATAGTTTTTGGACAACAATGGAGCCCCATGACACAGAAGGAGAAGATATATCAGGGTTTGTTAGTCAGATCAGTTCATTGTTGGCTTTGGTCTGTTCAAAGGATTTGTTGACAAAAATTAAAATTAAAAATTAAAATCTAAAGAATATAAGCCGCCAGAGTATAGCTTTAGTTAGTGGAATAAAAGAAAGAGCTTATTAATGATTAGTTATTGTTATGGTGCCTCCTTATCTTGGTCACAAATACCTCTGCTCCTTAAGATGCTGCAAGTGACAACTATTTGGACATGAAACTCTTTATCGGTTATTTATTATTTAAACTTTGAAAACACCAAAATTCAATGTAGAGAAGCAGAAAAAGGATGGCCAAATAAACACAGGTATTCCCTTTTTTTGTGACTGGAGACAAAAATGATTGTCTCCCATTTAAAAGCCTTAACAGAGTGTATATATGGAGGTTGAGTTTGGGGCACCATTTGGAACGAGTGCCTCTGGCTTTGAGGCATTAATGAGTGAATAGTGCAGTGATTACATGGAAAACATACCGCAGGGGATTTGGCGGAAGTTATTTTAATAAGCCTTTAATGAAACATTTCTCAGGAGCTGGTCATTACTTTGGTGCCAGCGAGCAGATCCTCTTTTGGAATAATGACGCCTCGGAAGATTTCCTGCTCGGCTCAACTCCGCATGCGAGACATCAGAGATAAATTGAGCAGAGACGTCCCCGAAGAAGAGGGCGTCGTTATGGTGGTGGTGGTGGTGCACGGCTAACCTCCCGCTCCCCGAGCACAAACTGTAGACGTGTGTGAGACTGACCAGCGGTGCTTTGTCCTCTTTATTTCTGTCCTTATGAAACTGTTTGCCTCGCAGGTGTGATGGTCCCAAATATGGTCTCTGAGTCCTCTGGGCTTTTCCAGACTTAGGCCCGCTGAGGTGATTACTCTGTGTTTGTGGATTTAGGGTGTCCATACCGTTAGAGCCCCCCATAGTCAGAAGTAGTCTTTTATCTTAATTTATCAGTGTGTCTGTAGCTGGGTGAGGCAGTGCTCCCGGTTTCGTTCTTGGTCTAGTGTCAATAGTTTGTCCAAACCAAAGTCTGTCTGAGTCTGTCTGTCTTTGTTTTCCATATATTTGTGTAACATTTCATTGACACTGTTTTCATTTTCTTTTTGTTATGATTAAATATCTGCATATATCTGCATATCTGCATTTTGGATAGGTAACACTGTGACTGTGTGCCCTCAGATGAAAACAAAACACTACGCCGCTCAATGTTTCCACATCTGTCTGTTTCAAATCGTTTATACCCTCCTGCTCAAAGTGTTGCTTCTGAGGAGAATATTACAGCTTATAATAAGGGAGACTTGTGTAATATGCAGTTTCCCAAAGGTATTCAGAATATGAGCTATATTAAGCTAAACTGCTTCAAACTGAACACAGACATAAAAAAAACACTGTGAGGCTTTTTGACTTTGGGTAAGTGGGAAAAGTAAAAAATCCCCATCGAGATATCACATTAAAAGGCACCTTTTAAAGGAAAATACACATATTGCTTTCTGGCTGAGAGTCAGATGAGACATCTCTTATATGTACAATAAATATGAAGCAACCTACATAAGATGGTCAGCTTAGCATAAAGACTGCAGGAAAGCTCTCAAATTAACACACAGGTATTATGTCTGTTTAATTCATACAGAAAATTAAATGTAAAAACATCAACGTGTAGTTTTGTGATGTGAAACTATTTTGACTTCTTATATTTTTGTGCATTTACAGATTTACATTGTGTTAATTATTGAGCTTTCAAAGTGCTGCAAGGTTTTTTATCTTTGGACAGAGCCAGGTTAGCTGTTTCCCTCTGTTTCCAGTCTCTATGCTAAGCTAAGCTTCCTATTTCTTGTCCTAACATGAGAATGGCGTCTGTCTTCTCATCTGAATCTCAGCGAGGAACCAATTAAGCGTATATGTACAAAACAAAATGACCTTTTCTTTTTGATATTTAAAGTTCAAACAGCAGTGAGAATAGTCCATGTGAAGTGATGCCTCCAGCCTGCTGCACTCCTCCTGCATGTCCTGCCAGTGAAGTGTCTGAATGAGATGGCTGTTACAACCCAGCGTTGTCTTCTTGTTTTCTAAAGCTGTGTGCGTTTCTCTCCCCCAGCCCCGTCATGAGTACTTTAATGTGCCTGTGTACTGATTGGCTGCCATCGCTGCCGCTGCTGCTGCTGCTATCCACCCTGCATGCTGAGCTCCCTGGTGCCTGGCACTTTTCTTTCCACCCTCTGAGCACCTGTCATTGTCGCTGGTTCGGGGGTGGAACAATATTCACAGCTCACTGTTCAATTCAACACATGACAGTCATGATGCAATATTGTCACAGTAGTAAAAGTAAATTAAAAACTACAGTAAATTGTGAAAAAATTAAGTATTTTTATGGTAGAATGGTCAAGATCAGTGTCCTGTTACTGAGGATTGAATACTCACACTATCATCCATTTATAGCAATATGTTTATTGATGATATATATTATATTTTGTAGTGATATATTGTTGCATGCCTGTCATTTGTCCATTTATTATTGGTTTCATTGCACTGGTTGAACACCTCTCTTTATTGTTACCACTGTAAAAAGTTTGCATCGTTACCATCATGACCCGAAAGTATGCTGTCTGAAAAACATTTTTTAACTGCAATGATTAGTCATTCATCGATTAGTTATATACTTTTAAATTGATCTGCAAATATTTTCAGAATCGATTAATTGTTTTCAGTCTTTTTTTTTTTGTCTAAATTCTCTGATTTCTGTTTATAAAATGTGAATATTTTCTAGTTTCATTAGTCCTCTATGACAGTAAGCTGAATGTCTTTGCATTGTGGACAAAACATTTGGGCCTTTTAATATGGCGATCAATATTTTTCACCATTTACATGTTTTATTGACTAAACAAGTAATTGATTAATTGGGGAAATGATCAACAGATTAATCAATGATGAAGTTATCTGTTAGTTGCAACCCTAAACTCAAGGTCCCCTAACTAGATTTTTTTTTCTTGAACTTTAAACTACTTGGTCTTCATCAGCAAAGAGACATACAGCATAAAGCGGACCTTTTGTTGAAGATTTTTAAATGACCTGTTCTCAAGGTCAAGAATGAAACTTCAACCAGTCGAAATCAGCAGCTGCAGTTTTTGGCTGCACACTGTTGGATCAGGACGGCACCTGATTGAAATCCACAGGTTGCATTTATCACACTGAGTTGTCAGATTGAAGTTACACACAACAAATCATATAAATCCTTTTTTCTTTTTCTCAAACCATGCAGGGAATCTCTGTCCCCTGTGGTGCACAGTTGTGTGAACACTTTATCTTCAAGGCATCAGTATTTAAGTGTAAACATCATCTTTGGACAGAAATGCTTGAAGACCAGATCACAAATATATGGATCTCCTTTAAATTTCACCCTCACTTCAACACAGATTTCAGACTCATCACACCGAAATTATTATAATAGTCTGAGAGGTGTTCATCCAGATGGTTTTAATGTTTTTATTTGTTCCCTCATTTGTCTTTGTAAATGAATTTGCATTACGCCCAAGGTGGGTGGGAGGTGAATTCATTAGATGTCATGTGTTATCTGTTGCTTTATCATGTCTCTTGTGGATTTGTCAGTTACAGTTTTGTCTTTATCTTCTCACTTCAAATATCTATTTGAATTTTTAGGTATTGTTCTTGCAGTGACTTATAAGAGTTATTGTTATAACACAATAAAATCAGAACAAACCTGAGGTCAGACTATAGCACACACTAGAAGGCCTTATAGCTTTTCAACACTATTATCTCCTATTTAAATAAATAGCAAACACCTACTCTCAAGGTAAGTGGTGTTAATGCTAATGCTAAATAAATATTTACTCTTTGCACTGATTAACTAAGGGCTCTTTTGTCTTCCCACATTATAATGATGACAGACATTTAAACACACTTGAATTAATTAGCTTTATAGACTCTTAATCTATCATAATTGCACACTGACTTTGCACTTAACATGTTTTATATGATCTGTCTTTGTTCATCTGGGTCCTATTAAGGACACTGAGGATATTTTATCAATGTATATAATAGATTACGAATAAATTGTTTATGATTCTTTGTCAATTAAGCACACTTGGTGTCTTTCTTTAATCTAACGTGATTGGTACTTGAGTTCATGGTGCCCCCCCCCCATCTGACACACTTGAAGTTCAGGCTGACATTTTGACATTTAGTTTTTACTGCAGCTGTTTTCTTCTGTGTCGGAAACAAACCCGATAACCTCACCACCAAATGCTTTGCAGATGAAGATGTGTAGCCTACATAATAGGTGACGAGGGATCCGTCACTCCGGCAAAATCGACCCCAGGAGTGAAAAGTCTATAATTGGTGAATAATGCATGGTTTACGTTTCAAGATCTGGGCAGAACATTTTGCGCTGAAAACAACACTTCAGAAGTCACTGCGTAGAAGTGGGTTGTTTTTTCTCCTCTTACATAAAGTGAGATCTCTGTCTTACTGCTCTGATGCAACTCTTCTCTTTACTTTGTGCTGAACCTTGTTTTAGGACGCCAAAGTAAGTGCTTCTTTTTCTTTCTGCCACAAGCTACCAGCCTTGTTTACCTGCACACTGTCTATGTTGTTATTTAAGACTTGTGACACATTAGGTAAAGCATGGACAAATTTTAAAGTTTAAATATATGTTTATCAAGTAATTTGTTGAAATATGTAGTCTGGTGCAGACATTGTGACTTATTAACATTAATGATGGCTGCATTCCAGTTAGGTGACCCAGTTGCATTGTGCATGCTCGCTCACTGACAATGGCATACTGGGACTTAATGGGATGGGACCATCGTTAATGTACATTTATCATATACCCCTGCGCTTTTTCTGCCAGAAAGTCTGCCATGAAAGGGTCTATTGATAAAGATGTCATCTGTCATTCATCTTGCTCAGATATGTACACATACACGGTATAAATACTGATTAATGCAGCTTTAACAAATAATTGCAGTATCAAATCCCCAAATATTAATGTAAAATTTGGACTTAATGGTTCTAGGTTCCACACTAAGAACCATTCCCTCTTATTTATATGTATTCATGTGATTCAATGTTCAATAGAAACAATCAGTTTTAACTGTAAGGAACATTTAGGTATCAAATTCCCTCATTTTAATGTAGAATTCAGAGGATAAACTGAACGTCAGATTTGTTTTTCTCTATAAGCCACTTTACTTTATGTGTATTTATTTAATTTAATTTAAGTTGAATATAAAAAACATTGATTAATGCATCTTTAAAGGTATCCTGTGGAGTTTTTGACCACTAGTAGTGCTGTGGAGCATGTTTCTACTAATCCCCGCTTTGTTTGTGTCACAAAAATGGGCAAGAAAATACATTCCTGCCATCAGTTATAAGCTGTCCCACTGATCAATATTTGGTTAAAAAAAAAAAAAAGTAATACATAAAACAGTAGCAATGTGTTTCCAAAGACAGGAAAGAAAACGCAGACGAGCTAGCAAACGAACAACAATGAACGTTTTCGAGTATTTAAATATCGGCATTGCGAGTGTTTCATTTGTTTTGCCTCGAGGACACACACAAGGTGAGAAATTCTGAACATAAACACACTTCTATTTGTTCATGAGAAAACTCCACAGGGCACCATTAACTTTAACGACTATTTGCTTGATCACATTCTCAATTATTATCGTAAAATTTAAAGGTGCAGTGAACAGAGTTTCTTCACTACAAGTCAACCCTCTCACTTTAGATGTATTGATCTGATTCAACGATCATCTAAAAAGTGAAAATGAAAAAGTGAAACTTCAATGTAAACAATTAATTGTAGTATTCGGAGGGTGAACAGAGTTGTGGTTTCTTTAGTATAAGCCATGCTTTTTTACTCATATTTTTATTTATCTTTATTCAGTGTTGATATAAAAATACTGATTTATGCAACTTTAACAACTAATTACAGAACTCCCAAATTATGATTCATTGTTTGGAGGCTGTTTGCATGAAGCTATAAACTGAGAGGTCACCGTGTCTGTGAAATATTCCTCCACAACAGCTGTGACGTTACGCCAGATAAGTGGCGGCCTCACGGTGTGTGTTGAGTAAGGCTGTCATTGAACTCTGCTGTAATCAGTGTGTGGTGTGTGAAACTCAACGAGCACTTCACTGGAGCTGTGGTTCCTCTCTCCCCCCGCAGGAAGCAGAGACCCCGCGCAGCGTACTGGAGGAAATTGGACTGACATAAACCCGGCCCTCATCATCACCCACTTGCCACACACTCCTTCATCTGCCGGCCGCTCTGCTGGATGTGGCCGATATCATCTCCAATTCACCTTTGAGCACTCTCAACAATCACATGCATACTGTGTTCCCCAACTCTGCCTTTGTTTTATACTTTTTTTTTCCCTCAGAGACAAACAATGTAGCACGGTTGAGTTATTTATTTGTTCAGTGTGATGACGTTAACTGTTACCAAGGAAAAATGCGGCATAATGGATTTCTATTTTTTGCCACACCAAGATGCTGTATCGAGTGAACTGCTTGATTTCGATTTGACCAAAGCTGATGTGATCTCTCTATTCTGTGAGGCATATTTAATTACCTACTTCTGAATTTCATAAGTGTTTGTCAAACTTATATAGAGTATTTTAAAGGCAAGTCAAATGTATTACATAAGCAGAACCAAAGAATTATGTTTCATCCTGCTTTTGTTTCTTTGTCATTGCGGTCATTGTGATTATTGTGACCTTGACCATCGTTTCGAGAACAACTAATTTGAAATTTGAAGCGAATCCACCGTACTTACACTGTAAAGCAGCCATGCAGTCTGAAGTGAGATGACTGTGGATGAAATCATCCACAGTCATCTCACTTCAGATAAAGACAGAAAGTGTCGTATGTCACGTGATGAGTATTCTCTCAGTTTACAGGCCATTACTGCTTATAAATTCAGGCTGTTTGGTGTTCTGGTTTCTAATGGAAGAATCCCACTTAATGATGAATGCCTTAATCGCTGACAGATGTCCTTTCATATAAAATCAGTATTTCCATTTGCATGCCATTGCAACACTGCAGTATTTTATTAATGTGCTGGGTGCAAGTACTAAGTCGTCTCTTCTTTTTATTCATCTTTACTGCTGTGCTTCTCCTTTTTCTGCAGAAAACTCACTTAATCAAAAACTGAAATATCTAATCAGTGTTGCCAAGGTTAAATTTAAGACACAGGGTATTTCCACCTAAAGCTGCATGAATCAAATTTTCTTCACGAGGTACCAAGTTGTTTTGGATGTAGGGAGACAATTACCTTCTTGATCATCCGTCAGACATGAAGCGAAGTTAATTAATCCTCTCATCGTGTTCCTGGTCTCCTGCAGAAGTGCACTACTCTTTTCACATTTCAAGTGTTCATATGACATAATATTCATCAAAAAATGCAGATTTAACACATCACAGTAAAGTAGTATAGGATAGGTGTGATTTGATATCTGAATGTGGGAGCTTCATTTTCTAGAGATGAATAAAATCGGAGCATAGTACAAATCACCGTTTTCCTCTACGCCTATACTCTGTTGTAAACAGTATTGATATTTAGAGACAAACTTGTGCTAATCACACACCACTGACCTGCGTCACAGTTTAAAGCTGAGGCACTTCTACCAGAGTACTTTTCCTTACAGCAGCCTACTTTTTCAAAGCCGTTTCACTGTCTAACCTACATTGGTAGTGATCTAATATATATATAAAAAAAACTGTACAGCATGTAAACTACCTATTTACTGTGACTCTGAAAAACTGTAATAGAGTATTAGGATTTTTTTTTTTTTTGTAATGAGCCAAAACTAAAAGTGGTTTGTAGCCCCTTGATAGAAAAAAAAAAAGTCCACACGTGAAATGCCTTTCAATCACACGACTATATAAATATCATAAAATGACATTCTTTCTGTATTTAATGCTCATGTTGCACAGTATGTACAATAAGAAGCCGGTACTGTTGTTTCTGTCATACTTGTTTTTTCTGAGCTACTTACTTTATTTTGGTTTTCAATTTCGCAAGTTCTTCTAAATATATACACACTTCTTGATGTTGAAATCTCTTCGTCGTATCACTTTTGTACAACTTCAGATGTCATGTATAATTTCTTCTGTACTGTATCTCAGAGGTGTGTCTGACTGTGTGTTGGTGAGTACAGTAGTTACAGCATGAGTACATCCTGTGTATTACATTACTGGACTTGTGTTTACTTACAGGGGATACACTGTGTAGTTTATTGTCTCTGTGTCTGAAATGGATAAAGGGAGGAAGGTTATGTTTTCCTGTCAAGTTCAGCAATAAAGAGTACTCCAGCAGCAGAGAGGCCGTACCGTCTCCCGACAGCTTGTTTCCTCTCATTCTCCACAGGTCTCTCACAGTTCATAAAGGGGTGACCCAGTTTTACCCGTGAAAACAGTAAATGTGTCTCAAAGCGTTGTTACACATTGACTAGAACATGAAGAAGTAAGTCCAATGTGCATGAGAGGTTTCTGTAAGTTCAACAGAATCACACTAATTACAGTAAAAAATGTTTTAGATAGAGATAGGTTTAATAAAAATGAAAAAAAAAACATTACACTGAAGTTTTTGTTTACAGTGAGTATAAACACAAAAGACAATGGATTTTTGGTCTTGTTTCCTGAATCTGTTATGTTTTAATCAGGCAAGCTTGTTTGGCTTTGTCTCCGCAAAGTACATTATATCAACATTTACAGTATGTGTGTGCATGTGGAGACAATTCATCACAAAAAAAAATACATGAATGAATCATGAATTTTATCATTTATCAGGTATGATGTACATGTGTATTATATTCTATACAGTAAAGAACTTACTGTCATAGGCCGGCACATGTATTATTAGCAACAGAAACAGCATCACTTTCATTTATTAAAAAGAGTTGGCTCAGTCATAGGATAAACTTTGTTCGAAAATATACTCCACTGGTCGCATCAGTAAGGCAAACAAGACGCACTTAAGGCTCCGGTCTCTGATTTCATACTTCACACTTTGGTTTTATAAGTTAGGCTGCACTCAATGTTTTAATCAGGATGAACTTTAAATAATCATCATGATATTTGTTCCTAACGTGTATCTTTAAAACAAGACTTTTGAAAGAAGACATAACACATTCTTCCTCCTCAAAAAAGTTGCATCCAATTTACAAATGAAAAGTTTTAAAGAAATAAAACGCACCCTTCCTCAGCTAAATTCGCTCACTGGTTCTGCTGCTACAGCTTAATTCAGTCTGGTATGACCGGTTGTGGTGGCTGCTGTTATCTCTCAAACTTTATGTAGATATTGCTGTGTAACAGATACTTCAGTTACTTTGCTGACTCTTCTCTATTTGTCCTGCTGATACGCTTTAGTTAAAACATTATACATTTAACACTATCATGTAATTATCCCTTTTGGCAGCAGTGACCGCTGTTCAGCAAACGTAGTCATAGTCTCGCTTTATTTTCTGAAGTGGAGTCTAAGGAAAATTTTCCATTGTCTGAGGAAGCATACCTCGGTATCACATTATGAACTGGAGATTCAGGACAATATCTGATTTTCTCTCACTGCAGACGTGAATACTAAATATTTACTCATAAGCTAATAAACTATTCAGGCCACATCAGCAGCACTGAAATGTTAATGATGTCCAATGGTATTTCTCTGTCTTGAGAGTTCTTAGAGGACTAACAGTGAAATGAATCATCACACTGGGAGCATTAACTCTTTAGTCATGTCCTGTTTTTGACCTAAAAGGTGTCCTTCAAGCCATAAAGAGCTTGTGTAAGTGCTCTAACTGTCCTCCTTCAGCATCTCTTCAATCTCCCTGTCCCAGTTGTCATCGTGGTTCTCGTTATCAGCCAGCATGTCGTACTCCTGAAGTTCCTCCTGCAGCTCTTTCTCCCAGTCAGCCGTCTCCTCTAAAAAAAAAAACCCCAACGTTGAATCACTCATTGAACCCTGATGAACTCAGCTAATGCCATGACAACCCAGTTAAACTCACCCTGTTGTGCATTCGTATGCTCCCTCTTGTCCAGAACCAGCTGTTCCATTTCTTTGCGTAGGTCGTCCTCATTTATCTTGCATGAGTCAAAAGCGTCGCTCACAAATTCAGACACAGGCGGGCTGGTGGAGATCTCCTCTTCATCCTTTCATAACAGAAACAGAAGGAGGTCAGACTGTAACTTTGCTCACTTTAGTCTAATTACCGCTTCACGATGAGCTCTCTTGTTTTCTTGGGTGTATTATTCTTTGAAAACAGGTGGCTTACCTCACTTGACTTTGCTTTGGTACCGCAGATGGCAGGGGGAGTTTTCTGTTTAACTACATCTGCAGAAATATTGTTTTTGACATGAGTATTAGATTTTAAAAAAGGTGCAACAAAAACAGTGCAGAGAAATCTTTATGATACTTTCCCCACTGTCAGTGTTAAAATAGCCTTTATGCACATTGTGTCGCAAAAACAAAAGTAAAGTTCAACAGTTTCCTAAGGTTACCTCACTTTTTAATGTCACAGCAAAACTTCATCCCTCTATTTGAGTTAATTATATTCCTGTTCATGTTTTTTGTGAGAGGCTATGAATTCAAATATTTTTAGTTTTCTTCTCCTGAGAAGAACATTAAGATTAAACAGGCATCATGGCTTTACCCTTTTGATGAGAGGCCTCAGGACTGGTGCCAGTTTTCTCCATGTCTCTCCGCTCAGCAGCCTGTTGTGCTGCGAGCGCCGTGAGCTGAGCCGACTGTTTTATTAAGGACACGCGATAGAAGTAATTCTTCCAGAAGACCTCCTCTTTCACCCTAAAATGACAGACAGAAAGAGAGTCGTCTTTGTGGTGGAATAAAAGATTTTTGTCTTACATAAACGCACTCTTAGGCAGGGACGCGGATAATGAAAACACAGGACAAAGTATTATGCGGGTGTCAAAACACTCTCACTGTTTGGGGACCAGATGGAAGCGCATCTTCCGAAGGAGCTCGTCTTCCTCCAACATCACCATGGCGACCGGGTACATTTGCTCAAAATCAAAGTGAAATTGCACCCCAGCAGGAGGATCTCGCAAAAAATTTCTTTTGTCCTGTCAACAAATGAAGCAATAAACCAAAGTTAAATTTCTCTTGAAACTATATTAATGAACGCTGTTTTTCTGGATCAAAAGAAACGTTTTGTAAGGAGTAATACTCACAGCTGAGAGAGCTAAAATCTGTTGTTGTATGGTGTCTTCTTCGTTATAACCAACCCATGGTGGCACAGCAGCACCTATGAACAATGAAAACTACCCTTTAGTTGCTGTATTGTAATAGAACATACGTTTAAATCATGCATACATACAGTATCTCACAAAAGTGAGTACACCCCTCACATTTTTGTAAATATTGTATTATATCTTTTCATGGGACAACACTGAAGATATGACACTTTGATACAATGTAAAGTAGTCAGTGTACAGCTTGTATAACAGTGTAAATTTGCTGTCCCCTCAAAATAACTCAACACACAGCCATTAATGTCTAAACCGCTGGCAACAAAAGTGAGTACACCCCTAAGTGAAAATGTCCAAATTGTGCCCAATTAGCCATTTTCCCTCCCCGGTGTCATGTGACTCGTTAGTGTTACAAGGTGTCAGGTGTGAATGGGGAGCAGGTGTGTTAAATTTGGTGTTATTGCTCTCACACTCTCTCATACTGGTCACTGGTAAGTTCAACATGGCACCTCATGGCAAAGAACTCTCTGAGGATGTGAAAAAAAGAATTGTTGTTCTACATAAAGATGGCCGAGGCTATAAGAAGATTGCCAACATCCTGAAACTGAGCTGCAGCACGGTGGCCAAGACCATACAGAGGTTTAACAGGACAGGTTCCACTCAGAACAGGCCTCACCATGGTATGGTCGACCAAAGAAGTTGAGTGCACGTGCTCAGCGTCATATCTTATCTTAAAATAGACGTATGAGTGCTGCTAGCATTGCTGCACACTGCGTCAAATTGGTCTGCATGGCTGTCTTTCCAGAAGAAAGCCTCTTCTAAAGATGATGCACAAGAAAGCCCGCATGTGTGTGTGGCGGCAACCAGTTGAGGAGTACAAAGACAGTGTGTCTTGCCTACAGTCAAGCATGGTGGTGGGGGGAGTGTCATGGTTTGGGGCTGCATGAGTGCTGCCGGCACTTGGGAGCTACAGTTCATTGAGGGAACCATGAATGCCAACATGTACTGTGACATACTGAAAGCAGAGTATGATCCCCTCCCTTCAGAAACTGGGCCGCAGGGCAGTATTCCAACATGATAACGACCCCAAACACACCTCCAAGACGACCACTGCCTTGCTAAAGAAACTGAAGGTAAAGATGCTGGACTGGCCAAGCATATCTCCAGACCTAAACCCTATTCGAGCATCTGTGGGGCATCCTCAAACAGAACGTGGAGCGCAAGGTCTCTAACATCCACCAGCTCCTGTGATGTCATCATGGAGGAGTGGAAGAGGATTCCAGTGGCAACCTGTGAAGCTCTAGTGAACTCCATGCTGAAGAGAGTTAAGGCAGTGCTGGAAAATAATGGTGGCCACACAAAATATTGACACAATTTGGACATTTTCACTTTTGTTGCCAGCGGTTGAGACATTGATGGCTGTGTGAGTTATTTTGAGGGGACAGCAAATTTACACTGTTATACAAAATGTACACTGACTACTTTACATTGTATCAAAGTGTCATAATCTTCAGTGTTGTCCCATGAAAAGATAATACAATATTTACAAAAATGTGAGGGGTGTAATCATTTTTGTGAGATACTATACTGAATACATAAATAAAGGTGCTACTTACTTGACTTTTTGGCTTTTTTCTCCTGAACAAACCTTTCTTGTTCTTTCTGGAAATCACCCAAAATGGTCTGAGGAAAGAAAAGTGTCATTGAACAGGCCAAACTTCTTTGGGAGGTGAAAACATTTAAATCAGGATGAATACCAAGATATTTACCTTATCAATAATCCCATTTATCTTCCCCTCCTCCACACTTTTCTTTAAGGTATGTGCTGTTTCAATGACGGACTCAGACAGTTTCTTTGAGGCACTGCTGGCGAAATTATAAACATAACCTGCAAAGAACCAAGTCGATCAAACATCAGCGGGCTTACACAGATCTAAGTCACTAAACACATTCAGCAAAGTCTACTACAACTACCACAACTACAAGTGGTGAAATGTAACTAGTACATTTACTCAAGTACTATACTTATATACAAATCACTTCCATCTCATGTCAAATTATTCACAATGCAGGTCCTTTTACTTTTACCAGAGCATTTTTCCTGTTGATACTTACATATTTAAGTAACATAATCAATGCAGGGCTTTAAATCTATTGTATTTTTACTGTTGGTACTTAAAGTAATGTTTCATGTTGATACTTGCATACTGAAGTGACATTATCAGTGCAGGTCTTTTTACTTATAACAGAGTATTTTTACTGTTGATACTTTAAGTGCATCTTCCTGGTCAGTGCTGGAGGTTTAAACCATATAAACGAAGGTAAAACTGGATTTACTGTATGTTTACAATGTGGTATTAATACTTTTACTTGAGTAGCTAAGGCTCTGCATACTTCCTGCATGTCTGGGTACTAAAACAAACTTTCTGACTGTACTTTCTCAGTCTAAAGAGACTCACCACTGAGACCCTTGGCTCTCTGGAGGAGTTGCGGCGGTGCATCGTCCTGTGCAGCCGGGCTGTGCTCACTCTCAGTCGGTTTGTTTACCTCCGGACTGTCGCCTCCATTAACACCATCCACCACAGCCTGGCCTCCTCCTTTAACTTCTTCTTTAACTCCCTCATTTTTGTCTTCTATCCCGAGCCAGCTGCCCCAGGCTTTAAACATGCTGTAAATATCCTGTGAATAAACTTAAAACAAGCTCATATAAAGTGAATCGCTCCCTTTTTTTATTTTATACCTGACAGTGAAAAAACTACAAATCGAACACTTGGTGACGTTTCACCATTAAGAAAAAAAACCCACACTTCCGCGAATTTCTTAAGTTTGACCCTTCTGTGCCTACGTGTTGTCATGGAAACACACGCGCTTCGTTTATTTAGCTTAGCTTTGTTCGTTAGCTAAAAGGCGAAATATCACGGTAATTCTTGTTTAACCCTGCTGAAAGTGCCCCTAAACTCTCAGATATGGGAGTTAGAATAGGTTTACATCTCCGGGCACACAGTAGAACAGAGTTTTCTCATTATATGGACGTTTTATTTTGCTCTCTGTCGAACAGTAGGTGGCAGGATTGCTTCGTTTTGCGCTTCACTTGTCTTATCCCTGTAGTCCGTGGATGGAGCTAAGCTAGCCCAGCTAATTTAAACTCTCCTGAGTGTGTCAGTGTGTCGTCCTCAGTTTGTGTCATGAAGTGGGAGACGGACTGAACCACCGCCTTCAGCAATACTGAAATATCAGCTTATTTCACCTCTCCACTTCCTCTCCCTCTCCAAGAAGCCGATCGCGCAACTTGTGGATGATTTAAAGGGAAAAAGTGATTTTATTTGAGGATAAAAAACTGAAGATGAAGCATGAGTAAACCCGACAAAGCCTTCGTTCTCACCGGTTTATCCACAAGTTGAATTCCCAGGTAAGGTCGCCACTTTAAACACGAGTTTTATTTGAGTTTTCAAACCTCATGGAGCCGAGTTAATTTCATATTGAAGCCTTTTTTTTATTTTTAACTTTCCTAAAAGAGCAAGTGTGTTTAAACCAGGCTGTGTGTTGCTTATTTGTTGGCGGAGATGGTTTCCATTGTGCTGCTCGACATTGTCAGTGTGTTTTTAATGATCTCACACATAAGAGCATTACGTTCAAGTCAGCCTGTCTGCAGTATGACAACAGGTGTTTGCAGTCTTACAGATTTCAGAAATTACTCACTCAATGATGCACTTTTATACCATTTAAACCGAGGTAAAAACAGCCTTCATGACAAAAGTTATTACTGTCAACATCCACACGACCAGCTCTTTTTTATTAAGAGCACATTTGTGATTATTTCAGCCTAAATCAGCTTAGTCTTCATAAACAGAGGTGAAAAATGTTAAAGTTAATTGACTCAAGTACTTCTCCATCATTACAAATATTTTACTTTTTGCTTCATTACATTTATTTGATTAAAAAAAATCAGAATCAAAATATAATAAGATATTATTTTTAAGTATAGATTAAAATAAAACTTTATCGATCTTTAGGGGAAAATTCACAAACAACCCATACTTAAGTAACATTACAATACAGGAGTTATACTTTTCACAGAGTACTATCTACTGTTGATACTTAAAGCAGTGTATAAAGTCATTAAATGAAGCATTATAATCCAATAATACAATGTATGTTATTTTGCATAACAAGTACTTTTACTTTAAATAACTTTAAATATTTTGAATGAAGGTGTTTAACTTGTTTCTACACTGTGGTACTACTACTTTTATTTAGTAAAGGATCTGTGTACTTTAAGATAAAATCTAAAAATACAATGAAATTAAATAGAGATATGATACGTTAGAGGCAGGCTGTATACAGAAGTGTTTTCTCTTCACTTGTCTGTCAGGTTTAGTTACTCGATAATGAGATTTAGGTTATTAAAATTAAATCTATCGATAATATATACCGATCTACCACAAGATCAAGTAAACCTGTACAGTCTAATGTGATCCAATACAACAGCTCTGCCATGAATTGTACTTATATGAAGCTTTTAATTTGTCAAATTTGTGTTTTAGTTGACACTGTCAGAAAGGTAATAATTCTATTATGTTCATTATTAAGATCATAGTGGGTGATGGTGTGCCCCTCTCCTGTATGTTAATGGGTTGAACAAATATTAAAACATATGAACTTACTTAAATTGTTACTCAGCACGGACATGCTGTGATCCTTTTGTCCTCTGACCTTTTGAAGTTATAAATGTCATTATATGCCTTTAAATATGCCTTTAAAGTAAGCAAAAGAAACAGTTAATATTAAATAAATCCATACAAACTGCATTACGAAAAATTCAAATTTAGCTTAGTTAATACACCACATTTGTGTTTTTATAGTATTGTGTTGACTACATATTAAGAGTTCTGCATGTTTATTTAGTTTGCATTGTAGTGATAAAAGACTTTTATGGTGACGGTGTGTTATTTAATGCATAAACAGATTAACAATAGTACACAATTTATTATTTATTGTAACACTGGCTTATAATAGCAAACACAAGTTAAATAATTCACTCAGAAAATGGAAAAGATAAAAACACATTTCAAAACAGCAGCTACGAAAAGTATAAAGGAACAGAAAATCTGTTAAAAGAACATGATGTACAGGCTGAAAGAGATTTTTTTTCCTTTTTAAACATTTTCATATCTACCAAAATAATTATATAGCTTCTCCAGACACTGGCAGATGCTCAGTTAGCTTTATTCATGAGTCAAGATTGTCAAACAGTCAGTCGTCTTTTGAGGTCACGCTCAGGTCCAGGAGGGCTTAAAGGATCAGCAATGTAACATGTGTACAGACCACGTTAAGCTGTGAAAGTGATCAGTAAAATCTCAGTCATTTTTAAAATAGTCTGTCAACCAGAATAATGATGCTAAAATGGGGGTAAAATTGTCTCGTTCTTTAGCACCAGTGAGGATTTAGCTGTATGGTATAGCTGTTTGAACAGTAGATTTCTGAGGTAGTTACAGTGGGGTGTCATCAGCATAGCACTGGAGCAAAAGAGCAAAAGACTAATTATTTTTCTGACAGTATTTTATGAACAGTAGATTTTTTTTCTAAAATTGAGCCCTTTAAAGTACCATCCCATGTGATCAACATTATTGTAATTGAGTTCAGTTGCTTATTATTTTGTGACTAAACTCGTTTTCATGCTGTTGCTTGTTGTTTGTTTCTTTACTTATATAACAGTACCATGGATACTGAGGGATACAAAAATGAGCCACATTATACAGAAACAGAGAGCCTTTGGCATGTGATGCAGAAATCAGGAGATGTGGAGCAGAGGAGCAGAGATGGAGAGGGGTGGAAGCTGGTGGATGTATTTCTCTCTGGAGGAGCACCGTGGGGATTTACTCTCCGAGGGGGGCTGGAGCATCGAGAGCCTCTGCTCATAACCAAGGTAAATACTCAAAAAGACAGCGGAGAATCAAGGTGGTTTGTGTAACTTTTCTTGTTGAACTGGGAGCAGAAATGTGTTTTTACTGACTTTTTTTCAGATAATATCAAAATCGTATAACTTTCCATTAGAAGCTGATAGTGTGAGTGTAAAGTGTTGATTGATTTACAACAGGAATTCTTACATTCAGTAACATGCAAGAAAACAATTCACCTTAAAAGTAAGCTGCCGGTAGCTAGTTTTTCTGTAGTTGCATCTGGCTTTTTTTGTAAGTTTACCAAATGAATAACCAAAAGCAAAAGGTCCACAAGTCAAAGGGATGTATATTGTTGTCTGTGTGCAGCTGCACCAACAGCACTTCCTGCCAGTGTCCATTTGTTCGTCAACGTCCTTTCACACTACAGGATTGCAAAGTCCCCCTTTAAGATCAAGATCCAGAAAATGCACTAAAGCTTGTCATTCTTATATGCCATGACTTTGTTAAATGGATGAAGTGAGTCACAACATGCATACAGAAACACACTCTGAAATCACACTGTACCCTCACTTCTGTTGACTGTGTAATGATTTACTACAAAAGACCTTGCTAGTTAATTTGGCATGGTAAAATATCAGCACCTGTTTGCCAGGAGCTGTGGCCCTGCTTGATTTTTTTTTTTTTTTTTTTTTTGTTCAACGCTTCTGTATTGGGGTCCAAAGTCCAACTCTCGATGGACGAAACTCAGTCCTCAGGCACCATATGGGTTTAGAGCGATACAGTCAGCACCACCTTCACCCCATTATCGTGGGTTTTACAAGCATTTCATTCAAATGACTAGAATTCTGACCATTTTAAGTCTTTAAGCTGTGAGATTAGATGGCGAGGTCGCATTGCAGAATCGTGCGGAGCGAAGCGTTGCCCAGTTGAACCGCAGTTCTTTGGTTTGACATTTGCAGCATTTTGTTGTTAGTGTTTTGTCACTGAGTGTCACATCTTCACTCCAAGGACCAACGAGAGCCGACCTGCTTACATCTGATGGTGAGATGTTTATTCCTCAGAAGTTTTTGATGAGTCCTAACTTTGAACTTTTCAGAAAACCACAACCCTTAAAACAATTTAAAGTTGATAAGTCTTTCGGCCTAACACTTAAAAGAAATGTTCCAGTAACCTCTTCAAGTGTCATGGACTAGACTTAACACATATTTATCAGGCTGTCTTGAAATGCCTCTGAGTTTAGTTTGCAGTCACTTAGTCGCCGGTGTATGTTATTAGATCCCACCTGGACCTTTTGCTTTCTCATATTTTTGTCCTGGGTTAAATTTCAGCTTGGACGGTAGCCTGTGGTACCAGGAGCAGGGGAGGAATGTTGGAGCTTTGTTTGATTTTCTAAATGTAGTGAATTATCTGTGACAGCCTGAAGCCCGTTGGAATGGCATGATGGGATAAGTGAAGTCAGGATTAATGATTTGTTCTCTTCTGGAGTGACCCTCAGATTATAGCCATTGATTTATTAAGGTATGTTGTTGAATTTGTTTGTTTTAACTAGATAAAGATTACAAAATAATAACCTGACATCTTAATACTTAAAAAAGTGAGGTCTCTTATTCCCAACATTTGTCTGTCTAATGACGTAAATAAGTGGACATTCTGCAGACATAGTAGTGATGCACTTTGTTCTTTATCTGCCTAATTCTTTTTAGATGGGGATTTGAGGTGAACACATTGTAGACTCTTCTTGCACCCATGTGTGCACTATGTCCTATTTTCTGTGAGCAGTGTCTTAAAATAACACATTCAGTCCTGCCTGAACAGGTAGGACTACAGGGACAGAGGTCAAAATGGTTGTTGGACTTGATCTGATCTATCCAAACATTACCATTTTGTATTCAGCTTTAAAAATCTGTATTTACACTGTTCTGTAAGAAAACACAGAGGATTTTTGTTTCTTACAGTTACTTACATTTCAACCACAGTCCACTTTATAGTTTGTCAGACTACTAAACGTCCACTGGATTTTTACTTTTCTTTTGTTACATCTTATTATTTTTCATGTCTTTCTGATTCAGTGTGAGTCGTGAACATCGAGAACTATGTTTGGTTTTGGAAGGCATTTCCACATTTTATATATGAGGCTGGGGAACATGGTGTTGTTAAATGAATGACTCTCTTGGCTGTTTTCTCACTTACGTGTGTTCTCAGCAATTGCTAAAATGAAAGATGATAAAAAAAGGGCCAACAGTTTGATGATAGGTTTAGCGTATTGGTCAAAAAAAATCCTGGATCTAATTAAAATTCTTAACATTCCACTCATAGCTCAGGTTTTGCTGAAGGTCTTCATGGACTTAAAGTCCTTAGTCTTAATAAACTTATATAATCCTGTTTTACACAATACAGCTGGGCATGTGCCTCATACATAGGTTTCCTCTGCCAGGATCAAATTTTATATGGAAGAAAATATTGTTTGCTCTTTAAGAACCAGAACCAGACACACTGCAGAAATGGCTCTGTTCTTACACGCTGTGATAAATCACCTGCAGGTAAACAGGTTTTACCAATTATCAGATCCTTTGTGTGACAACATTGTGGGCTTGATTTGACTGTTTCTAGGGATTGCTCAACCTCTGGAGCATATATGATTCATAGAGGATAGGATTATAGCTTATGGGATGGGGGATAAAAAGTTTAAGATTCACGTAGTTTTCTATATGTGGGGATTAGGATTATTTATTAGGCGGCGGAGAAGGATCAGTGTAGGCTTTTTGATGTTATTAAAAAATAGTTTATTCTTACCTTAATGTCAGGGCATCACCGGTGCAAGACTCAAAGTTATTTCTACTTAAACAGAGAGTCACTGTCATGTGAAGGACCTCCAAGGATTTTTTTGCAGTGCTGCCGCCAAAATGACACCCATGTTTTGGCACCAAGACCAAACCAATATTTTTTGATGCTGTACTTTGAGTAATATATATGTTTTGCTACAAACCCCTGTTTAACTTTCCAGAGGAGTCAGGCAAAGTGCAGGAAAGTGCAAATTTAAGCAGGAAGTTGACTCCAGCTTTCAGTACTTGACTGTTTGCGATACCCTGTAGTCTAGAAAGATTTTTATTACTACCAAAGACACAAAAAGCACCAAAAAGTAACGAGTGTAAAGTTAACAAAAAGATTAATATATTAAAGTATAAACATTTTTTCAACATCTTTCTCTATCATCTTTAGATAAGTCTGTGACTCTGATAGCTGAGTATGAACAAACTTAACTAACTTAACTTAACAAACTTAACTAGGCTAAGCTGCATATCCATTACATTGCCTTCTGTTATAAAATGTACGATCTGATTTATGTTTTTGCACCTTTTAACTTTTTTTATGACAACAAGACAAAGAGTCTACAGCCATGATAGTGGCTCTGTGAGGCTGTGGTGCTTTGAGCTAAATGCTAACTTCTTAACAGTGACGTGCTGATGTGAAACGGGTATAATGTTGATCGTTGCACCGGGTGTTCACCATCTTAGTTTAACATGCTCAGGCTAATATTAGTTAACCAGTAGAAGTAACAAGTACAGCCGAAAATGATGTCATTAGTTTGCAGGTCATAAAACCAAAGTATTGGACATAAGTTAAGGCCTAAGTTCATCCCGACAGGGGCGTGAATGTTTGTATTCTGTCATGCACTGTGTTATCATCACGTTGCTTGGGGTTAGACGGTTATCGCTCGCTGCACCCGAATGTAGTGATTTACTGCAAGAAGTTCACAAAAGGAACAGATGCTTGAAACATCTGTCTAACTTGGAAAGACAGAGTGAACTAAAAAAAAAATCATAAAAACAAGCTGCAGAAAGGTCAAACGTGGGTGAGTTTGTTTATGCGGTCGCTGGTGTCTTGTCAAGCGGCAGAAAGAACAATGTTAATGAAGGACTCAGGAAGTGCCCAAAACCATACAAGAGGTCTGAGTTCAGTGCCCCGTCAACGCGCTGCACAGGACATCTGTCAGCAGAAAAGACACATTCCTTACCCTCTTCACCACCACATCCTTCCCCTGGTGTCCCACAGAAAGACATGCAGGCATCCAGGATGGCTGCAGTTTGACTGATTATAGCCTGGAGGAAGATGGTAAACAAAGGACATGCTATGGCTCATGCTGATTGGGCCGCCGCGGTGAAAAATGTTCGGACAATGAATCTCCCGCCTTGATGTTGTTCGAACGTCTTTATTGGCCCTTCTGTTTTATTTTACAGCACCCTTTTATTTACGTTCTTAAAATATTTTCTCTTTGTTACCGTGCCATTGCCGTGTTTCTTTTTAGGTTGTTTTTGAATTAAAGACTACCGTGGAGCCCCGTCACACAGATGTCCCGGCGAGTTGTTGACACTGTACAACAATTTGTGGGAAACAATTAGTGCTGTACTGTCGTCATCAGGCAATCAGTTTTGACTTTCTTAGGGCTAGATAAACGTGATTAATGCAAGTTGTGCCTCGGTTGCACTAATCAGCTTAGTTTTTATTCTCTCCTTTGTTTTCCTGAACCACTGCTGACTACCTTCACTACAGTTCACAGTTACGTTCCTGCGCGATTAAATTTAACTGCTTAAATGCTTTTCCTTTCTATCTTGCTACCTTAAATGCTCACTAAATAACCAGAAAGAAGTCAGAAAGTACTGAAAGAAGAAAATTCTGATTTACTGATTTATTTTTTCAGATTTATCCTATAATACAGTTTGACAGCTGGCCTCTAACACCTCACGCCTAATCATGCATAACCCACCAACCACTACTACTCCTGTGAAAGATAATCAATAAACCTAACTGTGAAATCTATTTGTGTTGACTGCATTCAAACTAGTGTATTCTAGTGAAACTGAGTTTCCAGTTTCTAGTTCAGAGTGTTTTGTGTCCAATTTTAATCATTGTAACCTACTGTAAATGCGTCAGTCCGTGATTCAGTTTCAGAATACGCTACCATATCAGGGCCAGTCCAGGAATCTTGCCAGCCATCATAAAAATCCTCAGTCCAGCCTGCCTTAGAATCAGTATTATTGAAAAATGAAAAGGGGCTTTGATTAGAGCTTTCTGGGTTCTGCTTTTCTGCGCTGAGGATAAAGTAATATAACACGTAATGGTCTGTAAATGTACACATACCTCCGTCGTTGAGTCATGCAGACCCCTCTCACAGGTTGAGTGGAGGGCTGATAATCAGCTGCAGAGCTCGGCTTTTGTGTGTTAATGTGCCAACTGCCTAGCGAGCTCACGCTGCTTTCCTTCGCACACTGAGCTCACGCTGTCTTGCACCTCTCAAATCTGACTCTGTGCGTCAGAGCGAGGACAGCCCTGACCTTAACACCCGGTGTATCTGACACCTCAAAGACCTCCGCCTTAGCTGTGGATCAATCAGTTTAACATCTTATATTTTCTCCAGACATACGCCCGCACTGACGGTTGCTGACTCCAGTGCACTCTGTTCACTGTACTTCCCTTTGACAGATGTGTTATTCCAGGTGTCTGCCCTCAAACAAACACACCACGGTTTGTTTTTACGCCATGCCACTGGCTTGGACAGCGGCTTTTTGAAGTATTTTTATAGCTTTTGATGCTTGTCTTTGGAAACAGGCCTACCTGCTGTTAACTTTGGTAAACAGTGTGTTTCTTTTGTCGCTGTTACCTTATAATATACATAAAGAATATCACCAGGAGAAGGGTGGCTTTTTGCTGCATTCCTCTCACGTATCCCTAAAGCATTTTTTCTTTGGAGTTATCACTCCTCTAAAGATTGGACTCATGATTGTGAGCTTTATTGTCTAATATTAATTCACATATTAGAAAAACTTCTCCACAATAGGCTTTAAGATCCACAGTAAACATCATAGTTTAGCAGTAAGTAGTAGCACCAAGGTTAGGTCGAATGAGGTTACTATTTCACAACACTGTGGTGGGAATGTCATAAGACTCCTTTTGGAACCCACTTGTAAACTGTCTCCGTGTGCTGGTGGCCACTAATACAATACATTATAATCCAAACATTTTATCACAACAAGCATTAAAGGCACAATCCACCGCTGGTGCGCAGCGCCAGATTTGCTCGTAATGGCACGTCACGGTGGCCTTGACATTCAAGTGGCAGAGGATTGTCAAGAAAGTTTAATGTCATCTAGTTTCCTCTGAATTTCCACACTTATCCCACAGATTGCACAAGCTGTCTACGTCTCTTATTCAAACAGAAAGTAAACAAATAAACTGGACCAAATAAACTGGACTGCACAGCAAGAAAACAGCTGTTAGATAGAAATTTGGTGTTCTTAGGTTTGATTCAGAGGCCCAGTCTGTTATTGTTATAGAATCGGATTGGGTGGAGGAAGCTTTGAGAGGAAACTTGACAAGGGGAATCAGTGAGGCTAAAGACTGCCAAAGAGTCCTGTATCATGGCTAAGCACTTGCTAACCAGCAAGCTCACTGATATAGCATCTCTGTGAAATGTCATGTTTAATTCTCAGTTCTCCACCTGCCATGTCTCTGTTCCAGGTTGAGGAGGGCAGCAAAGCCGCAGCTGTGAGCCTCCAGGTGGGAGACGAGCTCGTCAACATCAACGAGATTCCCCTGAGTGGTTACAGACAGGAGGCGATCTGCTTAGTGAAAGGCTCCCACAAGACCCTCACTCTGGTTGTGAAACGGTAGGTAACTAATCCCCAGCACCCTCTCCTCCTACACCTGCTGCTGTCACGAGTGCACCCCCCCCCCCACTCCCTCTCGGCCTCACAGGTCACTGTGGCAACATTGCCAACAAACCAAGGTGACAGAGGCATGGAGGCGGAGGATCCCGGCCCGTGCAGCTGCCTGGTTTCTGGGATTTCTACGCTGTCACTGCTCTCGGGAGATGGATGGCCCTGTTTTGCCACGTCGCACCGGTCTGCAGTTTCACTTCATAGTTTGTGATGCAGTTTTTCATCATGACAGAAGGGAGAGTGTTTGCGGGTGACATCATTTACTGAGTTAGATCCCATCCCAGGCAGGTGTAGGAAGAACAAAGAAGGGGAAGTTCTGATGCAAATGACGCCGTTTGGCCCTGAGATTTTTATTTTTATCAGTGAGCTGGTGTCACGCCTTCTGTGATAAGGCATTTGTATTGTTTCCTTTGCAGCACTTACACCACACATCTCACTCTTCATTGACCGAAGGACAGACTGTAGATGAACAGTAAGCTGACAATAAGTAGTTACACTCAGTCTTTTTGTCACAAGCCACTCATTGTGACCTAATGACTCCAAGGTATTGTTAAGTACTCATATCTTGTTTAACGGATGAATCATTTGTCAACTTGAGTCCTGGAGACTATCTTACAAATGGCCTTGTTGTGCGCATTAACACTGGTGCCATTGTCTCTCTTTGCCGTCTGCATTACTCTCGGTATTGTATCATATCATAACGTAATCCCTGAACAAATCCTGCTGTACAAGGAAGTCCACTCACCATTTATCTTACCACAAGGACGCGGCTGTGAGTCTCACTCATTGTGTATAATTCCCAATAGACGTGTCTATTATAGGACCTTGAAACAAGGATGCATTGCTGTCTGTAACAGTCTGTGTCTATTTGACTACTTGTGTTATCATGGGACATCTTAACAGCCTTAAATTTAATTATGTCATACATCATACTGACAGCTGTATCTTTTTTATATTAACATGGGTAAACTAAATAATAATACAGACTCCTCTCCTCTCTCTGTAATAACAGCAATGACATCGATCACACAGTGGAGTCAAAATCTCTTAAACATTAGATATTAGGTGGACCTAATAAACTGGTAACATTCACTGATGCTATCATGGATGTCAGGACAGACAATAGACAGTAAATCAACTGGAAATCTTTAGTAATATTGGTACTGCTATTGGGGCCATTTTCAAAATGTCTTGTGTTGTGGCTAAACGCTCACAAGTTAGCAAGCATGCTAGCAGAAATGTCTCCATTTTCACGATTCGTGACACTGACATGAGTTTTTTCTTTTTCAAACGGCGGGAGAATAAAAAGTAAATAGTGGGTAAATGAAACCACAGAGGAGCAGGAGGCATGACTAAAGGAACTGGGCATTGTCATTTCAGTTTGTTTGTAATTGTAAATGGAGAAGGACATTTCCTCTCAAGGACAAGTCGTATTGTTCTTTTTTTTTTTTTTTACGCAGACTTTTAGTCCCAGGGGACTCTTTCTTCCCTCTGCCTGTCTGCGTTAAAGAATTCAGTTTGTTCTGACTGTCTCAAATAGCATCTCCAGTCAGTCATTTTCCAGGGCCACAATAACACGTCTGTGTCTGATTTAGAGTAGAGCAAGGCAGTGACAGGAGAGCCTCAGAGCTTCAGCATGCCATCCCATCTCTTGTTCCTTTTTATCAAGCTGCAGTCTGAGTGTGGTGTAGAAAGCTGGCATTGGGGTTTGGCAATGTTTCACAGTGAAGCATTCCACATCACTACCACGCGCCCATGTGCTGCCCTGATGTTAAATCTGTGCCTGAGCATGTAATGTGTCAGCAGAGAAACACCTTTATTTATTTATTTTTTATCTCTGGGATAACGTTGGATAGTTGAATGAGGATCAGGAAGCTGTCAGGACCTGCTTCTGTCGACAGGTGTGGTCTCTTTACAGACAGCACAAGGGAGGAGCTTGATAGCAAGTCGTGTATTTTGCATGCAGTGACTAATGGTGTTGGTGTCATTTGTGAGAGGGGAAGGGGAGAGGCCTGTCACACGTCACGCAGAGGCCAGAAAGGTGTGGTTATCTGTGGGAAAAGCATCTCGTCCTCTTTTGCACATGCCCCGACAAAACTGTATGCTCTGTGCTTTGGTATGTCAAATGAGGAAGTTTTACAGATGCTTTTTTTACATTTTAAATATCACGTAAATGAATCTCATTCAAAACATCTGCACATGAAAAACAAAGCCAGGGTGTGAGCTTAAGTCAAATTGCAGGTTTTATGCAAAATTTGTTTAAAACTTACCAACGTCGACACAGTGCGCATTTGCACGCCTTCCAAGCTCGCTATTGTTATGCCTCGCTAACTGTAAAATCCAGAAGTTGTAATTTGGCTAAATGCAGTTATTGTAAAGTTCAATTCTATTTTGCGATGTGTCACTAAACTGTTTAAGGTCAGGCATTGTCTCGAAGGCATCACAGATAGTTTAAAACACCAACAGCTCTCCCATGTGGCCTTGGCAGTTTGGATATCGCAGAGGTCTTTTTCCACGTGGTGCATTATTTTACCTCTCTGGTTTAGGGCGGATTGGATTTTATTTTTGCATTAGGACCCCCACGGTCTGGTTCCCCTTCCTTTCCCCACCCTTGGGGCCTTTCTGCTGCATGCAAACCAACAGCAGAGTGAATCATTAAACTTACGCTTGCAGTTTGTTGTAGTATTTGGTTTCCCCCTTCTGGCATTGTTACAGAAGTACCACAGTCGCTAACACTTCATTATTTTGAGACGTTGTTGTCCACTGTAGCGGGGGGAGGGACAGCTGCTTCTGTGTATGTCCGTTGCTTGTTGTGGCATCATGAATCCTGTTTTCAACACTGCAAGACATCTGAGTGGCTATTTTAGATGAGCAACGCCTGCACAGGGTTTCAGTGCACAATCCAATTATACCTGGAAAAGCTTATTGGCCTTACAGTGTAATCATTCAGCGTGGGGCGAGGGGGGGTTGCACAGGTTGCACTGTGGCTTACATTTGCTGGGTTTTGCTTTTCTAAATAAGCCCGTGTAGTATGTTGGGAATGCCATGCGCTGAATTCTTGTCGTAAGCAGATTTCTTAAAATTGTTTGGGTCTCAGCTGAGGAAACCGTAGTTCAGAGGTTTTGCTGTAGCCCCCGTCTTAACTTCACCCCCTCAAACTTTTATTGGTTCGCTCCATTGCCAAGGTGAGTCAACTGGGAGTCACTGAATTAGAACTCACTAGTTGAGCAGAAACAAGTAATCGATTAGGTATTTATTTCATTTTTAAATTAAACTGTACAGTCTAATCAAAGAAAACACCACACCTCAGTTTTTTTTGCCAACATGACATGAAGAAATGTTAGTTCTTAATGGTTTCATGAGGTATGTACTTGAATCCTGGAAACGCAGGTGTTTGTAGGAACGTTTGACATTACTGGAAAAACAGGCTTAACGTAGGTGCGTTGTTTATGCCACAATCAAGAGTTTACTGCTAAATACATCGCAACATCTACCTGCTACAGTGCTTTGTCTCTCATTCAGTGGCAAATCCTCTCATGTTGTCTAATAGGAGGACTTTTGTCATCACATACCAGCAATAAGGAGCGTTTATGGGGAAGATCGCCCTCAGGGAACAACAGTCAGAGCACATCATGGCTGACATTACATAAACATTTCCTCCTTTTTCAAACCTCACCACAGGTTTGACCATTTTGTGCACGTTTGCTCTCTCTATCATATTATTTATGGCTCATTTGTGGTTGGTTTATCATTGCAGTCTGGAGTTTGTCATTAGGATGGATGACAGCTCATCCCCCTCCTGTTTGTTGTCGTTGCTTGGCTTGCGTTCTGGTGTCTTTCACACTTTAGCTGTGATAGTGTTACAACAGGTGAAAGAGAACTGCTTGCTTTCTATAATTGACAGGTTGTTGATGAACCATAATAATGGATGGTGTTTAAGACGCAGGACTTTGTTAAAGTGATGTTGCTCAGACCCTCAACCTCAGACAAAAGGTTTCCAGGTGTTTCTGGGCTGCGGGTCAGTGCAGACAGCCGGTGACTTGACAGCTGGTATGCCACTCAGCCCAGAAATGTGCTGGTCATTATACGCTGTGCACGCTTCACCTCTCTCACCCGAAACATGACTGGTTTGATTGTGGGGTCTGCTGAAGAGGGCCATTGTCAGACCCTCGAGGACCGAATGGAGACGACTGGCTCACCTGCAAAGTGCAGGTTGGGTCCAAAGGACCTCAGCATTTTCCATCTGTACATAATGCTGCACTTCATTTAGCCAGAGGTTTGTTTAAGCCACACATTTTACAGCTTTTATCAGACCAAATCAATACTTATACTAGATATGGTTCCACGTGGGAAGCATTTGTTAAACTAGTTAATAGTGTATTCGCTGTAACTCACAATGTTAAACCTTGTTTGGACTTTACGCTTGATCGCCCCTCTCACAATAGATCACTGTGAATATTATTGCCCTCCTATCAGCTTTAGGTTGTGACCATTCTTTGCTAATCTTCTTGCCAGTCACCAGACCTTTCAATGGTTTGCCAGACCATGTTTTACTGAGAGGGGGAAAAAAACAACTTGTTTGTCACTCAAGCAGAAGTATTTTTCCCATTAAAGCCAATTAGGATGGTCATTATCAAAAGTCAGCTTGAAAAGACCTATTACTTTGGATCGCTTGGATATCTAAACTGCAGATATTTAATTTTTCATAAGAAAAGTGCTGCAACAACTTTCCTTATCACTGTATTCTGGCATGTAAAGTCATGACCCAGCATATTTGAAATTAAAGTGCTCGTTAGGCCATTTAATTCAAACAGCACAGCAGTTGGCAGTCTTTTATTGCTGATTATATCCTAAACAGAACCAAACAGGCTGCTAATCAAGCAAGAATCAGCTTTATTGGCCAGTTATGTGAACACATAAAAGGAATTTAACTGCGATTTTTACGACAATCTCATTGTATGTACACAGAAATAGAGATACAGTGAAAACAATGATAATGAATGATTAAGTATAATAATAAGAAGAAAATATAATAATATAATTAAGTATAATTACTAATTCTTATAATTATTAGGCATTTATTTATGTTCTCTCTCATTAATGAACTACAATCAACAAGCCCTGGAACAATGACTACAAACAAAATGGACTTAAGTCAGTAGTTTTAAATGTTAAGTTGTGTTTGGTGTGTGTTGCTGCTGACATCCCTGCTCGGGCAGCTCATTACCCGAGGCTATCGGGAAAAACAGGGTGCCCTTCCACCCCAGAGAGCAACCTGTTGCCATAGTAATGGTAGAAATGCATGTCTGCCGCACAAGAGGGGAGATGGGAAGAGAGGAGCCCGGCATTTCGTCTCGCCATTAGCATATTAGCCCCTTGGAGCCAATGAGACGAGGCAAGGTGCAGGAGAACTCCAAGGGGACTGGCTGTGACAATAGCCCTCCTCCTTCTCTTGCACTTTTCCACCACCCCCTCTCAGGGGTAACCCCCCCCAAACCCCTTGTAATCCTGAAGGAAATCTCCCCTCAGTTTAAACTAATTCTTAACAGAGAACTTTAGTTTCAGTCATGGCCTCTTTGTGTTGAATATCATGTTTAGGAGTTGACAGTAGGTGTGTGTGTTTTTGGAGGTGGCGGACGAGGGTTGCGCGGTCATGCTCAGACCTTGGCGGCCCGCATGTCTCTTTATTTTGGCTCGTCTTTGGAGTGTCTGAGGAATGTGGTGCCAGACCAGCACACGGGCACAACCGGCCCCACATCCAAACTGAGCTCCAGTTTAATATTACTGTGCGATTGTATCTCGGATTACACATTTCTTCTTTGTGTCTGTCCGTCCAGATGTTTGGTGAGTGAAAAATGAGCATTGTTTTTGTGTTTTTAATCATTTTTCATGTTTTAAACTTTTGATCTCTGTGTTTGGAGGCTGTCATACCTGCTGATTTTTGTCTTGTCAGTGAATAACTGGGGTCAGGAGGACATATAAGGGCTGCTTTGCTGGATTTTACGACCCTAATACTCTGTTATTGTTTTTGTCTTCATTCGTCATTTGGCATGAGGTCAGCCATCATTTAGGTTAAGCCATGATCAGCAAGACTTAGCATTTCAAAACCAAATGCAAATTAATCTTTAAGGGAAAGGGCTTATAGGTAAAACATAATCATCTGTGAATATTCTCCTAAAGTATTCTAATTAATTGGCTGTTAGTTTGTCCTGAAGTTTAACTAAATAAGTAATAAGTTTGTTTGGTTTAGTATGCCTGTGTGAGCTGTTGATGTTTGAATGTGGACTGGTTGGTACCGGATACATTTCAAGAGAGATGGGGCTCTGAACCGATCACTCCCCCTGCCCCCATTCCAGCCCAGCCAACTGATTCACTTTCCTAGCATATCTGTGCTGGCCCAGCTGTAGCCCTGACGATAGGCCTAATAAAACCAGCTTCATTTGCATACCAATAGCAGGCGCCATGTGTGGCTAGCTCCGAGTGCCCCAGAAACACGGACTGTGAGGGGACAAGGAAGACTGAGCTCCACGTTGGCTTTTCTTTGTCCCCTAAATGGGCCTTAACTTTAATCCACAATCAAATTTGGGGAATTGTCCCATTTTATTGAGCTTAACCAAATCTCTGTCTCAATCTGTAAATCTATAAAAATGAGTGCCGGCTGCAGATACATCAGCTTATGTTATTGATTTCACCCAGGAGTTTGTTTTCAGGTCTCCCTCTGAAGGAAGCCGTTGTTTGGACCTCTTGTCATCAGATCACTGAAGGCCTTTAGACAAGGTGACTGAGGGGGCAGGACCTCTTGACCTCAAGGCTTTGTAGGGTAAAGTCCAAAAGAGAGAACGTAAGCAGGCAGAGCTTTGTCTAAAATTCTTGATAAAGATAACACCAATGTTTCACAGTTCCCTCTCAGTAAAACTAGTTACCAAGGTCTATCAACAATACTAGACTGAGGGTAAAAATACAATTTCAGAAATATTTGTTTTAGATTACACTAATACTATACTAGGATGATAAGAGTACTCATTTTCCCTATTACCCCCTTTCCATTTAAATTCTACACATGCTACAACATGAATATCATACAGGTGTACTAAACAATGACCAGTGTCCTTTGTGCCTGGAAGATGATGTAAGTTTTGAACCCCGTCGAGGACAGAGGCTGTCTGTGAGGCAGACGACAGCTTGGATTGAGGGGCGATGTGGCTGATCTGATTGTGTAAGAGATTCCCTGCTCTGTTTAAGCCCCCCCTGCCCCACGCTGGGCTTGTGTTCCCCCGGGGACCATATGGCAAAGTCTGAGCACCACCGGCTCACCTCAGCTACACACCACTTAGATAACAGGCATAATGAGAGATGAGCAAAACTGTTTCACTCTGGTGTTGTCTTCTGTGCTGTGGATCTGTCTTATAAGGTTTTTCCTCAACTTCCATGACACTCAAAACTCTGTGACATTGCATGCAGGTGTTAGTTTGACCAGGAGAGGGGGCCATTACACCATTCATCAGCATTTACACTCTGCAAACTGCACATTTCCCTTCCTGTGAACTAGAGCACTGTGATTATTCAGTTGTATCAGAGGAGATTTAGGGAACATGTGTCCTGGTGAGCTTTTTTGACACTCACCTCCCCCAACACACTGCAGCGCTTTAGTGTGCACAAACTTTCGACAATCAGAACCAGCGGCCTAAATGTCAGGTGGTCTTTTGTCTTCTTCTGTGAGTCCACTCAATTGTCGGTGAGCTCTTAGTGTGTATGTGTGTGTGTTCCTCCCCCTTGCTGCCCAGGAATATGAAAATGGTGGATATTGTAACTCAGAAAATGCCCTCAGAGAATGACGTGCATGTGGCAAGAAGCTTTCTTACGAAGATTTTGCGAAGTTCCATGAGGTATGCTTCTGTGGCTTCATCATAATCAGTAGTACCTATTCCCCTTTTTTTTCCACTGTCTGTGCCCATAATCATGTTAGTCATTCGTCTAGTGGTGATATCTTCTTCATCCCTCTTGTAGAAACTCTCCCTCTCCCATGGTTTATTAACTGTATTCATTGGCATGTCTCTCTGGATTGTCTTGTGGTCCATTTCATTAGATGAAAGATATTCATCTCATTTGTACAGCATGCAGTACAGTGTCTGTCCATGACATGTAAACACACGTTTTTGTGTCTGTATGAAGCAGTAAATGAAATTGTATTTGAATTAGCTGTAGATCATTTTACGCTGATGTGTTCTATTCACCTTTTCCTGACATGCAATTCAGAAAGAATCACTTTAAAGGGTATGTTTCAGATGCATAACTGATAACTGTTTTTTTAAATAATTTTTGATTAAACAGAAACCCAGATAAAAATGCTCTAAAACTATTTTTATATATGAATGTTGGAGTAAATAAAAATGTTCACTGCCTTGATATAAATGCAGTAAAATGAGTAATTGTTGTGCTTTGCAGTTCTTGCTATGGCAGCAACTTTCAGCTGCGAGCACATACTGTTTCCATAAGGAACTGGTCTCTAATCCAGTCTGTGTATTTTGCCCTCTCTGCAGGCGGAATGAACCCATAAGTAGGCCTCACTCCTGGCACTCCACCAAGTTCAACGAAAGCCAATCAGAGACTGCCAAAACGCAGTCTCCACCCACGCCAGTCTGGCAAACCAGATATGATGCAAGGTAACTCTTGGATCCCAGTGTTTAGATATCTGGGTTGTTCCAGTACAGACCCTTTATATCTTCTTTGTTGAATTAAACTGTTTTGGCTGCTTAAAACCCAGTAAAAATACTTCTTTTTTTTTTTTCTTTTTTTTTTACAAAGGTTTTCCATGGAAATAAACTTATGAGTTGTCATTCTGCACTATGAACATCTTTTTCCAAAATAATAAATCCAATGATGATTTTGTGCATCTGCTCAGATGGTAAAAGTTCATTTGATGCTACCCCTGCATTAACAGAGAAAAGTGAATTGAAAGTACAAAGACATCCAAATAATAGGCTCTAAGTTGTTTTTGTTAATATTGTTGTGAAAGGCTGTTAATTTATTAGATATAAATGTGGCTGTCATAAATCAGCCATAATAACTGCACATAATTAGATTCCATAATTTACAACTTTATTAACAAAAGCAATATTTAGATAAATGTCTATTTTTGCAGAAGAAAACAACATGTTGTGTGTATTTTCACACTTTTCCCTTGCTTTAACCTCCAGCTCGTCCTCGACCGATCTCTCCTCTGGCTGGGAGCAGACAAACCTGCGCAGAGTGTCCGACCAGTTCAGCTCTCACGGCAGTATGGACAGTCTAGAGCATGTCTCACACCCGTACCCTGCTGGTCAGCTCTCACCTGCCAAGTCCAACAACAGCATGGAGCATCTTGGAGGAGGGAAACGGGACTCGGCGTACAGCTCCTTCTCCACCAGCTCCGGCACACCGGACTACACCCTCTCAAAGAGCAATGCTGCCTCGACGGAGAACATGCTCTATAAGTTCAGTCAGTGGGATGCAGGAGCAAAGCACAACAATGGCAGAAACAGCCACAGCCTGATTGAGGGAATCAAACAGGACGACAGGGTGGCGTACTTCCAGATGCCAGGCTACGAGGGCCCACAGACTGAAGACTCTGCTGGATCTCACCATTCCACTTCCAGTAGAACAAGCTGTGGACCTGTTTGGCATGTACCTGAAAAAAAGAAGACTGCTTCCCCCTCCCCTCCACCTCCACCTCCACCTGCACGTAGTGACAGTTTTGCTGCGACTAAGGTACATGAAAGGGGTCTCGTCATAGCTCACCCCGAAGGACCCGAATCATATGTCCCCTGTAAGGCTTCTGCCGAAAATCGCCGCAGCCACAACCTCTCCCCAAAAAACGACAGCGACGGTTTTTACACATCATCCGATAAATCAAATCACAACCAGTTCAGCTCAAACAAGCAGTACTCCTTGTCCAGCAGCGATGTCCGGCAAGGCCAGCCTTACCATCAAAGGCATCATAGTGACAAAAGCACTTTTTACCCTCAACCCTGGGCTACGTCCGCACCAAAGCCACAGAACTTAGGTGGCTACCATTGTAGCATGCAGGAGCTGCCCACTAACGGTTCTGCTCAACACTTTGGTCAGAACCATAGAAGGAACTTAAGCACCTCCTTGTCCACCACGGCCTCCGACCAAAACCCTGACAGCAGTGGACATAGCCGATATTACTGTGTCACAACATGTCAACCCACGCAGCCTAATCCTCAGCCCTTATCAGGAAAACCAGAGGACAGAAAGAGTATCACCGGCGTAGACCCGGTACAGATTGGGAATGAGCCAAACTCTCTTAGCCCAGGTGCAAAAGTGAAGTATCACCTGCCCCAACAGCAGCAACACTCCTTGCACAGGAAAGACAGTAACGGACACAGCAAGCACCAAGTTACTACTGTACTAGAAACCTCTGTATCTAAATCCAGCTCTGATGAAAGGGGAAGCCAGAGAGGACACGGCATGCAAAATGCAGAAGCTCAGTTCATAAGTTATCCCGCTAACAGATCATCTGAACAGCGGAGGTCTCTGTCACTGCAACATAGAGAATTACCCCAAGACGTCAGGCATCACAGCCAAGTGAGCAACAAGATCTGCCCCCAGTCAACCCCCATGCTTCATTCGCTGTCCATTGACGCTGCCAGCCAAGATGAGAAAACAAGAGGCCCAAACTCCGAGGAGTCCCTCGACAGCAAGCAGGCGCGACGCACCGATCGTTTTGCCACCACATTAAGGAATGAGATTCAGATGAGAAGAGCCAGGCTGCAGAAGAGCAAGAGTGCAGCGACCCTTCCTGGTGCTGAGGGTGAGACTGAAAATCATCAGGATGCCTGGAAGTCCACTGAAATCACCACCCCAACTTCTGCAGGCGGCTCTTTCAGCAACACATACAAGGATAATCTGAAGGAAGCGCAAGCAAGGGTGCTCAAGGCCACGTCTTTCAGGAGAAAAGACTTGGAGCCCGTCTTAGTGGAGCACCCTGCAGCTGAAGCCTTACCTAACTACCAATCGTCAGTGCTGGCCCGTAAAGATATCACCCCTCTGCCAACTGTGTCAGAGTCTGTAATGAGTAAATCAGGGACTGCAGGTGGTCAGGTAACTCGCATTGGTAGCCGCAAGCGTTTTACTGCAGAAAAGAAGGTACAGTCTTTCTCTGAGCCAGACAAAATCCATGAGGTTGGGGTAAAGGAAGATCTGCCTCACAATGAAAACGCAAGCGCCTCACTAGACCAACAGAAGCTCTTTAAAGAAAGTGAGCAACCAGGTTTCCCCAGTCACGTTCCCTCTCAGAGCTATACCGAGAACCCCACGGAGACCAAGGCCCGAGGTCTTCCCTCCACTGGTGAAACAGAGGACTGCATGAAAGGCACGAGAAGGAGAGATTACACTGAAGAGGTCCAGGGCGGTCCTCATTCTGCACACAAGCTGTCCGTCCCAGACCAGCAAAGACTGGGCACCTTTGCTGAGTACGAGGCAAGGTGGAATATACAGAAACCCCCAGAGACAAAAGCCTCCGGACGGTACCGGTCAGCCGACAACATCCTGGATCCAGGACCGGAAGAAAGAGCCAAAACCACCTGTTTCCATGAGAGATCCCGATCATCTCCCTCAGCTGACATCTATGGACAGGTGAGGCACAAATTCTGATTTCAAAATGATAAAATGAACAAACATTTTATTGGAGTAGAAAGGAGAAGTCTTTTGGTTGCAACTTAGTTTTAGTCCTGCAGCTGTATGAAACCCTCGGGGTGGCTTTACATCACGTTAAGACAAACACACTGACTGAAGTAAAAGGAACAAAGGAAAGAGTGAAGTTAAATATTAATCTGTGTTTGTTCATATGACACGCCCTCAGTTTAAGGAAAAGAGAGGGGCATCAACCCGCAGACTTTTCTTTCTTCTTCACTGGAAGCCTGTTTTCCGTGGATGGTTTTGCATAACGGCTGTTGTGTTTGTTCAACTTTTATTTACAGAAGATTCAAGTTCCTGCAAGAAGGTCTGAGACAGAATATTCCCAGACGGAGAGTAAACCTGCTGAACCGCTCAACGCTGCCACAGGGTGAGTAAATGTCATCTGATGTAGTAAACCTATGTCTTCTCCAGTATGCAGTACAGTATAAAAAAAAGAGTGTTTTTGCATCTAGTATTTGTCTCTATGGGTTGCCTTATGGGTGATGTAAAAGGAAGAAAACTAGTTTTAATGCTTACACTATAAAGACCAGTTCTCTATTTGCACCACTATATTTATCGTTCTATGAGCATGTTTATTGTGATATTTTATGGTGTCACTCCTGAGCATTATCAGTGAAAGAGGGCAGTGAGCTCGTAGAGGAACAGTGAAGTCTTTATAATCCGTCAAGACATACCAGTGCCACTGCCTTGGTGCAGCTGTGACAACATAAGCCGTCTCTCTGGCTGCGCTTTGTGTCTTTTAGTGGAGGCTTACTGGTGTAGGCGAGGCATCTGACCATGTCTGTGACAGTAAGGAAGTGTTTCTCCAGCCCTCTATCAGAATGTAAAGGGGACCCGAGTTCATGGGGCCAGCCCGGAGGCATGAAATTATAATCAACAAGATCTGTTCATTTGCATAATTGGATTTTTTTTCTTCTTCAGTGGGTCCACAAGCCTGAAATATCTCAACTATTGGATTACTGTCCTGAATTTTCACGGTTCCCAGAGGATTAAAGCTTTTGACTCTTTGTTTTGTTTTGTTTTTTGATTTTGCTTTTTGTTTTGAGCAAATGTCTCAACACCTACTGACATTTGGTAATTATATACGTGCCCTCCCAGGATGAACCCTTGTAACTTTAGTGATCCCCTTTTCATCCAGCACTTCATCACGTCAGAACTGTTCAAAACTTGCAAACTCGCTAAAGATTATCAACATGTTAAACATTGTGATGGCATTCCAAATTGCATACTTTTTCTTTTTACTTTTTAGTACTGCAGCTGCCCTTACAAAGTACATACTGATGCATACAGTATGGACACAACTGGGACAAACTACCCTGTCACAACATTGCTCCTTGAACCTTATACATGCTTATACATCAGAGCAGAGGATTGTGGTCAGAATAGCCAGGAGAGCATGGTGCAAAAATTGAACAGATGAAGTTGGACATTCTGGTGTTTTAGACAAACTATGTATTGGGGAATAATAAATATATTACTGGAATATTGAATACTATTAGTATGGAGGCTAGCATCGTCATTGCGAACTGCTAACATGTCTGCAGAATTGCATTTTGTCTCAGCGTCTAAATAAAGGAATTGTGGGAAATTATGTTCAAGACTTAGATGTAGGCCACTGAGAATACAGTATCACAGTAGGCAGGTCTAACTAGCTATAAGCAGGCTAACTTTTAATTATTACTTTTATGAGAAAGTCCCATTTTTTTTTATTCAGAGGAGGCTGGAAAGCTATCTGTGTATGTATGGTTGGGTCACATTGGCCTAAACCTCCCTCCTTAGTTACTGTTTGTTTTATGGGTAGGGTAGAGGTGTTTACAGGTAACGCTAATGATTTCATGTGATCCTTTGATGATCCCGTATGAATTCCTGTCATATGAAAACAGTGAGATTTAATTGTTTAATGTTTAAGTGTAATGTCAGCTGTTGTGCCGGTTCACCTCTATTATGTTTCCTCCTTTATCTAAAAATGTAGTCCTTAAATTATTCAGTATTTTTCCACCATTCAGTCACTGAGTGGACGCCATCTGTGTCCCATCAAACTTAGTTTTTCCCCTTAGTCCTCAATGAGAGTGCAACTCAGGTGGAAAGAATAACTGTACAGTGTGTTAGGTAGCTCTCCAAAATTTACCCTAAAAAAGTTACCCTGCTGATAAATATGTAGTGGTTTTGGACCTTGACCCATGTAGAGACAAAAGCTAGGATCTTTTGGCCTGTGCTGCTTTGATTTTGACCATTATTTTATTATTTCATATCTTCTAATTTTATGAAAGTTTTTTTTTTTGCCAGTAGTGCCAGCTTAGTGGTGTTTCACAATCAGTATTTTTTAAACAATAGTCTTTTATTACTACTCAGTGTTTCTTCTGTTCCGATTACTTAAACTCATCTTTAAAGTAAGTGTAGTGACGAGGTCAAGATGACTTCATGGCTTATAACTGGTTATTCGGGAGTCTTTATACATTATCTAAACTCCCATAGGTGAAACTCATTGAAGGGTGTGGAGTAACTCATCATGAGCAACCTCATTGTGGGAGCCACGCCATTGTGACCCTCACGTTTGCATTACAACAGCAGTGCAGGGGATGGTATTGTTATTGAAAAGTGTGGGAGATGAGCTAAGTAGAGGCAGGCTCCACCCAGATAGTGTCATTGATACGACTGTTAAGAGATACCAACAGGTGGCTTCTGGCACAGAGAGCCGGCAGACACTCAGCACACTCACTTTTACTTCTCTTCAATGGAAATTACAGCAGTGAAACTTTACATTGGGTAAGTTGGTACACTAATTTCTTTTTTACAATATACTGAATTAAATTCTAGTCTACCTACGTCATAGTTAATGCTGTCATGGCTTTATATTTATAAAGACCAAAAACAACTAGAATGTATTTCTTATCTCATATTTTTTTAAGAATATGATTCAGAAGTGTCGCACAGTGAAAGGAGAAAATAAATCTTTTCATACATAAACATGTGCCATTGGTTGAATTCCTACATCATGGTAACATAACTCATATCCCTCCTACCGGATATGGCAGTAATGTTGCTGGCATCATGTTTCACATCTCCTCGAGGTAACTTTCTCACACTCGGCAAAGAGCGGCTGCTGAAGCACAAGGGCGGGTGTAAGCCGCCGCGACTGTTGTTCATTGGGTGACTTGTCGTGGCTTGTAAGAATCACAGCTGGGAGGTTTGAGTTGTGGCGTCTGTCTGTCCAACAAGTCACCGTAATGTATCTGACTGCAGCTGTCAGTGCAGTTGATCAAAGCTCCGTGATTTATGCGTTACCGTTCTCCAAGTACTCCTAATTGAATGCGCGGAAATGTAATCTGTGAGCATGAAACCACAGTATCTGGTAGGTTTGAGTGCTTTTACCATTAGGTCTGGACCTCAGTTAATGACAGCATTCCTCTATGTTGTGCTGTATGGTTAAATCATGCTTAATTTAAAGATCTTAGCATAATTTTGGTTCCATCTGAGGCCCCTAATGATTCCTTCGTTGTCCAAATAGTGAACTCTTGCTCATCTTTCCATCTCTAACTTCACCCACAAAGAGTTAAAACTGTAAATGTGGATCAGGCAGGAAAAAGTGATCCGGTCTTGCTTCTTTGCACTGGAGGATTATTTATTCCTCTATGCTGACTTGTGGGAACAGAAATATTCCTCTTCAGGCTGCCAGCTGAACAGTTACCAGGGAGGAGGCCTGCAGAAGAGAGGGAGACGTGTGTCTTGTCATGCTGGCATAATCATAGTGGCTGTCGGAGGGACGAACAAGGCCTCCGCCGCAGTGTATTATTTGATTGAGCTGCAGATGATAGTCCACGCTGCCTGGCTGTTAAACGGTGTGTAATTAAAAGCTTTCTATTGTGTTCCTCAGCTTCTCTGACAGAGGGCCCGGCGACTGTAAAGTGAGAGAAAAGCCCGTGGAGTTTGAACATTACTCAGTGTCACCCCCTCCGCCCGTGATAGCAACCGACCCCGACTGCAGGCACAGAGCTGCCCCCGCCGCTGTGAACCACAGACCCACGTCGATCTCTCACGGCCTCCCAGAGACTGCCCCCCCCCAGCCCGAGGACCGCAGCCACGCTGAGCCGCTGTCTGGGCTGAGGAGGAAGCCCTCAGCGCAGGAGAAGCGTCCCCCGCCCAGATGCCCAGAGGTTGACTCCCATGAGTCCCTCACCGGTTCCCAGAGTGAAATCCTCACCCGCTGCTCTCCTAACGCCGACCTTAACCCCGCCTTTGTCCCCGCCCACTCCGCAAAGGGAGACTCTGAGCAGGGCAAAGGACTTGTGGACAAAGGACAAGGGGCAGTGCAGCATCTGTCAACATCCAATCCTCAGCCTGCCTCCTCTCCCCCGGCTTCCTCCCACAGACCCTCAGGGCCGGCCACCATGGAGGGGCAGCGCTCTCCATCTCCACAGTTTTCCCCTCAGAGACTCAGTGACAAGCCACCGCCCGTCTCTCTGCAGGATGAAGACTCAAACAGGTAAACTTCAAGTTTTTTGAGTTTCACCAGAAGGGAGTGTTGCAACGGCATTCAAACTTCCACCCAGTTTAGTCAGAGCACAGTGGCTGTAACTCTTACTACTCCTGTCATCTGTGCGCTTCATGTACAAAGAAGCTTATTGAGAGTCGCTGCCTTTGTAACATCAACATGTGAGCGCTATCAAGCCTCAGTAAATTAGAGGGATTCTCCGCATTTCTATAAAAGCCACAGGCGGTTGAGGCATAATTCAACTGAATGCCGAAAATGTAAAATGTAGTCTAAATGCCCCTATTGTGAAGCGGTTTGTTCATCCTCTTGATTCAGAACTAATTGATATCATCTGTAGTGAACTTGTGACTGTACAGCAGGAATATTGCAGCTAGCAGAAACCAAAGTGGTGGGAGGAGTCCAGATGTCTTGGATATTCCAGCGTACTGGGCATGGAAAAAAAACTCAGTTGCCACTGTGCTGTGAAAGTTTAAATCAGCGTATGGCTGGAATGACTGTAAGGAGAGATCTTCTCCTCCTCTCAGAGAGAAACTCAAAGACTAACTCTCCTCTCTGTCTTTCTCTTCCTCTTGATATTTCAGGATGGAGAATGTGGTAGAAAACCAAAGTTCTGCAGCAAAGAAAGTGCCCATCAGGATTGTCCACTCAGAGGGAGTTGCAGAGAAGGAGAGCTGTCCGTTTTTGCCGCACAGTGACCCCCCTGCTGCTGAGGCCGAGGGTCCTGGTGCAACAAGGCTCAGCAGTCTGGGGGCCGCAGGGCAGGACTCTGTCTTCTGTGCCTTTACTCGGCAGAGAGAGCCCGACAGCACGCCAGCCGCTCAGACGGACCCAAATCCTGAGAGAAACGCATACATGAGTACTGTGAAAGATCACATCGTCTCCAACAGTCAGCAGTCCGCAGACGAGCCCAGCAGGACGACGGGAACCACAGGTTCCTGGTCTGAGGACCAGAAGAGGGAGGAGCTGGCCAGGGACATCATGGGGAAGGATAAATCTCTCGCTGATATTCTGGACCAGAGCAAGATGAAGACCACCATGGATCTGATGGAGGGCATCTTCCCTCAGGGCGAGCAGCTGCTGGAAGGAGCTCACCAGCGCAGGAAGGTGCCCCCGAAACAGGCGGCCCCCCGGCCCGCTGAGGACAGGTCAGCCACACACTTTATCTTCCATACTGAGATATTTTATATCTGTGAGGTACTGGAGTTATTAACTTGTTTCTTACATGCTGCCTTGTTCAAAACACATTCAATTTGTGCCTTCCTCACCAGGTTTGACCTACATTTACACTCTCTATTCAACATTTTTATATTCTTATTCTAAATTTCTCTCCAGTGTTTTCTGGGAGAGTTGTGTGTTTTTGAGTGCTTCAAGTCTGATTCACTAAATTTCTTTAACTGCACTAACTTAATAAAATCACTTGTGTCAGCGAAATAAATGCAGGCCGTTCTTGAGGGCCGTGTGTGCTCATGAGATTTGATCATCAGCAAAAACAGACAAAGTTGCTACATAAGGCTGCCGGCTCTTCCTTTTGTGGACAAGTTGAATTTCTAAAAGTGGAAAGAATTTCACTTTGCAGAGCTTCAAATTGAGCTGTCAGATATCAGCATACAAATCTAACAATATCAGTAGTTGTATAAAATGACCCAAATCAATTAGAAAATATTAATACAGAGAGAATAGTTTCACAAGAGCACAGATCATCTAACTGAAGCTGAGTTGTTCATGATGGGACCTTTGACAGTCAGTATGGCATGGAGATGGATAAGGATATGTCAGACCAGAGCGTGTAGGTAAGGTAGTTTAGCAAACAAGCAGAGAAGTCTTAATATTTTCATTTGAATTTAGTGTTTCCAGCTTCTGCACTCAGTGTCAGTAACAGAGATGCAAACTCGACCAAATCAACCTAAATATTAATAATTCAGTTATATGAAAAACAAACACAATATCAGGCATGCTGGTTTGGTACATAAGCGAGAATCTTACATGCCATTTAAGAACAAATCTGTTCATACGAGTTGTTCTTGCAGGAGGTCAGTTGGATTCTCTGTATTCTTATTTGATTTGCTAATGTGAGAAACATTATTTGTTGTTTGTGTTTCAGGGAAAAGGAGGACAGCATGGCAGCAGCTGTCACCATGGTGACCAGCTCTACGTACTACAGCACATCTGCTCCCAAAGCTGAGCTCCTCATTAAAATGAAGGACATGCAGGAGCAGGAGGAGGAAGACAACTCTGAAGACGAGCTGGACATTGATCTGGCCAACAAGAAGGTACCGCACTGTTCTTACATGTTGAGTAGTCTGGTGTTTACATAAGAAAGAATATTTACGATACCACCACACATTGACCCGTTCATGATGACTCATTTTAATATTGTAGTTTTAAGTATTTAAGTGTACATGAATATACTACAAGAGCCCTGGAGCCCCCAAAAAATCCTCATATTCAGTGTGTGTGTGATTAAGGCAGGTTATAAATCATTACTTCATCTTGTGGCCCCATTGGAGAGGAGCCGCATGTCAAAATGTGATGTTAAAATTTCGTTTTAGTTGTGTTTTAACAAATTGCTTCAACTTCAACACCCTGGAAACCTGGACCACAGAGGTTCATGTATTCCTCATGTATTTTTCCTCTGTTAATGCAGCCAAATTATGTTTTCATACTTCACTTTTCCAGACAATATCTGCATTTAATATACTAATTTTCACTCTGTGCTAAATGTACATCAAAGGACCAACTTTGAATTTGATTGTGAAAACAATAGTCTTATCTTCCCTTTAATCCTCACCTCCACCATATTGGGCTGAAGACAAAATATTTTAGGAGGTTATTTCAAAACCTCCACATGGGTTGATCCCACTAGAAGTAAGTGGGTAAGTGTCATTTGAGTGAATTGACCCTTTAAAGGTTCCTCTCTTGGTATATTGCAGGCTCCCTTTGGCACAACCCTTTACTGAACCCTTTCTTATTTAATAGAAAGTGTGGCGCATTAAAATGAACTAAGGGGAAACTTGAAGTAACGATGATATTCAAGGCACATTTTCATGTGAGTTTTTGTCTCATATTTTTTATTTTTCATGCCCGTCTGCAGCAAGAGCTCATCGACAGCCTCAGCAAGAAGCTCCAGGTGCTGCGTGAGGCCCGGGAGAGTCTTCAGGAGGACGTGCTCGACAACAACGCTCTGGGAGAAGAGGTGGAGGCCCGAGTCCAGCAGGTCTGCAAACCCAACGAGCTGGACAAGTTCCGGATGTTTGTCGGAGACCTGGACAAGGTGGTGAGCCTGCTGCTGTCCCTGTCGGGCCGCCTGGCCAGAGTGGAGAACGCCCTCAACAGTCTGGAGGAGGATGCTACTCCTGAGGAGAGGGTGAGTCAAACAGTGATCTTGGGCCACACAGAACAGAAGGCTTGGCGTATCCTCTCAGATCCTTACACGTTTCTTTCCTCCGCAGCGTACGTTGATCGAGAAGCGGAAGCTGCTGATTCGGCAGCACGAGGACGCCAAGGAGCTGAAGGAGAACCTGGACCGCCGGGAGCGCGTGGTTTATGACATCCTGGCCAACTACCTGCAGGATGACGACACCCTCACGGACTACGAGCACTTTGTCAAGATGAAGTCGGCGCTCATCATCGAGCAGCGCAAGCTGGAGGATAAAATCAAACTGGGCGAGGAGCAGCTCAAGTGTCTGACGGACAGCCTGCCGATAGAGCAGAGGCTGGTCTTGTGAACACGCTCTGGACACGGATGAGCTCTGACCGTCAAGACTCGTCATGTTGCTCCAAGTTGCAGTTGAGCTGTGTGTCCATTAGAGGGAGACAGAAACGAGGGATCAACAGCCTGTTGCATTTCCTTACATTTTTTTTTTCAGTTCTGTGACGAAGCCTCATCTGAGCACATCGTTCTACTTCACGTCTTCTCGACTTGGCTGCCATATCACCACTCGAACTAACAGCATCTAAAAAGGACCTCCGCTGTGAAAGATGCTGCTTTTCTTGACATCAACCAACCACTGTATCTAATGTCTTTCATGCCATTTTTGCTTTGTTTTTATTTTCATGGTTTGTTGTTTTTTTTTTTTTTTTTTTTTAGTAATTTATTGTAGCCTTTTGAATCTGCGCAGGAGGGGACAGTATTTTATCTTCAACTGATTCACCACACTACCTGATGTGTGTTACATGCCGAGCAACTAGGAGTATTTATCATGTTTAAATAATTTCACATTCTTAAACCCTTTTCACAAAATCCATCAAATCTGGACAAATATTTCAACAAACGCAAAAAGGTTTTTGTTAACATTTATATATAATCTAGTGGCCTTTTACTAAGAATTTCATGCTCTCGCTTTCCTCACTGAAGAAGCTTATCTTCTGCAATAAACGGGAGACAAAGATGGCAGGATGTTAGTGAATGTACCTGTGAAAAGAGAGAGCGTGCAGATACTGGTCGTTGTAAAGAGCACTTGTTCGACTTCACCAAACCGAGGAACAGCAGCACTTCACATCCAGACTTTAACTCGAGTGAAATCCACATTTGAAGTGCCTGGGGAGTCGCCCATGTCACTGCGAACTCCTGTCCGGTCTTTTCATCCACTTCTGCATGTTTGCATCTGTCAGAGCTGCTCTGTTTTTATTCACAGCCAGAAAAAAAAACCTGTTTAGTTTATGATGTTGCCACGTATAAGTTGACCAAGTGTTTCTGTATTTTGTCTTGTTATTTCACTGTGTTGTTGTTATCCACGGTGAAGATGTTTGAATGCTTAGTTACCACAGTTGTTACTTGACTTCTAGTTAAATTTCACTAAAAATAACTCAAGTTGATCATTTTGCGACCAAATAAGGAACTAAATCGCCACAAAGCATTTTGACCAGCCTGAACTTGAGTCTTTCAAATGTCTAAATTTCAGACTGTAAGGATTAAATCAGTCCTTGAAAGATAAACCCTGCGTTGGAGGATGTTTGTTCTGCACATTTGAGAATATTAGTTTCACACGCTTCATGCACTGCTGCAGCCTGACTCTTAACACTTTATCAGCTGTGCTCCTTTATCTCAAATAAAGAGTCTGCTGGAATCACGCAGTCGTGTTTGATTTCTTTTCGGTGATTAGCTCGTCCTTTCGCTGTCACTCATTAACTCCACCGCGCCCTCCGCTCTGCTGATAATGTGGCCGCTAAAAGACTTTGACATTTAGTAGTAGTGTCTTTAGCAGTCAGGTGTTACCATCTTCAAGCAAAATGTGAATCAGATTCTGTGATTGATACAGCATCTGTGAAGGGACGCTGCGCATGTTGAGGGAAACTGATCGGAAACGTGAGACGCATCAAGGTGAGTTTAAAAACCACAAAATGTCATGGGGTTGTTTTTATTTCATGACATAACATGGAAAAGATTTAAATGGACAATCATTAACTGCAGTAACACTTGAACAGACTGCACCTACAGGTACTAGAATAAAAGCTTTCATAGTCACGTCCACTGCAGCCTTGAGGAGTTTTATTCTCAACAAATTCGATCAACATTTGAATTTTCACCTCGGATGGTATTGATGTATATTCCTTAACTTGATATGGAAATAGTTTTTTCCTCAGCATGTTGTATTTGTGTATAATATATTGTTAGAGTATTTATAGTTTTGATAATCTAGGAGACACTTTCATTATTGGAATATTTAATTTTTTATGTCTTACCACCTTGTAGAACCCAAAAATAAACCCAAAAGTGTTTTATTAGGAAAAGAAGATGTGGCAGATATGATATAAACTGAAGGATTTAGTCTTTGTAATCCAAGTTTTTCTTCCATGGTAATGAATCTGAGTATTTATCAATGGTATGAATACAAATACAGTATTCAGGGACTTACATGCAGAGCATATTCTGCAGAATAAGCTGGAGTATTGCAGTCACAGATTATGAGCAGCCGATATTTTATTTTTCAGTCATGGTCACAATTGTGGTGATGCATGTACTGAAAAATCTAACCACACTCTGTCTTTCCTGTCACTTTGGGGTCTGTCTTATGTTTCTACGTGTGGTCTTAACAGTAAACTTTATCACCTGTCACCTGTTCTTACATGTTGAGTAGTCTGGTGTTTACATAAGAAAGAATATTTACAATACCACCACACATTGATCCGTTCATGATCAAATGAGTGTACAAGACTCATTTTAATATTGTAGTTTCAAGTATTTAAGTGTACATAAATATACTGCAAGAGCCCTGGAGCCCCCAACACAGAGGTTCATGTATTCCTCTGTAGATGTGTAAATTATGTTTTCATACTTCACTTTTCCAGACAATATCTGCATTTAATTTACTCATTTTCACTCTGTGCTAAATGTACACCAAAGGACCAACTTTGAATCTGATTGTGAAAACAATAGTCTTATCTTCCCTTTAATCCTCACCTCCACCATATTGGGCTGAAGACAAAATATTTTAGGAGGTTATTTCAAAACCTCCACATGGGTTGATCCCACTAGAAGTAAGTGGGTAAGTGTCATTTGAGTGAATTGACCCTTTAAAGGTTCCTCTCGTGGCATATTGCAGGCTCCCTTTGGCACAACACCACCACCGACACACTGAAGCAAACACTTATCCTCCTCCAGCAGTGAATTTTAAACTAAGCACATGTCTATAAAAGCTTTGAGTTGAAGCTGTTTTGACATCGCTGTGGATATTTGTGTTTTCAGCGGGCGTGACGGCTGTCGGGCCTCCTGCGTGAACTCAACAATGTGTGCGTCTCTTTGAGTGGCAGTCACACAGGGCAGCATGATCTACCTGGCTCACACGGCTCACTGGCAGTTCCTGGGCCTGATAGGTGGGATCCTGGCGTGGATCCTCACCATGATCACAGCCGGTTTCAACGAGTGGCGGCTGTGGCACGTGGACGACGACTCTGTCATCACTTCGGGCGTGGCCTGGGTGGGGATCTGGAGGGCGTGTTTCTACAGCCACACCCTCCCCAAAATGGAGAACTGCTGGAGCATCGGCATCTCGGACGCCTTTGCTCCCGCAGAGATCCCCGCGTCTCAGGTGCTGATGGTGCTGGCGGTGATCTGCGGCCTGGCGGGGAACATCAGCGGCGCTGTGGCGATGAGGTTGGCCTACTTCTCTGTGGAGGATCGTAGGAATGTAAGGTTGACCTTCCTGCTGGCGGGGACCTTGTATTTGCTGACGGGGACATTGTGCTTGGTGCCGTCGGTGTGGAACATGAGCTCCGTGCTGAACAACAGCACCATAGACTTCCCTCCTGAGTTCCACCTCCCCACAGCTCCCATCAGGCAGCAGGTCGGCTCGGCCATCGGAGTGGGCATCTTCGCCTCCATACTGATGCTCATAAGTGGGCTGATTTTCCTCTGCTACCGCTACGCCTGGGAGGCCCTGAGCTCAGAGGCCCCCAGAGACACCAGAGACCCGCTGCACGGTCCCTGGACTGAAACGACCCTGGCACATAAGTCTGACTTGCCAAATGGAGGCAGCCGAGGCGGAGATAATCCTGCATTTTACAGTGGCGAAGTCTCATGATGGAGGAGTACTACATCAGGAACTGCTTACTGTCTTTTACATCTGTCTGAAAGTGACTCGGACACCGTCAGAGTACAAAAGTCACATTTAAAACGCAGTACAGCCGAATCATAAAATATATCACTGATTTAAGACCTACAGTTTACACATCAATCCAGGAAAGTATTTAAAAAAACAGCTTTCATTGTCAAGAATTAATTAACGTCACTGGACCGATTAAACTGATTAAACAAGTACTATAAAAAAAACAGCAGATTTCATTTTAAGAACAAGTGACGATGTGACATTCAAATGCCGGCATCTCCAGCATATTAAAGAACACTCTTTTAACCCACAGCAACAGATTTTTTTTTTTTAGCCACTTCAGGGCAATCGTGTTTATGTCCAGGTGATGAATGGAAGTCCAATAAGTCCAATATCAACTCTTATTTTAGCTCTGTTTTGGTTTTCACAAACTCCTGAAGGAACTTATTTAGCTTGAGTTAACTCTTTATGTGCTCTTCTATGTCGCTAAATCGCTGTCATTTGTTTTGGCGAACATTTATCAGAGGGGATTTAGAGCTTTTTCCCTGTGAAAATGAACCAAATGAGTGTTGTGGGACAGAAAACCAGAGCAATGAGCCAAAAGAAGCTAAAACTCCACAGGATGGGTGATAATTATATTTACGGCGTCCACCTACCACACACATGTAGTCATGTGATCGATTATTATTACACAAATCCTGATTATAGCTGCTTTAATACTGTAAAACAAAGTACTGTGTATGATATGGACTCCTTCTGTCATAAAACCTGTAAATTATAGTATGTCTGCTTCTATTTTTAGTCCATGTGGTTCTTGTGAAGCGAACACAGCTACACTGGATTTTTGTTGGCAGAGTTAAGGGATAGATTCGTATCTGCAGATGTCAGAATAAACTTTATCTCTCTGGCGTCATCCAGAACTGTTTGGTCTGAGCTGAGATCCCATAATGACTAATCAGCATTATCACCACACCGCGGCCCAGGGGAGGTGACATGACATGCCATGGTGTGGGCTTCTAACGGGCCCCATGTGAGGAGGGATCTCAGCGGGTCAGGTTGACTGGGGGCCCTGCTCATGTGACCCGGGTAGGAGGCTGACGAGAGCAGGCATGTGAGTATGGAGAGGGGGCCGCCTCACAGTGGTGATTGTTGCCAGGGAAGACACACACACACACACACACACTCAGCTCACACTCAGACTGTGGCCCAGTGGCCCGCTGCACCTCTCTGGAGGCGGCGAGCTGCTGAGGAACAAAAGGCCCTCTTCAGCCGAGCACAGCTCTCTGTCAAAAACACAAGTCCCATAAGTGGATGAAAGGTAGACCTGCTCGGGCCACTCCTGCGAGATCGTGCTTTATCGCAGGCAGACCAAAACAGCTACTTGGTGCCAGTAGTCTGCAACAGGAGGACCACTGATAATCATTTAATAACTAAATATTATTCAAGAAAATTCCTCTAGATAAGAGATTTGGGGGACGCACTTAAATGAATCTCGGTCCATCCATTCGTCTCCGTCTTCACCACCCTCCCACCTCTCTCCTGCACATTCCCCTCGACAGATAAGCCCGACATAATACTCCGAGCCTGTTTTGTTTTTATCTAATCTGTTATGCTTAAGTCATCTACTCTATTAGTCATACTGTCTAATGGAGGAGCTGTTATACGAAAGGCTCCCTGAAAAGAAGAAAGGTGAGCTGTGTAATTAAGAAAAACTTTAAGATGAGCCATGTCGGAGTGCAGCACTGAGCCAAAAGCCAAAGGTGACATTTCAGTTCACCTGATGATATTTTATTGGCAGTTAACGAGATTCAGGAAATATGATTGGTGATAAAGCTCCAAAGCTGAGGGACAGTTATGCCTGACATTTTCTTTTATTGCCTTCAGCGATTTCTGCAATTAAGATCAGATAAAAGTGATTGTCGCTGGTGCCATCTCCACGTGCAGGGGTGGAAAGTAACTTTACTTACTCAAGTACTGTACAGTAAAATTTTGAGGAACTTCTACTTAATGAGCACTTCAGTTGTACGCTGCTTTATACTTCAGCTGTACTGCGTTTAAAAGGGGGATACTATACTTTTAACTCCATAATAAAGACAAAGACAAAGAATGGAAAAAAAGAATGGAAAAGTTGATGTCTCTGGTTCTGTTGCATCCATTTTGATATTTGTTTTAACTGTCCATCATGAGTTCAATGAAGTTCATGGAGTGTAATGCTAAATCAGCGAAGAGCTCTTTTAACCTTTCACCTTTTCATTTAAATAGTTGTCAACTCATATGTTCAAGACCCAAACAGGTAAAATTATATATAAAAAAGCAAAGATTATAGAAAAAAAAAGAAAAAGAAAACCTCTTGCAAGTACTGGGTAAAATATAAATAAAAATAAAAAATAAAATTCCACCTAGCTACAAGCTGTGGCTTATTGCGAGTGACAGTAAAAGGGTACACATCATAGTATTGATCCATCATATTATCAATCATATACTGTCAGACCACTCACATTTTTCTGCAGACTTCTATTTATGATACCTTAATCACATTTAGCTGATAATACTTTTGTACTTTACTGAAGTAGGATTTTGAATGCAGGGCCTTTGCTTGTAATGAAGTATTTTTATATTGTTGTAAACTTATCTTACTCCTATTCCTTCTCAACCTTGCCCATCAGATAAGACAGATGAGGGGATTTGGTTATGGTATAGCAGTTGTGAGATTGTAGGGACGTTATCATCGTGGTTTATCAGCGTGTTGAGCAGTAGAAGACTGATTTCACAAAACTGTATTTCCTAGCGTGTTGCTCTGACTGTAATATCTTATCAAAGTTTGAACTCTAGGTTGGATAACTTTCATCTCCATCTGAACTCTCAGCGTACAGGGGTCATGTTGCAGACTTTTTCCAATCATCTGACAGTATGTGAGCAGTTTGCTTATCAACCCCTCGGAGCCAGATTTGTTTGTTTGCGTTCGGATGCGTTTATAATCATAATTCCCCCTGAGAATTAGAAATGTCGTTTCCCTTGTGTTGCTGGGCTGCATTTGGAGTCTTGCGGTAATCGACGAGAACATCTCTGCGGTTGTTTTCATTGCCTCCCCTGCTGATAGACGCCCTCACACTGGGAGACACCAGGCAGCTCCCTACAGCCTGCGTGGCGTCAGAGGAGAGGAAATATAACTCTGAATCCCGAGACCTGACAGAACCACTTTTTATACATCCTCAAGAGCAAACTCTGTCATGTCTGGGGCATCCCAGGCAACATATGCTTCTGTGACAACATCATTACCTCTCATTAACTTCATCCTATACGTGCCGATTACACAAAAAGTACCATCATTAAAACGTGGAGGGTTAGAAATCATCCTCCTCTCATGCGATAACACATTTATGTCACTGTACCTGTGTCTATGTAAGTGATACAGACAGACGCCCTCTGACCTTGGCAAATTTGTGTAATTATGTCAAAGCGGGAGCCATGAGGGCAACCTGTTCAACATTCTTCGCAGTACACGCTGCCCATTAGAGCATTCATTAAACACAGCTTAGCCCAGCGAGTGACCAGGAAATCTGATGGAATTAATCTCAAGCTGTGTTTCCACCACCGCAGACACACCTGATGGTCCAAGACGGCTGTTTTTGGTCCCCTGTCCACCCCCCCGCCCCCCCGCTCAGCTTGTCGTCTGTTTGTTACACAGCAACCAGGGACCACTTCAGACCAAAATAGGCTCTTGGTTTATGTGACTAATAGACAACTGGATGGGGAAAGAGCAGAAGAGCAGACACATCTACATACAACATTAGAAAATCACCTATTTAAAAAGAAAAATAATGAGACAACTTTTCAATATAATTCTTTATGTGAATCATCTGGATGCGCTGCACAGTACAGCACATGAGCAAACTTAACCAGGCACATAAATAATTTTGTGCTTCCTCTATGTTTTAGTGTTAAGAATAACTTACAATCACAGCATTTTAAAAGCTAAAGTGTCCCCTAAAAACAGAATGGAAATAGCATTTTCTTCTTCGTTGGCACAGACAAGAGAAAGGTCCTGAAGCCACCCTGGAATAATGAATATAAAACATTTTATAAAACATATCTTAAAAAATAGTAAATTTTACTGGTAACAGCAGGATCTTTGAAGATGTAACATTGGATTGTGAAGGTGAGTCATTAAAAATTGTTGAGGATTTGGTGGCCTCATTTTTACTCTATTACAAAACATTTGATCATTTTCCAAAAGTGATAAAGCGACCCTTACTTGGGCTGTTGTCTTATGATATAAAACAAGATATTTACATCATTGTGTGAAAGCAGTTTGAAGTGCAGCTCTACAGGTGATTGTGTTGCGCTGTCAGTCTCTACGCAGGTAATTTCTTCTATGATTTGTCCCCTTAAACGTACTCTGAGCGCTTCCTGAAAGAAGCATCTCTACTCATGACCTGGTATTTCCTCTGCAGCACGGGCTGTGGCTCCACCTGTGAACAGAAGCAAGAGGTGACCAGAAGGAGCCCGGCCACTATGAGAAGAAATCCTCCGACCCAGCCGCAGAACAGGGCGTCGCCAAACTCCCACCGTGGCACCACGTCAGGTACTTTATCATCAAAGAAATGCATCACAGCTAAGTGGGCCATGTAGGACACGGGGATCAGGCACAGCACTCCAGAAACCATCCCCAGCACCCCTCCCATGATGGTTAAAGTCCTCTTGGTTCGGTAGCCTCCGTGCTCTCTGCAGCTGTTGACCAGGTAAAGTCCAGGTATAGCCACCAGCATTCCCAGCATGCCCACGGTGAGGGACGCACACATGAGGATGCGGGCCAGTTTGAGGTCACTGGAGAGGCCCAGCAGGCTATCATAAGCTCTGCACTCCATGCCCCCGACATCCTGGACCACACAGGTCTCCCACAGGCCCAGCTCGTAGCTCTCCACCGGCAGCAGCGCCGTGGACATGGTCAGCCACTGTGGTAGGAGAGTGGTGGCTAAAGCGCACAGCCACGCTCCAACGAAGACCAGCATCCCCAGCAGCTCCAAAGCGCAGGCGCATGTGTCCATCTTCCTCTCTCACTCTCTCTTTCAGTCTCTCACTCTCTCTCTCTTTCTGGACCCCACGCTTGACAGAGCCACAAGAGTTCTTCTTCTCTGGCGGCACTTCAGACAGAGGAGCTGCTCACAACACCTGATAATTAGAGTTGACCGCTCAGGCTCTGGAGTCTGAGCTCTTTCACAAACAGCTCCCACCCAGAGGAGCACACATCTTCTGTGGCAGGGAGGAGAGGGGGCCCATTCGGCCCTCCCCTTTGCGGTCCTCCTGCTCCGGCCGCTGTGCCAATGGGCGTCAGGGGCAGAGGCAGAGATGGCCTGTCTCGACAGCAGGCCACGGGGGATGAGATTGAATGCAGACAGGATATTGTATTACACATTTTCATGCAACAAATTATCTCCCTGATGTCCATTTTTATGCATTTTGTGTCCTCAGAGAGAGAGCGATGCCAGTGCATAAATAAGCAAACTAATTACCATGAGCAGACTTAAAACAGCACCGTCAGGCTATTATTTCAAATGCCAAACAAAGATAAGCTCCTCATAAACTGCACTGCCTCTAGAGAAATGTCCAGTCTGAAATCTGTGTGATTAAGATATAGATAGTGTACAAATACACTATTTACAGTTTATTACAGTTTACAGTTTATTATTATTATTATTGCTGCCTTCATGATAAATTATTAATTTATCATGAAGGCAGTCCTCCTTTGGAAATAATATATGTATCCTCCATGTAATAAAATTGCAAGGAAATCAAATCTGCTCCATGAACAGTTCAGAATTGATCACGTTCATAAGTTTGTGATAGATGCTGTCACAGTCAGGCTTTCTGCTGCATGTGACTGAAACAGAAACAACAGTGCAGTTTATTGTGTGCTTTCTATATGAACACTGCGCGGCCTGTGGGAAACAGTCGTAGGAGGCCATAGATCAAAGCTCTGATGTGAGAAAAAATGTTTCCCAGCCGTAAACACACACAGAGGGGTGCCCGGCCACAAACAAAACACGCAAACAAAAATGCACAGATAAAATCCCCAGGCTGCAAAACTCCTCCTCCTCTGAAGAAGAACAAAATGCTCAGCTGACTGCACTGACGTCTTCACAAGGAGGCCACGTTTGCTCGGCTGCACACACACACACATACACACACACACACTCAGGTATACTGGTGTCAGTGCATTGTGTGTGCTGGGGACTGGAATTACTGCCACTATCAAAAAGCCCATCACAAAGAAAGGCAATATTTTCTTTCGTAATCTTGGAATCTCATCTTTATAAGAACATTTCCACAGTGACAGAGAAGGAAAATGTACTTTTCATAATGAACACAAATTCCCCCTTACTGGAAATTCCTCTTGAATTTCATGTCACACTGAATTTCAGTCACTGCACCAGTTTAATCAGTGTTGTTGCAGTTCCTACTGGTCACAGATAGAGGTCAACAAAGGTCCTGGACTACCTAAAAAAAATCAAGAAACTGAATCAAACTCAAATGTATTTATTAAAGTAATTTTGTAATATGTGGTCTTCAGTATTTTGCTCTTATATTACACTTTTCTTAGAGACATATTGTACTTTTTCACTCATCTACACTTATCTGGCAACTTTAGTTTAAATTGTACAGATTAAGATTTTACCTGCAAAACTTTTAACTTATAAAATATTATGCACATTAAAAACATCCCATAATTATATAAAACCTGAGCCTAAATGATTATATATGTAATCATAAAGTTGATTCATTAGTTATCAAACAATTAATCAGGAACTGATTATTCACGCAGAAGTGAACATTTCGTGGCTTCTCATATGTGACTATTTTTGCTTTGTTTTCCACGTCTTTAATCACAGTAAACGAAATATTTTTGAGGTATGCATTGAAGGTGCATCTGAAGGTGCCACTTTGAGCTCTAATTATTATTAATCCATAAATAAATGTAACAATTCATTTCAGCACAGAATGAGCTCCGCCTGAACAAACTACAATAGTAATATTCATCTTAAGTAACACACAATTAATTATATAAATATATTTCATTAGATCCACTGTAAAAACTACTGTACTTTAAAGCACAGTCCACACACCTGAAAAAATGTGTTATGTTATCACAATGCTTTTGGACTTTATCTTCGGACATTACATATATCCTTTTTCCCTTAACTGACTTTCTATACTTTTTCACTTTTCTGCACAAATCTATACATTTCTTTAATTTAAATAATAGTCATGTCTGTATCTATATTTATGAACATTTTTCTTATTGTTTATTTTTATTGTCTGGTTTTATTTAAGCTGCCTCTGACTTTCTTTCCCCTGCATTTTTCTACTCGCTGTGCTTATAGGTTTTACACAAACATACCTTCTGTGTGCAAGCAAACCTTCCTGATTCTCACACCATCAGTAAATCGCTGCTGTATCTGCTGCAGACAGCAGGTGGCGCTGCTGCACCGCTTTAATGACCCTGCAGTCAAAAACAAACCACGGGATTGTCATCGTGTCCGGTGTGCGGAGGAGAGGGGGGAGTGTCCACGGATTTACATTAAACTCGTGAGGACGACTTTGAACGTGATATTTTTATAAAAACGTAATTTTAATAAAGTTGCAGGAACATCACGTGATTCCACAGGTTGTTTCAAAGTTGTTTCCGCCTGTCTTTGTTTCTTTGTATCCTCTCTGAATCCTCCTTGAAGCTCACACTTTGGCTACATTTGTGCACACTTTGGTTAAAGTTGCGCACACTTTGGTTAAAGTTGCGCACTCTTTGGCTACATTTGTGCACACTTCGGTTAAAGTTGCGCACTCTTTGGCTACATTTGTGCACACTTTGTATCCGGGGCTGATTCTCCGCTCTCAAATCAAAGCGTCGCTCTCCGCAGCTGCCTCCTGATTGGCCGCCTCGCTTGCGTGTGCGTCCGACCATTTATGCAAATCGGCTCTTCCCGAATATGGACACGGAGGAATGAAATATGGTGGAGGAGGCGAACATGGAGGACCGAGGACCGTGAGAGCGCCGCGGAGCTCTCTCTCTGTGTGTGTGTTTTTTTTTCTTGGGGGTGGATTTGCGAGCCGAAACGTGGATGTATGTACCCTCTGCTGGGGCTGTTTCAGAGGACGGAAGAGGTGGAAAGTTTTTATATTTGCGCCTCAAGTTGTTTTTTTCGCCGACAAGTGCGTCGAAGCAAAGTTTGCTTGTAATGCAGTGAGGAGCGACTTTCTGTGTTTTCCTTTTTTTTTTTTTTACCGGGGGGGGATAAAAAAGCAGGGCAGAGGGCTCCGGTCCCCCTCACCGTCCCGACGCTATGCCGTGGGTGAGCGGCGGAAAGCGGAGGGAGAGCTCGGAGCTGCCGCTGCCCGCCGGCTGGGAGGAAGCCCGGGACTACGACGGCAGAGTGTTTTTCATCGACCACAACACCCGGCAAACTTCGTGGATTGACCCCCGAGATAGGTAGGCTACAGGCCCGGGTCTGCTGGTGCTGCACACACACACAGCCATTTAAACTCAGCATATAAACTTTAAAGTTACAGAAGGAGATGCCAGGGCGGAGAGAAGGGGGCAAAGGAAGCTAGTTTTATTTATTAGGTGTTTTTTTTATAGGGGGCAATGCAGTGAAGTCCCTCCTTTCCCTTTTAATGTGACATAAAGTTGAAGCAGATGAGTTGTGGCCTCCCCCCTGTCCCGCAGGAGTTCCCCATGCAAAGCCTTGATGCAACACCCACCCTGCAGCAGCTCATATAAAATATATTTTTTATCTATAGAGAGATGTGTGACAGGTCTTTTTTTGACATGGCATTGAACAGGCTTTCTGGTTGTGTTGTGTTCCTCAGGAGGTGGGGAGCAACACACACACACACATGTCATCCTGGTGTCACCTGAGTCTGCTGCTCATGCAGGAGGAAGCTCTCAGACCTCATTCAGACTCATCAGTAAGCTCAGCAGATTTATGACTCCCACTGACCTGAAACCACTCACTCCTGATTCACACTCCCAACACAGTGAGCTGTTGTTACCCAGCTCACTCCCCCACCTCCACACGCTCCAATCCCCTCTCCACACAAAGAGTCTGCAGGTACGGTTTTCTGTAAAGGTCTACAAGGTGGCGTTTTGAAGCTTCATCCTCGGTGAGCACCTCACACTTGGGTTTTTTGAGAATGGAGACTGCGAGTGTAGCTGGAGCGCTCAAACTCCAACTCCCAGAAATCCTTGTGGAAAAATATGTGAGGAATGCTAGTTGGGCCACTGGGAAAACTGCAAGGATGTGCTTTTGTGAGGACTGGGATTTCACCAACCAAGAAACTGGCTCAGTCAGGCATTCAGAGAAGACTTTTTGCGAGATTACTGGCAATTATAGCAAGCGTTTTAACTCTGCTGCGCTGTGAGAGGGGAAAGGCAGAAAACTCACAGGCAGCAAAGCAAAACAACTCCAAAGAAGTCTCGCTCGGAGATGTGAATTTCCCTCTCGTTCTGTGCAACACTTCAAACCAGATTTCTTTCAGCTGATCTGAGCGTAGGGAATGTAGTAGCTGCATGTAATCTAGATAAGAAAAACCTGATTTCCTTGAAGGCCCCCTCCTCCCTGCGAGTTGATTAACCATTGTTACGTGAAGCTGATAGCAAGTCTCACAAGATCTCACAGACTGGAGGATTCTGGGGCTTTTTTTACGTTTGCATGACTAAAGAATGTTTTCTGCATTTGTTCTGGTGCTGCTCTGTGATTTATAGGTTATCTCGGCCAGAGGAATGTCTTCTGTCACCACCTGATGCTGACTTTCCAATAAATCACATCACTCCACGGCCCTAAAGCTGACTTTCTGCTAACATGCAGCAGATACAAAGAGGTGTCAGCTCTTCAGTCGGTGTGCCGCTCTTAAATAAAATGTACTTCTTTCCACATCAGCTGCAGATTAAAAAGGGGACGATAAGACTTTTATACCCCCCCGTCCCCCGTCCCTCATGTTTGACAGTCGCTCTGTTTAACTGCAACTAAAATCAAAGGCTGGTCGTTTGAGGATTGCCGTCAAACGACCAGTATCCACCACATGTTGTTACAGGGCTTCATCATCATGTGTTACAGGCTTTAACCGCGTGTGACGTATTGCTGCATGAGATGCTGGTTGTGATCAGATTCTTTATGTGTCACGTGGAATCAGAAAAATGAGACAGTCAGGTACAGACTGATAATCAGACAGCGAGGAAGGAGACAACTTTCCCACCGCTGCCGAGTTTCAATTGTAATATCCTCATAAGGATGGTGATTGAGTCAGTTTCATTTACATACCTCGATATCATGAATCAGAATTTGCTTCAGGGGACTTTTCAAACCGTCTGTCCTCAGACCTTCGACTCAGATGAGGGGAAAAAAAAGGAGAGCAGGGATTCCTCTCCCAGGACAAATAGACATGTAATAGATGTTTGAGTGTGCAGAACTAATCAATAACATAATCACAGTATTAAAATTTGATTGTAGAAATGCAGATTGTAGAATAAAATTATTGATCCAAGAGGACATTGAACAACTTCAGAGGGTTTCCCGGATATGTAGGAGCTGATCCACATCACCTCCTGAAAAGACGGCAGGTCACACAAACACATAAAACACTTTATTGTTGTTGTTTGATGGTTATTGACTGATATTAATTTAAATGTTCATACTAGCATTGGCTAAATGATCTGTTCGGATTTGTTGTCTGTTAAATGTGTTTCATAGGTTCATTGTTGGTCAGTGTCAGAAAATAGTGAAAAATGCCCATCCCCATTTACCTAAAGACCTGGTTCACGTTATCAAATGTCTGTTTAGTCCGAGAAACTAAAAGGTGTTAAGTTTCCTTTCACTCAACACTAAGAATAGCAGCAAGTATGCACATTTGAGAAGCCACAAAAGGTTTTTTTTTTTTTTCAAAACTGACTTCAGCAATAGATCAATTATCAAAATAGTTGAATATTTAATTTCTGTCAACCAGCTACTCAAGTTAAGTGTTTCAGGTGCTTTTAGTTTTGAAAAGTGGAAACGTTTGCTGTACATTGATTGGAAAATATTACCCAGTCAGAGAGGTCAATGTTTGTGGGACCTCAGCAGTTTGTGTCAGACTGACTTGACAGATGTGAAAAAGAGGGGACTGAAACATGCCTTATTTGGCAGGGATCAAACTCTTTTTGGGAATTATATATATATTATAATTATATATTATTTTGGGAATAATAGGAGCAGTGTTTGAAGTGAAACAAAGCCCTGAGGAGCTCCTCGTGAACTCCTGACCCTCGGGAAAGAAAAGCTCAGTGTGACAGCTCGTGTAGCAGGTACTGCCATCCTGTGACCCGCGGAGAGGCGTGTCAGCGGCAGATTATCACCTAATCACTAAAACGCGAGAGTCATTGAGCTTTAACATAATTGTCGGCGATGATCGTGATGCGCTGTAACAGAGCTGCGTATCAGCCAGAGGTCAAGTTTGCTCCCGCTGGTATGTTTTTGGGCAGAGAAGCTGCGTTTGTTGGGTGACAGCATGTAGTGAAAACTCAAATCGATGTGTGAACGCAGTGCACAGGCACCTGGGGAAACTGATGGAACATCTCTCATCACATTGTCCGCAGAAGAGCAAACTCTGGTGTCTCACCATGATATGACTTGTAATGACCGCACTGTGCAAACCATCTACATCTCACTGCACTTATGCGGCGGCCCTCGACGATGATTATGTCTTTGAGGACGGTGGATACCTCCCTGCCAGCTCCTGCAGATAAGCCGGGAAGTTCTGTGGGGCTTTTATGTTGCTGTGGAATGAGCGTTATGTTAGGCATGCCTACACTAATGCCCGGGGGCTCTGCTTGCTCGGCCCCAGACAAAGCAGCAGAACAGAGGCAGTTCCCACGTGTCTGCCTCCTCCTCTCCATCCTGGGCCCTGTAGGCCTCCTTTATTAGCTCTGTTATGCAACAGCCATGGCCGGCCTGTCGCTCAGCAAAGGGAGGCCTTTATACTTGGTCACAAAGCACACCAAATTCAATTATTCTGGAAAGGGTGAGCTGTGTTTCCAGCACCGAAAGGTTATTCACATGCGCTGAACCCCGCTGTTATTTTGCTTCCCCCAGTGTTTTCATTATGATGGCTCTTTTTTGTCTTTTGGTGGGGGGAGGTTACAAACATGCCATTGCTTGATCCAGTGTCATTTTGCCCTGTGTGTTTTCTGTGTTCTTTTTCACGAGCAGACAATCAGCTTTCACTTCGCTCCTTGTTCTGGAAGTTCAAACCTCCTTTTTCTTCTGGCAGCAAGCGCGACAGACATTACTCTCAGCTGATTCCCTGTGTTTGTGGATGATTTACAACAATAACAAAGCGTTTATTTTGAAGATATTGCATCGATTTCCCAGCAAGTTGATGCCCCCTCTGAGGCAGCAACATTGAGCAGGCAGGGCTGTAGGTTTCTCGTGTTTTATGTGTATATTGTGAAGAATGCTACCTAAACAGGACATGCCATACTGAGTGGACCAACCTCGAGCTCTGGGCCACCATTGTTTTTTTTTTTTCCCCTTCCAAACATCTGCACAATTCTTATTCAAAAAGCAAGAAAAATGTAGTTGACAGCACTGGTTTGGTGGGTACGTTTCTGTACTTTACAGCTCGTCACAGATTTTTATAATCCCAAAAGGGTAGAAGTTAGTTAGTTAGTTAGTTAGTTAGTTAGAAATAAAAATTCATTTTACTGTTAATCAGCAGCTTTTCATGTGCGTGCAGTTTATTGTGCTCACTCTAAAATGAGCACTTAAATGTTTTGGGTAAGATTTTAACACCCCCTTCCCCCGTGATTATATAGATATAAGGACATTTTAGTAGACAGAATTGGTCAACTCTGTATCGATGGAGGCTTTTTATTTAAGGTATAGCCGAGACAGCGGAGCACAGTCATGCAGCAACAGACACCAAAACACATCACGCGGTTTATAATACAAAGAAAAAGAGTCATTCATAACAAACTTGCACTTTGTATTGAATCAGCTTTGTCAGATGGCGCCATGTTGGGTTGTGGCAAAAGTTAAACCAGGTTGAACTCAAATGTTTTTTATTTTTTATTTTTGCACGGCCCTGCTTCTTCTGCTGGAGACTCGTGTGTTTTGCCGGCCTGTCAAGTCCAGTCAAATGAATGAGGAGGCTGCACTCTTTCACACATGGCTACTGTCAGTCTGAACGTGGCCTTCGAGGTGCTGGATGGTGGATTTTGTTGACAGAGCAGACCTAACCTTTTCTTCCTGCCTTTACCTTTGTTTCCTGCCTTTAGTCTGCCGGCTGTTGCTTCATATCTACACGACAGACATGAGAGTGGCATCGTCTAACACAAGAAATCAAAATGAATAAGCACGTTTTCCAAAAGTATCCCTTTTTAAATGAAGTGATGGCACTTTTTGATGAAGTTTTACAATTAGCTCTACTTTTAGATGGGCAAGTGTTGATCTAAACCTTAATGTTAACTCATAAAGCAACCTGTGAGAACTATGGAGAACATTGCTGAACTCAAGCAATTAAAAAGATTATGGGTACTACACTTGTCCTTTCACAGGGACACACACTTAAAGTGGTCTTCTTATGAGCTGCTTTTGCCTTTGAGTGGTTTAAATGAAGTTGTTCTTCTCTCTTTGAGTCATGTTAGTTGAGAAACAGCATAGTTGCTGTAGACCTGATAGCTGTTTCACTTTTGTCACCGTAAACCAACTGTGCTCCACTCACAATAAGACGAGCCCTTCCCATGTGTTCAGACGCCGTCTAAATGTGAACAGAGACAGCGATGTCGGTCTACTTATAGGAGACCTATTTCAATAAGATTCGACACATAATGGGAGAGCGGGTGTCTGTCGGTCTGTCTGTCTGTCAGCTGCTTCAGGCCTCGCTCTGAAATGCAGCACCAGGCCCCTTACAGAGGCTGGACATAAATGACATTCCTCCTAAAGTTGTTTTTACATTTCTTTTTTAACACAGAATGGAATTTGTAGACCAACAACACTTGTGGGCTTATTTTTTTCTCATGGACCGTGTCTGTCACCCCCCCTCCAGAAAAAAATTTATGAGAATATGAGAATAAAAGCAGGTGGTATTCATGCAGCATATTGGAGTTAAAATGGAAACATGCAGAATTTCCTGTTATCGCCTCACGCCCGTCCACAACTCTGCGCCGGTGTCATCACATTTATTGTTTTTCTGGTCACACATGCAATGCTTGTCATCCAGAGGTCAAGCCTCAATTCTTATTTGTGGACTTCAGCAGCCGGCTTGCTGGGACGATGGAAGACGTTCGAGTTTGTCGATTTTCTTTTTGAGGCACGCGGCCCGCCAACAATCCTCTGCTTCTGGTTGTTTTATCACACAAGTGTTTGGTTTATTTATACAGGCAACCATCACGCAATTAAACATCCCTGTCAAAAAAACTCTGCACTGAGGAGACTGCGCTGGGCTCTGGCGACAACTTGTCTGAATTGGCACATTTGGTGGAGTAATCAACTACACGTTTTTTAATTTAGTATGAACTGAGTGAACTGACGTGATGAAAGACAGCAGCAGGGAGAGCCTTTGAATTTTGTTAGCTGCTTGAACATGTGGCTGTTGTGGTCCAACTAAAGGGTAGTTAACTCATATCCAAAGTGTTAAAACCTGGCTTCTTCAGTGCTGTAATGAAATATAGAAAGGAATATTGTGCTTTGTGTTGTGAGTTCACTGTTTGGCACATCTTAAGTTGCACATTGTAGCAGAGAAACAAAGGTGGAGGAGCTGCTGGGGATGACCAGACGAGGTCCGGTGGCCCAGACTCCAGTTTCACATGCCTTTCTCATGCAGCAGCCCGTCGCCGGGCAAAGGCGGGTTGCTGCAGATAGAAATATCCTCTGAGACAACCCAGGATGGCACAGATTATTCTAGAATTAGCAAATGTCTTTGACAACTAAATATATTTTGGTGGGAAGTTGTGAGACGAGCATTTCATTCCTCCACAGCTGAGCATGCTTGTCATTCTGTCAGTCTCCCTTTTTTCTATTTCAGATATCTGTCTCATTTTCTGTTTCCTCTTCGATGGAAAGAGGATCCTGGAGAATGTGTCAAATCTTAGAACAAAACGTTTGTCTCTTATTAATAATCTCAGTGCAGCTTTGAACTCAACATACCATTTATTCATGCCTGAGCATGTATTTATTACATGTTATATATACTTTGTTACTGCTGACCATTTTCACTATCATCCTGTTCTTGTATGTTTTTACATATCCATCAGTTTCCATTTGTGTCTTACACAGTGTTAAAGAAACAGCATAAAGTATGCTAAGCTTTGTTTATTAATATTAAACTCAAGCCACTGTTGGATGATCACTCATTTTCATGTAATAGGTATAAACCAAAGTATTGGACAGATCAGAATTTGACTTCTTGATGGTGCAAGGTGACTCAATAGGAGATCAAAGTTAACAAAAATGAGGGGAACATGAATGCACCAAGTTTCAGTGATCCATCCAATTTTGTGCCCGTCCTTCCTATAGCTGTTGTGATATTTTGCTAAATAAGCAAACATGTCCAGATGCTCACACTCAGTAGGATTCAGCCTCTGGGGACTGTAAATGTCTGTACAAAATTTCAGTTCAATTCATCAAATAGTTGTTGAGATATTTCAGTCTCCACAGAGCCGTGCTGCTACAGTAGTTATGACTAACTCCATAATAATCAGTGCCAGCACCTGCTGCACAGTTACAGTAATCCCATAAGAGATCTATGATAATCCTATATAGTTATTAATATAGTTAATCAGCGTTTAGCCTTTCTGCCAGAGCAGAGTGGAGCGGTGCCAGACCTGCGTTAAACTCTGTTGGGTAATGCACGTTGTTGACCGATTCCCAGTGTCAGCAAACAGGGGTTTACCCAGGGTCACTGTGTCAGTCCGACGGGGGAATGACACAGTTATTTTTCTCTCTCAGAGCTTGTCTGGCTGAGGGGAAAAGGCAGACTGATCAGAGATGTGTCATGTTTTACTTCAGAGCACATATTTTACACTGTTCAAAGGCTCCCATTTAAAAAAAAAAAAAAAAAACAACTCACATACCAAGCACGGCTAATGTTCAACTTTACTATACTTTGGCCGAGTCCCGCTCTAAATGCCTGTCACCGGATCGCTCCCCTGCTCTGCGCTGCTGTGTGTCCTCCTCTGTGTGAGTGTGCTGTGCAGCAGCAGCGGTTAGAGTCTCCCAAGACCAAGACATGACTTGGAAAAACAGGCTGCTGTCACAAGACTGCGTAACAAACCAAACATTCAGATACAGTATTCAGAATCCAATCGGTGAGAGGACGTGATATTTTCCCTCCGTCTCTCTCTGGGGAGGTCAGAGGGCAGTTCAGGACTAAACTCTCTCTGACGTCATGCAGCTTCCCATCCTCCCCCCCACCATTTTTTTTTCTTTTTGGTAGGACTGCTTTGACTCAGTCCAGAATATGTTTAATCACTGCACAGGCCTGGTTTTTATGTGACTTTTTTATGTGTGTTGTTTTATTTGATACCTCATATTCTCCTCACTCATTGCAGTTCCTCCATCTGTCATTATCAACATAAAAGTCGACAGCAAATGGTGTGACTGAGTCTTTTTTAAGTATTTACAAGAGCAGCTAGTGTCTTGACATTTGTTTACCTTTAACAAACACTTAAAGCGGGAGCAGGTGGGGAGTGTGCCCGTGTTTGCCTTGTCCTCGTGAGCAGACGGCTCATGTGAGAATCCTCTTCACACACTGTCAACATGCTACTCACTGCAGTATATGTGCCATTATTTAGGACATGGCTGCCTGTGTTAGTTTTATCACAGTTCTTTTTTGATATTATGTGGGACTTGATTCTCCAGTTAAAGGCAAAAACCACTCAGAGAAATATGTAATCTTGATGGGTTGATTTTTGTACATTTTTAAAGAGTCACACATCCTAAAATCTTGAACCTGACTTATAATTCTGTGACTGTTACCTTTTTCTTCTAGTTGTATTTGAATATCTCAGTCTGAGAGTTTTGTCACAATAAAATTCTTGGTTGAAATGGTAAACAATAATTTTGACTTATCGTCTGGCCCTTTGCGCAAAGCAAGGATTGCTTTCAGTACATGGAAATGGCAATGCATGTACAAAAAGGACTGTTTTAACTATTTTTATAAGGATTAGAGCACACTGAAGGTTTTGATGGGGAAAATGATCAAGTGCAGCTAATATCTTTTTAGTCGTTGTTGTATAAAAGGGTTTATTGACTCTAGAGAAAGTGGGAGTAACTCTGGGTTTCCTACTGATTGAATTATCAGTGTGTGTCTCAGTGCTGGTGGCCTAAAAAATCAACCCAACTGAAGTCAGGTACTTGGGATAAATTTCACCACATCTTGTGTGCAGAGAGGAGAGCGGCTGCCTCCTGAGGAATGTGGTGCAGAATGCCTCAGCTACTCTCTCCGGGCCGTCCCTTCATTGTGTGCATACCTCGCCAGGATCAGGCCTCATGCACCGTCTGCGTTGTGAGCATACTGTGGTGGAAGGGGTCACTGCCACTGGACCCTCCCTCTTTTTTTTTGCCTGCGCGGATTAATGGTAATCAGTCAGTCACTGTATGTACTGCTGTCATCAGACCCAGCTGATATGTGTAGATTAGTGGATCAGCCTGATGTCATTAGTCCTGCTCTGTCACGTTAGTGTGTGTGAGGGGGCCCACATCAGCACACGAAGTTAATAAATCATTACACTTTGGCAGCCTTTTATTGTTGACATTTCATCCCTGCCAACTTTTAAAGAGGAATGTTTTGAATCGCCTTTTAAATCAGAGCAATTTTTTGTGTTAAATGGAACTTTCCCTTGTATTTTTATCCAATGAAATACATTGCACATCATATATGTGTGTGTGTGTGTGTGTGTGTGTGTGTGTGTGTATTTGGAAGTGTGTAAATAAACATAACTCCAGGTTTTACACACATTGGTTAGACTAAAAAAAGTAATGTAAGCTAAAAAAATATATACCTGGAGCGTTGAAGATCACATTGTATTTGTGCATATTTACATGTGTTAGTTTTTTAAAAGATCAACAACTACCAGACGCTGAGATAAATGTTCAAATTCACCAGCCACTTGACAAATCATTTTGTGTTTGAAATCTACCAGCAACTCTCTTATTTTACCAGCATTTGTCTGATGTCTGGTGTTTATTATTTACCACAGTGGTATATTATATCGTATATACTGTATATTTATCCAACCAAAAAGACTAACATGACTAAATTGAAATCTAAAATTAATTTTTTAGTGATACGTGACTAATTCTGTAGAATTATTCATTTATATGTCATAAAAAATGCTATATGGTTAAATAAATGTCACGTCAGTTTCTGGTCTGGTTTACTGCATTTTGGCCATGAAGGGCATTTGTAGTCAGGGAGTTGTGGTGTTTTTAAGCTATTTTAGGTCAGTATCAGTGTCAGTGTTATTTTCTCAGCTTACCCTCAGAATGATCAACAGTTTGGCCTCTTGACCACCTGGACCGATCTGCTCCTTCCCCGAGGAGCACTGAACTGAAAACCTTTGTAACCTTGTAAAACACACAAGGTTGTAAATCTGACAATCACCAACAAAGGAAGAATAGTTGCAAGTCAGATAAAGCTTTTCCTCTGTTGATTATCTGCACTGTCTTTTTTTCTCACTTGTGTTTAATTGCTGTGCTCATTTTCTATATATATATATATAGTGTGTGTATTTATATATTCTTTTTTTTATACATGAGCGCTGAAAGTATGTTGTTAAATACTCAGTTATGTCTCTGAGAAATCAGTGTTTCAAAGATTTTGCTTTAAGAATGGATGCTTGGGATATGAAGAATTTATTTAATAACTGATTTTCTTCAGATTAGGGAAACTTAAGCATCACATTATCTGATTTTTACAAAGTGAAGCAGTTAAATGTGTGAAAATAGTGAGTTTGAACTTCATGAACCATGAAGCCCATTATAAAACTGCATAAACATGCATTACCCAAATATATTCATACCTTTTTTTCACACGTTCTGTGAAACAAAACTGTGTGCTTGGGTTGTGTCTTGCGACCAAACAGTCCTAATGTGGCAGACTGTGAAATGATCTCTGGATAAATTGCAACTTAGTTTCTGTCTGATGATAATAAGCATCTCAAAACTTTCAGCAGAGGCTTTGCTACAGCTCTGGTCCAAAGCATAAGACTGGTACAGTTTTTTAGCTGAGGGTTGGGGTGCTGCGGGAAAGAATATTTTTTAGAATGAATGTTTACTTTTTTCTTCTTTCCCCTCGATTAACACTGAAAACACCTTTTTATAAACAATATAAATGGAGCAGAGCTCTCTGTAGGCTACTTAATGCTAACGGGAAATTACATAAGAAGACAGAGAGCCATATTTCTGTAAGGCTCTAAAATGCAGCTAAAATAGAAATGGCCAGTGTTATCCACAAATATTAACGTGCACATGTGCTTTCTTTTGGGTTACTGTTGCACTGAATATATTTTTAATCATTTCAGGATCACCAAACCGTTGACGTTTGCTGACTGTGTTGGAGATGAACTGCCTCTCGGGTGGGAGGAAGTTTATGACCAGCAAGTGGGAGTTTACTACATCGACCACATCAACAGTGAGTACACCCCCTTTTGTCTCCAAGCTCTTAAAAAAACAAAATGAATTTTAAAAAAGAGTCTACAAACACAGTTGTCACAGAATAATATAATGAATGAATGTCAACACAGTGTGCCTTAGCACACTGCTACCAATTAGCTACTGCATAATTCATATTATCACACGTTTTTATAGGATTGTTTTCTTATTAATCTCTTGTGTTGTATGTCGTCGTCAGAGACCACCCAGATTGAGAACCCGCGGACTCAATGGCGGCAGGAGCAGGAGCGCATGCTGAAGGAGTACCTTGTCGTGGCCCAGGAGGCCCTCAAAGCCAAAAAGGAGATGTACCTGGTCAAGCAGCAGCGTCTGGAGCTGGCTCAGCAGGAAATGTTGCTCTTCCACGAGCTCTCCGAGGACAGCCGCTCCATCACCAGCAGTAAGACACACGAACAACACTTTAATAATCAGAAAAACACACATGAGCATGCCAGAGAAGTAAAGGGTGAGAGAAGTGTGAACTGGAGGGCTCCATGACAACCAAAGACCAGACCTTTGCTGACCTAATCATCTGGCCTGGATGTGTTGTATTGTTGCTATCCCTTCAGGAACCCTCCCTTTTAACCACCTCCACCTAGTTTACCCCCCAACTCCAGCCAGCTGTCGCACACAAAGCGTCCGTGGGGGCGTCCACAGAGAGCGAAAGGCTGGGAGACGACACCGGATCCCCCTCCTGCTCTTACCATTACAACTTTACTTTAAGATCACCACTATCGGCTAACCACTGATCATCCCGTGTCCTTTGTTTTTCTGTTTTCACAGCGCTCTCTGGCTCGTCCTCAAACGCGAAATACGACCCCGACCAAATAAAAGTGGAAATAGCTTGTAGACGAGAGCGGGTAAGTCATTATCGGAGGAGAACAATGGGCTGCAGCGAAGGGGCCCTTTTGGGCAGAAAAGGGGGCTGGGGTGTGGCCCCTACAGGATACTGTGGCTTTGGCCCGGGGCCTCAAGAGGATGAGGATGAGATCATCATCAAAGGGTCAGGCAGAGGCTAGGTCACTGACTCACAGGTCCAAGTTGGACATTTCTCTGAGATCATGGGTGTGTCACACGGGTGAGGGTGTTAACCTCAAAGCATGATATTAAAAAGATGAGTACAACAAAAATTTAATGTTGCCATAGAAATCAAAGAGGATTCATTCCATCAGTTTTGTTAAGAGCAGAAGTCCAAAGCCAGATTTGTTGCAAGTGAGTCGAGACAGATGTGTTTTTGAGGATCATATGACGCAGCACCAGTGTCCCATATTATCTGACGATGACCAGTTGTTAAGTGTATTTTCCCTGTCGGCTCGTCGTCCTCAGGCAACACCCACAAATCAACACTGATCGTTTGAAGAAGCCAGCGAGCCAGTGAAACCCAGCGAGCCAGTGATTTATGAGCAGTCGTGTTTCCAAAAAAAATCACTGCTCATCATTTTTATTTCTGCAAATGTCACTATAATCTTTGGGAAATATTGTTCATTTCAGGGCTGGGTGATCTGGATGAAATCAGTGTGACGCTGATGGTCCACAGAGTCTCAACTGTAATGACTTTGATCCTTTGACTTTTCGTCTGATGCGATCATGGTGTCAAAATTTCAGTTTCTCCAATATTTTGGTCTACGAAAAAGTGGCTGTAAAATGAATGACATTCCTATCAGAGTCAGCTGTATTTTATTTAGTGTGAATTGGTAAATATTTGCATGCTAAACTAGGGTGGTGATCGTGGTAAATGTTACCTGTTACATTGATAATGGCCCCACAGAGAGCCGCTAACATGGCTGTACTCTTAGTCCTATTGCTGTTTTACTGATAGATTGATAGATATATACAGCACATGAGAATGTATGAAAAATCTCATAACATAATCAAGTTGATGTTCAGTACAAAAACTGTTCTGCTACAGTAGATTAGACAAAACAATGAGTGGCAGTTTCATAAGTGGTGTGTCCGAATTAGAATCAACATTCACCGTGTTAAGAAAGTCACATGTCTGCTGAATTAATCTGGTTCACTACTGTGGTGTGATCCTAAAATAAACAGATTTTTCTGTGATTTAATTGTCTTAAACAGATCAAAAGGATGCCGAAACAACGACATCATGATGCAGACTTGTAAAAAGTCTGACTTCAACCTTAGTCAGCCTGGTCCACAAAACGACAAGGAAACAACTTTTAAAATGCTCGTTTTCTGAATGGAGTTCTGATAGATGAGGGCAAAACTATGTAATAGCAACGTTATTGTTTATACATACAGATATCTACCAAATGACAACATGGTGATGAAGATCTGTAAAAGAATGAAGTTCAGCTCAATCAGGTCTCCGAAAACTCGTAGACTACACCTTTTAAAAGATTTTATTCTCAAAGCCCAAGGTGAGACAGCAACCCTGAAAAAAACTGATGAAATTTTAAAAACTTTTCTTCTAAGCCACTTTAGTCAACTGTTTTCCCTGTTTTTCGAGGTGACGGGAAACTGCTCTTGATGACCCTGTGTGTGTCCCTGTATGTGTTAAAAGTTGATAATGGGCAACATTGAATTATCACAGAATAAAGTCAAAGGTTGAACCAGAGTGTTTCTCCAAATGATACTTCAATCAGACAAAAAAGCCTCAGTATGTGAACCTGTGTGTGTGTGTGTGGATGTGCGTGCATACACACATGTGTGTCCCTGTATAAACACAGTGGAGCATTCCTGTATGTGAATAGTCATGACTAAGCAGTTTTAGCCGGCGGTGGTGGTGAGAGAAGCCCATTGTGGGCCCTGCTAACCCGGTGCTCGGCCTTGTGTCCCACAGCTCTCCAGACTGAAGCAGGAGCTGGCCCAGGTGAAGCAGGAGCTGCAGTATAAGGAAATGGGAGTGGAGACCCTGCAGGAGTGAGTGTTCCTCTGCCTCCCTGTCCCAGGCCCACCCTTCCTCTCACGGCCACCCTTCTCCTTCCTACAACGCTCAGCCTCGCTGCTCCCCACCCAGCGGCCTTTTTCCTTTTTTCTAGTCCCTCTCACCCTCAACGTTGGATCTCATCCTCTGTCTTCAACCTTTCTCTCTTTCTCTCTGTTCCTTCTCTATTTCCTCTCAACATGACTCCTTGTGTTCATACAAAATATTTCTTGTAGTTCATCAGGTTCTCTTATTCAAAACATCCAATTTTTAACTTTCGCATGGCTCACAAATGCAGTTTCATTATTAGACATTATTCAGCTCATCTAAGTGGAAAATTGTGAGATTTCAAAGATTTGGAGCAAAAAGCCCTTTGAGCACTGTAGAAATTCAGAGGATTTCAGAGAATAAAAAGGAGATCCTCTTCTGTAGCTTGTATTTTTTTAGAGGCAGTTTCCCATTTTCCTTCAGTTTGTGTTGCTCTTTAAACACACACACATAGCGTCTTTTGTGCTGGAAACATTTCTGAGTGGTTCCAAATTTCATGTTAGAATTAGAAGCTCCACCTCTCGGAGCAAAAAAAAAGAGAGAGAGAGCATTTGAGAAAAGGCAAATGGAGGGAGTTTTTGATGGAAAAGGGGACTCCACCTCAGGAAGAGGATGCACCAGTGGAGTGCAGGGAGCCAAGGCTCAGCCTGGAGAGGAAGTTGTTCCATGGAGAGGGGAGGAGGAGGGGGGAGAGAGAGGGAGGGAGGGAGGCAGGGGGGAGGTGTGGGCTCGAGAGCAGTTTCAAAAACACAGAGATATCTGGCAGCAAATTCCTTTGCACTTCCTGAGTCCTGGCAAAGAGTCCCTTATCTCTGAGATAATACACAACTCGAGTGATTCCCAGAATAGCCAGGAGAATACACAGCTTGCAGAAAACATGGACGCATCCTCCTCTTGAGTTTTTGCGTGTGCGTATACATGCTCGCATTTGTGTTTGTGCCTTTGTTTGCCTGTGTGTGTGTGTTTGTGTGTATGTGTCCCATTGTTTCTTCTGGGTTGGTTTTTGCCCAGTAGGGTTGAGGACAGGAGGAACCCTACGGCTGTTGTTTTTCCCCCAATCTCAGCTGTTGTCAGCAATATAGCTAATTGTTCCCCACGCCACGTCGCGTCAGATAAAGCAAACTAACAGCTTCTGACGTAGAAATGCCCCCCACCCGCACCCTCCCACATTTAATCGTCACTACTCGACTAAAAGAATTCAGGAGTTGGAGTCAGGAGTTTATGTCTTTTGGACAGTCTGGCGTACAAGTATCTTTTCTGCTCATCTGTATTCTACCTTATCTTGACAAATTTTGCACAAATTCAGACACTGCACATGTTTTCACCATGCAGCTTTACCTCTAAATCCAAAACAAACATCAACAACAAACTGTTGTTAATCAACCTAAAATCTTTTACTTGTCAAGAAAACGTGAGCATATTTGCTGCCCTGCAGTACACAGGGTGGGGGGGGTTCAGTCCAGGCAGGCACTGAGGGGTGGGTAGTGATTTTTTTTTTTTTTGCAAAGCATATAAACTCCCAGGCCCTGCCAGTGAGGTGGGGGGAACAAAGCAGAGCTTGTTTTGGGAGGAAGAGGCAGGGTCGGGGTGGATGAACAGTACCTGCTGTTGAAGGGGAGTGAAGGAAGCAGGCTGTGGTGAGAGCGGGGGCCACGTGCCAGGCCCAGTGATGGAGGAGGCACCGTGCCGCACTCCTCCGGCCAATAACCCAACCAAACCCCCACCCCGACTCGTACCCACTCTGAAGAATACAAGACCGTTCGCTTCAAAGCAGGAGAGCAGATTGGTTTTGTTCGTCACACGTTGGCAAGATTTCAGGATCGATCTGTTTTATAATCTATAGATACATTAATCCATAATCTGTGGATGGATCTTATTTTTTTACTTTAAATAACAGAGGAGCTGGAGTCTCATACCTTTAGATTTCCTTCCTTTGAAGTGCTGAGACAATATCTAAGGATGTGGAAATAAACAGAGATTAGCATTTACACCAGCCTGTCACATGCAGTATTTCATAACTGAGCACAGTCTAAAAAAACCACTCGAGTGGTTCATAAATGTTACCTCCCACACAAAAATTCTTCAGATGTTCGTCTGATGATTTTCTTTATGACGTATTTTCCACTGACCTGTTTTCCAATATAGAGCACCCACCTCGCTGCTATTAAGTGGACGAGACATGTCAGTCTTAATTCGAAACTACTCGAATCAAATGGTGTGAAAACTGTAATGGGATTGATGGTGTTATAATGCCCAGCAGTTTCACTTTAGTGTTCGGATGTCACGTCAGAGAGGATTTTTTTTTTACTTTTTCCCCAGAATTAATGAGTATAATGTAACAGCATCTTTTTTCTGCTCTCCTTTTCTGCTGAGAAACTTCAGAAAGATTGAAAATACGTAAATAACAAACAAAGCTCATATTAACACCACATGATCATAGTTTTGTCCCTTGACTCTTCTCATTCCTCATTCTTCCTTCTCTCACATTTGAAATCTCTCTCCCAATTTCTACAGCAAAGTTAAGTTTTTTTGTCATTGTTGTATTAGAGAATAGGGGAACTTATATGATCTGTGGGAGGAATGTCATCAAAAGGCCAGGGGAAGAAAGGGCAGAAAGTACTGAGCACACACATATTTTAGTGTTACATAATATTGCTTGATTAATATTCATAAGAGTCTTTCTAAGGATATCAGTCTGGTCTGCAAAGTCTGTGCGCTCTTCGTTCAAATATACTTCAAGAAGTCACAAATTTTATTAAAAGTTGATGGTTTGTCCTCAAGCCTGCAAGTTATCGCTCCATTATACTTTGTGAGCACTGTGAAATAGTTTTAAATGTATCTAAAATCCTCCGGCATCCAACAAAAGAACATCAAGCAGTTTGAGGTTTAATACTTGGTGCCCAAGCAGACATCTTAATGTTTGTGTGTGTGTGTGTCACAGGATTGACAGGAAAATGTCCTGCAGTCAGACAAACTACAAGCTGGACGAGGCTCAAGCCATCTTCAACGAGCTTCGCAGCATCAAGAAGGCCATCAGCACTGGCGAGAAGGAGAGGCAGGACCTCATCCAGGTAACAACTTTAAAAAAAAAAAACATCTTCCTGTTGTTGGAGTATTCTTTGCTGACCTCTAGTGTCTGCTAACCTCTACTGTCCCGCTGCCTCTCATCGTCGTCTTTAAATAAAACACATTTCCAGACATCTGAATCACCAACCGCCTTTCTGATTATGTCAGCAAAGCAAAAAAATTTAATGCAGCACAGAGTATGTAATGAATAATCGGATGTGATTCAGTCTGATCGTCAGACCACATTTGCACAGGCATTTCCCGGCAATGTCACAATCTATTTATGAACACATACTGGAGACAAATGACACTTTAAAAGTTAGAATCAGTTTGACTCCAGATAGATTTCTACTGGTCCACTTTTTAAAAAAAATATTTTGACAGTTTATGTCACCTTTTTTTTTTTTTTTTTTTTTCGTCGAGTCATGTTATATTACTATGCAGATGATTGCGTCTTTTAATATGTAGTTTTGTCCTTCCATCCCACAGAGCCTGGCGAAGCTGACGGTGAACTTCCGAAGTAGCTTGTCCATCAGCGACTCGACCAATGAGGTGGCAAACAGCACTGGAACCGTGGGTGACTCGTGTAATCTGCAGCAGTACTGTGACACTGGCTGTCAGACTGACATCATGGGAGAGGTAGGAGAGACACTGCTACTCCTCCCTGTCTTCCCCCCCCCCCAAGCCAGAGGCTGTCATCCTGTGTAGAGGAGTGTAAGGGGGTGTGTGGCGGAAGAGGCGTGAGCCGCAATTTACTCCCTCGCTGATTCACAACAAAATTAAATTTTACCACACAGGCATGCACATATTTTTAGATTCAACGTGACTTACATCTCATCCACTGTGAATAAATGTCTGCAAATCTGCTTAGAAATCAGAGAAGAAAAAGATGCTTCCTATAACTCCAGAACTTGCCTAAGAATTAATGTGTTTTTAAGTTTTCTTCAGTATCAAAGTAATCGAGTGATAGTTGTCTGTACATCCATGGTAACACTGTAAACAGGAATTGCTAATAGCAAATTTGGCATACGTTTGGGAGTTTAGCAGACTTTGTCAGGTGGTGCAGTTATATCAGATTTTTCTTAGGGAGGGTTTACAGTATCAGACTTGGAAAACCTGCCCTAAAAGAATCATCAGCTGCTCAAACGATGAATAGATAAGCTGCAGGAAGCTCCTTATACTCCCTTCATACATCAGAGCTGACTAATGGCCAATATTGTGATCAATCTTGCTGTTTCTCAAAGGCACCCTTTTTTTTTTTTTTTTAATTCTTTTATTTCTCATTTTTATAGTATGGTTCCCAAGATTCCTCGCATTTAGTGGACAAAGTGAAAGTCAACTGGCAGTACGAGGAAGCCAAGAAAAAGTAAGTATGTCTGATAAACAACACACAGGCGGTCGTAGTACTATGTCACACCGGCATGCAGCACTGACTCACAGGCCCCCGTCAGCCCCCTCTCGCTCCTCGGGCCCTGCTCGTTGTCCGGTGGGAGGGCGTGTTATGAATAGTATTTGCGCCCGGTGGCCGTGGCTGCTGAGCGATGTCTGGCCAGTGGAATGAGCTGGGTGGTCACATTCTTGCCTGGCCACGCTGCTGCTGACTGTGTGCTGCCTTTGTGTGCGCAGCCGGAGAGAGCACCCGCCCGCCCGCCTCGCTGCACGCCCTGCTTCTCCGCAAGGTGGTTTAATATACACACTGTTTGGTTAAATATATCCCTGCTCACCCTATAGCGCAGGCTAAATTATATGCTGGCAAAATCAACAGAAGCCTGAATTTATTTTAGCTTTGAAGAGAGGTGAATTCAGCGCAAGTATGTCACGAGGTAGCATGTTATTTAACGACTGATGGACTCCAGGTTGGACAGTGTGATGTTAGTTGCAGCGACAAGTCACTGTGTTATTGCGTTGGCTTCTTTTTTTTTTATTTTTTTTTTTTTATTCAAGACTCATGTTGCTGTGGTGACCCAGCAACAGCAATGCCAACCATGACATCAAGGAGGGAGGGAGAGAGAGTGAGGGAGAGGGGAGACCTGTGGAAACTTGCGTGCTCTGTCACTGAGTCACTCTGTCTGAACTCCAGCACACATAAACACAGTTATTTCATCAGAGCCGAGGACTCGGTCTCTGAGATCCCACTTAGCTGCGTCTGAATAAACGTGTTGGTGATACACACCTGTAGGACCGCTGGCTGATGCAGCAGAATGGCACAGATAGAAATTACCTTGCTGAATGCTGTCATTATAGTCGCAGTGTGAAGTGTCTGCTTGGCTCAATTATGTGGTCTTACGTGGAGCTGATTCTGCCATATTGCTATAAACACTCAGCAGAGTACACAGAGGCTTTACTTAACTCTGCAAGTAACATTACCTCTGTAAACCAATCTAGGAATTGACTTTAGTGTAAAATAATTCCCAGTGGATAATCAATAGATTGAAGTTCAATTAAAAAGCAACAAAATTCATAATTATTTGCAGTGTTATCTAAAATCCACATTACTTAAAAAAACACAACTGTCTTTAAATGGTAGTTTGACATTTTGGTAATTATGCTTATTTTCTTTCTTGCTCGGTTGGATGAGACACTACTCTCGTATCTGTTCTTTCAATATAAGATACAGACAGCAGCTCGGTACCTTAACATAAAGACTGAAAACAGTCCAGTCTTCAGATGAAACTCCAAGGGGACACTGTGCCCAGCCAAGAAATAGTCCAGCACATAATCCTCATTTTCACACCTTGGCTTTTATAAAGATTAAATCAATGAGGTATGATATGTTTACAACAAGTTAGAGGAGCTGGTTGGTAGCCAGGCCAGCTGTTTCCATCTGTTTTCAGTCTTTATGCTAAGCTAAGCTAACTATCTGTTGGTTATGGCTCTATACCAAAGAACCAATTAGAATGACATCAAACATCTCTGCAAAAAAACAAATAAGCTTACTGATAAGTTTACATCTCATTAAACCTTTGTAATAATGAAGAAACAAGACAGTGTGGATATGAGGGATTGAGGGGGAATGAGGGGATGATTTTTTTTTTTTCTCATTTTGGATCACATGAACTCTGTGCCCTTTGCGCTGAGAGTGCCAGGCACATTTGGCTCCAGCAAAGTTATGTAAACAAATGTTTGCAACCAAGTAGTCACAGTTTGTGCTTTCCCACCTCAGACTATAAATTTGTCAGCTGTACACGTGGTTGATCCAGTGCCAGGTGTAAAGAGAAAATTCAAAATTTGTGTTTTGCACTACATTGTTCCTTCCTCGCTGTCCCTGCAGGGTGCAGAGTATACAGCACCAGCTAGCACAGCTGGACAGTGAGAGCTGGTCGGGGCGGGCCGAGGCAGACCGCGACCGGGACTTCATGCAGCTCCTGCGCGAGAAGGAGGCCCTTCTGCAGGAGATCATCCTGGTCAGCAAGCAGCAGCACTCTCCAGAGACGCTGCTGCAGCTGGAGGAGGAGCGCTCCAGGCTGGAGGAGGAGGTGCAGCGGGCCCACAACTCCCAGAGCCAGGGAGCCAATCAGAGGTGGGGAAACGTGACACATTATTTACTGTTATCACCATCAGACCATTGTAGGTTTCATATTTTCTTATAATCAACTCTGTATAAATATAATAAGGTACATTATTTAAAAATAACATGCACACACGGTACATGAAAAATATATTGCTGCATGACACACAGCACTTTGGTTTATCTATTTCTGCAAACTTAAAGTTGGCAATAATACAGTAAGAGCCATGAGATAGATATCACTCATACAATCAGATGGCCTTTAATAAATTACCTTGCTCAGTTTATTAGCCATTAGATAAAGAGCAATACAGAAGTGTCAATCTCTCATGAACCAGATTGCAGGTTAATAAGTAACATTATCAAGAAAAACCAATACCACCATATCAGATTATATAAAGTTGTTTTAACACACATGGCAAAAAGGTTAGTACAGTGACACACAGCCACTCAACATTTTCCCCACTAGATAAATGTGGTTTGTTGATTGAATCCATAATGTGCCCCCCAACACCCCCTCAGTGCTATACTTTGTATTTTAAAGGACTTTACAAACCAGAAATGTGACAAGTGACTTAGTGAAAGTCTGTTATGACAAGTGATAAATTTCTTATTGTAATAATGACGTAGTTTCATATGAGAGTATTTGTGCGTTACCAGCATGGTCTTTCTGGGTGGAGGGGGGACAGAGTCAGAGACCCATCATCTCCACCACCACAAATAGAGCTTGATTATGGTTTGGACATGTGTGGCATAAATATACATAGATGCCAGTTGCCTTCTCTTTTTATACCACATGAATGAATCACTGCATGCACATGTGCTGCGTATCCTCACATGCTAAATTGATAAGTTCTTCCATCGTTGTCATAAGTCCCACTGAGCTGTAGGACTGTTCCCAGTACATACTGCATATATAGTCTGTGTTGTATGCAGTTAGTATGTACTATTAAGATTTTGAGACATAGCATGTGTGTGTGAAGTGTGCTGATCAATAACTCTCTTTAATGTAAAATGTCTAATTGTTTGTTCACTTTCCAGTTATCTGTTATTGTAGCAGTCATGTTCTTGTGATCAGAGAGGAACGGATACATTTTCTTTTGTGTTACGGATTTTACAGTGAAATAAAGAACTAAGCTTGATAGACATATAGATGATTATTTATTTCTTTAGGATAGACAACACACATTGCTCTCCTCAGTCGAGACCCGGAGAGTGACTAAGAGCTTATTTCTGTTGCATCAATTTGTGCTTCATAACAGGATCCTGCAGCAGGAAAAGAGGAACGTTCTGCTGAGACAGCTGGAGGAGGCAACACGCATCACCACCTACCTCCACTCCCAGCTGAAGAGGTGCGGCACACACTCATCCTTCAATTTTTACTCGTTATTTAGTGCACATTTGTGCTTTTCTCATGTGGGTGTGATCTTTATCTCCAGCCTGTCGGCCAGCTCTCTCACGGTGTCGTCCAGCAGCAGCCGCGGCTCTCTGGCCTCCAGTCGTGGCTCCCTGGCGTCCAGCCGAGGCTCCCTCAGCTCCATCAGCTTCAGTGACATCTACGGTCTCCCCCAGTACGAGCGTCACGATGGGGCTGGGGAGGCACTCGACCCCCACCTGCGCTACCTGCTGCCGCCAGAGACAGTGTCGAGAGACTGCTCCATGTACACCCCTGACTCCCTGACCCAGAGCAAAACCAAACGCTCCCACGATACCCCGCAGTCCCTGGCCTCCCTCTCCTCCCGCTCCTCACTCTCCTCCCTGTCGCCGCCCAGCTCCCCCATGGACACACCCTACCACTCTGCCCCTCAGGACTGCCCCCTCACCCAGATGACGGAGGAATACATGGAGCAGGCGGGCCGCGGCCTGCTGGAGGGGCTGCGGGCTCAGTCGCAAACCCTGTCGCACACCGCCATGCTGAGCAGCGAGGACGCCGTCAACCCCGCCGCCGTGCATCAACTGGACAACAAGAGCCACAGAGACAGCGGGGCTCAGGGGGCTTTCACCTCCACAGGCAAGAGGAAGAGATCTGATCCTGATCCTGAAGAATGAGGACTGCCTGATGATTAACTGTGTGTGTTTTCCTCTTTAGGGGTCACTCTGAGGGGAAACAGCGGCAACAGAAGTGGCAGACGGGCCAGGAGGGTCTCTGCAGGTGTTTCTGAAGATGCTCTGGCAACAGACAGCGGTGTGTTTGAGGCCTGGGGCAGAAGGTGAGAGGAGGTCGACCCTCACAGTGCTGAAACACAATATCGACACTCAGCTTTCTGGAGCAACTGCACCTCCTAGTGACAGAGGGAAAAACTGCAAATACACCTCACATTCAGCTTTGACAATTGCAGTATCTGTGTCCTCTCCTACAAGTAGACATCACACAGTGTCAGTGTCTGCAGAAAAGCAAGCCAAGAAATAAAAATTTGTCTGAATCATCTTAAAGTCATATATGAATATCACATTTACACATAAATTGTTTAAAATGGCTAAAAGAAAATTGAAATTATGTGTCATGCTGCTTTTGATCACTGGACTTTATTCAGTTTGTGTCCAACGAGAGAGGAAAACAGTTTGTTTATTCTCCGTCGTTCATCCAACAGGGCAGAAGAGTCGGATGAGATGTCCTACATGAAAGAGCTAACTTCTGTGAGCGAGCCCACCCAGATTCAGCTTGGACTGTTGTAAGTAAAACTGTGTGTTAACTGTATGAAGGTGACATAGTTATTGTCTGTCAGTATCTAACTTCAGACTCCACCTGTTGTACGTTCCTGTTTACAGGTGGGAGTCCGGTTCTCAGTCTCTCCGGCTACATCTGCTACAGCTCAAGAATTTGAACAGGTCCATTGTGAGAGACGGCTATAAAGTGTGAGTACTTTCAGCCTTTATGATTAAAATAGTAGTTTGACATTTTGAGAAATAAACTTAATTGCCTTCTTGTTGAGAATTAGATGAGAAAATTGATGCTACTCCCATGTCTTTTGATTTTCTATTGAAATTCCTGTTGCAGTTCTACTTTTTATTTGATGGCGCAGGTAGAATAGTTTTTGGGGACTTTTGGGGACTGATAATTTGAGCAAATCTTTTTAAAAATGATAAAATGGGCTACTTGAGAAGAATAGATGAGATTGAGATGAGATTGAGATTGAGATGAGATTTAGTCATTTGGTGCCAGTCAAATCTGGCAACGCTGCCTCTGAAGCTCACTTATTAAAATTTTTTTTGTCAAATCGTGGAAATAAGTGGGCATAAAACCAAAACTTGTCATTTTTAGACTTGATGATTTTTTTATGGATTAAAGCTGACTTTCCTAACTTTGCACTCAAACAAGGAATCTCAAGCAAAGCATGTTGAAAATTGGTTGTTGTTGAAAAGAGGTGAATGTCGGCTGCTGATTCTCCTCTGCATCTGCACACCGAGGAGCAGTAACGCATCACATTTATCATTTGTCATTGCGGTTATCAATAGGTAGAAATCTCATGTTGTAAGCATTGCTCCTTTCATGTCCAGGTATGTGAAGGTGCACTTGATTCCACTGGACGCCGGCAGGGCCTGTGCGTTTTACTGTTGTACGGCGTTGGAGCCGCAGTCCCAGATGAGTTTCAACGAAGGCTTCCGCATTCCTGTCCCTGCAAACGCCCTGGCGGTGTGTGTTCTGCAGCTGTCCGTCTGCTCGCTGGGACCTCAGGCTCAGGAAGAGCTACTGGTGGGTCTGAAAAGAGACTGTAGCTGGTCCTGAAGCAATGAACCCAGTGATGATGGATAGTGAATGAATGATTCAGCAGCAGAGATTTTGTTCCTTTTAAAATATCAATACAAGGGTTTCATCACACTCACTGATCACATCACTGATTTGCTGATATCCACATATAGAAATAATATTTGTGTGTGTTCCTGCAGGGTACAGCTCAGGTGAGCTTGGCAGATTGTGACGGGAGTGCAGAGATGGTTTACCACTGGCTGCGAGTGCAGATGTTAAGCGGCATGGAGTTGCCCAGGCCTGATCAGAAGAGCGTCAGCCACCGCCGACACAATGACAGCCAGGAAGACGAGCAAAGGCCCAGGGCCATGGTAAACACACAGACTTACACTTGTTCAGCAAACAACAGCAGTATCATGTCACAGCATGACGGCACAGAGGGTGATCTGGGGCATCAACTTCAGGGAGATAGAGAAAGAGCATAAAGGATGTGTACAAGTGCACAGGGAAATTTAAATCCAACTAAAAAATGAAAGAAATGATAAATGAAATATATTGTATAGTAATGTAGGTATAGTTAATAAAAGAAATGTATTTTCTAAGAACAAATATACTGCAAATAAAATCTACCGCAAGAGACAGTAGCAGAAGTAATTATGAGTCGTAACTGAAACTGATCTGTGTTGCAGATAATGAATAATTGCAAAAGCTGGATATCAGATTAAAATTTGCTTGCATCCTGCTGTCACTACCTGCCATAATCACACACTTGGGAGGATGACTTAGTAAAACATTCAATTATAAGATAGTGGTTTCCAACTTGTGTTGTATGTGACCCCTTAAGATGAAGGTGTGTCTTCTCATATTGAGTTGTAAATAGTTATTGATCTCACGTGTCCCACCTATATTCATTTTTTTTTTTTTGTTTTTCAGTTTTCAGTTTGTCGTTGTCCTGTCCTCAGTTCATATTGCCAACTATACATTTCTCAAAGCTGATAGCAGCACACCCACCACAGATGTGAAACTGAAAAAAGATATTTGGCGCAATGTTGATTAGCTTACAACTGCGTGCAACAGCAGTGCATTAGCTTTTTGATTATTGAAAAGCACTGATTTGCAGTTGCCACAATCACTAAACCAGCTGATCTTTCTTTTAGTTCTTAACCTGATTTGTAAATATGAATTAAATGACAACTTTTCACCCTCCTATGTAACATGTAATATACATTTTATTGATACTTTGGAATAATTACTAACAGAAATACCAACACATTGTCCATGACTATTATAATGGTTAAAATGACCAGCTGATCTAATTAAAAGTCGATGTTTTTCAGACTGTTGCAGATTAAAATCTTCCAGCTCTGTCGTCCTTCATGCAGTATGTGATGTTATAAGAAATCTGATATGTTCTGAAACATAGGCACAGAGGGACATGCAAAAAATGTTGGTACATGGTAAATAGCAAAGAGTAATTTCTTTTAAAGTGCTGAAGAGCTGAAAGTATCCAGTAGTTACCCCCCAAAAAAAAAGCAAAAGCTGCCTGTCCTAAGCCTTTAATTATATTGTGACTGCTAAGATAAGAATGAAAACAATGCAAAGGGCTCGGCTGTGCGCCTGCCTGTGGAGGACCTGATCAGGAGAGAATTTGGAGATACTCCGGCCTTCAGTCAGGACGTGGGAATGAAAAGCGAGGAGTCTTCTGTCCTTGAACAATACCAGCTAAATTAGCCATCCTAAACACTACAACACAGAAATAACTCATTGAGTTTATTAAACTCATTCAGAACTCCGTCTTCATAATGTTGCTGAGCGGCTCATAGCCTGCAGTGCGCAGGTGTGCAGCTCGTTAAAGTGAGTAATCGCCAAGAATGTGCCTCTCACAGGCCAAACAAGCCCTCACACTGTCAGAAGGAATGTTGACAGCTCGAGGACACCGTTTGATAGTTCGCTCTGTGAAATTACAGGACACTGTATGCGCTCTGCTGTCACGCAACACAACCACCACCCATCTGGAGGAACCGGAGGCAGACCTGGAGCTGCAGAGGCTGGACAAGAAGGACGAGCCGGGGGAGGCTGCATCCGAGAGGTGGCAACATTTTCTGCTCCTGCTGCACACAAAAATTCATATATTTTCACCTCCAGCATGTGTGTGTTAAAGTGAGCGTGTGTGTTTTGCAGGAGTTGGCAGGCAGAGTCGGTGGACAGCGGCTGCAGCAACAGCACGGCGTTCATAGCAGCCTGCTCGGAGGGTCTATGCGCAGAGGGCATCTGTATCACCCCTGGGGGGCGCTGCGATCAGACCACCAGCAAACTCTCCACAGTAAAGGTAAAAGTCTGCAGCAGTGGGAGTGTGTAGCTGCTCTTTTTTTTTTTTTGCTCTTGCTTTTTTTTTTTTTTAACTCTGATGAAATTGATGAAACTGTGGCACATATGCATCTAAGTGCTGCTGATTCGTTGTTGGAGAAGGCCACCAGGTGGAGAATTCGTTGTTGCCACCAGGTGGACCATGACAGAAGGGCTGTTCCCAGAGCCGGTGCGAGTCCGACCCAAAGACAGGGGGGGTCGCTGGGGTCACGCCTCGCCATTCATGCGCGGCAGCACCATCGTTCGCTCGCAGACTTTCTCTCCTGGCGCTCGTAGTCAGTACGTCTGCAGGGTGAGTTTAAACTAATGAAAACAAACATTTTCACAGTCTCCCTAAAGTCTGAGTGGACAGAGAACAATTCCCTCTGTTTTTACCTTTCAGTTATATCGCAGCGACAGTGACAGCTCGACTCTACCAAAGAAATCTCCCTTTGTCAGGAACACATTGGAAAAGACGAACGTTGCGATATAAGCAGGTACTGTCTCCGTATTTTTTCTCAAGTTTTGCACAAATTAGTGTGTTTAGTACCCAGTTGCTGAGGGGTGTGTGCGTGTGTGAGCAGCAATCGTACCGCTCCTCCCTGGCCGAGCAGCCGACACGCACCTCCCTGGACCTGGAGCTGGATCTCCAGGCATGCAGGACGCGTCAGAGGCAGCTGATGGAGGAGCTGACCGCCCTGAGGGAGCTGAAGCTGCGACTGGAGGAACCTCAAGCCAGGGAGGACACCGAGCTCCCCCACTGGGCCCTGAGGGACGAGCGCTTCCGCTGCCTGCTCAGAGAGGCTCAGAGACAGGTGAGACTGGCTGAAGCAGAGCTTTACTTCGTCGAGCAGCGTGAGATCCGGCCTCACCCCAGAGGCAGCCAGCAGGCTCTGACTCTTTGTCGCTTTGTCACACCACAGGCTGGCCAAAGCAAGCAGGAGCAGCGTCAGGAGGAGGCGGCAGAGAGGAGGCTGAGGAAGGCTTCCAAAGAGGTTCTGCAGATGAGGGGGCAGAGCCAGAAGGAGCCCCTGCCTGTGCAGACATTCAGGTTGGGATTGTGACTGCTGGTCAGCTTTTACTGTACTGATTCCAAGTCACAGTGAAACAGATGTTAGAGCGTCTTTAGCTTCAGTATAGTTCCAAAATAACCTGAATATGAGCTTTAGGCTTTCAGAAATATAGAAACTCCTGTAGGTTAAACTGGGCTGCAAACTTGAATAAATTGGCTAGACAAGCAGCGTTAAAGATGCCCTGCAGGGTTTTCTTACGAACAAACAAAAGTCTGTTTACATTCAGAGGTCCTCACCAAAATCCGTTGTGCGTATCCTTGAGGTCTGACCAACGTGTCAACGGCATTTCTGTCCTCAATTTACTTTTGAGACCTGCATTGTTTACATTGTTTCTTGGCCAGCTTTTGTTGGCGTATCATTGCACATCTTGTCATCACCTCCTGTACATCAGTGGAATTAAAGTCATCGGCAGGACTGTTTTTAGTCACCTGTGCAAGCGTGCACGTGCGTCTTTGTGCGCATGAACAAGAACTAAAAACACATGGAAAAGTATTGTTCCGTAATTGCTCCAGAGGGTACCTTTTAAGGCTACAAACAACCCATAATGAAACACCATAGAAAATTACGTAAACATTTGTTTGATTGTTGAATATAATATGCAGCCACTGCAGTATAGTAAATATGTGGCCAATGCAGTATATGGTGAACAGGGTTAAAACACTGAAAATATTTTTGAACTGTGTGTGTAATAAGCTGTTTTCTTTGTCTGCAGAGAGAAGATGGCTTTTTTTACTAGACCAAGGTTCAACATACCTCCTTTGCCAGCGGACGATGTATGAGAGCTTCCCTCTGTATTATGTGACTAAACATGAAGTATTGTCAAATTTTCTGAGCTCATGAAGTAGGACACAGGCAGGGAGGCGCACAGATGGTGTTGAAGATTAGGTTTCGCATTTTCAGGTGTTTGTGCGGCTATTATAAACACAAACACATTAGACACACAGTTATCGCCAACAGCATGGCTGTTGATTTCCTTTCTGGGGAAGACGCCTCTCATAAGGAAACAGCATCTTTTTACTCCTTTATGAGTTACTTATGTTGTTTGTGCTTACAAAAGCCTGGAAGACGGGAACAAAAGTCGGTTTGGACAAATTCACTGTACTGTAACTTATTTTATAGTACTTTTCCTTGAAGGAAATAAAAAAAAAAACGCTTCCTGCTTTTTAAGTGTATTTTGTAGCTTTGAACAAATAGCACTTCAATGTTTTTACATACAGTTAAATGGAACTATTGTCTGATTTTGTTTTCTGTTACATAATTCTTAAGAGTTATTTACAAAAAATGTCACTTTGTAATCCACTTTTATTACAGATGTCATTGTCCTTTTGTTATGTTATTAAAATTATTATTTCATGTACTTTTCAATATATGGATGAATATATGAAACACTGTATTCAGATTTTTTTTATGATGTCTGTATCTGCAGTGTTACCTCTTGTGAAGATAAAACAATTAAACCACGTCCTGACGCTCAGCTTTTTAATCAGCCATGTTTCAGATGCAGGTAACAAACAGGATTTATTTAATGATTAACCTCCACAGGGATGAAGAACACACCATATTCTGCACACTCAGACATTTTCTTTAAGTGTGTCATGATGTTAAACATGATTTTTCTCTGACCGCAAAGAGGTTGCAATGACCCATTTCAGTCTAACCTTGCCGATTCTTGAGAAGCCCTACCACACAGCAGGCAGGCAGCTGTGTCAGCTACTTATCTTGATAAGACATCCTGTTCGAGCCTTTCCACACAAGCCGAGTGTCACTCCACTGCAGTTCTACTTTCTCTGCTCTCAGGATCTTCGAGGGAGTGCAAACGCAGCATCTAACTAACAGCAAAACACACCTAACCTTTTAAGTTGTCATGCCTCATTCCCAGCAGAAATATGCAGCTCACTGTTTGAAAAAAAAATGTCCACATTGCCCTGCAGGCACACTGGTCCCAGGTCTCTGCTTGTCTGTGAATCGCGTGTTAAGTTTGGGGCAAGCTTCACAAACACTCAATCACCTACAAACACACCATGCACCACAGTTTTAATAACATTTCTTTCCAGTGCAGAAACAAAGTGAGGTCTGTAACACCAACTTCCATCTGTGATGTTTGACCATTTCATCATAGAACAATGTAATTACATGTATTACAAAACACCTGTTTTTCCTAGTTTTAAGCCCCATTTTTTTCTTTTTTACACAAATAATGTACAAGGTTTCAGTAGATTCATTTGTCAGTGCATTATCAATATGGAGATCATGAACTTGAATAAGGTCACCTGTTTTAACACCACAGCTGCTCTTGTGGTAAACCGGCGGGTTGCAATTTGTAGTAAAAGGGCCAAAATGTGCAAAAACAACGTGGCCGTAAGCTTTCGGAAAATCGTTGCCTCGTTTACCAAAATTCAAATAATGCTTAAAATAAATCCTCTTTAAATAATAGCTACCACACACCAAGTAAGTAAATGATACAGGCACTGTACGTTATTTTACCATTTTAAAATACGGTAACCACCTCCAGTTGGCAGCTGTTTGCATTAGATAGACACCGTAATAAGAAAGATAATGTGGCCGAGGCAGCGTGTACCGGGGGACTGTCTGTCAGTGTTTACTTCTCATAAATGAAAGCTCTGCCTGTCCAATCTGCAAATAGACAGTCATTAGACTACTTATCGTATCTGTTATTTCATTATACGACGTGCACACGTGAGTCCCAATAAAATATGATAAATCTGTCATTTACAAAAGATACCTGCTCAAATTCTAGGAAGCAGGAATCTGACATTTTAAAGAACTAAATATTTTACCAGGCTGTAAAAGTAATTAACTTGGAGTAGCACCCATAAACATCCCTCATGGTGCAGCAGCAGGTGGGGCACAGAGAGGTCGAGGTTTAAAAACGTGCAGCGGGATGAGAGTTCACAAGCTGCTGCAGAGGCCTAAAAGCTCATCTGTGCGTCAACATTTCACATCAACACCAGCTGCGTGTCATGTGAAATATAACGGAACCACTTACACGCACGCAACACATCCTGCACCCTTAACATCACAGCAATTTACACTCAAGTAAAATAAAAACATCCTGCACACGTATCCCCCACCGTTCACCTCGACAATGAGCAGTAGTTCTCCAGAAAGACAGTTTTTGTTTTGTTTTTTTTCCTCAAAGATTTCAGTCCAGTCTGTGTCTTCAGGTCAGTCGTGTCTAAATGGGGATGGAAACGATGGTGGGCAGCTCCCCGATGGGAGGCGGATTGTACTTCTCCACCCTCATCAGCCGCCGCAGAATGTCATCCCGGTCGCGCGGCCAAGCGTAAACGTGCGTGTTTTGAAGCCAGTTGGGGACGTGACACTGCGGTGGTAGAAAACACACACACACAGAGCCAAGAAACACATATCACATGTTTGGGTTTGGTTTCACTCTGAACACAGATAATGATGCACAGATGTACACATCTATGGTATGTGCTGACTTGCAGGGAACACACGCATAAACACACACTTAGAGGGATCTTTCTGCTGACATGCAGCATATCACTGACCTTTCTGGCCCCGGGGAACACGATGGGAATAAACCTGAAATTCTTGCTTCCGTTCTGGATGAACTCATTCTGGAGCTAAATGTCACACAGAAAGAAAATGCATTAAAATGGATGATACTTCCAAGTGAATATTTCAGTCTTGATTTGGAGCAGATATGAACCTGTTTGTGTATGTAGACGGTGTTGAAGGTCCTCTCGTCGTTCTCCAGGCCGACGGGGGAGGCTGTCACCGTCTCATAGTACTTGGGACTGATGATGATGATGATCAGGTACTCTTTCTGGAGGAGGGGACAAGGTAATTATGACTGCTTGTTTCTACCTGCAACTAAGCTCTTTTCATTCTTGTGTCACTGCTCAATAAAATGTGTTGCATAAAGAAAGACCTCAAGATGGTGCAAATGAACATATTAGTGAATATATTTCAGTGTTTTAAGAGGGTTGTCGTCTTTGTATGTTCTTCTTTTTATTCATTTGTATTAACTTAGACAGGGCTGACTGTCCTTACCTCGCTCAGGTACCGCTCCATGAAGTCTATCTTGCTTATACTCCTGAACTGCTGCTCAAAAATATCAATCTGAAAACAAACAGACATCAGTCAGAGTTTATCCCATATCAATAAGCAGAAGCTTAACAATAGCAGAATCTACCACATCGCTTTTTGACTTTACTACTTTTGAAGTAGAGTTCACAGTTTGGTGTGATCAAACTACTTTTCAAGGATTCAAGGATTTTTTATTGTCATTCCAACACAAGTCAAACATGGGATGGAACGAGATTAGCTACCCTGGTCCCGGTGCAAGCCCAAATAGAATAAGTATAAAAGATTTTAAAAAAGTATAATATTACAAAATAAAATAAACAAGATAGAAAAGCAAACCACTTATTTAAATGTTTTATTGTAATATAATTTATTATATTAATTTCAAGGTAATTATCAATTTTTCCATCAATGATTTTTCTCTAGAGTTGAAATTATTGCTGTATTTCTTTGTAGTGAACTACAGTCTCTTAAACAGCTCCTGTGCCAAAACATTGAGAAAAAAACAAAAAGCTCATACACACATGCGTATCAAAGCCGTTGTGCCGCAGCAGAGCAACAAAGTTGATGATCTCATTGACGTGCTTGTCGTTGTCGGCTTCGTAAGTGACAAACACCCTCCCTGCAATCAAGAGTGAGCAATAAAAAGTGAAGGGAGAGCATGGCAGACCAGAGGAGACGGGATTATGTGCAGAGCTGCTGGACACTTACTCTGCTCCAGAGAGAGCGGGGTGCTGTGAGGAGGGTGCTTCTCTTTAGCCGGAGCGTTGCGGCCGCTGCACGGAGATAAAGATCATTTTTAATCACAGTCAGAAACATGCAACATGAGTCGTGTGGCTCAAATGTGTCTGATGTGATGCAGAATTATGATAAATACTCACATCTGTGTGTATCCAGCTCCAGGAAGCCTGCAGTCACCAGGATCTGAAGCAGAGAATAAAGAAGAAATCTCTTACTGCTAACAATACAGGATGAACAGAACACTAACTTGTTGTCCCTGTCAGTGTTTTGGGACTAACACACAGTTATGTGTCAGTGTCGGGGTTGATGAACAGAGGACTTACAGTACGGGCTGTAAGCTGGGTGGTACTGAGGCCAGGGGTGTTTGTTGGCCAGAGGCCCCCTGCTGAAGGCGTCGGCGGGGCACTGTGCACAGCAGGCGGCTCCCTGAGGCGAGCACGAGTACGGAGGCAGCGTGTGGTGATAAAAGTTGGCCGAAGGCGGGTTGGAGCACAGAGACAGTGGCTGCTCCAGGCCGCTTATGCTGGTGCTGTGTCTGCTGGGGAGGGATAGGGACTTGCACCCTGAGAGGCAGCTCTCCCCAGAACAGCTGGAGTAATCTTTCTGGCTCGGACAGGACGGCAGGCTGTTGGGATACCCCGACCAGCTGCTGGCAAAGCTCGGGTGGAGCCAGGCGTCGTTGGCCTGGCTGGGGAACGGAGTGGGCTGGCCGTACCCGGCGGGCAGGCTGCGGGGGGGCTGGTACGAGAAGTAGCTCAGGCCAGGATGGGGGAGGGCGCGTTTATCTTCCTGCGCTCTGTCCGGCCTCTGCCTGCTGAACAGGGAGTCGTCTGTGAGGGTGGCCTGCTCTGGGAGGGGGCCGTCAGGTTTTGGGGTGGAGGCCGTCTTGGGGACGCTGCTGGCTTCTCGCTCCTCGGTGCTCATGGTCTCATCGTCCTCCTCGGGCGTGTTGTGGTGGCTGTTGAAGAATCTGCTCAGCTGGCTGACGTGACTGTGAGTAAGAAAAAGAATTATTCACACCACTGATGGAAACGTAAACTGGACAGATCTGACGCAGCTGATGTTTCACTCTTACAGCTTTTTGCACTTCTGCTTTCATAAATTTCTTAACAAAGTGACATATCAGCCGTGGTTGCTTAATCACATGTGAATATAAATGCTGGGTTGTGCCGATTTTGTAACAGCGTCTTTCTGGTCCTGCTCACCTATTTGGTGCTGAAGCCGAGTAGACAGACGTGGGCAGCATCATTGGGCCTCTTACTGCTGACATCCATGTGTGTCTGGTTTAAGCTGCTCCTGAAAATCTTTGAAAAGAAGCGATCAGGTTAAATTTCCAACTGGAAGTACAGCAGCTTCATTTCTTTTTTTTTCATATTAAACACTGAGCTGTTAATTTAGCATTTTACAGATTCATCAAGTGGTTTTTACATCAGCCCACCACTTCTGCTGGTGTCTTTCTGACTCGCATGAGAGCACATTTGGTGGATGACAGTATCTCCCACACAGGGGACTTTTCTCTGAAAGTTTGGTGGTTGATAGTACGGAGACAAATCGACTCACATGTGGGAATAAAGAAATGATACCTCTCACCAACAGGAACACGACTCAGATGGAAAAAGAAACCGCAAAACTTCCAAAAAAGATAAAAAATAAAGAATGGCCTTGAGATTTCTGATTAATGACATTTGATAACTCACACGTGTATCCCCAGTGTACTTTTCAAGGCCACAACAACACACACACACACTGATTAACAGCATTTCCCACATACAGTACAAAGACATTTAAACCTCCATTAGGCCTCACTGGTGCGTTTTTAATGAAGCTATGGTTGATAAAAAAGGTGAATCACAAATGTCAATTTACACAGAAAAAAAACTTCTTTGACACCTTCAGTTCAACACAAAGCTACTTGACATGTATTTAGGGCTGTAAACCCCCAGTTTAGGTCGGTTTACCCTCCAGTACACCCGATAGTTCCTGGAAACGTAAATACACCTCATTAAAAGCCTGTGTGGTGGTCTCTCTCTCTCTCTCACACACACACACAGACAGTTGGCTCTTTCCACTGACTGACCCAGATATGTCTCTCTCTTTTTTTAAAAAATCTGCTGCTGACTTTAAACGCACAGGTGGTAAAACTCAAACTCTCTGTGTCTCCATCTGAACACATCTGAAGACAGCTGCCTGTCTTTTTTATTTTCAAAGACAAACAATCAGAGACGCGCAGCATCTTCCCACCTCAGCTCACCTCCCGAAGTTAAAAGGTAGAAACTGTTCAAAAAAACAAAAAAACACTTTTAATGATGATCGCTGACAACTTCCCTGTGAGGCAGCGTTTGGTTAAAGGAGCCTCTCAACAGCAGTCTGTACTTTTTATTTGTCTTCAACAGGTAACCAGTTGTGCGAGTCGGATTGTAATTATCTCACCAAACTCACCGTCGCTGCTTTTGGTTCACGAGTCTCCCGCAGGTGGCCGAGCTCCTCCGCGTCCGTGCGTAAAAGCGCTCCAAAAAAACCCCAAAAAAGTAAACAGAGGCGACTTAAAGATAAAAGCACAGACGTCCCTTCGTGTCGTCGGCTCAGGAAAGATGTAAGAACTTGAAGACACGAGATGATTTAGGTCTCGGCTCTGAGCGCGGCCCCGCTCGGAGACTCCTCCTTTACACTCCGCGTGATTGCGCGCACTCTCCCCTCCTCCTCCACCCCCACACGCACACCGGATTTACGGTGGTGGATTTATTGCACAAACCCTCATGTTTACACAGAGGTGAACCAGTGTCAACACAAACCTCCAACACAGCGGTACAGAGAAGTGTTTATTTATTTTACTTCAGTTGGAAATCAACGTTTGGTTTCAAGTTTTTGGACATTTAGTGTGTTTTTTTTTTTTCAATAAGTTCATCCAAACTTAAAACATGGAGGAAATTTAAAAAGGTATTAAAAGACAGTGACTGGACTTGTTATCCGAGCAGATGCAGGAACTGCGCCGTGTTGACTTTTTGTTGTTTGGAGAAGCATGACTCCAGCCAGGCCTTCTGCACGGGGACGGCCTGGCTGTACTGACGCACCAGATCCTGGAGCTCCTGGTTCAAAATGATCATATCAGTAAACTTAAAAGCCAGATGCTGCTGGGTTGTCTCTCCATGCTTTTTCATGTGGTTTCTGGCAGCCTGTCAATCTACAGTCTAACAAAAAATGCTGTCCCACAGCCCCAAAAAATGAGTATTAGGGGAAACACTGATGCATGTCAGAGGTCAGGCTGCTCTCAGAGAGATACTAACCTGTGAGTGGAAGCTGCTCTCCACCTCTGCAACTATGTGGGTGACCTCCGGACTCATGATCTCCTCCTCATCTCCATCATAAGTGCACCGCAGCTAAGGAGCGTTGACATTTTCACATAATATGTAATCAGCACACATCTGTGTTTCACTTCTCCACGCATAACCACACACACATTCACACAAACTGTCAACAACACACAGAGAGATAATAAACAGCTTTTCATACTGTTTGATTTGCTGCTTATTGGAAAGATGTCTTAAAATACCACTTCTTATCTCGCAACAGGCGATAACTCTTGTTTAAGAGCTCGACACACAGTCTGAAAGGATATGTGATAAGGTAGCGGGCCAGGCTCTTTCTCTCTGATGCAGACAGGTTGTAAAAAAACACGCGGACACCCCTCATGAAATCCGGGAGCCCGGCGGGGTCGGGGCTCTGGAGAGGGGCCACGGCGCCGAGGGTTTCTGAGCCTGTCTCATCACAGAAAATGGTTGAATTTTGCAACTGTGGTTTGGTGGAGGATGTTGACGCTGAAGTCGCAGGGGAGGATTTCTTCACTGCTCTGCTGTGATAATATCTGCCAGTCAAGTTAAGGGAAAAAAGGTTGACATTTCATTTTCATTCTGAGAAATATCACCTTTTTTTTTGGATTTCATCTGTTGGAAGTTCCAAAGATACATGAAGGTGGGGATGCCTCTGGAAGCCAGGTGTTTCCTGATGAGCCTCTCTGTGCCGTACCAGTTGAAGCTCTTGGTGGAGTGGCCGATGCGAGGAAGATGTACGCTTGCTTCGTGGGGAAAAACACAAAAATAATTCAGAGAAACTGTCAGAGGGGGGTGAACATGACTCTTGACTGCATGGGGGGGGTCTGTCTCACTAAAACTTAAAAGTTAAATTCCTGAGCGTGAAATATTGCGAGCTGAACAGAGACAGAATCAAACAAGTCATCTTAGCTTCAGGTGTTCCTGTGACTGATGCGAAGGAGTCAAATTCTCCAGTAATTGCGCTCGCAAGTATTTGTCTGTGCGCCCGCTGTGACGCCGTCAAGATAGTATACACATCCTGCACAGCTCGTAAGTCAAGTCCAACGATAAACATCACACATTCCCTCCCTTCTCTCTCCGCCATCGCTGCGGCTTAATTACCAGCGTGTCATGGCACATTTGCACAGGTGACTTGAAAAGTTTACTCCAATTCATCCAAGGATTCTCTCTGCTGTTCGTGACATTTGTAACCTTTTCAGCGCACAGATGACTTCTGCTGAACTGGAAACAGACACGGCCTCCCACTTAACCTCTGTTGATCAAAGAGGATATGCAACACCTTCAACTAGAAACACACAGATTCACTTTACGAGGTGCCATCAAGAAATTTGAAAATTGTCTTGACGCTTTGCTACAATAACAAAGTTATACTAAATGTGAGATGTCAATAACTACCATGTAGAGCAGCTTTGTACCTTGGTTAACTGTATATTTACTGTACGTATCCTGTTGTTTTTTACATGGCTGTGTTTTGTTAAAATTAAATGAACATTCAACGCTTGACTGTACCCTTGTTTCTTTTGGCCGCCACATAAATCTTCTTCAGTCCTTCGTCCAGAGCCGTTAGAAAGATCCCAGATAAGTTGTTCGCTTTGTCTCTCTGCTGTGCCACAATCAGGGCCAACTGAGGTGACAGGAAAGAGATCGAAACAGGTAAAAGCATTATCTCATCATTGCCACAGTCTTATCAGATGCCACAGCTTCATATTTCTGTTGCCACAAGTAAACCCAAACCCGTGTATTTCGCTCCCTAGCACCCGCTACTGCAAAGAAACAGCACACACATCGTCGGACAGGCATGCATTTCCAGGCAGCTGTTTTGTGCAGCATGTTTTTTTTTTTTTTTTATTCAGAACTTACTTGATCCTGGCTGTCTAATCTGGACTGTTTGTCATCGATGGGGAAGAGGAGCACATTTCCAAGGTCCAAATCTGGAGTAAAGAACATGTTCATGCTTTAAATTAGAAATTTGAGGGCTTATTTGCTGGACTGCACTTTACAGGTAAAGACATTTAATGCCATGAGTCTTCATTTTCTTTGTAATCGTAGTTGGTCTTACCTTTCATCTTGCCAGCCAACTCATACTGCTTTCGTGGTTCATCTGATCTCACCTCCAGAGCTGTAAACAAGCCTCCCCTTCCCCACCGGCCTGAGTCATCTGCACAGAAACATTGCTTTGATACGTACAATAAATGCCTGGGAAGAAGTGCTGAAGAGGCTTTCTCTTTATCAGTCTACCATGACGTACTCATATGGTAACAATGAGCAAAGTCTCAGGTTTCCTACCAACGCAGTGGACGATGATAGCGTTCCCCTGAGCGGCGTGAGGGTGAGTGACATCATCCCAGCCAGCACGTAGCGGATGGCCGTGCTGTCAGAGTCTGTGGAGCACACACGCTGCTGTCATCCTCCTCTTCTTCTTCTTCTTCCTCCTCCTCACTGTCCACTGACGGCAAGCACCGAGATCTGTAGCCGCACGACTCCCACCATGCCATTCTGCAAGATAAGAACACGTCAAACAGAAAGGATAACTGTGTCAGAAGTGTCAGAAGGGTGAAGTCTTAAAAAAATAAATATATAAAAACATGAATCGACAGATCTTTACTTTTTCTTGTATTTCTGCTCCTGTTGCTTCTTTTTCGCTTCTTCCTGAAGTTTGGCTCTCTTGGCTGCAGCCTCCTCCCTCCTCTGGCGCCTCAGCTCCAGCTCAGCCTCCGTAAGAGGTTTCCTTTTCCGCGTCGGGATCCCAAGGGCGACCGACACCAACGCCTGCGAACGAAGAGAAAGTTTCTGGAAATTTTGCATGGATGCCCCAGCTTACTGAAGTAAAATCTTTATTTATAGAAGGACAGAATTTCACCTTTACGGACAGTTACGTTAAGCTACATTATCGTTAGCTAGAGAAGAGTCAGATTTAATGATCTCCCTGAATAGAAAATAGCTTATTTGATGTGTATTTGAAGACGAAGTCCATTTTATGTTCAATTGTTTGTTTGTGAAACATTTAAGACATACATGTTTTAGTAAATGTCTGGTGGGTCATTCTGGGTTGATGATTATAGAAAAAAAAATTGAGCTGTGTTTTTGAAAGAATCCCATTTTGGGGTTGATTTTATTTGTCGACTGTGGGAAAAAGTTCTTTATTTTGCAATGTAATATTAATTCTCAGAAGTTATGCTTGTGTCTGACTTGCGTTTCACCACAAGACCAATATTTGTATGACTTAGAGATTCATGTGGGCTGGGCACACGTAAGTGCATAACCTGATAAAAAAACAAACTGTAACATGTCAGTGAAGAAGTACCAGAAGTACCAATGTGTGTACCACAGTACTAAACCACAGGTGACGTAATTGAGTGGTTTTTCCTTCACCCATCATGCCCTCAATGAAGGCTGTTTACCAGACCTAGTGTCTAATTTGGTGACAAAAACAGAAAGATAATCATTTACACGAAGCTTGTTCTTATTCACTCAATTTGAGGGAAATGTTAACAGCTGCTCAGGATCGTGCCCTGCCGCTCTACGTGCACCCCGGCTTTTAACAAATACATTTAACGTTGTCGAATTTGAATCATGTTGATTCAGTGAATGACACAGCATCTTACTCCAGTTTTGTGCCGCAGAGCTCGTCCTTCCCCCACAGCTTTCTGGAACTCGTCCAGCTGCTCTTCCAACAAACGCTCGAAGCTCTTCTGGTCTTCAGAGCTCGGGTCCTTGCTGTAGTCTTTCCCCTCAAAGTAATACATGTGGTCTGAAGGGTGGAACAGCATGGTGGTGAGGATCATTATTCATCACCAGCAGAGTCTACTGATGCTCGTAAAAAGTAATTATGAACCCGGTAGATGAAATCTGTGGTGTGTTTCTGTGTGTGGTTTGTTTGTAGCGTGAGAACCAAAAGTAAAAGTGAGATGTTTGAATGCAAACATAAACAACAGAGCACACCGCTATCACACTCTGTGAAAAAAAAAAAAACATACTCTGCCCGTCAGATTCAGAGCCGGTCTCTTCCTCCTCTTCCTCTTCTCTGAGCGAGGTGAGGTCTTCATCATCCACCCACTGACCATCATGTGTCGCGCCGAGGATCTGTTCCAGTTTCACGTCCTGAACGGAGCTCTCCTCGGATGACAAAAGCTTATCCACCCCAAACTTCAAGATCTCACTCAGCTGTAAGGGGGCAGAAAATGTGAATTGTGAAAACAAAGACATCTGAAGGAGATTCATTTGAAAGTGGACAAAGAACTGCAGGATTCAAAGAATACTGATTTTGTGTTATTGTTTGAGTTCACAAACCTGCAGTCCTGCAGCAGCTGACTGAGCTTGGTCCAGCAGAGAAAAGCGTCCTTCTTCTATAACAGTGTTGGTGAGATGCAACTTGGACACAGCGCGAGAGTACATTATTTCCTCCACGGTGTCTCTTGCCAGAAGGCGGATCACTTTCACAGGCCTGTAACGAGTCAAAGATATTCATTATTGAACTTCCATTAAATTGGGGGATTTGTGAGAAAGTGATTTGAAAAGAGAAAATCAAAGAAGGTAGATATCCAGAGTTTTAGCCCTTGGTATATTTAAGCTTCAACACCGACTATTCCCATAATGCAACTCAAATGCATCTTTTCTTTCAATCTCCGTCCCCCACAGATTTCTGTCAAAGTCTGTCAAGCTTTGAGGGGGATCTTTAAGAGGATTTTACAAGCCTGTTTATAGATGTTGGGGAGTACTACAGAGTGACAAATGGAAAAACCTGAATAAGTAAGAGACGTGTTAAAGACAGCGCTCTGCACCACCATCATCAAAAAACACCAAATGAGGGAACATCTTTTGTAAGAATGGTGTTCATCTCTCCAGTAGAGTTCAGAGATTTGGAGCGTTGAAGCTGTTCTGGAGGCACGTGACGGACCAACACCTCCTCACTACACTTAACACCTTATGTTGGCTTTTCTTTTAATTTTGTCGCCCGTCTGTATGTGAACAAAGCTGTACGAATGCTGCTGCTGACTCGATTACTTTAGTAAAACGATGCAGCAGCATGGCCTCCTCCGGACCTTTTTTTTTTTTTCTTAATAAAAACACGTCACCTGTTCTGACCAATCCGGTGGCAGCGTGCGGCAGCCTGCAGGTCATTTTGAGGGTTGAAGTCACTGTCCATGAAAATAACCGTGTCAGCAGCTGTAAGGTTCAAGCCCACCCCCCCTGCGAAGACAGCTCATTAGGATGTCTGGAAACAGTGCACACGTGTTATTTACACACTTATTTACTCGAGAAGCTTCAAGAATTACACACGAAAAGTGAGAATCTTGTAACAGGAAATTAGGTTTCTGTCTAACTTTCACACTGCAAAAAAAAAAAAAAGAAATAGGTAAGACAAGTTGCTGGCCTTATTTACATCAGTGAGTCATCCTGCCACAGCTCTTATCTCAGTGCTATCTGTCCCCTTTTCTCTCTCAGCTACTTCTATGAGCCCAGCTGCAGATTAAGATATGCAGAAAAGCTTGCAAGTGCATCTCAGTCACTGTAGACTTACCACACAGAGTGACCGTTATCTACAAACTTATATCTATATTTAAATATACAGCATCTTAACACTTACCTTTACCACACAAACTCAATGCAGAAATTGGAAAAATATGTAAAACTGCCTCATCAGTGTCTATGAGCCATTTATATCATAAAAACTGGCTGCAAAGTTAAATGGCTCAAAATGTTTGTGATGTGACAACTGACATTAATTAAGTTCAAATAAAAAAAAACATTTAAAACTAATTTACTTTATGAATAATGCCTTCCTGTTTATAGTTCAGGGTTGCAGTCACCTGCTTTAGTGCTGAGGAGAAAGACAAAGATGTCTTTGCTGCTGAAGTTCTTCACTGCTAGATTTCGTTCTTCCCCTCGGACGGAGCCATCCAGACGTTCATAGCTATAACCTGAACAGAGAGGTTCAATTAGGTGCTTACTCGTGGAGAAAAAAAATGCAATTACATTTTTCGCTGTCGGAAAAGAGGTCAAAGTTAGTGTAGACAGCTGCCTCTGTGAGTATACTGACATAATTAAAGGCGCAACAGTTCAGCAGCCTCCTGACACTTCAAAAGAATGTAAATTACAACAGATTGGAAGACTGTAAAGATGTAAGATATGTGTTCAATGTTGGAAAGATTGAATGTCATGTTCTTTAAAGTCTCTGTGAGTAAAGGTCTAAATCAATAGAAAGCCAAGAGGTACACGTGCTCCTCTTCACCTCTGTACTCCATGTAATCCTGAAGTATGTCCAGCATCCTCGTCATCTGAGAGAACAGCAGGATGCGATGGCCCCTTCACCCACAAACATGGAAAGTAAAAAAAGAAAACAAAAGAAAAACAAAGTAAGACACTGATTATTGACAAATACAAGCCTTAAAATCTTAAAATATGACCACAAGTGCAACTAACTGCTCTGTGATCAGCCCACTGTGTCTGCATCTAGTTCAGACTGAGCCTGAACTGCCACCAGGTGGAGCCCAATGACAAGTAGACTGACTGACCCTTTGTGAAGGTAAGCCAGCATGCTGTCCAAAAGGCAAAGTTTCCCACTGGCTTCAACGAGATGCTCCCCCATCTCAAAAGGCTCTGGTTCCACCCCTACAGGAGAAACGGGGGGACAAAACGTCAGTACAACGCAGGTTTCTACATCTCATCTGCAGTTACTGTTAAGATCAGTGTTGTTCGGCGTTAGTTGATCACTGAGGGCGCCTCACCATCAAACAGGTACGGGTGGTCAACACACTTTCTCAGGTTCATCAAGATGTTCAGCAGCCGGTTCTTACTGCTTTGTTCGTTTCCAAAAGCCTCTGAAAACAGAGATCCATGAGAGGTGAGTCTAATAAATGCCCCAAAAGACAGCATTCTTACAACAACAGGGCAAGACCAATAAATTAACCATGTTGGCCATAATAAGGCAAGTATAAGCTAACTACATGTATCTGTATTGGTGTATGTTGACTGATACGTAACAAGAAATTGTAGTACAGACAAGCCAACTGGGTTTGAGGTGATTCTCCAATATTTATACCAGTATCCAATTTGGGTCGTGCAGAAGTCTCACCTAGATCTTTCATCAGAACGGCTTTGTAGTATTTCTTCTGCAGAGCCGACATGCCGTGGTACACCACCAGTTCCGTTTTCTTCGGCAGGTCCACAGCCACTTCGGACTTCACCCTACGAAGGAGGAAGGGCTCCAGGACCTTCTGCAGCTCGGCAGCTGGAAACAGAAGCACAGTGTGAGGGACACAGCGTTGATTTAATGAGCAAGTACAGAGAGAAAACAGTACGTTCCAGTTCATCTAACTAATATTTAACGTTTTTCTTGACAGAACGTTTTTCTGTCAAGACATCGCCTATAAAGGGAATTCATGTTTGGATTAGACACATTTTTTTGTCATATTTGTTGAAATTCTCTTTATATCCTGACAGCAATAAATACATCAAATGCTCTGACAAACAATATCTGGTCTCAGTATCAGTCAGATACTTTCAAAATCTTGTTTACACATTTCTTAAATGTTACCTCCTTTTTCATCAAAGGAATCTTAAATTGGTAATACTGAAATTACATGATGATCCTAGGAACACACACAATACCAAGAAAGATGCCTGTCATACCAAGAGCAGGCTGACTTTGTACATCAGAGTACGAGCTGACGAAGTCGTCCATCTCATCGCCCGTAAAGATGCTGGGCTGAATGAAGCTCAGCAGGGAGTAGAGCTCCTGCAGGTTGTTCTGGATGGGGGTCCCTGTCAGCAGGACTCTGAAACCAATGGAGAACTGCACAAGAAACACACAGAGGTGAGTTAAAAAACAATTCTCATACTGGGAAAGATTAAGTCAAAACCAGGTGCAGCTCAGTACCTGTGTCAAGGTCTTGTGTAAGAGTGAATTCTGATTCTTCAGTCTGTGAGCTTCGTCCACCACAAGAACCACCCACTTCCACCTGAGGAGCAGAGTGAATGAGTACATGGAAACAAGACAATTCACATGTGAAATCTAATTATTTTAGATTTTTAACAATATTCCTTATGATGAGATTCAGTTCCTCTCAGAGTCTCAGTTAAGCACAAACTCACCGTCTCAAGAATGAAGCATCTTTGAGACACAGCTGGAAATGAAAGGATAAAAAGAAAATAATCATGTCAGTTTCGACAAACTTTTTGTGACATTTTGTTCTTACAAAATAACCACAGACCTCGTATGTGGTGAGCAGAACATCAAAGTCCTGTGTGTCCGTTTCCCTCTGAAGCTCAGCTCGCTTCTCTTTGTCTCCAGTGTAACACAGCACAGTCAGAGCCGGGGCGAAGCTGGAATCAGGTCAAACACGAGATCTGAATGTTACATATGTGATTTACAGCCTCTGATGGAGGGTGTTATGAGCAGATTATCAACTTAAATGAAGAAAATGGATGTGAATTTATATGTCACTGTACCATTCTAGCTCCCTTCTCCAGTTCTCCATGACAGAGAGCGGGCTCAGCACCAAAAACGGACCTTTCTTCCTGAGAGCTCCCGACATGTAGACCAGCAGAGAGATCGTCTGGAGGGACAAGTTACGATTAGGGATTCTTGACACACAATATGCAGCCCTGACGCCATTTTACATTTAACTTTCAACAGCACCCGTGTGGTTGATGATTGATGAGATGCAATGAAAATCATTCGGTCACAGATCGCCTTATCAATCAATCGCCTACTCATTTCACTTCTAACTCAGAGTGATTATATTCAGTGGTTTAAATCAGAACAGGTGCTGAAAAGCTTTCAAACTGAGCGCACTTTGATACGTTACAGGAGGAAAAGCACATTAATAATGACTCGATCCCATTTAGCTGCTTCATTTTCAGGATGGTTGTATCGTACACGCTAAATCAGGGTCATAATCTTTAGTATTATCTGTGACATATGTGCTTTGAAACGACAGCTTCAGTTTCTTCTGACATCTGCATCGGCTCTGTTAAACTAAACCAGAGAAAGCCGGTGACAAAGAGAGATGTAGATAAACAGTATCTGAATTACCTGTACGGTGAGCATAGAAAGGATCAGCTATTCATAATGTTTTAAAACACCTGAGATTTGAGAGTTGCCTCCACAGTATTATATTTTCATGTATTTTAGTGTTATATCTTATTTTATACACTAAATTGCTATACTTTGACGTTTTGCACTATTTCATATCGTATGTCTGAACTTCTTCTACCTATGTCATTTTCCTGATACATACTTTTGTTTGGAGGGAGCCTGAGATTTAATAGTTTCATTGTCATCCCCATGTAAGGGTCACGAACATGATCTTAAATCTTAAATAAGGAGACCTGGTGGATCTCACACCTGGCAGGTTTTTCCCAGGCCCATCTCGTCTCCTAAAATGCATCCCTGCTGGTTCTTGAGGCACTGGGTCAACCACTGCACACCGTCCAGCTGATAAGGCCTCAGCTGGATCCCTGAGAGGAGAAAACAGAGAGTCAGAGCAGGAAGAGGAATCACATCATGGAAATAAATCCAGGTCACACGGAGGAGCTATTAAAAGGACCAGTCTGAGAGAAACAACACAAAGAGGGCTGTTAAAGTTAGATAAAACACTGTCAGGACCCCTCAGCTGGTCTTATTGAATGAATGAAGTCCACTAATAACTCACCTTTTAATCCACATTTCTGCAGGTCGCACAGACTCACAGCCGACTTCTGCTTCTCTGCGACGCACTTTTTGACTTTCGACAAAATGTCTGTCATCTTTCCTCAGACAGACAGGGCTAACACACACATATATACACACACACGAACAGACACGTGTTGTTTTCGGTCCTCTGGTTTGTTTGAGTCCAACTTCACTTCCTGGTTGGGTCACGTGATGCTGCAGGAAACGAAAAAGCGCGCGCCTCCGTCGACAGCAAAACATCAAAAAGTTTAAATAATTATTAAATATGATAAAATAATTAGTTAATATAATAAAAGAATGACTTAATATCTCTAAATAACGAGTTAATGTCACTATATAATGAGTCTTTAAATAATGAGTCCATATCTATATATAACGAGTTAATAAAAATAATAAGTTAATGTCAGTATATAATTTATTAAATCTAAATAATGAGTGAATATCTCTATACAATGAGTAAATATGAGTTAAAATAATGAGTTTAAATAATGAGTCAATATATAAAATGATGAGTTCATATCTTAAATAATGACTTAGTCTATCTAAATAATAACTTAATTAAAAGAACAATGACTTATTATCCAAAATAATTCATGAATATTCAAAATAATCACTTGGTATCTCTATATAATGACTTAGTATCACAAAGTGTCCCAAAATATCAAGTATATAAAACTCTTTGTAGCCTGGCAGTGATTTTAACCAAAGGAACTTTTGATTTTAAATGTACGTGTTTCCAGCTTTTCCTTTCTACTGTAATTACTTTTCGGTTAATAATGGAAGTTGCCTGGAAAGGCTTCACGTACATTTAAAAACACACTTTTGCCCCACAGTGTCATATAATTCACTGTGTTAAATAAACAGTGTAACACAAGTATACATATGTTCATCTACATTAAACTTAAATGTTTTTGTTCGCACACTGAATAAAGATGACGTGAAACGAATAATGATAAATGCAAAAGACATTTAATATACTTTTTGTTTCAGGTAGATTTACAAATAACAGAAAGAGCTGATAGATATTGTAATGAAACTGAAGGAAAACATAGTTTTGAAACAGCCCGCCTCAATTTGCAAATATGAACTGCTGACTTTGTGTTTATCCCTTTTAAATACAGAAAATAACATGCTGCTTGATATAAAAGTGATTCTTTAGCTTAACCAGTGACATTTTGAGACCTAATCCCTTTCTGAATACAACCTCTGATAAAGCAAAACCTGATTTGAGACCAAAACAACAGAAGATAGTAGTCATTCAATTAATGAATCAGCCAACTATATCTGTGTTTTACATAAATATTATTCAGATTATTGAACAGTTTAAGATTGGAGATACAACTTTGAGTGATATTTGGAAAAAAAAATTAAATCAGGACGAATAAATAAATACTCTTGCAAACATTTTGACATGCATACATATCATTAAGTGTGTTTAAATGGATAAAAATAATTTTCATAAAGAAAATTATCTCGACAATCTTGAGCCATCTGAAGCTTTAGTTCCTCTCTCAGCCAGTACCACACTTACTTCTCTCAGTAAGGGAAATAATGAGATTCTCATGCATTAATTTATAAAAACATTAACAAGATCATTTATTCAATTATTTACACATATTACAAAGGAATCCCACGCTCATTAAAATTGGTATACGTTATCAATACGTACCAAAAATCAATCATAAACAAGGTAAGGAAACGTCCTGCAGATAAAACATGCGGAGGCCTGTGAAGCAGGAAGAGTCACAGACTCTCCGAAGCAGAATGACGAGGAGGCTGTTTCAGTAACTTCAGTAAGAGACCTGCCCCTTTCTTTAAAAAACAAAACAAAAACACTTCATCCAGTCAACACCATCCGCACAAAGACAGGCCTCACTTCATACAGACCGCCACCATCTTCAATATTGCCTCCCTGAAAAGTAATTCACATAAATTAGACGCCTGTATTGGGTATGCCATTTGTGATATTTAACATTTCTGCAGCTGATTGGAATAAATGGCGTTTAAATGACGAACCTGACACACGGGATGTACGACAGACTGTACCTGGAGACGAAGCACGTTTCAGTGAGTTCCCAAACTTAACTCAGTCATTTCAGACTAACAACAAATCCATGAAGAGAAACTGTGACTCACCAGGAAAATGACAAGATTTGCAGGATGCAAAATAACAAAGCAAGTCCGAAGTTCTTCCACTGTAAGTAAAAAAAATACAATTACTAGTTAGGAGAGATCAGACTCAATCAACACTGTATTCTTTGAAGTTATCATAACTTTTTTTTGTCTTTTTCTGCTAAAGTGACTCACCCAGAAGGCTGCACAGAGCGTCAACACAAGGCAAGTCTAAAACGACAAATGGAAAAACAACATTCAGTTTTTTAACATGCTGCCCAATGTTGGGCCCTCATACTTTATTAAGCAGGATTCTGGATTTCAGATAGTAAAATTTATCCGATTTTTCATTTTTAAAACAACTTTCGTCACTTTTTTCCTCTGCATAACATGTACAAAAGGTTCTCAGTTTTCTATGTGAGATAGATAGATAGATAGATAGATAGATAGATAGATAGATAGAGATAGATAGATAGATAGATAGATAGATAGATAGATAGATAGACATGAAACCATAAAAAAAAAGTTAGTTTTGTGCACTCACAAGCATAATTGTGGTGGCCAGCGCTCTCGTTTTGTCGCACATCTTTTTCAGCTGCTTCACCGGCCCCATCAGAAACATGGTGCTGTGGGACAGGAAGAAAAATATATGTAATGTAAAAGAAAACGTCCATATTCAAAATGTAGATGCTGCCAACATTAATTCTACTTGTGATATGATCCAAATTCCTCCTTAAAATAAAATAAAAAAACATCATCATGGGACGTTTCTGAGTCTTATTAGTTCTTACTGTCGAGGACACTGACCTGCCCAGAGCACATATGTTTCCAAAGGTGTAAAACACAATGAAGAGGGTGAGCCCGATCCTGGGGAGGAAGAGCAGGCACACCCCCTGCAAGACAGACATGAAGATAGCTGTTGGGTGCAAATGTAAAAACAACACTCAGTTTTTTTAAAAATGCAGCTTGATGTTGGGCTCTCGTCTTTAACTAAGTAGTATTCTGGTTTCATTTTTCATTTTTCTAACACCTTTCTCCATCTTTTTTTCTCCCCATCAGTGGTGATTTTTGCTTGAGTGCATTTCCTTGATAAATAAGGAAGAAGTGCACAAAGTTTTCTATCTGTGTCACGGTCATCACAGCTTCCTTATTAACAGAAGTGTGAGAGTGTAAAACATAATGAGGAGAGTGAGCGTGGAGGACGAGCGTGCACACCCCTAAGATGGCTGATGGGTGGCCCTTTGAGCTTGTGGGTCACACACACACACACACAGTAAAAGTTAAAGGTGTCATCCCTTTAATTTTAAGGCAGGGCTGGTTATGGTAAATAAATGAACATCACATCTGCAGCATTCCTCAGGGCCAGAAGAACCAGTAGGACCACATGCTCTCTCTCTCTTTCTCTCTGCGTGCTTCCTTATTGTGTGGAGCCCAACACCTCATAAACTTATTACAGAAATTGATTATCGATCCTCACCAAAACTGTGCAGGCGGCCCCCACCACGAAACAGGCCACGAAGCCCTTCACACGCGTGCCCCAGCCGAGAGTTGAGGCCTCATTGACGGTCTGCGGTCAGAGAGGTTTCCCATCATCAGTGAACAGGTGAACATCTCTCCTCACACTGCAGCAGCTCTTTGAGTTTCTCACCTGTAAAATGGTGCGGTCCTCCCTGCGCGCCTCCTCTCCGCTCAGCACCGACTTCAACTTATCCATTGCCGAAGATCCGAGGATGAGAGAGGGAGAGACGTGCTGGTTGTTTCCTGGAAGGAGAGAGAGAGAGAGAGAGAGAGAGAGAAGTGCGCCGGTGTCCTCAAATCTGTGTGGATGCACAACAACGTCACGTGGTCCGCGGAGCTGTCAGGGAGCTCACCTGGCCAGGTGGATCACTTCAGGTTAGTCACACCTGAGAGGAGGAGGGGCAGCGGAGAGGTCTCACTCCGATCTTTATTTCCAAACATGTGAGTCAGTCTCACAATCTCACAGCACAAAGGGAACAGTTCACCAAAAATAACCACCTTTAAAATGTTATTAGTTATAAAATATCGTGTGCATATTAAGATTCACTCTTAAATATTTCAAGTTATTTCAGAAATTTAGTTTATATTAATTATATTGATTATTTCATATGAGCTATAATCCCCCTGGGTTCATGTATGTATGAAATTATTCAACCACAGAAGCATAAGAAGTACTCAGATGAAGTAAAAGCAGCGATACCACAATGTAAAAATGTTACGAGTAAAAGTCCCTTATTAAAACTTTACTTAGGTAAAAGTACTAAAGTATTTCAACTTTCCTGGTCTGCCTGTTTGACTGTGCTGTGCAGGCTCCTCGCTCAGCTGCATGTGACTGGATCAAGCTGAAATGATTTTGTGATTTACTTTTTATAATTTGCTCACTTCCTGATGTGTGTGTTTGTGTGTGCGATGCAGGTCTTCCTCAGCTTTTGTCTTCTGCGACTGCAAATGTAAAATATAAGAAGTGAAGAAATTTTTGTATCTCATATATTATTTTTCTTTTAGATTTGTGGCATGAATATAACTGTATCAGAGGCTGCAGATGAAAATCAGGCTGTATGGCAAAATGTGGCACATTTACACAACGTACCTCGGTGTTCATGTTAGTTCATGTGCATGATCCCTTCTAAAACGAAACAAACATACACAACCCTTAAGGCCTGGTTAAGTGTGAGGAGGTGGAGCAGTGATATGAACGACACAGTGGATGGTCAGCCTTCCTCGAGCCTTAGTGGGCAGAAATAAAGCAACAGAGGCAATATAAGCCAGATGAGTGGGAGGGAGTGGGAGGGAAACTGGGGCAATCACTGGCCCACGTGTGAAACTATTTCTACCCCCTGCTGGGATGATTCTGTAATATGTAAGTGATTATTTGTGTTGCTAATATAGTGACAAATAAGTCCCATGGTTTGTCCTATAATATCACTTTTTAAATGAAAAGAAAGTGTAACTTTAAACTGTTTTAGGTGTCTCTAACAAACATTTGGTCCCTGTAAAGTCACATTTTGTTAAGACATTAAGCTGTTGAGAAAAAGACATGCATAATCAATAGAAACAATAATACGATCTGTAATAATGTCAAATATCAAAATCTAAACACATCAACAACTTTAATAAAATCCTTATTTTTTTGGCATTTGCGTTTGACTCACATGTGTGACTCAGCATTAAAAAAACAAAAAAGAAAAGGCAAATAAAATACATACAATGGTGATTGTTTTCACCACTAGACGGCACTACTGGACACCAAAATGTCTGACAACAACGGTTTGGCGAGTCAAATAAAAAGCATGCAATCAATAAAAAAAAGCTTTGAGTTCATGTTTACCTATGCTGTGTGTACAAATTAAAATAAAACATGATATGCTACAGTTTATGAAAAGTATTAGGCTACAGTTAAATAAATAGCAAAGGACAACAAGCGTAAGGGGCTTTACTGCTGATTAAATAAGGCAGAGGTAGAGATATATTCCTAGAGTAAAGCATCCAGAAACCATGTCCTTTCCCCTTGTCTTGTCTGCTTCCTTGCTTCTAGTCGTACTGCTGCTGGAACTGCACACATCCCTGATTTGACTGTGATATACATGAGCCACAATGTAGGTGTACAACAGTCCTCTTCATAAAATCTCATCCTCTGACTCTGGATCTCTATCTCTGGGCTTCAGGAGTCCCATTTCCATCGGAGGGGTCCTCTTCAATCGGGAGCGAACCACACTACAGAGAAACACCAGAGTCACATAAAACCTAAACTGCTGTGAGAGAGCGCCATAAGAGGCACTTGAGTTTTTATTACCAGTGAGAATGAATGTGCAAGACCTCCGGGAGCAGTAAACAAACAGCTTACGGGACATTAGCGGTTTCTTACCAGCTGACGGTGCAGTAGAGCACGCCCACGATGAGCATGGCAAAGGCGAGGTGCCAGGAGTAACACATGGTGACGAACATCATGTTGTTGTGGTCCTTCATGTCCCACTCAGGGCCGCGGGGAGGGTACAGCACAAAACCAATCTGCGGCCAAAGAGGAGTCAGGGGTTACTGTTACGCCGCTGACATGAGCTTGCCGCTGATGTGCGCACACGTTCAGATTTACCTGCCAGAACCAGCTGCCCTGCAGGAGCGTGAGGGTGCAGCGCAGCAGCTCCAGGATGATGTTACCTCGGTGAAAGACCTCCAGGAAGGAGAAGAGAGCGTCACCAAAGATGGCATAGAGAAGGAGCTGATGGACATGGACGTCTAGCATAGTCCTGCCGTGGAGGTGGTAGAGGAAAAGAAATCCTGCAAAAGCAAAGAGACAGTCATCAGTGGAAAAATAGATGAGAAAGATGCAGAAAATTATGAACAGTTAAAGGACCATATTGGAGAATTTAGTGATTTAGTGGCATGTAGCGGTGGCATTGCGGATTGCAATCAACTAAATGTCCCTCCTCCAACCCCTTCTTTTCCAAATGTATAAAAGATCCTACAGTGACTGCCTCTTCAACGTAAAAATGCCAAAGGCCCTCTCGAGAGCCAGTGTTTAGTTTGTCCTTTATGACCTACTGTAAAAATGTGTCGGTGCAACATGGCGGGCTCACTGGAAGAGGAGCCGCTTCCTATGTAGATATGAAGGACTCATTCCAAGCTAACAAAAACAAACTGATTCTGCTTCAGGTGATTAAACACTAATGAAAACATAGTAATTAATGTTTTAAGATTGCATTTCTGTCATTAGAGCCACCTAAATCTTACACATTGGTCCTCTAAAACAGCTGAAAGTAAACAGTTAACAAGCTAAAAGTAATGACTGGAAACTAAAATGGAAGGAGCCTATACTGGATGCCAACCGATCAGCCTGTTTTAAACAAGGCACATTTTGAACAGCCACTACACTAGTTGTACAAAAATGTAATTGTATGAGATATGCATGAAAATAACTGTGAAAATAACATTTTAATGAATTAAAATGAACATATTTTTGCTGATGAAGGGCTACTTGGGTTCATCTGACAGGACTGTGAAGGTAAGTCTTAAAGAAACGATTGGGAACCACTGGTCTAGAGAAATAAAGTCATAGTCGTTTTCTCACCTTCATTAAAGAAAGCAATCGCCAGCATCAGCCTATCCAAGGCCAGTGGAGCGGCCTCTGTGATGTGGATGACCAGAGACACCGTCCCAGCCAGGCCGAAGAACAGATACATGGTGGCGTGCTGCCAGTTCATCAGATGTTCCCAGTGTTTCTCTGCAAAGTCATACAGCTGGAGTCTCGGCCCGTCTGCCACAAACTGCTCAGCCAGCATCCCTGGGGAGCACAGCACAGGAAACACTCAGATCTCCTTAATTTAAGAGTGAATACTGTCTTTTACATCGCTTTGACGTGTGCTGGATTTATGCAAATAACTTCTGAGAAGCCTAATTTAAAACATTTATGGATGCACTGAGATTTGATCAGATTTTTCCGTACCAACAAAAGAGAAGAAGAGTATGACTGAGCTTTCGATGATCTCCAGGCGGCGCTGCGAGGCTCTGCTGGCCAGCCGAGTGGAGCCGATGTTCTTGTTCCTGCGGGTGGCGTGCCAGAGCGCGTGCTTTCCTGTCCACCAGATCCCAGCGACCAGGAAGAAGCTTCCTGGGAGCGCATGGCCCTTGAAGCTTCCCATGACTCACCTAAATCGTAGTTGGAAAAAAATCAAGTTAGTTAGGGGTAATTGGATCATTGCAGAGTGATAATCAAAGGAAACCACAATTGCTGTCATTTCAATTATCTGAGAAATTGATTTTCTGTCTTGCTCTACAGCCGAAAACACATTTCTACATGGCACAAATCAGGTTTCTGTTCCCAATGTTGCCTCCATGTCAAGTAGGCAAGTTAAATATCCAGATTCCCTTTAAATGCAGGTAGTAAATGTACCAAAATATCATTTCAGGATTTCACCTCATGTACAGTTTTGCTTATATTTCATACAAAGTGTTTTTCCACTTGCACAGTATTTTTAGTACAACTGGCAAAGGTGAAGGAATAAGACATGGGAGGGGAAAAGTGGTGGAGGAGTGCCTGCAATTTAGTTCAACAGCATAATCAGACATAGTTGGTGTGTGTGTGTGTGTTGGAGACGTCCCTCCAGCTGACCTCGGTAGACGTGTATCTAGACAGGGAAAGAAACCTGTTAGAGAACCTGTCTGCTTTCCTGGACTGTACAGAGGAGCAGCGTCTCTCTTTAGGTTATGAAAATGCTCCCGCCGTGAACTGACTGATTCCACATGATCCTCGGTAATGATTCACTAGAATTTCCTTGACAATTAAATCTACACCCGACTGATGTGCACTGTCGTCGTCTGCTGTCTCCACCTACACGTTTACTCCCCAAAGGGAACAGAACGTACGTCCAATAAAAGAAAAATGATCAAAAACAAACAGGCAGCCATTTCAAAGTCAGTCATGTGCTGTTCTCTCTTTCATCCATTGTGCGCTCCTCATGGTTTCACCATAAATATGAAATTACTTTAAAGTGAAAAAGAAGCCTGTTTGACTTTGGTCCTTTTAGCAATAAATAATGCTTTGTAATGCTTTGTGAGGGCAAAGCAGGGGTGACATCAATGGTGAGCAGGGAATAAGAGTAAGGTGCACGGCCCTTTTGTGATGGAGATGATGGATAATATTCTGCCCGGCAACAAAGGGAACCTTTTGAAGGAGGACACTCAATGCAAGCAGATTGTTTGGGGTGTTAAACTGAGCTCATCTGTGTCAGACGGCCCCCTCCGCCTCAGCAGCCCCTCCAGACTGAGGAAAACACTTCAGTCACCATGGAGATCTCTCCCCCGTGTCTCTCGAGCGCTTCAGGAAGACTCTTTAGTTTTTTGGCCGATTTACTCACAACATCAACAAAAACATCTGCGCGGTTTCGTTTCCACATTCAAGCGTTCCCACACATCTTCATGTCAGGAATTTCAGTGAATAAATACACATTTCATAATGCTCAGTGGTGGAAAGTAAGTAAGCTTATTTACTCAAGTACTTGAGTACAATTTTGAGGTATTTAAGGTATTTCCATTTCACTCCTCTACATGTCAGAGGAAAATAATGTACTTTTTCCACGCCACTCTGTATGATGAGTACTTTGATACTATGTACTATAAAGTAAATTTATCGATAATACTTACTTACTTACTTATATACACTTTAAATGTAAGACCTTTACTTGTAATTGAGTATTTATACAGTGTAGGATTGCAACTTTTACTTGAGCAAAACTGAATATTTCCTCCAGCACTGATTATAAAAGGAGTAATGTAACTAAGTACTTTTATCTATGTACTGTGCTTAAGTACAGTTTACTTTATATGAGTATTTCCATTCAGTGATATTTTACATTTCTACCCTTCTATATTTCTGAGAGAAATACTGTACTTTTTACCACATTTATTTTTACACAATGATATAATGCACTACTTTACTACTCATCTACCCAGTAGTTTACAAAGTATCTTCAGCATAAACGTATTTGTTAGTGATAAAAACAGAATAATATATATTTTGTAAAAATAAAACACAGTGAAAGGAGCCATTCTGCACAACAAATACTTTTACTTTTCAAACTTTATGTATATTTAGGTGAGAAAACTTCTGTACTTTTACTAAGTAACATTTTGGAAGCAGGACATTTACTTACTTTTACATCACAGTATTTCTACTTTATTTATTTAAGTGAAGGATCTGAGTACTTCTTCCATTACTGTTGATTATTCTCAGTATTTAATGATTTAAGTGTTTGTTTGATCTAATAACTAATTATGAAACCACCTGAGAGATAAAACTTAAGCCTAGAAACCTATCTAATGCTTACAGTCCTGCGTAAAGTGTTCACACTGAGATAAACTCTACTTAGTGGAGGCACTATGGAGATCCTTCATGGATTCTCATTGAGGATCAGTCCTCACAGTAACCGAGCTTTAAAATCAGGTTTACACCTAAAACAAAAAAAAAAACAGCAACATAAGTCCAGGCATTTTTGACCTGCCACAAAGAGCTCACTCCTCTGATAAATTGGGTGTAAAGATTTGTGGTTAACTGATCCAGAGTCCAACACAAAGGCTTCTTGGTTTAAACTGTCAAAACTAATTTTTTAATGAAGTATAAAGGTAATATGTGTCTTTGGATGTAAGGTGAGTTTATGTTAAAGGCTGTGTAGATGTATTAACCACTAATCCAGCAATCTACAAGTCCTCTTTACAGTAGACAGGAAAAAAAGGAGGGGGGGGGTCTTACCCAAGTATGTCTGTTCCTGGAGATGAAAAGTTGAAAAGTATATACAGTCAGAAGAATGAAAGCATCCTCACTTTTCTCATCACACAGACATGTTTTTTTATTCTTATATTTTTGGCACTGAAGTAAACTCCTCTGTAAACATCAGCTTCCTCCTCGGAGTCCGGCAGCCTGCAGACCCGAACCAGACGCGTTTCACAGCCTCCTCCTCTTTTTCCTTTCTCAGACTCCAAACACTTCACTTTTTTTAACCCCTCCAATAAACCACCTCATTGGATGACGGAGGGGAGCTGGCGTCATCTCCTCGCGCCCTCATTGGCCGGATCTCGCGTCCGTCTCAGGTGTCCACGTGTGCACTTTCACTCCGCCTGCTCTCTCTCTCTCACTGCGCGCAGGAAACCGCTATGTCCGTGTTTCCATCTGCACGGGACAGGCTGCCCGGCACGTACACTGCTGCTGGAAGAGTTCCTCATGCCCTGTCTGGAGATTTGAGTTAGTTTCTTCCAAGGAGAGAGAGAGAGAGAGAGAGAGAGAGAGAGCAGCAGTGATTCAGAGCTGTGCGTAAAATGCGCAAAATGGTGATCTCAGTGCAAACAGCTTGCAGTGTGAAGAGAAAAAAACAAATCACTCCTTCTTTTCAAACATCCCTACTTCACTTTATATTTAAAGTAAGTGCAGGGATGTGGCACTGAATCCAGGGCCCTGTACGGAGCCAGTCTCTGAGACCACCCTGTGCTTTTAAAGCTATTATTACAAAAATCAAGACAAATGGCCCTTAAAAAATAAATTTTGTCACTCACTTCCAAATGCAACAAATGCACACACTCAGTGGTGTAATACTCCTGCTTTTTGTCCAAATGTAACATCAATATCAACACAAAATTAAAGTTCCTTGAAGTTGCTTGAAAGTCGAAGTAGGTAACTAATTTCAAAATGACTTGTAGTCCCATTAGCTGAAACTGTACTGAGTAAATTGAGTATTAAGTACGTTTTACAATTTTACAAGTAAAATTTGATTTTGTCAGGAAAGTTACCTAACCCACATCCAGAAAATAGGTGGGAAACACAGAATGACTTTTCCCTTCTTGGATGAAGAATGGCCTTTCTCCTGTCTCCTTTCATAACAGTTTTTCTAATCATGTCACTTAAAGTAGAAGTAGGTAACTTATTTAAAAATAACTTTTAGTCATATTTGCTAAAACTGTCACCATTTCCATGAGACAGATAATCTGTGAAAAAAACAGGCTTCACCTGCTGCCTCAATCTCTCTTATTTTCAAAGTAAGAGCATTTTCAGTCGTCCCTGCCCATCAAAAAGACTGTCAGTGCTACACTTTTGATTCACTTTGCACACTGGAGTTTTAAAGGCATCATGTGAACTTCTTGACCACCAGTAGTGCTGTAGAGCAGCGTTTTTATGAGTGGGTTCCCTTTTTGTTTGTTCTCATTCATGACCATGAGGACGCACATGTTCATGCATGAGCAAGAGTGTGATGCAATTCACATTCATCACATACATTCCTGCATCAGTTTCATGCAATTCCACTGATCTACAGGTAGCAGGAACCTTAGCAGCAGGTAACAGGATACTGAAACTAGCTTATAAAGTTTTACTACAATTTCATGACCTCTTATTTCACAATATTTTTAGCATCTGCTGGAATATGAACTCCTTACTAAGAATTTAAATGCAAGAGTCTGTTTGAGGTGGCACTGTATTACATTTTCTCCTCTGAAAGGGAAATTAACCATGTTTTGTCTGCTGGACAGGCGCCCCAGACAAACGCTGATAACAAGTGCGTTCCTGTTAGGTGTGTCAGCGATAAGGTTTTGTTACTGTGCATGCTGACTTACTGACACAACTAGATGGAAAGGAGCCATCATTAACACGCCTGTGTTTCATCAGTCAAAATGTCTGCCTTGAGAAAGACCTATTATGGTGTTAGCATTGTTATTATGAGATATGAGCACCATTGAATACTTGTTATTACTGGCCTTGTTGTGGGCTGCTGTGTTATAATCTGACCAGCGAAAGTATAATGAAAAGAGATAACTGACTGTAAATGACATATGAAGACGCAGAAAAGTGTATGTCTGTCGAACGAAAGCCACATTTAGCAAAGGAGTGTCACACGAGTTTGTTTTTATTCAAGAGTGCAAGACCACAACAGTGAAAAACAGGGCTGTGTGTCACCATACGATACTTCAGACCGGTTGTGTGCTCAGTGTCACTTCAGAATTCAGAGTCTTGTCAGTGTGAAGCTTTACACAGGTATCTGAGTTAGATCTGAGTGAAAATCTTTGAACATGTAGGACATCAACAAAGTAGTGTATATCCCGTGTTTGAAATCCAAAAATGAAATGTGTAACTCTCACAGAGGACGGTAAATATAGCTTATCTTAGCTTGTTACAATGTCATTTCCCCTTTGAAGACATAAAATGAGTTAAGATCACATAAAATAATAATGCAATGATATACACACTATATATGTAATCTATCAGTAACTAGAAATAAAATCACATTCATGCAATTGATTATTGATAGGGGTAGATTTATATACAGGCAGTCTGACTCTGTTGGACATATAACATACACTGTAAACCCTCATTTGGCAGTGCAAAATACACAGCGGTGTAGAGATGACAGCAGATTAGACCTCGCATGCAAAAATACTTCACATAAACAAAACAAAAGCATACATAAGGCAGGAAGATGGAGCAGATGGAAAATGACATATGACAGGAGGAGTTCACTTTTATAACTTCAGAGTTAAGATCATAAAACAAGAAAATGTGGTTTCCAGGTATTTATTTTTTTAAAGTAAAGGGAACCTCAGTAATTATGAGCTCTCAATCAATCATCTAATTCTCAGCAAGAGACGAGAAGATAGGTGCAAAAATGCAAAAAGTGAAATTAAATAGAGAAATTTATAATTAGAAAAATATAAGTTATCTTGAGGAAATTTGTGTCATAAAACAAAAAGGTGCAGTTTCTGTAATGTTGACACTAAATATGTAGCTGTATAGGTCATTCATTTACACAGAACAATCTAATCTTATTTAAATAAAATAATAATGAGACCCTACTAAATTATAATTTCTCTCTCTCACTGAGGGGTCCTTGATTTCATACAACTTTCATACAACCTCCAGCTTCCTCCCATGACAGAGGATGGTTTAGAGTCTCTTCCTTCAGTACTGTTTCAAGTACATCCTCACACTGTACGCTGACCAAGAAGCTGCGGGGGGTGTTCATGCAGAGAGACTAAGGTGAGGTGGAGGTCCGGTGGAGGGGAGGTGAATGGGTGACGTGGGCATGCAGGTATGTGGGGTGTATGTGCAGGAGCATCATGGGACTTCGATGCGGGATGATGACCAGTAGAGGGGCCTCGGTATGAACACGTGGACACGGCATGTGGGACACGTCTGTTTCTTCCACAGCCACTGCTCCATGCACTGAAACACATTATGGAAGAGGTTAGTGCATCTGTCCTACATATTTTTAATAATTTCTGCAAGTATTGATCTCCCTCTCTGATGCAAGGAGGTCATTTCCACCACGCTGCCCTGCAGAAAGCATGTGGACAACACGAGCAACACTGACCCCGAGCTCTGTCACATGTTTTTTATTCTATACAAAAGTCCACAATGATTTTTCAGTTTAAATAGCTATAAAGCAGTTAAAATCCAAAGTAGATCAGTTAAACTTGAGAATTTTTTTCCCTTGAATATTTATTAACATTTTCCCAGTATTCTTACAACACAAAATATGAACACTGAAGATATAAGTTAACACAAAAAACACATACATCATTTTGGACATCCTTAAAGCCACATTAAATGATCCATTAAATGACATTCTTTACTTTTCACACTACTGAAATTATATTTAAATTCTGCTGAAAGGCCTTATAAATGTGAATTTTTGCTGGATTGTCACCAAGTAACAATCTGTAAGTCAACACTATGATAGAAAGTACCGTTACTGTGACTTTGCTTGACATATTAACTTGACATAAAATATTTCAGTTCGGCAGTATCAAGTAGGAAATCAAATATTCATACACAGGTTTTTCCTCATAAGATTCTTCAACAATCCTAAAAATCCAAGTTTTCTTTTTAAAATATAAACTTTTCTTGTATTTGTTTTGTACAATTATGATTCAAGGAGCCTCCTAAATTAGTTTTTTATACTGAGGAGAAAAAGTAGGAATAACTCCGAAGCTGACACAGCGACGAGGCCCACAGGTCAGGTTCTCAGGATCAGCTCAGGCACAGTCAAGGCCCTGAGATTTCAACACAAACGTCACACCATAAAGTAGTAAAAGTTCAGGAGAGATTATCCTGATTCGTCGCCCATGGGAGCAAATCCTCCATTTCTCCGCCGATGAGTCACCTCCTTCCACAGAATGATATCAGCGATGCCTCCGCAGGGAAAGTTGGCGTCGGAGCATGTGCTGCTCCCTCTCCGTGGAGATTTCCCCATCTGCAGACTTCCTCCTCTCGTCTGAGAGTCTCCTCACCTGAGAAGCCGCCGCCGCCTCGCTGCCACTGCGGGGCCGACACTGCTCTAACCTCCAAGCCGTCTTCTGCGCCCACCAAACGGAGACATGTCAGTCAGTAAGTCCTCAGGCCGAGGGGGAAGATGTTAGAGTGCTCCATGCTTCTGCAGACTGTTTTCATGTCACTTCACATCATGCATATCCAGGAATGCTTTCATGCACTGTAGATCTGATATCTGTCATGCCGGGGTTGGAGTGAAGAGAGTGGAGGCTCCTTTGCTGTGGGAGGGTCGGGGTAGTTTTAAACACAGCGGCATGCAGCTCGTCTGACTAATGAAAGATGTTTTTACCTCTTTGTGGAAGCGGTGTGTGCAGTGCAGCTCCTGGACTCCTCTGTTCTTCCTCATGTCCTCGTGACAGATGAGGCACAGCTTGTCGTCATCAAACTGTAAAAGAAAGAACCGATTTTCTTTTTAACCCTCTGAACAAAATGAATTGTGGTACTACAGTTCTGACATATTTGTTTGGTATATTTAAACTGAAGTTTGGAGATGAAACTGATGACAAAGCACAAACATACAACAACCCAACTTCAAACTTTGAAAGCTTTATGATAAACATTTGTATGATTCTCCAGAAATCCTGTAAATGATTTGAATAATGGATAATGTATGTCATTATAGTAAATATACATTATGTGTACACAGTGTATATTAAAATATCTGTTTTTGCTGTCATATCTAAAGAAAGCTTCCAAATGTGCAAGATGTGAAGATTTAAAACAAAGTAAAACATTAAAAATATTAAAATACCTAATTACAAAAAACAGAAATGATCTAATCTTTTATAAAATGTGAAATGTGTCTTATTGTGGTGCTTACACTATTACAAAAGATATTGTTTAAATGAGGTTATATGAGCTTTTGGAGGCGTTGTGCAGTTCAACCCTGTCCATGATCCTGTCAGCACATTAAGGTAATACACCTTTTAATACTCTCTAAGTGCTCTTTAATCTTCAAGGGCTTCATAATACCCTATTAGTGAGTACACCAAACCTGACTGACCCTGCCGTCAATTGGATAATCTACAAGGCAACAAAGGCTGCTTGAATTTGGAGTAACTTTACAATAGTTGTTCTCACCAGAGCCATGGCCTTCTTGTCACGGACGCACAGTCTCCTCTCGATTGACTCCGTGAGCTCGGGGATTGTGGTGATTCGGTTCTCTGGGATGGCCGACTTGGGACGGTTGTTGTCGTCTGAGGAGGATCGACGGGCTCTCTGGTGGGCCCTGACCTCCCCCTTGTCCTCTCTGGCTTTGATGTGGCTCGGGGCGGGCGCCATTGTCGCTGCATGGAGCCTGTTGAGCTTCATGGCATCTAACTGTGACTGTGGACCGCACACAGAAAGACAAGAAGTGCCGTTACACGATGCAAAAACCTGCCCTCAGTGTCATAGTGTTTCCATATTTCTCTTAATAGCGAAAAGTGTGAAGAGCACCTGTGAGAACATCAAGCCAGACGGACGACCACGCTGAGCTTTTGTCTGTATGAATGGGGTTAATCACTCCTGATATTCTTAAGAACAAGTCAGTAGAGTACGCTCCTAATTATAGTTTGCCTCTGGATCCGGGCCAGTCAGGTCACTTGTTATTTATGGCAATAATCAGATTAATACACTTATATGTTGCAAAACAGGTATTTTGGGGTATAGTCAGCATTAGGTGAATGTGAAGCCTGAAGCAGTACTCTTTGACTGATAAGCTTTGGTGCTGCAGATGATAAAATCAGCTATTCAGAGTGACACCTTTATGTGCTCCCCAAGTGCAGTAAAGATGGTGTCATAATAAGAGAGAGGATTGACAAAGGGGAACTCCAGAGATTAAGTATTATACTTTAGTAAAGTTGCCCTAAATATTTTGACTTGTAGGTGTTAGTTTTCATTCAGGATCCTGCATATCCAACATTGTAACTCAATAGCATCTTTTAGTTGGATCCTCTGTTCCTTTTACTTTTCTCCCCGGTATGTAACACAGATTTTCTTTCTTTTCAACAGCTTGTCTCCAAGCTGAAGCTAAGGCTTGGTGGTTTGAGGCATGTCGTATAATGTATCTGACTTCAGCAACTAAAAAGACTGCATTACAGTTCATATCTGTCTCACTATGGATTAATAGTTGGACCATTTGGCTCGTTTCCTCCTCTGGATCTCGTGCTCGAGTCGATTTGCGCTGGCAGAAGCCACCACAGGCTCTCACATTCAGCTGAGCTGTAGCCATGAGCGCTCTGTTTGACACCATCTAGAGGCCAAAGATGTGCATGTGTTGTCATGTCTCCTGCTTTTGTCTCACATAAGCAAATAAAACTAAAGACCTCCAAATGTAAAGGACAAAGTATGACTCCAAACATAAAACAACAACCATCAGCACTGCTTCTATGAAAAAAACAAATTAAGCTCATATTGTTGTTCGTCCCTGTAAAGCATACAGAGTGTACATATATATTTTGTTAAACATCCATCTTGCTTAATTCTTCGTGACCATACTGAGCACCTACTGAATGAGTTAAGTGTGCTGCTGTGTAGCTGGCATTGACCTCTGACCTCACTATGATGGCAGGCAAGTAAAAGTCCCTTATGGCCGTGAACAAAGTGGCACACTGTTCCACGGAGAATATGTTCCCTGTTTGTGTAAGAAGTCCTGCATGTCCATGGCTAAAAACAACGAAAGAATATGGCCTCCTTCCAAGAGGGTCTATTTGTTTCTGTTGAGTAAGATCTTTGAAACTCACATAGACATCAGTGCATGCTTGTAAGGAAACAGGATGAGAGATGTTAAGACTCACAACCTGCATTAATTTGAACACTTTCTATCAGGCACAGTGAAGAAGTAAACTGAGCATAGTTAAGTCAGCATGTGGCAGCACATTTGTGTTTGACCACACTGATGTGAAACGTTGAAGAAAAGTCACTCACAGCAGTACTAACTCTGTACTTTGTAGGTTTTTATGTTGGAATTTAGGGCATTGCCAAATAAAAATACATGAAGTAAAATAAACTCATGTTTCCATGAGTTGCTCCAATGATAATATTTAGTATATAATCAGTTTAAACAACATATTTGTCTGTGCAAGTCAGTGTGTTTGTGTGTTTAAGTGTGTGCTGGGGAGCTTCGTATTCTTGTGCGTCAGCTGGCATTATTGATGTGAACTTGGTCGAAGCAAATTACAGGTCAGGGCATCCTGTTACTGAGCACTGTAACAGACCTACAGCGTATGTACATGCATTAATCTGCTGTCACTGTCAAAATATGCCAAAATATAAATATAAATTATTACTTTTCAAACTATTTTGTTTGATTTATGGTTAATTTGTTTTTTAAGGTAGCAGTATTGACAAGCTTACATTAGATTTACTTCATGCTGTAGTCAGACATGGTTACTTTTTCTATAAAAGTGTGTAAATGCTTTTTATATATTAATGCAAATATATAATGTACACTGAACAAAGTCACATGCATGCACCCATCAGATTATTTTGGTCCTTACCACAGTCGGGAGTGATGCTCTTCGATCAGCTTGTGTTCTTGAAGGTCGTCTGAAACTGCGTTTTCTGTCTCTGGAGTGTCCAGACTCTGCTCCGTGACCCCAGTAGCTACTCATCCATTTTGTGAAGTTGCCATCATCATCATCATCATTGTCCATAGTGAAAGCAGGCAGGAGCCTGAGAGACATGATGGAGCTGTGCAGGGAGCCTCTGAGTGCAGCAAGCCCCGGTTCAACAAATGAAAGTGTGATCCCAGCCGGGCAGCACAGAGAGTAAAGACAGTGCTGAGCTGACCTACTAAGCCTCTGACTGACTGGCTGCTCTACTCCACAATGCTGCCCCACAAGACAAAGGTAACTTGCTTCAATTAAATCCCTCTGGAGCCTCAAGCACTCCTGCTGTAGTTGTGTTATTCTTGGATGGTCCAAAAATAAGCAGCAAAGCTTTTGCTCAAGTCTTTAAATAAGTGAATCCTCTATAATCTATTCAGTGCAGCCCGAGAGAAAGTAAAAATGAAGGTGATGGGAATAATGGGGGAGGCGGGAGTCAGAGAGGAACGGCTAGTATTTTGGCAAGGGGTGGGTGATGTGACCACTGCTTTTAATCTTTCCATTACAGTCATGGGCCTGGGGGTAGACAACTGAAACTCCAATTTCCCCATACTTTCCACTCGTTGAGTACATCAAACCTGTCAATAAATATGGAGTGCAGGCTACCCTGTCTCCTGCTAAGAGCCCAGAGCTTGTGTAATACAGAGAGGGAGCATATCTTTTCATGATACATGTTTGTTTTTTTTTTGCCTTCATGTTATTTCACATGCATTTCTTCACATTATTTATTCTACACTTTGTAAGAAGATGCTATAGAGTCATAGTGGAGCTGGGGTTCATCAGACAGCCATCAGAGCGCTCTGACAGTGACATTACATTACAAAAGTGACAAGAAACACTGGCTGTGCTGAACGTGCTATTTAAAGTTGCCTAATCCTGTTATCCCACTCCAATCACTTGAGTAATCTGCCATTTTTTTGTAAATCTATGTAAGTACTGTAACACCTTGATGAAAACTAAGACAAGGAAATGAAGTATAAACTGCAATGTAAATTTTTATCATATAAACATTTTTTAAAACTTTTTTTTGCCTCTAGTTTGAATCTTTAAGTACATTTCTTCAAGCTGAAACTCACACTTGAACATGAACGAAATCTTCCTTCACAGACTGAGAGGATCAATACACTGCTCATCATCTCAGCGAGCCGAGTCTCAAAGGGGAGGGCTAATCTGGGCGAGCACTGTTATGAGACATGCACGCTGCTTTGTCGTGTAACCTCAGATCATGGCTGAAAACAAGATTACAGTAAGCTGTTGTTTTTCCAGAGTGCCAGTTAAGATCGGGCCTGAATTAAAATGTCCAAGAATAATAGAAAAAAAGAAGAAGTTCTCCTACATCTGCCAGAATCGAACTTTGAGTATACAAATCTTCCATGCAAATAAGCCAATATTTCTCAGTTCAGTAATCAGATTACAGATCTAGAGGGGTTGCACAAACTAACATGTGAGAAATTTTCAGATTTGTGAATGAATTAGCAGGGGGGCAGCCACCCAACTCAGTGAAACCCTGCAGACTACAACTGATTCAGCTTAGTTTCTCCTCACACACATCTGAAGTTAAGATGATTAAACGATCAGACTGGAATAAAGTAGTGCATTTACGTAGTTGATCTGTAAAGATTTACAATTTCAAAGTGCCAGATCTCCTCATCAAAACACTTCCTGGCATGATAGACGGGGGCATAGATGTGTCTCAGTGATACCAAGTTTCCATATATCTAGTAGCAGCGACTAAAACTAAGCCGCGCGGCGCTAACAATAGCAGGCCCATTTTGCAGGAATAACAGGCCCAAGTCAGGAATAGCCAGAAGATCAGACAGCCTTATTGTAACCTCTGTTAGCAGCCTCTTTCCCCTTTCCAAAGCGAGCCACACATGGCATATACAAGGTTATTGTGTCTCATCACGTGTGGCAAAATTGATTTCATGGCTTTTCAAAACAAGCTACTGTGTCAGTGTAGAATGGAATAATTCGAAGACAGCAACAAGTTTAAAGGCTGCTCAACCAGGATGGATCAACTTTTTATATATTTTATTACTAATTTAGTTGATCAATAGAAAACTGTTTATTAGATACAAAAATGCTACTTTTTCAGTTTTGTACAACTCCAAAAACTGAATTCATCCATATGTATGAGACAGTGTGAACTAGTTACTAACTACTTGAATTATAGGACACCTCATGAGGGAATAGTTTTGTCCTGTCAAAGGTCTGTGTTGCTGCAAGGACGGGGCTCTTCATCACACAGGTTTCCCTCTAACCAGCTAAATACAGTTGACTTTGAAAACTGCCCCGTGCTGGTCTCTGTTTGAGGACAGATGGCCTCGGGCACAAATTGAGTAGTGAGGCTCCCGCAGCGTCTGACAGACCAGCACAAAGCTCTGAAATGGGACAGAGATGAGACTGAAGTTGGCAAAGACACAAAAACACACACATACACACACACGAGCAAACTCATGATAAACCAGCATTGATCAGGTTCAAATGTGGAGCATTCATGTTGATAAGCTTACGCAATTTGAAAGGAAAATTACCTTCACTATTGGAACTAATTACACTGCAGCACTGTCTCTTTGTGACAGCAATAAGCCTTCCTCACAATGTATTTTAACAAAAAATGTGCACCTGCAGATTTAGATGCTATTTTCTCAAGAACAACTTTATTTGTAACACATAAATAGGTAGTACAGTGATTGCAGATTTAAACATACAACATTTTAATTCAACAGTAAAAGAAGTGGTTGAGAATCAGCCGCCTAGTGGCTGCACACACACCAATGAATACTGTTAAAAACATAATTCCTTTGGCACTTTTTTATTTAAAATATATGTAAACAGCATGTATTAAACCAATTTACTGCAAACCAATATTTTAGGAAACATTTTCTTTCTCTTTCTTATGTGTTCAGTTATTTAAGTCTTTATAATGAATTTTCACTATAGAAGATTTCAGATATTGTTCATTACAATGCATGCATGATACCCGCAGGTCCTTAATGGGTTAATTCAACCTGTTAAACAGGTAGTTTTGGATTTGTAGTTGAGTCGATAAAAAACAGAAGTGACAAGCTGTTGTTGTTGTACAGGTACAAATTTAGCACATTATTTGTGGCGGTGGAAAGAGGAGAGATTATCGCAAGGCTGCAGAGATTATAGGAGGAGTGAAGTTCAAGATTAAAGATGTGATTGAGTGTGTGGGAGGCACAGTGGAGGGGGGGAGGCATACTTAGGTTTCTAAAGACTGTGTGTGTTACAATAAGATAACAGCAAAATGGTTGAAATCAATACTCGTCAAATTTGGAGGGGAAAGCGTAGTGTGGAAGGAAACAATTAAACAGTGAAAACAGTTTGGGGATAATGAGACAGAAGGAAGACACAAAAACAAAGCAGTAATTTAAAAAAGGAGCAATAAGAAATGAATGGTGAATAGTGAACAGAAAAGAATAAGTGATCATGAAAACAATAGGAATTGGTCACAGAGATCATGGGAAGAATGGAGGTAGGTGGAGAGGAGAAAGCAACAAGACGGAAAGTGGAAGGAAGAGAGAGAGATGATCGCAAAACTACAGAGACTATAGAAGGAGGGGAGGTCAAAATTAAAGATGTGCTTGAGTGTGGAGGGGAGAAAATGCATGTTTTAGGTTTCTAAAAGCCACCAGACTGCAGTGCAATAAGATAAGATTGGACGAGAAAAAACAGCAGAAAAGAGGGAAAATGTTTCAAGATTGAAGATTTTATCATCAGGTACACAACAATTACACTGAGCAGTCTCTGACTCCCTAAATAATGTTCAAAAATATTTGGAAAGATGGACCACACATGCAAAATGAAAAATAGATATAAGACCTAAAATAAATAATAAATTTAGTAATAAAATAAAATATATACCTAAAATATAAATGATGCAACTAAATCCCTTCATTGCTTTTACTTGAGATATATATTTATTTATTATATGTATATTCCCAAATGTATCCTCTCTGTACTATGTACAGATATAATAATTTATTTTATTATTTATATATTGATATCTTATTGTATTTTATTCTCTGTTCTTGCTTCACATTTTTCCTATTGTTATTTCCACTGTGTGTCTTGCTACTGAAACAAAGTGAATTTGCCTCCCTGTAGAACTGATAAAGGCCATCTATCTATCTATCTAAATCAAATATATAACTAAAATGTGGAAATCAAGCCGTCAAAAACAATAAAAGAGTAAAATATAAATTTCTCACAGCAACCAGAGGAGGAGTACCTGGAGAAAGTATGAAGAGGAAAGAAAGAAGAGGAGAAAATGTATGTATGTGAACGAGCAAAACCAGCAGGGGGCGGTCATGCAACCAAGATGGCGCAAACTGAAGAAGAAGAAGAAGAAGAAGAAGAAGAAGAGGACTACAAATCGAAAAGAACTACAACTCCACGCAGCCCGCCCGCGGTTTCCCATGATCCCTCGGTGTGACCTCGCCGAGCACAGGAAGAAGAAGGGGGTCGTTCACGCCGTTTGCTCGCCGCCTCTCTCTCTCGGTTTTTGGATCATGGCTGCTTCGAAGCCAGTCGAGCCGCAGTCCGGGTCCGGGCTCCCCCGCTGGCAGCTGGCCCTGCTGGTCGGGACCCCCATCGTGCTGGGGGTCGGGGCGGTGTACCTGTGGAACCGCAGCCGGACGGAGAAGCGGAAAGGCACCGGAGAGCGCAAGACACCTGAAGGCAGCGCCAGCCCGGTGCAGGGCCAGGACGGCCGGGAACAGGAGAGCATGGTAACGTTACCGGGGAGGCTCCTGCCCCCCCACCCCCACAGTCAGCACAACAAACATGTTATATCAAAGTGTGTGTGTATCTGCGCAGGGAGGACTTAACATGTCTGCGCTGCTGAGGCGCAGTCAAGGACATTTCACGTTACCGACCGCCGGTGACAGCTCCCGGAGAGCAAGGCCGAGCAGCCGCCGCTCCGCCGGTGGATTAGCTCGACCCACCCAGCAAAAAAATAAACCAAAACAAAACAAAAACAAAACAAGCTGCACACATAAAGGTGGAAGTGAAAAGAGTCAGGTCCTGCAGGTGAACCCGGGTCATAACACGTGTTTTAGCTGATAAAAAATCAGTTTACTGCAGAAAATGTAAATGAATAATATCAACAAGAAAGCTCTTATAGAAAGTCCAAAAAACTAAAAATGCATTTCTGAACAGCTGAATTGCATTTCTTAAAGAGGCTAAAAGCTGAAATACATGAGCTGCAGGGCTAACTGTGAATATTGCCAATGGGTTTCACTTCAGTTGTGACACAATGTGAAATTAATCTGCAAAACTCTGAAGCTAAATAATCAGCTAAAAAAACCCTTTACTTTAAAAGCATGTCAGGAAAATGTGCTTAAATATGAAAAGTGAAAGTATTCAATGCTGGGAAATCCCCGATGTGAGTTCATTCAGTATCTCTAATAATATACTATATAAATACTATTATATCTTATTAATTGTGAAGTATCTCTAATAATACTATATAAATACTATTACTTAATTTTACTGGTGTCGTTGGTTAATGTGGAGCTAATTTTTGTCTGTAATGATTTGTTACATTTAATTATGGGTTGCTTATAGTTAGAGCTCAAAGTGACACCCTCAGATTTTCTTCGTCTTGATTTCTCCGACCAAAAATGTCCAAACAATCAGAAATATCCAGTTTACTGTATCTCATAAACCATGAACCTTGACTGAAACCTGAAACCTTTGCCTGGAAAATGTCTTGTATTAACTAATCAGTTAGCAGAATAGTTGCTGATGATAAATTCTATGTAAACTGCCTAATCAACTATTTTATTATGTGTCTGTTCAAGCTAAAAGCATTTTCAGGACTGCTACATGTTTTTATGCAGTATTCATGTAGTTTATGAAAAGTCACCTTTTGAATATGTCAAAATGTTCAAAATGTTTAAATTTTTAATGAATAGAGGTGCCAAAGCTAAACCCTTTCTTAAAGCATCAGTAATATAAATATAATTACCTAAATATAGTGAGTATTTTACCCAGCTTCATTTTGGAGTTCATTCAGTATCTAATAATATCTATTAATATTTCTTATATACTACTATAAATACGTCATATTATTCCCACTGTGTAATCTTGTGTGTATTAAATTGTGTAACTGGAAATATATTTAATTTTACTGGTGTCGTTGGTTAATGTGGAGCTAATTTTTGTCTGTAATGATTTGTTACATTTAATTATGGGTTGCTTATAGTTAATAAGCTCAAAGTGACACCCTTATAAGCACACAAAAATTTTCTTCGTCTTAAGATTTCTCCGACCAAAAAGTCCAAACAATCAGAAATATCCAGTTTACTAGCAAGTATTCATAAACCATGAACCTTGAAACCTGAAACCTTTGCCTGGAAAATGTCTTGTATTAACTAATCAGTTAGCAGAATAGTTGCTTTTATATGAATGTCTATGTAAGACTGCCTAATCAACTATTTTATTATGTGTCTGTTCAAGCTCACATTTTATATACTGATCATAGTTTTTACAGTATGTCATGTAGTGGAATAGAGGTAAAGCAGTCTACCTTTTGTGGAGTGTTTTCATTCACAAAATGTCTCAAAATGTTTAAATTTTTAACTGAAGTCATATTAGATGCCACAGAGAACTTTAGAGCTGTAATATAAATATAATTAAACACTGACATTTTACCCAGCTCCCATTTTAGAGACAGTGCTCAGTTATATTGTACTTAGAGTCACTTACTAAAGATAAACTATGGTTTATATTTAACGTCATATTCAGATCCCACTGTGTAATTACTTGTGTGAATAAAATATGAGAACTGTGACTGGAAAGTTTATATTTAAGTATGAGGCCATTTAAGACTGGATTTTTCATGTATATGGAAGATTCTGCAGTCATAATAATTCACTGCAGTTATTAAGGCACACAAAAATACAAAGAGCGCAGCTTACCTGTGTGATTTCTATAAATCATTTCATGTTTAAAACATTTGATCCAAGTTTATATTTTGGTGTAGTGGAGGCTAATGTCATTATATAATCTTCTTCTTTATCCACCACTGGATTTCTATTGTTATCTAAATCTCAGGAAACTTTAACTTTGGTTTTACGGCTGTAAATCACTGGACTACTACAGTGATAAAGGACACTTAATTATGAAGAAAAAAGTTTTAAGCTCTTTAGACCTTAAACCAGTCCACTGAGAGTCACAGGGGAGATCATTCAATCAATAACTGTTGTTACCCTCCTCTCTCCCCACCCCACCCACCCCACCTTCTCCGCCATTCACAGGCCCCTTCCATTTAGAGCCCTTTGACCCCCGCCTGGGATTCAGATCGGGCTCAAGCAGCAAAGAACAAGGGTAATAAGTACTTCAAGGCTGGCAAGTATGAGAACGCCATCCAGTGCTACACAGACAGAGGCCATTGCTCTCTGCCCCACAGAGCAAAAGAGTGATCTGTCAACCTTTTACCAGAACAGAGCAGCAGCCTACGAGCAGCAGGTTGGTACCACCTTCTTTTAATGTGTGCGGAGATGTTGTTAATATGAAGTGAGTGACATCAATGTCTAAGGCAAAAGGAGAATTTATCAGATTAATGTCCATCCCTTGATTCCATGATAGTCTTTTTAAAAAATGTATCTCTGTTCGGTGCATCCTTGTTTTTTATATGTTGCAGTATGGCACATTTTTTGTAAATGTAGAAATATTCACTGGATTTATGTGCTTGGAAATGGAAAGCCGTACAAGTCAGTGTTTGTCATTGAACTCTAAACACATTGAAGTGTCCTCCTTTTCCTCTTCTTCTTACAACTTTAAGCCAAAAGAGTTGGTGTCCCTTTGCAAAAAGAACTCCATACCTCTTACTTCTTACTCCTCTTCGGTCAATGAGTCAATTAGTTATTTAAATTTATTATTCACAGCACTTTACATCGCAGGGAAAAATCAACATACACACATCACTACCCAAAAAGGACAGCAGCATGACACAACAACAGTGACAGAGACAAACAACATGACTCGTACTTCCCTCAGCGAGTCACTAACTGCGAAGGCAAACATTCTCCAGTCTTTTCACCTCACAGAGGTCGATGGAACATTGTGAGGTCTTCTGCGCACGCAAGCTCTCCAACTAAAAGTGTGATGTTGAAACTTTGATAAATCAGTGGAGAAGATTTCATTCCAGTCGTCAGCAGTAAAATGTTGGTGGTGTTTGGCCCAGTATACGTGTTGTTTGCCTTTTTATATACTGGTCTTCATACATTATTAATCACTAACTGTTCTTTCAGATGAAATGGACAGAAGTGGTGCAGGACTGCTCTCAGGCGGTGGAACTGAATCCACGTTATGTGAAGGCTCTGTTCAGGAGGGCTAAAGCTCTGGAAAAGCTAGATAACAAGAAGGAGTGCCTAGAGGGTGAGACACTTTTCTTTCTCCTTACTATGTTCTTTTACAAGTTTAAGTTTAAAATGTGTGACACTTATCTACAGTCGGTTTTGTTCCCTGTGCATCCTCCAGATGTCACAGCGGTGTGTATCCTTGAGGCCTTCCAGAACCAACAGAGCATGCTGCTTGCAGACAAGGTGCTGAAGCAGCTGGGCAAAGAGAAGGCCAAAGAGAAATACAAGGTAACTGTCCACTTTCAGAGACTTTAGTTTCCGTTTTATGTCTGAGTTGTCACAGTAAACTTATTCTGTTTTCCCTTTTAAACCCTCTCTCCTGTAGAACCGAGAACCGATGATGCCCTCTCCTCAGTTCATCAAATCCTACTTCAGCTCGTTCACCGACGACATCATCTCGCAGCCCCTGCAGAAGGGGGAGAAGAAGGACGAAGACAAGGACAAGGAGGGCGAAGCATCAGAGGTCACTGGAAGGTCAGAAAATGTTTATTCAGTATTAGCTTAATCGATACACTGCTGCTGGTGGCCTAGAGTAAGATGGTGGACATTTTTCACAGGGTCTTTGTCCCAGTGGTTAAAAAAAAACATTGTGGCTTTAATAATCCTGCAGTTTTTCCACTTTTATTTAGTCAGGCACTTTATTTAAGTGCCTGACTGAGCGCAGAGGGCTGTATAACAAGCAGGACAGTGGGTGTAATATTGCTAAACTGAAATTAAATTTAATGGCAGAAGAAGACCCCTCTCTGCCATTTTCGAAGATATTACGCATAGAATATTTGACCTGATGTTGGTGCAAGAGAAAGGGGCACCAAATCATCAAATTCTCAACAATGCATCCTCTAGAGATCTTGAATTGATCAGCTAATGTCTGATGTATGTATTACATCATGGATTTTGCTTTGCAGCTGGAGGTTTTATTTCAACTGTTTCTGTTAGCTTGCTGGACAAGTAGAGATAATGACCAAAGTCAGCACATCGAGTCATGAAGACACACTAATCAAACGTTGGTCCAATAAGCTGATGTGTGGAAGTACTACTCAACTGACCTGGCTGACCATTTAATATGTACAAAATATGATATATTCTATAGCTGATTTTCATACTGGAACTGATCTGAAGTGTTGATCCTGACGTAAACTTTGAGGTTCATAATGAAAATGCGGCTGAGGTTTTGAGCTGTCTGCAATACGAAAATGTTACACAATTTCCCTCATGTGTATCAATAAAGTATATCTATCTATAAAAATGGTTTCTCAATACCAAAGTTTAAGTAATGAAGGCACTGGTAGATTTATATTTTTCCTCATCTGTCTTTTTTTCACCTCTTTAGCTCTGGCTACCTGAAGGCAAAGCAGTACATGGAGGAGGAGAACTACGACAAAATCATCAGTGAATGCACCAAGGAGATCGAGTCGGGCGGTCGATACACCGCCGAGGCCCTCCTGCTGCGCGCCACGTTTTACTTGCTGATCGGCAACGCTACTGCTGCTCAGCCTGATCTGGACCGGGTAATCAACATGCAGGATGCCAACGTGAAGGTATGAATGGACTTTGTTAGGGTTTAGTTGTATCTGCACAACATCCTGGCAGCTCTGAGTAAATGTACCTCATAGGGTTGGAAAGGTTTGGTGGATTTCCAGCAAATTTCTACAGGGAGTATTGGGCATTTGGCACACTTTCAAAATAATAATCTTACTTTTTTAATAGTGAACTCAACTGTGGAGAAAATACTCGCAAAAAGGGCGAATTAGGTCCATTTAATTGAATTGAAGAATTCACTTAATTGAGCAGCTCATTCGTTCGACTCATTTCATTAAAGTTTACTTCACTTAATTTATTCTTTTCATTTATATTGGAAGGTTTTACAGTCTTGTCAGCTTATATGTTAAAAGATTTGTGTCTGTTAGCACATGACATGGTAAGTACGGCCTGAGCAAATAACTCCTATGTTACCATTTTATTCCTGTTATTTTCAATTTAATTCATGTTAATTCTCATGGACATTTTCCACCTCGAGTATTCCTTGAATTTTGAAACCCTAGTACTGATAACACACCAGTGTGGGGAATAAATCATTCTGAAATCACATGAGGTTCCCAGATATGTTCCTCATTCCAGTAATTATAATTATAAAATTATATAAAATAAAAAATATATAAAATAGTTATCTGAGAAACACGTTACCTGTTACTGATAATTGTTTTTTATACAAGCCAAAGGGGCATGAAGTGCCTGAAATAGCCTCGACTTTAATGCTTGACATTTTCTCAGTGTTTATCCAATGATTTATACAGCAAAACAAAGATATTCGAAAATCTCACAGGTCCTCTCTCTGTGCTGTCTTCTCATTTTTTTACAGCTACGAGCCAATGCTTTGATCAAGCGTGGAAGCATGTACATGCAGCAGCAGCAGCCTCTGCTTTCTACACAAGATTTCAACATGGCGGCGGAGATTGACACACGCAACCCCGACGTCTATCACCACAGGGGTCAGGTAGGAGGGCGGCTTAAACGTTTGTTAACGTACCTGTTGGCATTTGAAAACGACTGATGTTTTAAATGTCTTGGTATACAGGGTTCCTACGCAGTGTGGAAAAGTATAGAAAAGCAAGGAATTAGGTTTTTAGTCATTTCCAAAATAACAGACTAACAGACTATTGCCTCTATTTTATTTTCTGAAATATAAAATTCAAAATTTCTAAAGATAAATTGATCATACAAGCAGAGAGCTGTTTGGAGCAGGCAGCCAGTGCAGACAAAATGTTTATCACTGAGTAAAAGAGCCTGATGTTGACGAGGAAGGCAAGAAGTATAGTGTGTGGACCATCTTTTCTGCGTAAGAAAAACACACCTATATGACTTATTATCATTTCTATGGATACAGTGAAAAAACAAGGCTGCACAGAAGCTCTGAAAATGAAGTTATTTAAATTTAAGTCATTTTCGGTTCTTATTTATGAAAGACTAACAGTAATATCATATTTACTCATTATGTGAAGGGGAAGTAATATGAGTATAGGTAGCACCAGTTAGTGTATTTCCTCTTTGGGCAAAGGGTTAGGAGTTAGGGTTAGGGGAGGCGGCAGTTCCAAGCCATATGCAGGAGCAAAAGTGCCGTCGTCTTGTCACAGCATCCTCCACACACAGCCACGATATGTTTTGCCCAACCCAACATGAGACCATGACCGACCAAACCAAACTTGCATGTTGACAGTAGGGTTTTAAAAACTCTGGGTATAAGCTATAATGGCCGATGAAGGTGGTCATGAGCTGCCGGACACTTTTAGTCACAGCTCTTAACAAGAGCCCTCTGTGTTTCCTTGCAGCTGAAGATCCTGCTGGACCAGGTGGACGAGGCCGTGGGCGACTTCGACGAGTGCATCCTCCTCAGGCCCGATTCTGCTCTCGCCCAGGCACAGAAATGCTTCGCTCTTGTAAGTGATTGGATAAAAATAATTTATTCTGTCAAATGATTTAACTGAAATTTTGTTGTTCAGCAAGTCAAGATTTCTTTCTCTTATGTTGTGCAGTACAGACAAGCATATACTGGAAACAACCCGTCACAAGTACAGACAGCTATGGACGGCTTTGAGGACGTTATCAGAAGGTTCCCTAAATGTGCGGAGGGCTACGCTCTTTACGCTCAGGTACTCCATTAAAAACAGGATTTTCAATTTATACATCAGCGGTTGCTTCTCTCCTCAGTGCTCTGCCCATTTTACATGTTAGCTGTAAAACATCTGACTGTCACCCATACAGAAAATAGCAGCTGCAGGTATTGTTGATGTCTTCAACAGAATGCAACTCTTTGTGTATTTTTCAGGCTTTGACTGATCAGCAGCAGTTTGGAAAAGCAGACGAGATGTACGACAAGTGTATTGAACTGGAACCAGACAATGCTACTACATACGTCCACAAGGGGTAAGTATTTTTCCCTTTTATTATGAGGGCATAATGTGAAAATAACCTGAATCATTTGTGTAACTTCATCATCACTTTATTAAATGTTCAACATATCTTCAGTTTGTTACAGCTTCAGTGGAAACAGGACCTTGACTTGGGGCTAGAGCTCATAAGCAAGGCCATTGAAATTGACAACAAATGTGACTTTGCGTATGAAACTATGGGAACTATTGAAGTTCAAAGGTGAGATCTGCAATGTGACTTAATCAACATATTGGAGGACTTCTTCTTGGGGTGCTTGAAGTAACCAGAGATCTTTGTTTTCAGGGGCAACCTGGACAAGGCAATAGAAATGTTCAACAAGGCCATTAACCTGGCCAAGTCAGAGATGGAGATGGCCCATCTCTACTCGTTATGTGATGCAGCATACGCCCAGACAGAAGTGGCGAGGAAGTATGGGCTGAAACCTCCGACACTGTAACTCCTCTGCCAATCGATTGCCAACCTCTTCATTGCTCAACTGTGTTTAAAAAAAGTGCAACTGTCTGACTTAACTTTGATTTGTAAAGAAAAAAAGATTACTGGATTATATGTGGAAAAAGAAGGAGCCCTGAATATATATATATATTCCCTGTTTACATCACATTAAAGGGGTTTGTTAATCACAGAAAGGATTTCTATTCACACCCATGCCAAGGCTGTTACCCAGGCCTTGGGTTGACTTGGTGGTTTGTCAGGGTGGGGTGGGGAGGAGTTTTAACCAACACAGCCCTTGGTGACACTAAATTCAACCAGAACGTTGTCGTCAAACCTTTTTTTTTATTGCTCAGAATAAAGAGAGAGATTTTGTCATGTAGAGAGAAACACGTACATGAATAGCCATGTATTCCTGTCTAAATTAATAGTGACTACGTACAATGTAAGAGAATCGAAACGCGCAGTCTGTTGAACCAATTACTGACATAAAAGGCTTTTGTAACACTTTTAAATCTACAGAAAAATACTGTGAGAGCTTTATGTAGTTCTAATGGACTATTCACTCTTTCATTTATGCAGATTTAAAGTGGTTTTGTCTGGCTCCATTCATATTGTAACATACATTATCAGTTCTGAATGCAAGATTAAAATTATAGTCAACTGTGTAATGTCTGTCTGTAATGCTGGAATTCATCCCATGGACAGGGGGCTGCAGAGAGGTTAGTTTAGCATCCTGAAGTGTTGTTTTTTTTTTTGTTTTTTTTAATGGGACTGCCTGTTTTCTTTTTTTATATATATATATACTTTGTGCAGCATGTTCACTTTATAAATAAATGTAAATGCAATGCTCGTGCTGTCTTGAACACTAGAAAAACCCCAGCTATGAGAGACTTTGGGCAAAACAGTTTTGATTAGAAAAAAAATAAGACTTAAAACTTTTTTTTAGTTTTTTGAAAATGTTATTTTTGAATTGCCTCTAGTGTCAAGAGATGTCACAAGGGATTGGATGTTCAGTGTTTTTTCCCAGCTAATTTTAAATGAGAGATGTGATTTATTTTCTATTTTATCATAAATGTTTATTTTTCATGCTACCTTTGGTTTCATCTTTTGACAGAGCTGAGACAGTGGTTTTATTTTGTTTTTCTCTCCTTTTCAAATGATATTGTCACAACCCCAAGCCTTATTGTTTCTAACCATGCAGCCCTGAGAATCTCATGGTACAGTGTATGATTTGGTTCTCAAGTAGCATCCATACTTTGATTAAAAAAAAAAAAAAAAAGAAGAAAGAAAAATTAAATTAGCTACCATTGCTGAATGGTTTGTATGTTTGGAACATTTTCCATTTTCAGAAAACTAAATTCAAATACATCCGCTCTGTGACATTCATTCATCTATCAGCAGTAATGGCTAGTTTTTCATGAATGTGTGGTAAAACCAAGAACCAAATCATGCATTCAAGCTGCAGCTGGTGAGAACAACTTCTCAACAGAAACCATCTTTCCTACTCTTACATGGTCAAACAAGGGTTAACCTTTGATGTAAACGTCATCAGATAATCTGCAGATATCTTCTAAAATTTGGCTGTTTGACAGAAATTACACTGACATTCTTCATCAACGATATGTATGGTGACCAAAGTGAAAGAGAATATGAATCTTAATAAAGTTATAATTCCTGGAATGAATTTCACCTTTGTTTCTGCAGCTCAAATTGAACTGACAACTCTTTAATCAGTACTGACTTGTAGACCAGTAAATCAGTATTTCACTTGTTTTCATTAGATGAAAAGTAAAGGTTTAAGAAACCAGCTGGTTGTCCACAAAGAGGAGCTCTTGGTCATTGTCAGACCGGATTTATACCTGCTAACCTGTGCTGCTGTTAGAAAAGCAAATTAATGGCAATATTTCAGATTTAAAGATGTAGACATGATGATGCCAGAGGTAAATGGTACATTTGTGCCACCTGCAGCAGTGTTTCAACTATAATTTCCATTTCACATTTTATCTGTGTCTTTGTTAGATAATAATAAAATAATGCCTAACGTAGATTAAGAAAAATATATGTACAATTTGTCATTATATTACAAGCATTACACAACACAAGTATAAATACAAAAAATAATCAGCACATGTTACTGGCTTCCTTTGGCCTTTCCATCCCAAAAAATAAAAAAATAAAATATATAAAGCCTAAACACACACAATCTGAAGATGGGAAAATGTTGTCTGCATGAAGCTGTGAAGGGTCAAAACAGTGGTTGCATACAGTGTGATGAGGAACAATGATTGCTCACTATCAGTGAAAAGCCATAATCCTGGCAACACCTGCAGACTCATTCAAAAGGAGGGTTTTATATTATAATATTCTTTATGTCAAATGTAGTGATGCCTCCTAACATTAGCAGGGATATTTGGACTGAATTTAATAGATTGTTGTCCTTAATGTTCCCATATATATATAACTGTATATAAAAAGTAAATAAATAACAGTATATATATGCATATAGACTCTTTATACTCTCTAGTTACAGTCATTTATACAGTTTTATATAAATGACGGAATAATTATAAATTCATTCGCTCATTAATCAGTGATAATTGACAGCGATGTGCGACAGTCGCTTCCGTTTGACGGCACTTGACGTGTCTCCGTCAACACAACAATGGCGGACTCCGCGGAGGAAGCTCTTCATGGCGGCTGGTGAGCGGGTTTGTTACCGGAATAACGCCTTTAAAACACGCTCTTGTCGGCTGTCAAACACTTGTTTGTGTTTCATCCACCGGCGTGTGATGTTTAGAGACTAAAGACGTGAATGTGCTCTGCTGTCGGCGGCTCGGCTCCGTCCCTGTCCGGTAGCTGGCCTGCTAACGTAAACCGAACAAGTTGTTTCTGATTAATCAGCAGCTTCGAGTTTAGACAGACACGAACCATCAGAGAGCTTCAGAGGAAAGTTTATATCTTCAAACGACCGTCAAAGAGTTTTTATCTTCATCAAACCTTTCTCTTTCACAAGTTTATACTCAAAGATTGTTAGCCTGCGAGCTAACAATACCGAGCCAGAGAGCCGGCTGCCCTTTAAATCTAATCAGACTCAGAATCAGAGACAGAGACAGAATCAGGATCGTTATCAAGACCAGATTTTTTATCCAAATCAGGATCAGGTTCAGGGTGGTGTCTTGACGTGTTAGTGTTAAAATTACAAACATAGTAAGTATAAAAAATATAAAGGGTTGATAGCAAGTTCTTCATGTCTGATGATCTCATCAGATGTCTTGGTTTGTCTGATCAATAGCCAAATCCCCAAAATAAAAAAGTGGTAGATTATCACTTTTGAGAACCTGAAACAATCTAATTTTGGGAATTATTGCTTAAAAAAACTAAACTGTCAAAATATCTGCAGATCGATTAATTGACTAATCGTCCAATTGTTGCAGCTCTAGATGACTGACTTACATTGATAAATATCACATATATGAAATCCTATATGTGTTATCAGGTGAAGATGAACTTTAATTTATTCTTAACTTGGTCTGATTTAACGGTGTCCTTGTTGTGCGTCTTCAGGGATCAGGATCTAGCTGAGGCACTGGACTCTGACATGGAGATGGAGAAGAGTATCGTCCAGGTCCAGGAGCATTCAGCTCAACACCGGGCCAAGATGTGGAAGGTGAGCAGCAGGACAGGAATCAAGCGGAAAATAATTACTATTAAAGGATCATAAAAGTTGATTATTGGCACTGTAGAAGATGATGTGCAGGCATACGAATTGACGTCAGTGATGGTTCTATTTTTGGAGTTCACATGCCGTAAAGGTGGAAATAACTCTTGTCAGACACAAGCCAGCAGACTGGAAAGACCAGCCATCTCGGGCTCAAATAATGTAAAGACTGTTACCTCTGTGTGACACACCCACACTTAAGGCTTCGGTTCAATACGAAATTATGTTCTGCCAACATAGTTTTATTATGGGGACAAAGGTTGAAAAGGTTCTGCTTTGGATAATTAGTTAACACCTGTATATTTCTGCTTTGATGTGAAAATACCCAAAGATTTTTCGTCGCACTGTTGTTGGTTATGCAAAAATGCCATTCTGTGAAAAGAGGCTTTATCTACCACACCTTCATGTATGGAGAACAGCCATTCCTGAAATTCTTTTTTTAATACTGTTATCCTAAAATCACAGGATAATTGCGGGTAACTTGAAAATCAGTGTCTGGCTCATTTGGTCACCAGATTTTAGCTGTCAAGATCACTGCGATGATGTTGAAGAGGATCTGTAACTGAACAGTAATTGCTAGCTTTATTTGCTGCCGTCATCAGGTCAGACAGTCTGATTTTCTAGAAGCCAAAGATGAAAGGTTGGCCAACTCCTATCTCTCTACTTCAGCCAGCAGCGGCTCAAATAAAACCTGTTATCATATCAGAGGTGAAGACATTATTAAGGCCGTCCAGTTTGCTGTTAGACAGTCCTGTTACTGTACATAATATAACATCTCCACAGAGCCTACAGGCACCTGTTGACTGGAGACAAACTGAAAATAAACATTATAAATAATTAAAAAGAAAGAACCTTTTGTTTTCTCCTGATAAAAGGCTGATCATTTCATTATCTCGAGATAACAAAGTTCATTTTCTCTAACAGAATAATTAGTTTGTGATTTTGATAATGGCATAAAAAAATAACTGCAAGCACGCCGGTTCTCAGTTTCCGTAGTTGAGCCGATTTGAATGAGATGTTTTTACAGCATCAATCAAATGTTTTTAACCATTGCTGTAGATCAACTTTAGTGTCCATGGAGCATTCATTCTTGATAGAGTTGTTAAATATTGTATTGTACCTATAATAGATAAGGTTGGGACAATATTCAGCACTAAGGTGAGTGGTGGTAGCTCCTCATATTTACCCATATATACCTGTCTAAGTAATCTGTAAAACTGAAAAGCAAGTAAGTGGAATGATTATCTTATATTTATGAATGAATGGCAGACAGCCACATGTTATTTAGAGACATTGTCCACATTGTTAACACTGTCCAGTCCAACAGAAACATATTTTTTTTTATTTAACTGTGGTTTTGTTCTGGACACAAACACAGCTTGATGTGTGCTGAGTTTATCTGAAAATAGTTGTTTTTTTTCTAAGAGTACCATCCAGCATTTCAGATTGTGTTGATCTGTTAAATCTGCAGCACGTATTTTGTGTATTTAAACGTGTAAATCATTGCAACTAACTAAACATAGCTAGTTCATTTATTAAAACAACATGACTGAGATTTTTAACATGTTGCTTTTTTTTAATCTCTGAATGGTTCTTTGTAGATCAGTGGTTCATTTGTGCAGCAGCACTTGCATTACTGATTGCAGATAAGTCTCGGCCATTGACACGTGATTATCAAGAGTCCCTTTATCACTCAGTAGCTGCATGTTTAGCGGTGACTCCTTGTTTTGTGTTGGCAGATTGCCCTAAATGTCTCGGGAAAAGGAGACAGCCTGTCTCCCTGGGACGGCGTCCTTGATTTACCAGAACAGACTCTGATTCACAACCGCTGTCAACAGCTGATTGGTGAGTAAAGTAATTCTTTGATACAATCCTGGATTTCATAACTGCTGCAATGAAAGTATGCAGTGAGCACCAAGACATGAAAAGAATGATTAATATACTCAGTGTTTGGGAAAGATGTGAATCACCCTCAAATGTCTGTAGCCACACTCATCATTTCTGCAGTTACCAACATTCGTAATTAATTATTAATTATTATTATGTAGGCACCAGATTCTCTGATTCAGCTGAATTGATTTATCCACCCTTATCCACCCTTATCCAACAGTGTTATAGGAAAGCAGTGCTAATTTATTTTATTCTTATAATGTTATATTTACAGTTATTAACATATTCCATCATCTCTTCAAACTGATGTTCAAGTAGAAAAAGACATTAACAAACAGCAACAAAAAGGAGAATTTCTGGGAGGGTTTTGTGGACTTAGATTAGTTAAGTACCAAAACATCCTCAGAATAGATTTTTAATCACCTTCTTGTGAGTGTGTCTCAAGTTGAGGCAGTAGATATGACACACACACACACACACATAAACTAACACACACCTGGAAGCAGATGAACAAGAAGATTTTCAGGATTTCAGAAGAACAAATTACTTTCATCAGTCAGCTCCTTTGACAAGTTGACAACAGCTCAAAATAGAAAGCCTCTCATTAAAGTGATTCCCAGAAAAGCTGGGCTTGCATAAATAGTGTTTTTTGTTTTTTGTGTTATCTAATAATAACCTGTCAGGTTTGTCATACTGCGTTTCATTTGTCAGAGTATGTACGTTTCTCTGCTTCTTCTTTTTGAATGCCAAATGTAGATAGTTGTATTTGTACAAGATGTTTATAGGCTATTTCTACTAAGACTTCTTGCATTTGTTCCAATGTTTAGACCAGCTGGAAGTGTCAGAGGAAGAGAGGAGTGATATGGTGTCTGATGTTGAGTCCGTCATCACTTTCTACTGTAAGTCCCGCAACATTTCCTTCACCCCGGAGCTGAGCTGGCCGCACCTGCTCAAACCACTACTGGGTCTTCAGCTTCCCCGCAGCGACCTCTACAACTGCTTCTATGCGATCATGAACAAATACATCCCCAGGTCAGAGCACTGTTTCGGGTGCCCTTCACATTCCAGTCACAAGTAGACCAAAAGTAGAGACCTGTAAAACATATCAAATCTGTCAATTTCAGGGACTGCGTGCCAAACGGCCGACCCTTCCACCTGTACAGACTACTGCTGCAGTACCATGAACCAGAGCTCTGCTCTTTCTTGGACACCAAAAAGATCACGCCTGACTCCTACGCCATCAACTGGGTATGCTTTCTTTCTTAACAGCTTGTCCAAGCCAGTCTGACATGTTATTTCACAGCGACTCTGACTCTCTGAGTTAGTAATATGTGGCCATGTCTGAGCCTCTGTATGTGTCTCTTCATGTTCTTCTGTAGCTGGGCAGTCTGTTTTCTAGCCACTGCATACCTGAAGTCACCCAGGCCTTGTGGGACTTCTACTTCCAGCAGGCTGACCCCTTCCTCATCTTCTTCTTCATGCTCATCATCCTCGTCAACGCCAAGTAGGCAGCTGTTTGTGGAAGCTGTACAGAAACATGATCACACTAACTTTTAAATGTAAATTTGATTTTTCTTTGTTTGATTTTCTCTTAGAGAGACCATCCTTTCACAAGAGGGAGACAGCAAAGAGAACATCATCAGTAAGTCAGACTTGCTGTTTTACTCGTGGGTTTGTTTGTCATGACATTAAAAACAGGACTTAAACAAGGCTTTCTCTGTCACAGAACTGCTGGAAGAATCTCCTTCTCACCTGGAATCTGAGGACATTGAAGATTTGTTTTCTCTGGCTCAGTATTACCAGAGCAAGACCCCTTTGTCACTCAGAAAGGTAAGGTGCTGTCTACAAATATACGGTGTGTTTGGTTCACCCAGAGTAATTGCTGAGCAGAACCTCTGACAAAAGAGACTAAGCCAGCTACATAAAATATCTCATTCTTTCTAAGCCATTATTGTGCATTTCTTTTTCCTGCCTGGCAGATGAACCATAATCTGTTTGGTAGCAGCCTGGTGGCTCTGAAAGAAGAGGACACTGACCTGAGTCAGGCACTGTGTCTGCCTGTGTCTGTCCCTGAGATCCTGCAGGCAAACCAGCTGCAGCAGGTCAGTAGGACTCAGGTTACCTCTAACTAAATTCAGCTGTGGAAGAAATTATTAACCTTTTGCAGTAAAAAGAAACAGAAGGGAATTGCAGTGTGATAATAATGGATTTTACTTTCAGGATGGGGTACGTTTCTTCGTAGTGGATTGTCGGCCAGCGGAGCAGTACAACTCTGGACACCTGTCCACGGCCTTCCACCTGGACTCTGACCTGGTGAGAGCAGACGATATGTTGATTCTGAGTTCTGATCTATAGAGCTTATGAATACATGTGGTGTAAAAAGTGTGTTTTCCTTTCTCCTCACAGATGCTTCAGAACCCCTCTGAGTTCGCTCTCTCTGTGAAGTCCCTGTTGGAGGCTCAGAAGCAGTCTTTGGAGTCCGGCTCCATCGCCAGCGGAGAGCACCTTTGCTTCATGGGCAGCGGGAGGGAGGAGGAGGACATGTACATGAACATGGTGTTGGCTCATTTCCTGCAGGTGAGCGATGTGAAAAGAGACGCATGAGAAGGCACCTGATACCATCATAGCTCCAGTGTAATTTACACACAGATTTCCACATAATCTGTATTTCCCAAGTCATGACTAACGTCTTTGCTAATTTAAGTTTCTTTGTTACAGAAAAACAAAGAATATGTCAGCATTGCTAAAGGCGGTTTTATGGGTAAGTTGGTCAGTATGAGGTCTGTACACACAAAGACAGAAACATGCATGTGATCTGTTCCAAAAAGATTATAAAGCTGTGTATATGCCTGGTTCTGTTTTTATAGATTTCTAACATATCAACGCCAGAGCAACTGTCATTATTGTGACCATTGCACAGGGCTGTGGCTGCTGATAAGCACCCTTATCAGAAATTCACTACATGTTCCTCTGAATTACCAACTGTAATATCTCAGTCATGCTTATTGAGCATCAGAAAAATAATGTATGATTTCTGTATGATTGTATACTGTGATTTCAGCCCTCCAAAAGCATCTGGTAGACATGAACGTTGAGGGTCTCGACTCTTCGTACGTCCACTGGATCGTCAGCACTTCAGGATCTCACAGCAGCCTCAGCTCAGCCGATGTAAGTGGCCAGAAACTCAACGATTAGCTTGACACTTGGCATTATGTTGCTAGTTTGTCTTTAACTCTGTGTTGGACACATTTTGAATACATTTTTAAACAGATTATCTTCCTCTGTTTTCTGATACAGGGAGAGTCACTGAGTAGCCCCGGAGACAGCAAAGGCGTCAAGTCTTTGGTCAACAAAATGACGTTTGCTCTCAAGTCCAAGTCAGTAAACGTGAAGGAGAAGATGATCAGCTTCATCGAGAATACCTCCACACCTGTAGAAAGGTGAGGTCCTCCTCTAAACCCCTTCCTAAGAAAACTTCACACCACAACACGCTCTTACGCTGTACTTCAGGATATTTTTAGGGATTAAAAAGTGATTTCCACAATTTCAATTAGTAAGGCCTTAATTTGTCAAGATTTCAAATGTATGGTTCCTCTCACAAACCAAATACTAAAAAGAAGACTTTATCCAGAAAAGGTGCTGCTGCACTTTATCACATGTTAACTATGCAGCCTGTAAAAGTGTTTTAAGCTTCTTACAAGGCTGAAATATCACACTGGACTGATATGTACAGTATCTGGACTATAAAATCAGACATTTTTTTTTTTTGTATTACAATTTAAATTCACCAAACCTTGTGCCTTATCCCATGCTAGAATGTCTTTCAATCTGCCCTGGCCAGAGAAGGTGACTCCAGATCGGTAAGAGTTCCCTGACATCGAGTTGTTTGTCACCAGCATGCCCACTGGCTGTAGACCCCCACCGGTCCACAGGATTGTAGGAGAGCTGGCCTGTGTCACATTAACGCATGCTTAGTATCAGCATCTCTGCCCGCGCCGCTCACTCATGTAACAGCAGCACCAGTGTGGGCAGGCTGTGTCCGAGACGTTCAGGGTGTGTCTTCATGCTTTCACTAACAACACTCAGCGCTGCCGTTTAGTTCTCACCACTGAAGCTGCTGTGGCCTTTCAGGAAGTCATCTTTACATCCACAACTCACAGAGGCCGTCGTCTCTTTCTAGTCCGAATCACTGAGGACTTTTAGGGAGAACCTCGGCTTCACTGCTTGGAGATGCACTTAACAGTCTGTCTCTGTCTTTAACAGTCTGTCTCATTTCGTTGATGTCCTTTTTTCGATGATAGCCAGGGCTATACAGAAACATCAATCAATCATAAAAGATGAAAACAACACTATTATTTGCTGCAAATAGCCCTGAATATCATACACTGACTAATCTGTAGCTCTCCTGCAGTGTAAATGTCTCATTTAACCTCTTTCTTTTATATTTAACAGCATAACCCGGCAGTAGTTGACTTTTTTTTCGCTGCAGCCTGGAGGTCTTCATGTCACTTCTATTTGTGTGCAACCTTGTTGTTAGGTGTATTTAATGTGACTTCTCACCACGGCAATACGCAATAACGTGTCTTCACATCCTTCACTCGGTGCTGATGTTGTTCTGTTGCTTTCCATCTGTAGGCACGTGAGCAGCAGCGACCGTGTTGGCAAACCTTACCGCGGGGTAAAGCCTGTTTTCAGCATCGGTGATGAGGAGGAGTATGACACAGGTAAACCCCCAATGAACGTAGCTACAGTGGGAATAAAAAAAGGAGCTGTAGGAAAACTAAAGACTAAAAATATTTAAGTAATATGAGACCTGTTAAAAATCTAACGTCCCTCCCAGATGAGATCGACAGCTCATCCATGTCGGACGATGACAGGAAGGAGATTGTCAACATTCAGACCTGGACAAACAAACCTGACGTTAAGCATCACATTCCATGTAATGAGGTGAAAGAAACCGGTCACATGTTTCCCAGGTGAGTTACTGACCCACCTGACTTGACAGTATTCCTCACATGACACCCTGACACTCATTCCTCTGTCAAGGGTGTAGAAGGTTGGATTGGGCAATTAGTCAGGGAAGTTGCATTAAAACATGACTAATTCCTACTTCCTTAAACACAAATGAACAACAGGCATCGCAGTAACTAGTGAATCCAAAAATCATAACACTGACTCTGTCGATCTGTTGTTCTTCCAGCCACTTGCTGATCACAGCCACTCACATGTACTGCCTGCGGGAGATCGCCTCGAAGAAGGGCTTTGCCTACATCCAGTCCAGACAAGCACTTAACTCCGTGGTGAAGATCACATCCAAAAAGAAGCACCCAGAACTGATTACATTCAAGTTTGGCACCAACAACTCAGCTGGAGTGGAGATATCAGCAGTTGAGAGGTGCTTGTCTGCAGGATCAGATTTTCAAATTTCAAATCTTAATGATCAGAAAAAGCTGAAAGCAGTGATAAAATACTGCCTGTTTTTTAACAGACATACTAGTGCAACAAAATTAGCCAACATTGCAGGATATTATTGTGTTGAGTTTTTTTTCTTGGAAGAGAAAAAGTAAAAATGCAGCCTTAAAGGTCTGATACTGAACGGAAATGAACATATTTGCTTTTCTGGCATGCATTAGATTAAAAATCTCTTATTTACATGCTGAATTTAAAGCTAGCTGCAGTCAATTAATGTAGCATAGCTTAGAGACTAGTAGCAGGTAAAATGGCTCCTCTGACTGTCTCAAAAAGTTGAAAAATGTGACTCCACACTTTTGGAAATCTTTGGAATATCTTTTTTTCTGTCCTTTGATTATCTTGACAAACACTAATCTGATTGACTTCACCTTTGATGGCTGTGTTGCTGAGAACCAAAGGAATTGCAGTGTCGAATGTAAAATTGTTTGAAGTTTTATATTTGTTAGAAATTATTAATTAATTTCACAACCATTTTTTCCCCTCCCTCCTCTCAGATATTTGATACCCAACGCGGGCGACGCCACCAAGGTCATTAAGCAGCAGATCATGAAAGTCCTTGACGCTCTGGAGAGCTCGTAAAGGGAGACGGCGGGGTCGAGACGGCCAGCCGCGACACAAACTGCAAGAAGAGTCTGTGCCTGCCAAGACTGAAACCTTCTCCCGCTCTCCCTCGGCTGTCCTCCCCCCTGGACAGACCCAGTGCAGTGTTGACTGTGAAGCCCTGTGTGTCTGTGTTTGGGACGTGGGAGCCACGCTGCTGACTGCAGGCCTGTGGGACGGGCTGTGTGTGTTGAAATACTTAGGTGCTCTGCAGTCATCCCCACAAGTTAAATAATATCGATTATACTGTATGTTTTTTTTTTTTTTTTGTTGTTGTTTTTTTTTTTATTAATTACTGATAAAACATCTTATCACAGTGCAGTTCAACTTTGGCAACCTCCCTCCGGCCTTAACGTAGCGTACTGACCGACCTGTTCAAACACTACATAACTGGCCTTTTTGCTTTTGATTCGAGCATCTCAATTCTGACCCCTTTTTTTTTTTTTTATCTGTAGTGAAGTGTCCTAATATTTACTTTTCAGACGAGTAGATTTAACGATCACAGTTCTGGTCAGGAAGTGAGAATGAGTTGGCCAGCTCGGACATTAAAACACAGATCCCAAAAAAAAACAAAACAGTGCTGGCACACGAGGCAGGTTTCCTACCGCAACAACTGTTTTTGATAACTTTTTTTTTCCAGCAGGCAGCCTTAAGTAGAACTTATTTGAGGATGTTTATATGATGTATATACTCTGCTCTATATCAGCACAGACCTTTGCAATGTCATTTTGAAAGCATATCCTGATAGTTAGAATATGCAGCTGATAACTTAACCAGCTCACACGGTTTGAAGCTCCCCTTTCTTTCTAGAGTTAAGACGTTAAGCCTTTTACAGAGTTTCTGGGAGATAATTTATTCTCTGCTTTTACATATAATAATGAATTAACCTCATCTCATAGCAGTGCGATGTAGCTCTCAGAAAGCGTCATTCACAGCCCATCTGGACTCTACATTAGTATTACAACAGGAGGTTTTCTGTGATAATTATGAAGAGCCTGAGCACCTCAGTATTTTTCCATCCCATTCAGATTTAGTACGTGAATTATTATTTTATTTTTGTCCAGATAACCTGACTTAAAAATGTCCAGATGAGTGCGTTTGCATCTGGAAGGCTGTTACTGTAACTGAAGCAACGTCAAGCTAACATCTACCTATTTAGAAAGAAAAGATCGCTGTAATGAGGACTGTGCTCTTCACTTTTTGGCACAGCTTTAAAAGGAATGGAAAGATTGTAAAAAGAAAAGTCATTATATATATGTATGTTTTCAAACCAGTCTGTCTTTTCCATCGTATTAGTCGAATCTAAGCAGCTTTAGTTTGCTTGCCACTGTTGCCTTCGGCCTCTTGCCTGTGATGTGTGATATTGGCACCAGCAGTGGCAACATATCACAGTATATTTGCTGCTTCTCTAAATCTTTGGCTCCGTTTCTGACTTTTCCCTCGCTTTGTTCTTGCTTCCTTACTCATTTGCATTGAAGTCTAGTTGTGTAGGCAGCCTGGGTTCAAAGTGACGCAGCACTTTCCTGACAGTTCCAGTTCAAACTCCTGTCCAGAGAGGCTTTATCCCTTTTTTTTTTTTTTTTTTTAAATTAAATGAGGGTCAACCCGAGTAAAACATGGCACATTGAAAATATGGGCAACAAAAACCAAAACTTGAATTAAAGACTCATGAATCTGGTCTTTCTTCACTCCAGTCTTTTCATAGCATTCCTGTGTGATCCATGCATTGTGTTGTAATTCTGTGATATTTTTCAGTATTGACTGGAACATCCTTGGATCGGGAGTCTTCACATTGTTCTGTAACATCACTGGGAAAGGATGTCACCACTAGTCGAAATGCAACAAGTGTAATTTGCACCTTACTGTACTGCTATTATTTTCTAAGCGTTTCTGTTTTTAATAAATGGAGATTATTTGACTGCACCTGTGGACGTACGGTCATTCATACACTGTTTTACATATATCTAAATTAAAACAGTGGTTATATTTGCTGTGACTTTTTATAAAAAGCTTCAATACGACAGATCTTTCACGGGTTTTAAAGCTGCTCTTCGCAAGGAAATTGCTGCGATTAGTTTAAATGCTAGATCAAAGAAAAGTTTAACTGGTGTCTTATTCTGACTATTATAAAGAAGCCCTAGTGGAACAGGAATATCATGTCCTCTCTGTTTACCTGCTTCACCAGAAGTTGGATTTTGGTTTCCTAAGTAGTGACCATGTTGAACAACAGATGAAACATCCCGTGCAAGAAGCAGAGCAGCCAGCAGCAATCTAGTCTCTGTTTTTACCTTCAGTTTAATGCATTACAAATAAATGAAGGTCCAAATATTCAACATGTTATTTCAGAGGCACTTTTGTTTTGTATAAATATTCACATTTTGTATGTGTTTGTATTGACAACCCCCTGCAAGTGTCAAGTATATTTATCTGTCAAATATTTTAAAGCAACTACAGGGAACTTTCATTTTGTGTTGTTTTTGGCGGCCCCTGCTGACAAAAGTGGTGATATTTTACCCTTCCTCATGTTTGTGTAAGATTAATAACTGGAAAAGGATGATGGTAAAATGAAGTAAACTTTGCTTTCATACACCAACAGATTGGGCTGCTCAGTAATAGTAATTTAGTTGAGAAAGTTAAAGCTATCAACATTTCCGAGTAATGTTTTTTAGAGAACAAGAGAATAAATGACCAGTTTTTTATCTTACAGTTCTCTCAATCTGTTGAATGACCGACCAAGGCTTGACACATGTTTTTGCTCTGTCAATGTCCCTTTTTTCTTGTTCTTCTGTAAATTATTTTCTTTTTTCTCGTTGCTCATCCTGTCCCAGTATCGGCGAGAACCACAAAATAAATCCTCAAAAATAAAACTCTAAGTAAAGTAAGTAAAATCTCCTCCTGCCTCATTTTAAGTGCACAACATACTAATCACTGCCACACTTGGCCTTGGAAAAATGATAAACACTGTGTCTTCTGGTCTGCATGATATAAATAATTGAATCTGCAGAGAATCAGCATTAGGAATAACTTTAGATAAACAGCCAATCTTCTCACTGTTGGTCTCAGTAGTTTATGTGGCTCATTTAGAGGCATCAGTATGAAACTGAGCCTGTTTCATAACCAGTTAAAAACTCATTATAGTGTCTTTAATTTAAAGTTAATTTAAAGTTAATTTTTGTCCTGCTCTGACGAACCAATGAGGAAACACTTAAAACACCCACCCCTCTGCTGACGTCACTTCTCCCTTAAACTTCAAATTAAAGATTATGAACTTTACATAATCCCCATCTTGTATTGTAGAGTGGCTTAAAATTAAAGGAACAATTAATTCGCATTTTTAAACATAGATTATTATAGTTTTACATCTTTTTATTTTCTCTTACCGAACCTCCCTGGACTTTAAACTAACTACAGACTCTTATTTTGAAAACCAGACAGCCGAGCGGAACCATCTGTCAGCTGTGGACTGAAACCAAACAGGACTTCTCTGCACTCATGTCGGTACTAACTAAAGCCATGTCCAGTAAGTCCTCCTGCACACACACACACTAGATTTATAGTGTAATAGTAATAATAATTTCACCTTCAGCGTGCACAGGTCCGCTCCTCGTTGCTTGTTGTGTTGTGGTGAGCACACATGACTCACAGCTGACTGTGTCCGGTCCCCTCAGAGTTTCGTCTGGCGGTGGTCCAGCTGCAGGTGTCGAGCGTCAAGGCGGACAACCTGAGCCGAGCCCGGAGGCTGGTGAAGGAGGCTGCAGGAGGAGGCGGCCAGGTGGTGCTGCTGCCGGTGAGGAGGGGGGCAAATGGGGCACTGAGATATACAGGAGTGGCATGAAGGAGTGAGCACACACACAATAATCTGCAGATCTGCAACTTCACTTACTAACATTTTTGCAGTTTTTATACATCCTTGTGTTAAAATATAATATAAAGTAACAGCAACAAAATTAAAGTAAATGATCCTAAATGTTGTTGTGATAAAAACTCCTAAAATACACATATCTGATAGAAAATGTACTTAAGTAAAATGCAAAAGAAGCTCAAGATACATTTGATTACAACCATCCTGGACATTTTAAATAGTTTAATTTTGCTTTTCTTGTGTCAGATTGGAAGTGCTTGAGCAAAGTTTTTAAATATTTCTGAACAAAGGTTTGGTTTGCTTGTTAGTTTGAACAGATGATCATATTTTCAGATAGCAGGGTGGCAAATCAGATTTCAGAGGTTCTTCATGGTTGATTGAGACCAAATGTCAGAAGTACTAATAATGTTGATTCTTAAAATACAGAAACTTAAAGGTGCAGTGTGTGCCACAAAGATGTTCCTTCTAGAAAATCTGATGTTTTGTCAGAAAAGTCAAGTAACCTACATCCAGAAATCACATTGTTGTGCTGAAATTGTCCTGAAACATAGAATTAAGGAATAAATCTTTCCAAGTGAGAAATGGCCTCTCATGTCATTTAAAGTAGAAGTAGGTAACTTATTTAAAAATGATACAACTCAAACTGTTAGTAATTTTCATCATAGGTACACTTCAACTATGAGAGACCAGAATGAGAAAAAACAAATCCAGAAAATCACATTGTCTGATTTTTAAAGAATTTATTTGCAAATTATGGTGGAAAATAAGTATTTGGTCAATAACAAAAGTTCATCTCAATACTTTGTTATATACCCTTTGTTGGCAATGACAGAGGTCAAACGTTTTCTGTAAGTCTTCACAAGGTTTTCACACACTGTTGCTGGTATTTTGGCCCATTCCTCCATGCAGATCTCCTTCTAGAGAGCAGTGATGTTTTGGGGCTGTTGCTGGGCAACACAGACTTTCAACTCCCTCCAAAGATTTTCTATGGGGTTGAGATCTGGAGACTGGCTAGGCCACTCCAGGACCTTGAAATGCTTCTTACTGAAGCCACTCCTTCGTTGCCCGGGACGGAGTGTGTTTGGGATCATTGTCATGCTGAAAGACCCAGCCACGTTTCATCTTCAATGCCCTTGCTGATGGAAGGAGGTTTTCACTCAAAATCTCACGATACATGGCCCCATTCATTCTTTCCTTTACACGGATCAGTCAGTCCTGGTCCCTTTTTGCAGAAAAACAGCCCCAAAGCATGATGTTTCCACCCCCATGCTTCACAGTAGGTATGGTGTTCTTTGGATGCAACTCAGCATTCTTTCTCCTCCAAACACGACAAGTTGAGTTTTTACCAAAAAGTTCTATTTTGGTTTCATCTGACCATGACATATGACATTCTCCCAATCCTCTTCTGGATCATCCAAATGCTCTCTAGCAAACTTCAGACGGGCCTGGACATGTACTGGCTTGTGACACGTCTGGCACTGCAGGATTTGAGTCCCTGGTGGCGTAGTGTGTTACTGATGGCTAGCCTTTGTTACTTTGGTCCCAGTTCTCTCTGCAGGTCATTCACTAGGTCCCCCCGTGTGGTTCTGGGTATTTTTGCTCACCGTTCTCGTGATCATTTTGACCTCCACGGGGTGAGATCTTGCGTGGAGCCCCAGATCGAGGGAGATTATCAGTGGTCTTGTATGTCTTCCATTTTCTAATAATTGCTTCCCTACAGTTGATTTCTTCACACCAAGCTGTTTACCTATTGCAGATTCAGTCTTCCCAACCCAGCCTGGTGTCCTTTGACAGCTCTTTGGTCTTGGCCATAGTGGAGTTTGGAGTCTGACTGTTTGAGGTTGTATGGACAGGTGTCTTTTATACTGATAACGAGTTCAAACAGGTGCCATTAATACAGGTAATGCAAGTGGAGGACAGAGGAGCCTCTTAAAGAAGAAGTTACAGGTCTGTGAGAGCCAGAAATCTTGCTTGTTTGTAGGTGACCAAATACTTATTTTACTGAGGAATTTACCAATTAATTCATTAAAAATCCTACAATGTGATTTCCTGGATTCTTTCCCCCCATTCTGTCTCTCATAGTTGAAGTGTACCTATGATGAAAATTACAGGCCTCTCTCATCTTTTTAAGTGGGAGAACTTGCACAATTGGTGGCTGACTAAATACTTTTTTGCCCCACTGTAATCTGTGCAAGCTTCACCTGCTGCCTCTAAGACCATCTGACAAGAATCCACCATGCCCGGGTCAAAAACAACCAATCAGAACAGAGTATCTGCTCCTGCATGGACCCCTCCACCGCGCATGAACTAACTACAAAGGACATAATAGCAATAACTTACGTACTTCTACTTTAATACAGGAATGCTTCAATTCTCCGTACGGAACCAGCTTCTTTGCTCCGTATGCCGAGAGGATCCCAGGAGAGTCGACTCAGGTGCTGTCAGAGGTGGCGAAGGAGAATAAGGTGTACTTGGTGGGAGGTAAGGAAGCATCTGTAGATGTACTGACACACATACCAGACTTCACAGAGTGTAAATGTGCATTTGAATGTTGATTGTAATGATAATCCTACTTAACGCTCAAAGTTTCCCGGGCATTAAAAGTATTTTTTGACCGTGTGTTAGAAATTTGTCAGGCTTTTTTCTGGTGATTAGTTGTTTTTTTTCTGAAGATATTTTGAGTTTAATATGTCAGATGTAGCTGTAAATACAAATATAATATGAAAGAATAGAGCTACGTCAACAATCAGATGACAGTGCCTTTATTTCTTTAACCTCTTTCTTTAATGACTTTAATCTTCATAATGTCTGTACTGTCAGGTTTTGGTGTTAGTGCCACAGAGTTAAAGACTAACAGGCTTTCTTTACCAACAGCAAGGTTAATAGATGATTTCAGTTAAGCCACATGAAATGTGGTGTTTTCGGTGAGAGGAGCCACTCTCACCTGTAAAAATTTTGACAATTGTTGAACTTTATAAATGATCATATCAGTATATGTCAGATGAGTGGATGACGAACCCTGTAAACAGTATTTAATATTTGATCAAATAACCCTAACCCTGCACAGGTGGAACTAAGCATTGCATGAAGCATTAAACCTGCACAATAGCAGGGCTGTGGAAGTGACAACACCTGTCCTTTTCGTGTCAACGACGTGACACGTCAACATGCTGTGGAAAATGCATGACATTTGCTCTCTGAGAGTCGTGTGGGAAATCAATAATATTGGTGACATGAAGCCAATTGTGGAGAGTTAGACACATCAGAAAAAGTAGATATTGTTCTCGAACTCATCACTAAATAACTTCAAGGATACATCGAATGTCACAGAGTGAAAATATCTGATGGTGTGTGAGTATCCAATTAGGAAAGTTGCCCTAACTGGTTTATTACACCTTATTTATTACATTGTATGCTCTTCTTACAGCAAAAAAAATTTATTTCTGTGCAACCAGACATACTGATTTCATTACTTTACATTAAAAGCATTGCTGAGACAAGTAAACTTGTTGCCACAGGTTGGATTCACCCAGTGATAAACAAGAGTTTTTGGGGCTAACTACAGCCTCCAAAACTCCTTAAAATAATGTAAAGGAACTAGGAAACTACACAAGTACAACCATAGGAAAGCACATTTATGCACAGTGGAGAAATGAACCATGTGACTTGTTCACCAGGATCCATCCCAGAGGAGGACGGTGGGAAGTTGTATAACAGCTGTACAGTGTTCGGGCCTGATGGAGAGCTGATTCTTAAACACAGGAAGGTATGTGTGGTGTGTGCATCAACTGGCTGTTTCCTATTTAAACTTCTTAATGACTTCATGTAGATTACAGAGGGATGTTTGCTTCTCTTCATCTCTCGATGTTTCCTCCTTCAAGATTCACCTCTTTGACATCGACGTTCCAGGGAAAATCCGCTTCCAGGAGTCTGAGACGCTGAGTCCCGGCAACAGTCTGTCGATGTTCGAAACACGTAAGTGACATCTCCGGGCTCCCATCGTCTTCCCTGCAGCTGGACGAGCCTCAGTTTGATTCATCTCTGTAATTCCTCCCACAGCGTTCTGTAAAGTGGGCGTGGGGATTTGCTACGACATGAGGTTTGCAGAGCTCGCACAGCTCTACAGCAGGAAGGGTACGTGGCCGATGAGACTGTTCACATGGCGTAGACTTGGCGGGCTTTAATGGCGTGTACGACAGCTGATCGAGCTGTTGTTTCCTTCCTCAGGCTGTCAGCTGCTGGTCTACCCTGGAGCCTTCAACATGACGACGGGTCCAGCTCACTGGGAACTCCTTCAGAGGGGCAGGTCAGACCGAGAGTCCCTGTCACTGTCCAGAAACAATTTGCTTTTGAAAAATATTTATTAAAGTGAACCAAATCTTTGTATGTCACTCATAAAACAGTGTGATATTATAAACTTCAGGCATGAACACATCCCATGACATGAGTGACATAAGGGGAGTTAATATTAACTGTGGAAGAGGAACAGAAAGGAGGAACAGTAGCCTAAAGACTGACTATTGTCTAATAGTTGTATGGTTTTGTAAGTGATAATTCGCTGCTGTATGCTTTGACTTCCATTATTTTGTTGTCCCCCCCCCCTGCAGGGCACTTGATAACCAAGTGTATGTGGCCACAGCGTCTCCTGCCAGAGATGAAACTGCCTCATACGTCGCCTGGGGTCACAGCACTGTAGTTAACCCATGGTACGGTAGGAACCAGGACTTGTGTGTGACTGCTCAAGGAAATTAATAAGAGGGAACACAGTCAACGCCAGATGGAGGTAGCAAAGGGAGCTGGCGAATGAATATAAAAATAAGACAGGGAGGAATCACTTTGTGTCAGTAGAACCAGCGGTGGTGGACAAACTATTTGGACCCTATAATATAGTAAAAATATTCTATTGCAAGTCCAAGTCTTGTGTTTAAAAGGTCATTTAAAAACACTCTGAAATTTTTTAACTAGTCTCAATTTAATACAGATGCTTCTACATGAACTACATAAGCAAATGAGGCCAACAGCAAGAAGATGAGTTATTTCTATTGGTTCCTAAAAGTTATTCTTAATGCCTGCCACCTGGTCAGATTTTAACACATTAATGTGTAATTTACATTTTAATGTTGTTGCTGGTTGGGGTAAAGCTAAATGTAGCTACTGTTTATACCGTTGGTTAGCTTAATCTGTAAAAGTGCATATTTAAAGGCTCTGGATGTAACGTTTGGACTGTCAGACTACCCTGCACGTTAGAAAATAACACCAAGCGTTTCTGACCAAGCATCCATATGTGATGAGTTGGGAGTGAGAACATATTGCATCGAGTTTTCAACCTGACAAATGTTCGGAGTCCTTTACATAAAACTAATGAACAGACTCTTCAAGGCAACCAAGAAACATCATCACACATTGGGAACACAAAAACAATAGAAAAAATGCTTAATACATGTAGATTGTTACACACATCCCCTTAAATATGATGTAATATGATCTTAATTTTTCATAGTAAATATGGTAGTTTAAAAAGTAAAATATTTCCCTCTGAGGTGTAGTGGATTAAAAGTACATGTAGCATAAAATGGAAATACTTAAGTGAGGTACAAGAACCTCAAAATTGTCCTCAGCAATTGTCCTTAAATAAATGTTTTTGGTGATGTTTGTTCCTGGATAGTCGTGTAACACTGGAAGTTTCTCTTTCCAGGAATGATTAACTGTATCTTGTATTGTCTGTGAATATTTTTAGGTGTTAAATTTGTGACTTGTGATTGTTGAAATCTGTGGTTACAGGGGAGAAGTGATCTCAAAGGCTGGACCAGAGGAGGCCGTTATTTATGCCGATATCGGTGAGTGAGAGGAGCTGTTTGCCTGAACTGTGATCTGAAGACTTTGTTGAAAAAAAATGATATCGATTGGGTCCTATTTGTTTATGTCACGCATGATATCTCACCTTTGATCAGACTGTGAGGAGATTTAGTGGGAGGACAAATCTCAGTGCTGTAATTCAGAGGTTTAGAAATCAATCTGAGTTGTAGCAACCAGTTTGTCTTAAGATCAAACTAAACCTCCCTGTATCCTCATGTGACCTGTTCCCAGACCTGCAGTACTTAGCTGACATCCGGCAGCAGATCCCGATTACGGCTCAGCGTCGGGACGACCTCTACGCGGTGACATCCATGCAGGGAGGATCGAGCTGAACACCGCGACCCTGAGAGAGAAAGTGCGGAGATACCGACACAAACTGGAAACGAATCTCTGCTGGGACACAGTCTTCTTCTCCCCGAAGCTCAGGACTTCATCGTCTCAGATGTGGAAAGGAGAGATGCAGTTTGGATGGTCACTAATTCACTGATGCCAACATGATTCAGGCACCACAGCACCTTCTTAAAGATGGAACTGTGATTTGATTAATGTGTAATGTTCGGTGCTGAAATGAGTAGCTGATCAATAGAAAATCATTGACAGTTTTGGTAAGCAGTAAATGTTTTAGCTTCATCTATCAAGTAAAAATAAACGTGTTACTGACAGCCTTTCTAATGTGATAATCTACATCATTTGTTCAGTTTCATTTTGTTGGAAAGCATGAAGAAAATAATTATTTTGTCCTTTTTTTTTGGTCTTTTATGAGTTTCTTTTTTTTTTTGGCTCATTAAAGATTGTACTGATTCTGGCTCCAGAAAAAAAATTCAGTTCATCATTGTCAGATATTTTCTTGATGGAAGAACTTTAACAGGTCTGTAAATAAATTCAAATAAAACAGCTCCAGGTGTTTCTTTTGAACATCTTTATTAAAGTTTGAAATGCCACAACTCCTCCCAGAAGAAGGAGAACAGAAGAATAAAGTGTCGACATGAGAAACAGGGATGTGCTGTTAACTTACAGTAACTTTTCTTATATACATTGTCTGTTTTAAAAAAACACCCCTTGGACTGAATATTGAAGTGGTGAACCGAGTGGTCACAACAAATTCATATTTACAAATCAGTGCACTGTTGTCTCTGTTCAACAAAAGTGAGGTTTGTTGACTGCAAATTTTACACATCGGTCTCCTTTCGCTCCGACTCCATCGCCTCGGTCTCCTCTTTGTATGGACTTTGCCTTTTGTGTCCTGAAGATGGCGAACGTTCATTTAAAATAAGAGCAAAAGGTTTTCAGTGGTCACAAAAACACATTTCACACAAGTACTTTTTCCAAATGAGCATCTCTGTAAGTTTAAGAACATTTTCTCCACCAAATATTGTTAGATTTCTCCACAGACCTGTTGCATAAAACAAGCAGGTGATGAAAAACACAGGTCAAAACACGTTATATAGAGTCATTCAAATTATTCATGAGCACTGCTCTGATTGGTTAGTCAAATCCAGCTCTGCACTCACAGAAGCATTATTTGCTTGTCATGTTGTATCTCCCTCGCTGTTTTCTTGCCTCTTCTCTGTCCATTACACCAGAAAATATTTTTTAAAAACATAATCAAGGAACTTGTTTTAACTGTTCAAATAATAAATCCAGTATCAAAGTATCAAAGATGATGCATCACCAGCAGCAGATGCCTACCTCTGTTTTGGTATTCGCACTTCTTCCCCTTGCTTATCCTGTCCAGGTAAATCTGATAGACCACTCCTGCCAACACCATGGCCCCGACCACCACACTGAGAGCCGTGCTAAAGATCCATATGGCCTCCGATGCTCGACTCTTCACCTGGGCGCCCTGTGGTCCATCTGGGCGCCAAAAACAACGAGAAGCAGAGATCAGTGAGGAACGTGTGTGTTTGAGCCCTGATGAAATGAACGGGCAGATCACTCACAGCTTGTGGACGTCAGGGTTTCGTTCATGGAGCGGTTCTCTATGACGCACGTCACGCTGGAGTCTTTGGAAATGTTGACCTTCAGGTGGCTCGTGATGTTGTACAGGTAGGAGCCTTTGAGCGACGTTGCCAGGGTCCTCACCGAGCCTTCTGGGGGCTCCTCAGCGTCGTTGATGAGCCAGTAAACCGCAGGCTCTGGAAAGCCGCCGCTGGAGTGACACCAGAAGGCCTTCTCGTCCCCCTGCGTGGCCTCTTCCCTCTCCAGCAGTGGGAGGCTGAAACTTGCTGCAAACATCCAGTAAACACAGGAATCAGTTCCTTTCCACATTCTTCAGATTATTTCCTGTGAGTGTGACACTGACCTGCTATCCTGAGGCACACATTGCACAGCGCGTCGCTCTGGTTCTCCCCTGAAATGATGAAGAGGCTGTAGTAGGTTTTGTGCTCCTGGGGGTCGACTGCGGCCAGCTCCAGGGAGAAGTTTCCGCTCAGAGCAGCCTCACCGGAGATCGTGGCGCTGTTGATGCGTCGCTCCTCCACATTTCCATTCTGTCCCCACACAGACCTGAGCACCACCTCCTCACCTCTCCTCCACTCGATGGAAAAGTTCACAAAGGTTAATAATTTGGGGTAAAAGCAAGGCAGGGAGACCGGCCGGCCAACAATGCCCAGGACGCACTCCTCCTCTGCAGGGAAAAGCAAAGACAAACCACCAGTAAGTCTCATGTAGATGGTTATCTCTCTGTGTGTGAGACATGCATGGCTACTCAGACAGTCGTCTCACCCAGACAGGCGCAGAGACCGAGGAGGCAGAGCAGCAGTCCTGCATGCCACGGTGCCGCTGGCATCGCCCGCTGAGGCCACGTTTGCGCACAAAAGACGCAAAAACACTTGGAAGATATTTTCCTCTTTAAACTGGAACACAAAGACAAATCCATCATTGACTTTAAATCCACTTCTAACATGAGCTCCCTGCTTTCTGCTAGTTCCCTTTAACAACTCACACAAACACACACACCTTTATTCACTCTGAAGAAATTCATTGTCGGTCATGTTGCAGCTTGTTGCACCTTACCTGCGCCCTCCTGTCTCCTCTTTGGGTTTCTTGGATAGTTGCCGAGTTCTTTCCGAGTTTAAAGTAAATGGATGAAGGAATAAGAAGAGAGGAATAAGTTAAAAAAAAAAACCTCCGCCTCAGTTTCCATCTGCAGACATGCTGTTAGGAGCCATCTTCTGCAGATCGGTCCGACCTGTTTGACTTCTTTTCAGGTCACACAAACACACCACACACACACACACACATACACTGTGATGCATCATGATCTGAAACATGAACATGAACAAACATGAAACTGATGCTCTGCAAAGGAGGAGGAGTTCGGTGAAGCCATGGAGGAGGACTATTGGTCAGCCTCAAAGAAATTCTGGCAAATCGTCTGGCAGGAGGGGGAAGCAGTTCTCTGCCAACACTGTTTACAGTGCGGGTGGGGAGCTGTTGACCTCAACTGGGGACATTGTGGAAGAAATACTTTGAAGATCCCATCAACACGCCTTCCACTGAGGAAGTGGAGGCTGGGGTCTCTGAGGTGGACACGTCCATCACCCAAGCCGAAGTCACTGAGGTAGTTCTCAAGCTCCTCGGTGGCAAGGCACTGGGGGTGGATGAGATCCACCTGGAGTACCTCAAGTCTCTGGATGTTGTGGGGCTGTCTTGGCTGACACGCCTCTGCAACATTGCATGGAGGTCGGGGACAGTGCCTCTGGAGTGGCAAACTGGAGGTGGTGGTCCCTCTTTTTAAAAAGGGGGACCGGAGAGTGTGTTCCAACTACAGAGGGATCACACTTCTCAGCCTCCCCGGGAAGGTCTACGCCAGGGTACTGGAGAGGAGAATTCGGCCGATAGTCGAGCCCTCGGATTCAGGAGGAACAATGCGGTTTTCATCCCGGTCGTGGAACACTGGACCAGCTCTATACTCTCCGCAGGGTGCTTGAGGGCTTATGGGAGTTTAGCCCAACCAGTCCACATGTGCTTTGTGGATCTGGAGAAGGCATTCGACCGTGTCCCTCGTGGTATTCTGTGGAGGAGTGCTCCGCGAGTATGGGGTCCGGGGGCCTTTGCTAAGGGCTGTTCGGTCTCTGTACATGACCAGAGCAGGAGCTTGGTTCGCATTGCCGGCAGTAAGTCAGACCTGTTCCCAGTACATGTTGGACTCCGGCAGCCTTCGCAGATTATGCGGTCGGTGTACGGACGTCAGCATGGTGAAGAAGAAGGAGCTAAGTCGAAAGGCGAAGCTCTCAATTTACCGGTCGATCTATGCTCCCACTCTCTCCTATGGTAAGTTTGGGTAAGTTTGAGGACTGTCCAGCTGCTCCTTCGCCGCATCGAGAGGAGTCAGCTGAGGTGGCTTGGGCATCTGTTTTCGGATGCCCCCTGGACGCCTCCCTAGGGAGGTGTTCCAGGCGTGTCCCACCGGGAGGAGGCCCCGGGGAAGACCCAGGAGACGCTGGAGAGACTATGTCTCTCGGCTGGCCTGGGAACGCCTCGGAGTCCCCCCGGAAGAGCTGGAGGAAGTGTCTGGGGTGAGGGAAGTCTGGGCATCCTCTGCTCAGACTGCTGCCTCCGCGACCCGGTCCCGGATAAGTGGTTGAGAAGATGGATGGATGGATGGACAATAAAAATGAATTTACCTCCAAAATAATATGAAATGAAATGGGCCAAAAGCAGGAGAAAATATTCCCTTTTCCCATGTCAGAGCTATGTTGAGAAATGCTGTAATGAGAATAAAGCTGAGCATTGTCAATAAAATGTCAAATAATCTGAAAATAAAAAAATCATATTTAAGATGCACTAACCCCTGTAGACTTCCAGAGGACAGACTGAGCCTGTAAGCAAAAATACTTTTATTTTTTACTCTATACTTTATTGTATCAGATGAATTTATTTGTTTTAATGTATGACTTGTTGTCATTTTTTGTCAATAAAAACATAATGAACAGTGTGAGAAGGAAGTGACAGAAACAGGAAACTGGGTCTATGTAGTCCCTGTGTTTTGTCTCTCAGGCAGCCTCACATGCTTGTAAATTTTTCCACTCTAAAAGGATTTGCACAACAAAAACAAACCCCAAACATACACTGTCATGCACTGTCTCCACCTTCAGTCACTTGGTTGTGAAACCTGCACTGTTTCAAAACCTGTCAAACTCCACATCAGCAATACTTCTTCTTCTTCCTCTCCAGCAGGGGGCGGTGTTCGCTCTCCATGCTGGTGTGTGATCCTCCAGAAAGGAAACAGAAGAAGAAGAAGGGACATGTCAACAGACCTCATGGGTGACCTGACGCCTGTTTTTTTTTATATGACCAGTGTAAGTTAGTTTGTACAGTGATGACTGCAGGAGGATCATGAACACACTGAGGAGGATTCAATCATGGCGGCCGCTCCTGCAGAGACCCTCCTGCACTCTGAGCGGCCGCAGAGCTGCACCTCCATCCTGCAGACCCCCCCACCCTGCTCACCCTGCAGCTCACATGCAGCTCAGGACGTTTGCAAACTCTGCATGGAGGCTGAAGAGGAGCACAGATGACTTCAGCAGTGGTGGACACACAGGATTCATCAAAGAGGAGGAAGGAGGAGGAGGAGGAAGAGGAGGAGGAGGACGAAGATTTCATTGATGACAGTGAAGTGGAGGAGCTGTTTCAGCAGCAAGCCCCTGCAGGCTTTGGAGAGGAGCAGCACAGGGTGTTCATCGTCCACCCGGATGTGAAGTGGGGAAGCAGAAAGCAGCACCTGACCACAGGTAACAAGAGATATAAGAGTGTGTGGAAGTACTGGAGGGAGTGATCAGATCCTTCAGGTCTTTTACTAAAGTAAAAGCACTACTACAACAATGCATTTCAAATCATGCATAAGTACAAATACAGTCATTGCAAGATGTACTCAAAGTATCAATAGTAAAAGTGTCAATACACCAGGGCAAGAATACTCTAATAAAAGTAAAAGTCCTTAATTTTACTTCATATTTAAGTAAAACTATAATCATAGGGAAGTGTACTTAAAATATCAGAAGTGAATATAGTTCATTCAGTCATACATTATTTATACTGATGCATTCACGTGTAAGCAGCATTTTCAATGTTGGAGCTGCTCAGTTTAAACTTAGTCCAGCGGTTTCCAACCCAGGGGTCGGGGCCCTGATAAAGTAATTCTGAGGGGTCCTGAGAGAAAAAAAGAAAAACAAAAGGTCTGATACACAAATCAATTTTTATATTTTAGAATTTGTGAGAACTTTTCTTTGTTGAGAAACAAGTTTAGACGACAAATGTCTCACTGTATGATTAATGTAAGGAGACAAGTCACAAGTCAAAAAGATTAGAAAACACTGGTTTAGACTTTAATGATGAATATTCTATATAAATAAATTTAAACACATTACTTGAGTAAATGTACTTTGTTACTATCCACCTCTGGTGTGTGGTGCATGCTGGGAGATTTACCTCACTTTGCTGCTCTCTTTGCAGCCGAGCTGATGATGGCCGAGGCCGTCGGGCTTGTGAACACTTTGGACAACTGGAGAGTCTTGGACAAGATCATCCTCTCCACCAAGACACCAGAGAAGAAGAGGATATTTGGGAAAGGCAACTTCCAGTCCCTTACAGGTATCTTATATCTATCAATATTCATCCTCTCAGTGTGTATTTGTGTATGTGTGTGTGAATACAGCTCATTTGTGCTTTTTTATCCCTCTTCAGAGAAAATCAGGCAAACAGCAGGAATCACTGCTGTGTTTGTGAATGTTGAGCGTCTGTCTCCTTTATCTGAGGTGAGCTCATCTGAAACTCGCTTTAGGGTTGCAGACACACAGGTTACAGGCACTGAATTATTGTTTCATCCATGCAGAGGGAGCTGGAGGAAGCCTGGGGGGTCAAGGTCTTTGACAGATACTCAGTGGTCCTCCACATCTTCCGCTGCAACGCCAGGACTAAAGAAGCCAAGTTACAGATCTCTCTGGCAGAGATCCCATTGTTAAGGTGACTCTGCCCATTTAAAATGTCCCATCATAGACACATTTTTACAATTTGGGCTCATATATTTTGTATTTTAAAATGTCCTCATCTGACTGGGACAGATCTCGTTTGAAAAATGAAATTGCAAACCTGGACCAGCAGGGAGGAAGAACCAGATATATTGGAGGTTCAGGTAACGCCCGGACACCTGAATGATGAATGAAACACTCACAAACCGTGTCCACCTGGATCTTGTGATGATTGAGCTTCTGTCTAAAAAAAGGTTCAGCCTTGTGATCGGTCCTCACAGGTGAGACACTGCTGGAGGTCCAGCAGAGACTTCTGAAGGAGCGCGAGACGAAGATTCGCTCGGCACTGGAAAAGCTGCGGAAAAAGAGGCACCTGCTGCGATCTCAGCGTAAACACAAGGAGTTCCCTGTCGTGTCCGTGCTGGGATACACAAACTGCGGTGAGAGAGTGGAAACAGTCAGATACTGTGCAGGATTCAGGGCTTTGGCCTGACGCTGACCGCTCTTTCTTTGTTTTCTTTTCAGGAAAGACGACTCTGATCAAAGCACTGACCGGTGATAGCGGTCTTCAGCCCAGAAACCAGCTGTTCGCCACACTTGATGTCACCGTGCATGCCGGCCAGCTGCCCAGTCACATGACGGTTCTGTATGTGGACACCATCGGCTTCCTGTCCCAGCTGCCCCATCAGCTCATTGACTCCTTCTCTGCCACCCTGGAGGATATTAAACACTCAGTACGTCCCTGATGCTCATATCAAGACTGTCTGTGATGAAATGCTCGCCATTAGAAATATCCAAAGTTTCAGCATGATAGTTTTTTATTTTATATCGAAGTACAGTTAGCAACTTGTTTTTCTCGTACTTTCAGGATCTGCTGGTTCACGTCAGAGACATCAGTCATCCGGAGACGGTAAACCAGAAAGTGAACGTACTGAATGTCCTCAAGAACCTGCAAGTCCCCAACAGGCTGATGAGCTCCATGATAGAAGTCCACAATAAAATCGACCTCGTAGACAAGTAAGAGAAAAGCGTTTTCAACATCGATTTTTTTAGACTTTAAAATAAGACAAAGTTTATAGACTGTGGAGGCATCTGTTGACCAGTCAGCACAGGTAGATGTAGAAAGTGTGCAAGGGGTTGAACAGGCCCTTTTTCACAGCCGTTTGGTGTAATTGATCAAAGTCATTATGGTCCTATTGTGTTTAGTGTGTTACTAATCATTTCAGTGAGCTAGCATGCATGATACAGGGCCCTGCCCACCTAAAACAGCAGAGCCATAATAAATGGTATAAATTACACCTGTGTTTACTCTGCATTTACATAAAAAATAACTGCTGTGAAAAAAGGAGCATTTCCCAGCATTGCATCACAAAATGTAGCTTACACAACTGAACTTAGGTCATAAAAAGCCAAATTTAACTGCTCTTGTATTAAAATTATTTATCAAAATATTTTCTGTCTTCCTTCTCAGCTATGAGTCTACAGAGCCACATGTACTGCCCATATCGGCCTTGGAAGAGCGAGGCCTGGATGAGCTGATGACAGCAGTGGAAAAACAGATTGTGAACTCTACGGGAAAACACATTTTAGACCTCAAAGTTGACCTCAGCTCTCCTCAGTTAAGGTGAGAGCTGTTTTTTTCCTCCGTGTGTTTTTATGTTTAGAATAAGAGAGCACCCATAGTAAATTTGCATCTCCATCCAACAGTTGGCTTTACAAGGAAGCCACCGTCCAGGACGTGCAGGTGGATGCGGACGACGGCTCAGCCGTCGTCAAGGTCATCATCAGCACCGCTGCGTACGGACGCTACAAGAAACTGTTTGCAGGCAGATAGCAAAGACAGGAGGAAGGTGATCCCTCCTGCTGCAGCTCTGAAGAAATTACCTGTTGTTCATGCAGACTGCAAACTGTACCACAAACACCTTTAAAAAAAGACTGAATATATTGTACAGTATATTAATAAATGTTTAAAATATTTAATTTTGTAAAAGAATGTTGTACGTTCTTGTAAACATAAATTGCACATTAGAGCAGTAGATTAAAAACAATGTGAAAATACTGAATGTGAGAAATACAGAAACTCAAATGGAGCCCTTAATATGAAAGAGTGCATATAAATTGACCTATTAAACCGATTAAAACATAGAAAAGAGGAAATGAGGTATACAGTACTCTGGCAGCAGTACTCGTGGAATAAATCACAATGAGTCATTCTTCTGTAGAAGTTTTTGGTTCAGTGCAATGACCAGAGAGCTGAGGGGCAGCGGACCCACAAAGTCCCCTGCGATGATGTTGAGGCTCTTGGGGTCCGACCCAGGTCTCTGCTCCTCCACCCATTTCCTCAGACACTCCCAGTTACTGAAGGTCAGCGTCCGCAGGGATAGCTTCGGGTGCTCGGTGATGAAATACCTGTCAGCTGTCAGGTTCAGCCCGGAGACGAAGAAGCCCTCTGGGAAAGAGGAAAAGGAAACGCACGTGATATGTTAAATACTCCCAAGTCAGCACAGTGAATGTCAGAGAAGACGTGTGGGCCAAAGTGTAAATGAAACTCACCTGGACGTCCCAGGTCTTTGTTCCACTCCAGGTAACTGATCACTCCTTGTGCTGTGCGCTGGTTGGCCCACCAGTAGGGGATGGCGGGCCACAGCTCCTGATATCTCGCTGCAATCTGGGACTCGTAGGACAGGACGACCTGGTAACCAGATGCCCACAGACTCCGCAAGGTCAGGACTGGTTCCTGTGGAGGGCAGGAGAGCGTCTGTGAGGCCCTGTTGTTTTTATGCTGCAAGAACAGCTGCACAAGGAGAAAACTAACCTTTCTGGGGCAGAGTTTTGAGCCAAACAGCTTCTTCAGGGACAAAATGAACAAATGATGGAGTCTGTCATCCATTCCTTCAAAATGGCTGCAAGCGAGGATGACGATCTCCTTTGGGTGAGACTCTAGCCACGTGGCGACGGACGACAGTGTTTTCTGTAAAGATAAGACATTTATTATAACAATTCAATAACAGCCCAAAAATGTTGATGATTGTACTCACCAGAACGGTTAAATGTGTGTAGATGACGTGTGTGAAGTACAGGTCGCTGGATGAGTCTTTGGGTTTGTGTGCAATACGGAGGTCGAAGAAGCGAATTCCCATCGAAAGCTGCTCCTCGATGCTTTTGTCCTGCAAGGATGATTAATTCATAAAATGCAATCAAAATAATTTTACGGCTATAATTCCATAAAACATGTTTAAAGAACACATACAGAAGTACAGTATATTGCAATAAGATATATTTCTGTGATGTCAGGAAGGTTATTTAACCCACATCCACAAATACATGGTTGTGCTGAAATTGTTGATTGCTGATTTCTCCTTGAGTGAAAATTTGCCTTTCTTGTGTCCCCTATCAAAATACTTTTTCCAATCATGTCACTTAAAGCTGCTGTAGTCAATCATTTCATTTTAACATCATCAATCAACTCAAATCATCTTGTTGTTTTGGTTTTCCATCCTGCAACTTTAAGGTGATGATATACTATCCTGCATCTGTTCTGCACATCCTCAGAAATTAACACTAGTATCATTATGACCTGACCCCATCCATTATCTGCTTTATCTGACTGACACACAGGGTCGCTGGAGCCTATCTCAGCTGTCATTGGGCAACAGTCAGTCACAGGGCTGACATAGAAAAGACAGACAAACCAGTCACACTGACAATCACACCTAGGGGCAATTTAGAGTTGCCAATTAACCTGCATGTCTTTGGACAGGGAGGAAACTGGACACGGCACAGGGAGAACATGCAAACTCCACACTGTCACCCAGGGATTTGAACCCAGAACCCTCTTGCTGTGAGACCACAGTGCTAACCACTGCACCACCCAACCGTGTGAACCTCCCCACCCGACAGTGAACTGTCTGTATTTCATATTTGTGAAAACTTGTTAGAACCAGAACCGGTTTCATGTCTACATTGGGGAGTAGAGATGATGAAACATTTCTATCCTGATGGGAGCACTGAAGCTGCTGTAGAGGCACATAATGGACCAACACCTTCCTGAGACACTTCATGATTTTTTTGTCACCTGTATGTAGTTAGAGAAGTTTGCTTCACTTCGTACATACCTGCGTTGTGGCCCATCTAAAAATGGCAGGTCTAGTGAAGCAGTAGAAGAGTCCATCCAGGAGCCTGAAGAAGTCGGATTCAGACGGGACCAGGGGGGAGTTTATGTCCAGACAGTAACTCATGGCATCATGGCTCCCTGAGTAAACACAATGCGTGAACAGACATTAAAGCTTTAAAACTTCCTCACACAAACAAGCATTGACAAAGAGTTTCAGGTATGATACACACAACCAGCAGTCTAACAATACTGTTCATTCCTCTGAGGAGGATGTTTTGTGCGACTGACTGGTCTGGTTGTGAGCTCGTACGCGCTCTCAGGTCTCTCCTGTAAAAGAGAACTTGATCTCAGTGAGACTCCCTGAATAAATAAAGCCTAATAAAAAAACTATTAAATGCATTAATGCATGTGATCAGGAAATAATCAGGTGGAGAAAGATAAAAGATCTTCAGTTTACTATCATAAAATAAAGATTACAGATTTAAATTAGCGAGTTTTTGGCATTCTTGGGTAAAGAAAAGACTTGAATGATTACCTGATTATCAATTTATAAGTATAATTTCAGTTTCATTAACACAATAAGATTATTCTGATGATTGAAACAGTACAACTAGTGTGACTGTCCTATCTTAAAGTGTCTATCTGCTGTGTTATATGGAGAAAGTCACATATACCTGGTATGGCCAGGCTGGTCAGGGGCAGGTCCCACAGCTCCTCGGGCAGAGATGACATCCAGTCCTGACAGCTCAGGTCCATGTCGCTCAGTCCGTCCCAGACCTGCAGGAGACTCACTTAGACCGGATCTGAACCAGAGACTGTCATCATGTGATCGATCCCCCCTTCCTTTATCCAGTTCCTTCAAATGATCGAGCTGAAAGTGCACAAGAAAGCATGAGGAGGAGAAGAAGGAGGAGGTGAAACTCTGAATTTCCTGATTCTCGTCTCACAGTTTTGCGTTGAGCCACATGTGAAGCTGGAAAACTACAAAATCTGCAGAGTTGGGAAATATGTTCACAGATTCCTCCCGGATCGATAACTCAATCGATGACTGTTAAAACACAAACGACGCCCCTGTGAAGCCGTAATGAAACAGACAAAAAAAAGCTGGACTCTGGATTGCACTGATCTCTGAACAGCTGCGAGGGGGCGTCTGCAAAGTGCAACACGGAAAAGCAAAAATAATCAATAACCTCACTTTTATTCAGTGGAGTGTCTCTAAAATCACTTCACACATAATTGATCTCCTGTTGGTTTTATCTACATGTCTGTAAACACACCATTTACACTCACAGAGCAGAAAACACCTCCACCTGTGTGACCATGACGTCAGAAAAGGGGCGGAGCATAAAGCTATACGTTTTAAAAAAGGATAAGAAGGAATGAATACAAACATTTAATACAAATACATGCATGAATGTAAATGCTACAAAGTAGGCTATATGAAGAGTGAGAATAAAATATGAAAAAGTATATACATAAAAATAAATTTTTAAAAAAGCACGAGGGTACACTGATATAAATGGAAACATTCATTTTCAGCTCTAGAAGGAAAAGAAAGACCTTAAAGTTTAGCAAATTTCTCTGCATGTACAATAAAGAAACCAATCAGACATTCAAGAGCACCATCATCTGGATTATTTTAGTAATAATTATAGTAATATCCTTCAAAATAAAAGAGTAGACAAAGTTTGTGGATTCAAAGAATTGAAATTAAATATCTTTCCAGACCTTATGGGATAATTCACACTTAGAAAATAAATGAGAAATTGTCTCTGTATTATGTTTACAGAAGCCACTAGTAGGGTATATTTTATGTAAGACTTTGAAATATACTTCCTTAACCTTGTTTGAAAAGTACTTTACTTTTACAAAAGTAAAGTACTTATTATGCAGAATGGCCCATTTAAAAAATGATCTGTATTATTGGTTAATTATGATTATTGGTGATATTGTGTGTTCATCACTTAATCTCATCATTATCATCTTAACTTGTTGATTATTAATATTTTGAGTTTCAATACACAAAGTGACTCGAGTAGAAGTAGAAAGTAGAAAGAAAGAATATCTTCAGGTTTAAAAGTCTGAACCAGGATTGCAGCAGGACTCCTCCTTCCTGTTTTCAGAGTCTCCAAAATCTTCAATGTCACTGACCTTTTTCATTATGTGGATTTTTTTTTGCTGGTGCATCCTTTTTTACACTTTTGAAAGTGATATTTGTAGCTGCAGATTGATTATGTGAAATCATGCATGTGTACTATTGTGTTTTAAGAAAGCGAATGAGTCATTAAAAAGTCATTAATGTCAAGTTTATTAATGCATCCCTTCATCACATATGCAAACCGATCTAAAAAAAAAAAAAAAAAAAAAAAAGAAAAAAGCAGTCACCAATAAGAAGGAAGCAGATTAAAGCAAACTCTCTGATTAAAGAAGTGCAGTATGAATAAAAAAGACATAATCCTCTACATTCAAAACCACATCTGAGTTCTTTAACTGTTTGAATATAGTATATTATAATTATTGATTACTTCAGCTGGTATATTTCAAAACAAAGCTGATGGGAGGCTTCAGTTTGCCTTTGTACACAGCACTGGAAACAACCGCGGGCCAGAGAGAGCTCCTGTTACTCTCTGGGTCAGACCTCGTCGAATCTTACATGTGGCACATCGGCTTTAAATTATAGAGTAGATATTTCCTTTACCCTGTGGATGAAACAGAAACTACATTTTAAAGACAAATGATGTGACAGACTATGATCGGAAACACATTTGTAAATGGGACTAAAAAAACCTTTAGATTTTTTAACTAATACATTTTAGGAGATATTTATTAATATTTATTTAATGCCAATATATTGCAATAAAATAATTAAACTTTTGATGAAGGGTGGCATCAGTGATTAACATAAATCCTGCCAGCACATCAGAGCTCCTGTGGGCTGGACTTCATTTAACACAACAGGTCATGCGGTGTCCTGTTTCTGCATCTTCAAACAGAGGCTCTTTAAATATGAGATCCCAAAATAGAAAAAGCAAAGATTTAAATTAATTGTGAAATTGAATATTATTGGTATTCTTTTTAAGACATTTTTAAATTCCATTTTAAAATCTAATCATTAATTGATCATTTAAACAGAACAGAATTGCCAGATTTTAGGATTTCTTATTTTAAATATCAATTTGATTAGTTTTTTCTTAATCCAGTCTTGATACTACTATGCATAATTTAATGACCATTACGGACCATTAGTAGTGCTTTTCTTTACACTGTTGATAGTTTTACACCACGGTAGAAGCCTTCAGCTGAACATGAGCATTATTTTCTTATTTTTTCTGAGGTGACCAGAAGAAATGTTTTGTGGCTTTTTCAGTAAACTCATAGAGGTTTACTGTACATGAATTATTTGCCTGTTTTTCTTCATGTTTGTTGCTGTGATGGGAATGGATTGAACTGATCCCAGAGCAGCAGAGTTTCAGGCAGACAATGTAACACAAACTATTGTGAGGGAACGTAAAAGCACTGAAAAGGATCACATGCTGCAAGGGAACACAAAAGCTTTTCCCCCCACTGTGGCCCTTCAGGGACAGAAAAACAGCACAGACACGCTCACTGCTTTTGTGTAAATGAAACAAATACCGTGGCGAGTTATTTGTGACATTCACAGGTATCTTGGCAGGAAAAACCTCTGGATCAACAAAATGTGATGATTTGCTTAAAAATGCTCATGTTTATTGGAAAAGCTCATCTCCACAGGCACAGCGGTGCAGCATTATTTTAAACCAAGGCCGAACCTGTTGGCTGAAGTATATCGTAAGTAGAACAGTCAAGGTTGGGTTCATGCAAATAAGTTTTACATGCATTTTGCATAAATTTCACACCTCTCACATCTCTTCATTCACTATGAATAAATACAGGTATTGTAGGTGATGCAGTTTAGCTACTTCTTAAATTTGCTGCCCACATGTCATAATTATAAAAGTTTGGGGCCTACATTACAGTCATATGTGTTCATTGAATACATTGTGCTTACTCATCTAAAATGCCTATGTTAAGGTAAGATTAGTTGTTTTGTTATTGCTTTGGTAACCGTAACATAAAAGTGGCCACCTCGCCGACCCGTGAAAACTGATACAGAACATTGCATAAATAGTGAACTGGATGTAAACAAACAAGTGCAGTTCAAAATACCAAAAAAGTCCCTTTTAAGACTTCCAATAAGTGCATTTATATTTAAAATGAAGAATTCAAGTATTTTTCTGTCACTTAATAAAACAAGCTCATGTGTATTCCATGCTGTGTTTCACATTATGTTGTTATATAATAATGCAAATAGGTGAAAAGTCACGAGGGCCATTTCAGTAGTTTCTCATTCAGCCTGACCACAGTTGGTACAAACTGGCTCTCCGTGATAAAGTCTCCAGCAATGATGTTGAGAGAGCCGATTCTGGAGCCGGGAGTCTGCTCCTTCACCCAGCTGAGCAGCGTGGGATACGTGGACATCACCATGTCCTTCAGGGACTCTGTCGGGTGTGTGCAGATGTATTTCAGGTCCTCTGTCAGATTAATCCCTGTGACAAAGAAACCCCCTGAAACACAAAATGTACACATGACATTTTATTAGTGGTTTAGGCCCAAAACAGCATTAATTAAGATGTAATAAATGATAATATTGTTCATTTTCAACTGGTAATAAAAGTCAACAGATCACCTGGTCTGCCATGTTGTTTCTTGTCAAAGAGTTCAAAGGCTTCGATTTGTTAAGAGCCTCAGCTTTTGCATTTGTTGGCCCACCAGTAAGGAATATGTGGCCACAGGTCGCTGTGACAGCTGGCCATACTGTGTTCATAGGACACAATCACCGTGTAGCCCAGAGCCCACAGATTTCGAAGGGTTAATACTTCCTGAAATAAAAAAATAAAAGGCTCAGTTCATTTTCTGTAAAGTATTTTTTATGGTATTTATATACAGACTATCTTCTGTAACTCAATGCAATGTCTCATTTAGTATTTCTTTCTAAAAAAAAAAAAAAAAAAAAACAAAGAACAACAAAAAATCATGTTCCTGAGGTTTATTCTCCATATTTTAAGCCAAATTGGCTGTTGGCTGCTTTGAAACTTTTGTGATTCTAACAATGTGCGACGGTGCAGCAACTTCTGTCAGTGTAAGTTAGTTTTGTCCATTTTGTCCATGTCATCTTTAAAAACGTCTACAAATGAGATTTTTTACCTTTGGATCAGAACCCTGGAAGTTCTAGTTTCACTTTGGCTTTCTAAACTTTGACTTGACTACACTGTCAGCCCAAAGCACATTGAAAACATTTAAAAACAAATAAATACTATTAATGAATTTTTTAGCAAATGTTCCTCAAACAGAAGTAAATAGCACTTTTGTTGGTGACTGTTTTCAGCTGCAGATAAATACACATTTTGTGCTCTACGGAGTATTTACAGCTGCAGGATTGTGTATGTGGGGCTGAGTCAAAATAAAGTACTCTGTGTGTGTGTGCTCATAGTAATGAATGATCATGTCATCCGGTGCAATAATGTGGCTCACTGACTGTTTTCAATGGCTTTTTGACTGGAACTGAGCTCATTGCACAGAGGAATTAGATAAATCATGATTGGATTACGCAGACTTGTTAGTGGGATCAATTCATCGGTTTGGTCTGTTCACAGGATTAATTGACAATGAGAAAAATGTAGATTATCTTCTTGTTTAAAAGTGGAGGTGAAGTTTTACCGTTTTGGGGCAGAGTTTGGAGGCGAATACGTTGCGGATGGTAGTGAGCAGCAGCATGTGGAGCTCCTGGCTCAGGCCGAGGAAGTGGCTGAAGGAGAGGATGACCACCTCTTTGGGGTGAGCGTCCAGCCACTCTCGGATCTCCCTCAGAACGGTCTGCGAGGAAAACACAAGTTCCCATTTATTCCGCTTCCACAACAGGACTTAATAATTTAGTGCACGATTCGGAGCCTCATTTTAAGAGCTGGCAGCACTCATGAAACTTGACACGCTGCCAGGTTTAGTCACCTGGTGGGACTTGATTTTTAGCACATTGGTCCATGATATGATCGAAGTCTGAAACAACCTGACAGATCTGTGCAGGATATGTTTTTTTTTTCTTCTCACCATCTGGCAACTCAGCTGGAGCAGAGGTGAACGAGGAGCATTTTGGATTCATTATTCACTGCATTAATATTGCCAGGAAGTTCATCATTATGGTGCATGTGAGAAAGGGGCTAAAAATGAGATTAAACACCTTTAAAAAGAAGAAATGGGAGTGCACTGCGATTGCTATTTAGATAAAACTACTACAATAACCTTAAAAACATCCAGAATTACAACCTAATAATTTTCTTCACACAGAGATGACAGAAGATCTCTAATCAAAGTGTTATTTGAGGATGAGGTGATGAGTGTCACTGTACTGCTTCTCTTTATGTTGATCTTTATGGTTATTGTTCTAGATGCAAATGGCTTTAACGGGAGCGTTCATTTCCCTGCTGACGTTTGTGTGACTGCATGACGTTTACTTCACCTCCACGGTGAGCATGGTGTACACGCCGTGGTAGAAGTAGAGGTCGGTGGAGCTGTCGTTGGGCCTGTGTGCGATCCTCAGGTCGCAGTACCTGACCCCGCAGTCCAGCTGCTGCTTTATAGTGTACTCCTGCAAGACACGGGACGCACACTTCATCATGTGAAGATCAGCTTTTTTTTTTTTAAATCATTAACAGACGCTGTGTCTGTTTCTCTGATTTATTACCTGGGTTTTCGCCCACTTGTACACAAAGGGGCGAATGAGGGGCTTCATGTATTTGTCCAGCTTCTGAAGCATGTCTGGCTGAGTGAGGTCAACGGGGGATCTGTCATTCATATCCAGACAGTAGGTTATTGCATTGTGGCTGCCTAATTGGGGGGGAAAGATAATAAACACAATCATCACTAGATGTACAATCGGTTCCTGTAATAGCTATGGTGACCCTGAGAGCTCGGCGCCCAAAGAAAACACATGCAAAACAGATGAAACACAAGCAAATGAAGAGAACAGCCTCACGTATTTGCCAGCATATACTTATAAAAAACAAAATCCACAGAAAATATTCATTTGTTGTCTGTTTTAACAGCGCATTTCTCTATTTGTATTTGTGTTGCTGTATTTATAAAGCATTTCTACTTCTGCGTCAGACTGGTGGAGATGTTTGTCCTTCATTTGCTTGTTCTTCTCATCTATTTGCATGCCTTTTATTTTATTATTGCAGCTCGTTAACCTCTCAGAGCCACCATCAAGAGCAGCTCCTGCAATCAAAGAGTCATCAAGCTGTTGTGGGCACACTGAAACCACACACACACATTTATAATCAATATTCATCCTCACTACAGAGTGCTGGTAGATGGCAGCCTACCCGGGATGGCCATGTGGTACAGGGGGGTGTCCCACAGAGCGCATGGCAGGTGAGACATCCAGCTTTCCATGGGCAGCTCTCCCAGGCTCAGCTCGCTCTCTCCGGACACCACCACCGAGGACATACTGGGCTCCAGAGCCTGCACACACACACACACACACACACACAGAGAGAGAAATCAGAGAAAGAGATGCTTAATGCTGCTTCTTTGTTGCATCTGCAGCTTTTAAGCATCACTCTTTGTAATCGTGGGCTTGTCACAGTAACATGAGAGATGCAGTCCTGTTTGTCTCACTTGATCAAACAGCCGCCTCCTCCTTCAGTCTCCAAAACCAGCTGAACCGGCCGATCCGCCTCCTCACGGGGAGAAAATGGGGGGGGCAGTGATGAAACTACAAGCGTGTGCCGGCTGAAGTCTCCCATCCCGGTGCAGCGCAAAATGCCATGGCTGCACATAAAACACGCATGATGGAGATCCGGAGGTTAAAAAAAAAAACAAAAAAAAACGGCGTCCCAAAATCAGCAAGCTCAGTCCGGTTACCTTCACACCTCACACCTGCACAGGGACGGTGGGCCCGGTGCATTTTTAGAGCTCCGGTTAGCGATCATCCGCTCTGTCTGCCGGCCGCTTCGGGTGCATCCACGCCGGGGGGGGTCCTTCGGCGCGCCGGGCGTCTGTCGGAGCTCCGGGTGCGCAGCGGAGGGCGGCACCGCGCCTGCCGACGGATCAGCAGATGCAGCCTGGCTCTCCTCTTAAAGAGCCCACCGAGGAGTCACCGAGGCTGCGAAACTCACCGGACTCACGCCGCAGCTCCGCCCAGAATCCCCCGCGCCGGTGACGTCACAGCAGGTGTCTTCCTCTTAGGCACACCTGGTGGGAAGTCACGGAGGGGGGCGTGGCCGCAGGTACAGGCAAATTACCAGGAAGGGTGTATTTTAAAGGTTACAGCATTTAGATGGAGTCTCAGCTGCTGTGGTTTCAAACCTGTGGGTCCCGGCCCTCCAGGGGGTCAGAGGGTGATTCAGAGCGGTCCTGGTGAGTTTAAAGACACACTGTGGACTTTTCTTATAAATAAAGTTACAGAGGTGAGTCCAGACTAAGGTCTAAGTGGGGCACTGACTTATGCAGGGGTGGCGTAAAATAGTCCCCCGTGCACACACGTCTGCATAGGTTTAATTAGCTTTTTATGTCTGCAGTGCTCCTATCCACTTCAGTTATTAACATGACAGTCTTTACATCCATGTGTTAAAACTTCACTGTCACTGTCTCCACAATCAATCAGTCAATGAAACCTCAGTTATATGGCACAATTCACACATCAATTGCAACTAGGTACTGAAAATTGAATTAAATAAATAAAAAGAACGTGGTTGATTTAAAAAAAAGAAATCAGAGCTCTGAGAAAAAACAAAAAAATTATAATAAATAATGAATTGAAAATGTTCCCACTATGTGAATATAAATGTGTGCCTAACATATGCTTACCTCAATGTACAGAGGTAGATTTCAGTGACATATTTTTGTAATGTAATGTCTCCTCCATAATGAAAGTAAAACTAATAAAAATGTGCTCATAAGAAGACAATTTCCTATGTATTGTTCAATTTTAATGAACACATGTGGTCCTTGGGGACTTGAACCAGTAACCCTCTGGTTCCTCAAGCCAAGTCCCCACAAACTGAGCTACTGCCTCCCCATGTATGTTTGATGCTTAAACACATTAGAGTTATGCCAATTTTCCTAAGTTGTTTTATACCATTGTTTTAAATATAAATTCTAATAATACTAGCTAACTAATACTACTGATAATATAGCCGCACTGTATGGTGATTTGAATGCTCATTTATTAATAAATTGACAAAAAGCAAGGCCAGTTTTTAATTGTGCAGCACATTTCACACAGAGACAATTCAACATGATTTAAATAAAACTAATGAAAGAAAAGAGCAATGAAAAATAAGATGAAAGTGAAATAAACATGTAACATTAAACAATAGGATTAGGCTTGTACAACCTGTGCATTTAGTCTGTCAGATATTATTTATTTTATTTTTTTCCATGAGATCTCCCTCCCTTCGTTAATTGCAGCAGTGTTTCTGCTGATGAGAAGAAGCTTTCGCTCTACTTTCCTCTTGCACCATCCTCTTTTCTCCCATCGATCGACATTCGTCAGGGCTTCTTACATTCCTCGGGCACTCGCACATAGCCTTGTGGGACTGTGAAAGCCTCGCTTGAATTAGCCTCGATTAGATGAGGGTGAAATGTGTTAGTGGAACGACTTGAGGCTTAATTGGGAGATGGTGTTAGTTCAAGCGAGGCTTTCTCGAGTCAGCCTGGTTTCTTTAGCTATGTTGATGGAACACCCCCCTGGTTCCTGGGGTGGATTTCAGTGTGCCACCTTGGGCTACCCCCTGGACACGCCCCTGCAAAGTTATGTTTACATTGAGCGCCCCACAAACACAGTGAATATTTCTTCCTCATATGTTAACTTGCAAAGCATTTTTAAAAATTAATAATTAAAATTGTGCAATGTTTACTCTCACATTTGCTAGTTTACAGTTTTCTTCTTCATTGCTATGTTTCTCTACTGCCAGTCTATTAGAGGAACAACAAGAGAAAATGTGGACCCACCTGGAAACTCATCACGCGATAGTGCTACAAGTGGTCAAAAACTCCACGACACCTTTAAAAGATGAATTTCCACCAAAAGTGTTTTGTTTTTTCCAGGGTTTGTGCAAAGTCTTAAAGTCTAAATGTTTCATGTTTTAACAAAATCCACACAATCACCCATGTAAATAAAAAAATATTTGAAATGAAATGAAATGAAATATTTGAAATGAAACAATCCCGTCTTCATATTTGCTTGTGGTCTTCCCTGGCGTCTCATACCAGATGACTGACATGGGCGCTAAAATTAAAAGTTTTCACTGTTTTCACCCCTGCAACATGCCAGGCTGTCATTTAATGATATGATGAAATTCTGTAAACTTTAGTTGTTGTAATTGCATTCTACTAACAATTTAGAAGTGATAATAAAGGCTTTAAGAGTCAGAACACTTTTGGTTTTGGTGCCTTGAAAGTGCTTGAATTCTACTCTCAAGAAGCTTCTCCTGTGTTTGCTTATTTCACTGTATAGTTTTGGATAGTTCCTCATTTTGTAAAAGTGAGTAAGATGTGTTCAGGCTTGATTATCCTTTACATTTATAAATATCTGTATATCTATACCTGTCAAGTATCCATCAGTTTGGCTAAAAGATGTCTGTGTGGCGGCTCTTTTCTCCTGAACTCCTGAACACTGACCTTTGTGCTAAAATGTGCTTCCCAGGAGGAAATTGATTAAGTTGCCTGTTTGTTTGTGATAATTTGGCTGGTCAGGTCTTTCTCACCTTCTTCAGCAGTTCAATAAACTCTGAAACAGCACAAACCTGCGCTTTGAAGCAAACCAGACAAACTGATTTGTGAGCACGTGAAAAGTCTAAGCTTGCTGACTTTGGATCAAACCACAGCAGAGCTTTTCTCTCTCTGCCTCTCTCTATTAAACTCCTTTTTTACAGCAGATATTATGGCTGCATTTAATTTAGTTAAGCTAATAATAGGTTCTCTTTATTGAACATGTATTGAAACTCAGAGGAGACTGTGTGGGACCCGGGTTTCCGATCACTGGCATTTTATTCATCTTTGATAATAAGATATTCCTGGTGAGAGATGCACAAAACATTAGAAGGCATATTCAATAAAAAAATATCTTCCCGATTTTGCACTTTCATTTGGGGTAAAGTTAATTTTCTCTCAGAGCATTTCAGTGATTATCTATTTGGCCAACTGTGCACTGGTTGCTTCCTGGCTTCACCACAGTAAAGAAATAGACAGATATAGTTAATGAAGCACACATAGTAGGGAAAAAAACGTTTTCATTTTGGATACAAATGATCAGATTTACTGTGTTATGGTCAAAATGAGTTTCATCTTTACAATAGTCATGGCCACATTTTATGCTATCAAATGAATAGATCATAATTTCTGCTTGGTTTGTTCTTCCCCTCTTTCAAAATATAGTTATTGCAAATTTCATAGGATGCATAATAATCACCAAAAAAATGATAATTTCTGATTTTTAATGAAGGTTTAATGTTATGCTGTTTTTTTGGTTTATGCTTTCTGTAACTGCAAGGCTATTTCTCTGTGGTTGGTGAAACGTTCTCTCCTCTAAATAAAGAATTTAGAAAAAGGCCTGCACACATCTTCTAAAAACAGCCCGCCTGCTCCACTTTAAAAAACCCTGTAACAGTGCTGTTTTAGTTGAAGTGTGTCAATGCTGCCATCTAGCTTTCCTTTCATGTAACTGATACACCTCATGAAGCGGTGAACAATGGTGCTATTCTAGCCTGTTTTTGTGTCAGTGCTAAGCCATTCATAATTTCTTTCTTTATTCCTTCTTAATCTTCTCATAAAATGCTCTGCAAAACAAAATTTTGACATAATTGAAAGACCGGTCACAGTTTCAGGCTGTACAGTATTATAACATTATCTATAATCTACACAAACAACACAGTTATTAATTGAAAAGGTTTATTTCAAAATGCACTTTCCAAAGTAGAAACATAGCATGGCATGTGAAAACGCTTAGGTATGTCCCTACGGTTTGATTGAAAACAAGTTTTTGGAAGTGTTAGTGTGTCTCCTGTTTTTGCAATTTACAATCAGTCACAGCAGTGTTTGTTGTTGGCTACTTGCAAACTTACAGAATATAATGAATGAATGAAAAAAAAAAAAAAAAAAGCATTTTGGCAGTTTTCATTTACACGTTGGCGATGTGGTGTACAGTTAAGTGCAAAACTTTAACACTTTCTTTGTGATTAGTTCTTGTTGACCGGTTAGTGACCACTCAGTAAGAAGACCCGCACCACAGTTTATTTGTAAAATAATCGATGTAGGGCGATGTAGGTAAGAATGAAAACCAGGTTTAACATTGGGATGAAGTTTCAGAGGTTCCTCTTATTGCATATGAAAGTAATTTGGCTGTGTGTTGTCCTGAGGATCAGCACAGGTTGAGGGTCTCTCTGTGAGAATTGGCAGATATTACACTTGAATAATTCAAACTGATTACTGGGGCTTGTAAGTATGAAAAGTATGAAAGTGGATCAAATAATCCGATTATTCATTCTTTGATTATAAATCCTGATTTTGTTCATGTTTGTATTAAGACACACACTCACAGGAGAAATTTTTTTTTTTTTTTTTTTTTTTAAATACTGAAAAAATAAAGCTTTTTCATGGAAAAAATGAGTTCATGCTTGGCAAAGAAACAGATCAGATAAAAAATAAAAAACTAATAGTGTCCAGCTATAGTAAACTAGTTATACCAGGTCATTCATTATCAAAAAAGGGTGACACGAGTAACTGAAAAAGCTCCAACAGTCATTTTATGAAGGCTGATCGTGTGCTGATCTCAGGCCAGTAATAAAGGCAATTGGTCACTGATCTGCACAGAATCTTTTCTTTATGCATCCAGTTTACTACGCTACAGAGGGATATATCAGGGAATGTAATTATACTCTGTTACATCCAAGAACCCTTCTCATGATCCTTTAGTAACCAGGACATGACACACTGCAGCCTGTCAAACTGAAGGTACTACTGTAATAGTGTAAAACTGCATTCCTACACACAAAAGGCATTTTTCTTCATAAAAATGACTCCCTTGCTTGACAAATGTAAAAAAGTCACAGTCTGTTTATCACCTGTGGGAAAACATGTTCACTGTAACAGATAATGTGCAAGAAACAGGCGCAGTAGAGGCTAAAATTCACAACAAAATTCCCATCTGGCATGTCGTTTTAATTTCTGCAACAACTTTGATTTAATGTTCGAAGTATCAATGTGTGAAATGTGTGTATGATTCAGTTACACATTATTTACATTTCAGTCTTATGTACAGCAGTTTTAGTCAAAGGCAAACTGAACCTGTGTGTAGGGAACAGTGTCGGGTGTTAAATACAAAGTCGAGTACAAAACATAATGCTGGCCTCAGTGAAAGGCAAGCATGATAATCTCAGACGACTGATGGACTTGTTCCTCTCAAACCAACACTAACACAAGGCTATGCTTCTTTATGAATCCACTGGGAAGTGTTTTTCATGACAGTACCCTCTGTGCATCTTCTGCTTTCTGTATACAGCAGCAGTAGGACTGGGTCTTGGTCCGCGCCCAGATGGGAGAGGTGTTCACAGAGACGGCCTGGCACTTGGGAAGACTGCCAGTGGGTCAGGAGGCGGCAGCGAGCCGAGTAAACAAACAGCTGTCACCTTTGCATGGGGTGTCTGGAGCCCAGAGACTGTTTCCCCCGATTGACCCCTTTCCTCTGAGCGTCCGGCTGCGGCAGCCCGACCTGCCGTCTGTGCATCCCTTTGGCCTCGGGCTCTGAGTCACTGAGCTCCAGGTCAGGACAGTATCCGTCGCTGTCCTGGTACGATTTCGTGCTTTTCACTTTGTGTTCGGGCACTGGTTTGGCCCATAGTCTCTCCTTGGCTGAGCCCTTTCGCGACAGTTTGTCAGAGGCCCGCAGGTCCTCCGTGGTCCGTACCAAGTTAATGGTCGCCTCTTTGAAGGACCTGCCAAAGTGCTCCATGGCAGACTTGCGAAAGCTGCTCTTGTCCAAAGCCTGATTTGAAGCGTCCTGGTCACTGGGTGTCTGGCAAGAGCTGTCCTTCTGAGCCACGAAGAGACCGTTAGATTTAGCCACACACGCCCGGTCTTGGTCCAGTTTACCATTACTGTTGGAGGACTGACCGTGGAGCGCTGCATGCAGGGCCAAAGGTTTGCCAGTGGGTTTAACAGACAGCACCGGGCCGCTCGGGTGGCTCGAGGAAGACAGCCGTCCATTGGAGCGCTCGTCTTTCCGACCGCGCATCTGAGGCTTCCCCTGACCCAGCCCCTCACCTCCATGTTCAGAAACATTGCTGCTATTGTCCGGGCAGAGAGGCCCGTTAACAGATTTAGAGCTGGGATTTCCATTACCATTTCCAAGACTCGATGATTTGGGCATTTTCAGCTTCAGCGTTATTCTCGGAGGAGGACGAAACAGCATGCTCTCCACCGGGTATGAAGAAGGGAGGCCTGACAAGGAAAGGACAGACAGATTCAAGACTCAGCTGTGATTCAGAAGGATGACAAAATGACTGGCAGGCTGAAGCGCGACAGATGGCTCACCAGCAGAGAGCTCCTGGTTCACCAGCTTCACATGCAAGTTGAACATCTGCTCCTGTGCTTTACTCTGCAACAGCTTCAGCTTCTCCCGCCGACTCACCATGTAACACAAATTCCTCACCTGCAGAATGAGGGAATTAAAAGAAATTAATTAATATAAAATCAAACACTGTCCATTGAAAAGTGCTTAGTTGATCAACAGAAAATTAATCTGCATTTGTTTTAATGATCCTTCATTTAAGACAGAACATTTACAGGTTCCAGCTTCTCCAGTGTCATGACTGGCTAATTGTATCTGTTTTTTTATGATGATAAATCAAATATTTTCGGTCTTGTGACCACTGATCTGACAAAACAAGCAATTACAAGTGTTCAGCATTTTCAATCATCAAAATAACTGATCATGAAAACAAATTTTGTTGTCTAGCTGCCAGTTCTCCTGCTGATGGCAGCAGGTTTTCTTCCAGGGTTTTTTCTGCTGATGCGTGTGGATCAATTGGAAGAAATTTTATTTAAACAGGCATTACATATTGTAAACGAAGAAAACACAAAAAACACTATGGAGGGTGAAAATTACGGCACAACGCATGTTGATTTTGTAAGGTCAGGAAATTCAGTAACTAGCCAAACCAAACTTAAAACATTATTTTTAATGATCAATTTCCCCACAGGGTGGGGAAAAATGCCTATTAAAAATAAAAAGACACATACAGTGTGTACTGAGCAGAATCTGGGCCCACCAGGCTCTTGAACCTTTAATCTGTGCAACTAGAAGTACTGAGATTCAGAACTAAAGACTACTATACCGGTGTGCAAAATAAAAAAATAAATACAACAAAAGAACTCACCCTCTCTAAATCCTGTCGCAGGTGCATGAACATCCGCATGCGTGTGTGGATGCTGTCCTCCTGAGGCTCCAGCACCAGGTTCTCCTCCTCCTCTTTAGGGGGCAGCAGAGCTTTGTTGAAGTTGGCTTTCCTCTTCACCTTCCAGTACTGATAGATGAAGTCGGCCAGGCGCTCAGAGAGCCCGAGGGCCTGGGCCAGCTCCCCCAGCTGGATTAGAGTGTAGAAGTCCTCCTCCAGCTCCTGCAGTCTCTGTGCTCGCTGGCCCACCTTCTCGGACTCAGCGGGGGGTTTAGAGCGAGCCGGGCTCAGGCCAGCCTCCCCGCTTTTAGACTTGCTGTGTTTGAGGCAGTAAGACTTGAACTTGACCTCGTCTCCTTCGTCCAGGATGGTCTTCATCTCCAGGCTGTGCTCAAAGGCACACGTCACATGGAAAGGAGTGGTGCAGTTCTTTACCGAGCACTGACAGACAGAAAGACAGGTTTTTATGTTTACATGGATTACATAATCCAATTACTGGTAATAACAAGATTATGCCAAGAGTAGCATTACTGAATTTACATATTTTGCAGAAACCCAGTTTCCCCAGTAACTAGTTTGCATGATCTGTTTCATAATTGGATTACTGTCTGGGTGGCTGTGTGGTAGACCTCAGAAAATATCTTATTAGTGCACAAAGTAAAATAAGGACAAAAGAGGTTTGATATTTTGGGGAATTCACATATTCACTTTCCTGCCTCTTACACTGAGACTGTAAATAAGGAGAAACAGTCGGTCTGGCTCTGTCCAAAGGTAAACAACACCTCTAAACCTCCCTAATTATATATTATTTAATCCGTATGTTGTGATTCCACATGGCGAGTAGGTGCAGGACTATGTACTGACTTCCTGGAGTCACAGACGGCTGAATACAGCTCCATACTTAGACTAAAAAGGACAGAGTATGAGAGTATCAATCTTATCTAACTCTCAGCAGGATGGAAATAAGCCCATTTCTAAAATGTCAGATTACTCCTTCTTTCAGCGTTAGTTGCAAACAAAAGCAGATTAAGGCGTTTGCATAAACATTGCAGATATTGTAATAACTGTTCACATGAATGCTCCCAGTGAGGACACAGATCCACACTCACCTGGATACAAGCGCCTGTCTTCAGTTTACACAGACTGCAGATGAGAGACCAGCGGCTGGGTGGGATGTGGGAGACTTTGGTAATGGGCTCCATTCTCTCGGGACAAGCAATGCTTACCTACACAAGAGGAGACCGTACAGCATGATGAGAGGGATTACTGTACAATGATATAAAGAGGTCAAGAGCAGAGCAGGGGATAGACATGTTCCTACATTTACCTCTGGTATCCACAGCGCACAGCTTACATGGGCCCACTTAGTTAGTGCCGGCACGTGTTGCCTTCATGGCACCGCCCTTCTTAGGACACAGAAGGCACTGCGGGTCGATGCCGAGGACACACGTCCTGCACAGCCAGTTTCCAACGGGCACTTTGACGATACCGTAACAGGCCTGTGGGGAGAGCAGCAGGGTGGATCACTTTATGACTGATGCTCTTCTTAAAATGAGTCAGTGTTTCTCTGGCACATTCATTGTCAACACAATTAACACAAACTACTTAAATAAGGGAAAAAAGTCCAACTTAAAATCAAATGCCAAAAAAGAAAAGTCTGTTTTGCTGACAAATACTTCCATAAAAAAAGAAAAGGGAAAAAAAGAAAGAAATTTGCCTTCTAAATATCCACTAAACTTCTGGCACTGACAGCTGTATTTGTATGTTCATATTTGAGTGCTATTGCAAGAGCTTACCCTTATTTCCACTGCTATATTCAATGTATGCATTAAAAGTTGAATTCTTGATTTAGAAAGAAGTCCTGTTGATTCATGTTTTTACCTTTAATTTATCTGGTAGTCACTTGATGCATGAAATGCTCACATCTATATCTTTACTGCTTTTTATCTTAATGCTTTTGTGCACTATGTATGTCATGTTTTTTGCACGTGTTGTATGTTTTCTTGCTCTTCTTTCTTGCCTGCATGATGATGAGAGGTGTTACTCGCGCTTACCTGGTGCACGCAGATGTTGCACTTGTCACAGAACACCATGTCGTTCCCTTCTTCGCTGTCTGGGGAGCGGCAGACGTCGCAAATCACGTCCTCGTCATATTCGATCCCCAGGCCTTCCACCGTCTCGATGGCGTGGTTCATGTTGTCATGGCACTGCCTCTCCAGGGCCTCCATGGCGCGCTCCATCGTCAGCTCGTCTATGGTCTCCTCCCCTGGAGAACAAACAAGGAGAAAACCCCTGCGTGGTGAGAGAAACCTGCAGACTGCTGGGACATCATCAGTCCAGATTCTTAATGTCCAACTTTGAGAGGCAGATGTCCGTGTTCGACTGGCTTCACTCTCCAACAAATGTGAATTTTTACGGATTATCCCCTCATGATCCTGTTTCTTACCCATGAGCTCGAGCTCCCTGTTGAGCGCCTGCAGCCAGTAAAGGTCCATGTCATCCAGATCGTAGCGACACATGGCCTCTGCCAGCTCTTTGATGTTGACGTAACCTGGTTCTGTCGAATCGTGGCTCGAGCACTGGATGTACTTCCTCTGGTGGGTGTAAAGCACCTCCTTGGGCTTCTCCACAACAGTCCTGAAAGACACAATCAAAATCTGTCAGCGCTGTGCTTTGCTTTGCTTTGTTCACAGTTGGATTTCAGGATTTCCTACCTGACCGATGGCTCTGGGATGGTGTCTGGACTTGCCAGCACCTGGACTCCCTTCTCCCACTCCTGCTTCCAGGTGTCTGCCAGCAGGTAGTAGTCCTCTGGAGAGACGTGGTGGGAGTCCGGCAGCTTCATGGCGCTGATCAGGTCTTTTCTGAACACCTGTGGAAGAGCCGGCAGCGATGCACAGTCAGTCAGACACTGATCCTCACTTTCAAAAACACTCAGCACAGAGAGTGTGAAGGGGAACTTACTTCAGCCGGTTTCTTCTGGTTGGAGGCGGGGGTTCCAGGTTTGCTGCCATATTTGTTGGAGGAGCAGAAGGAGGTAGAGGGACCTGGATAAAGAAGGAGGGCGTGAATAAAAGAGCAGCAGAGAAAGTGAGATAGTTTAGGTTATGGGGGTCCCGACAACTCACTCTCATTGTCTGAACTGTCGCTGCTGCTTGAGGATCTGTGACGTTTCATCCTGTAACATCCTGCAGAGGAGACGAGAGCAGACATTAAAAACACAGGAAATAATACATATAAAAAGAAGAGTTTAAAATCATTAACAAAAAATCTTTATCGCAGGACCACAGAGATATATAAACCAATATTGTGCACAGTTACTCACCATAAATTTCAGGTTGAAAAGCATGCTAGTAGAATCCTCTGATAACCCCTTTACCACTTCATTTTATCTCTGCAAATAAGAAATGTGTGTCAATTCAACACGCAAAACATACAGATCTAAAACAAATGGTGTACAAGAAGCTAAAAATGTGTGTGTCACAAAGATTTACTATGACTCTGTGTATTAATTAAGTCTGTATTTGCACAATTCAGCAGATTGAAACTAAATCAGAATTAGCGCAATATTAGAACTAATTTTTTTGATTAATTTTAGTATTCGTTTTTACATTTTGACAGTTTAAAATGAAGGAAAACAGAGCAGACAGACACCACAGGCTCACAGTTCGTGCCTTTAACCTACTGAACCGCTGGGACGACTCATTAAAAGGTTTTAAAATACTGACGGACTCAAACCCACAGTGGCTCTAAATACAGTACGCTGTTTCAACAGACAGGACGTGCCTCACATTCCCCATGAGGACAGGAGGGGTGGGAGGGGGGAAAAATCATGACGCCAACTTCACCACATACCATAGTATAAGTAAAATACACCGATGCCACCTGATGAGAAAAAGAAACATGCAGTCTTTTACTATTTACGATGTCCGAACGTTGACCGTAAGCATAATTTAGTCTGATAACACTGAGTCCTCTATAAAAACTACAGACACACACTGAACTTTATGCCACATCTGCAGTCATTTCAGGGTGTGAATCGACTAAAGCTCAGTGCTGTATTAAAGATAAAAAAAAATCATTTGACACAAACACACCACAGTGTTTTCACCTCCAGCTGCACTCAGAGCGCATCTGTTTCTGACATGAGTGTTTCCATCTCTGACTGCAGCTAACTTTGTGTGTTCAGTTACTGAAGACTGACGAATAAACGGATAAAACAGAAACCAAAAAGGTGATAATACTGTCTGTCTGTCAGTGTATCAAAAACAAAGAGAGTAAACAGTCAATGTCAGACCAACAAAATGTGTGTTACACTAACCCTGATGACACAAGCATTTGGAGACAAAGATTACATGGTAAAGTGACAGTGGTGACGGCCTATTATCACCATTTTCTTACATTTTTTGGCCTAAACAATTCATAGATAATGAAAATAATCATTAGCTGCAATTGTTAAGCACTTTTTCTTTGTGTTTTAATTCGACATGATACCTTTTGGAAGTTTGCACTACGAGTTTAGGTTAGGGAAACTTAGTTTGTGGCTGGTGATGGGGGAGAAAACTGCATAAAAAGGAAGCAGAAACAAATATATCACTGTAGGCCAGTTCATTATTATTATTTTTTTTTGAATGACCTTGAATAGCACACAGGACAGCTGTGTTTTCAAAAAATTTTTAACAAGTTACCAAAAAAACATTTGGGAGAAATCTGAGGATCATTTGGCAGAAGGGCTCACGCTGCGATCTGAGCGACGAGGAGAGGTTTAAAATTTTTTAAAAAATCAAACACTGTGAAATATATAAAGGAAATGGTTTTATTTTACTCTTTCTAAGCTCAACATGAAGGACTTGCTAACCAGAAATTTATGTTGAAAGTGTTGGACAGAAATAGGAACATGTACATGCAATTTGAATTTGAATAAAAGTACTAGATTACATAAGGAAGAAGTCTGGTTTGAAGATATGCGTATCTCTAAGACTTTGCCTACTGTGGGCCCAACCATGATGGTGGTGGTGGTGAGCGCTGTCTGACACGTCGCTCCAAAATCTCCCACAGCTGTTCAGTTAGGTTGAGATGTGGTGACTGTGAAGGCCACAGCATCGGATTCACGTCATTTTTATCCTCATCAAACCTTTCAGTGACCCCTCGTGCTCTGTGGATGGGGGCATTGTCATCCTGGAAGAGACCCCTCCCATCAGGACAGAAATGTTTAATCAGAGGATAAAGGTGATCACATAGAACAGGTTTGTATTGATCCGCAGTGACTAAGTGGACCCAAACCATACCAGTTAAATGCCCCCAACAGCATAACAGAGCCACCAGATGCCCTCATTGTCGGGGTCGAGGATTCAGGTCTGTCCTTTAATTTGTCTCCTGTCTTTAGCGTCACATAAACACATGACAACTTTAAAAGGTCATGGAGCTTTTTTTTCAAAGCACTGCTGGTTTCTCTGCTTTAATGTTTAGCTAAGTTGATCTAAACTTGAGCTCTCGCCGCAGAACTTCTTATAACTAAAAAGGTGATAACACTGTCTGTCTATCAGTGTATCAAAAATAAAAACAAAAAGAGGAAACAGTCAATGTCAGAACAATAAAATGTGTGTTACACTAACCTGATAGTAATGTCAGGAATGTTGACACACATTACAAGCAGAGAGAAACACACACACACACAGTATAAAGTAGTGAGGTGTGCGGGCGGATGTGACATCACGGTGTAAAGAGGTTACTTAGTAACACAATGACCGTGCTGCTGTTGCCGCCTTGTTTGTGTGTAGTTTACATTGTAGCGTCCGAAACGTGTTGATGTCTGCGCGCCAACTGGGACACTTTTTACTTTTAAAGAACAAAATAAAATAATAAATAAATAAAAAAGCCGCAAAACCTCAAAGTGTCCGCCCTGCACGGAGAGACGTGTTGGCGCCAAACACACACACACACCCGGCCTGCTGGAGCTCCGCAGGCTGTGCAGAAATCAAACATGGGCGCCACCGCCGTGCAAAGATGTCACTTCCTAAAGCCATTAAGGCGAATATTCACACAGCCCGACTGGCTTTCCTGCTCACTGCTGGGACCGCCGACACGGCCACCTCACAGGCGGTGACATTAATGTGTGAGAGAGGCACAAAGAGAGCTGGAAAAGATATAAAGAAAGAAAAAGGAGAGGGGGGAGGCGGGGGGGAGCAGGCCCCGTGGCCTGGATAAACCATCCGGGGCAGACCCTGGCACAGAGAGCTCCACACACGGGCATATTGTTCACGCTGCCCCGCTCTTACCTCCGGTGCTGTCCACGTTATTCCGCCCACACACCCGGTCCGACCTGCAGGGACGCAAACGGAGGCTCCGGCTGCACACACAGCTTCAGTTCAGGGCTTTTATTTCTGTGATATATATTTTTGTATGCCTCCACTGTGGGAACCTCCAGAGCTGCAGTCTGTCTCCTCCACCTCCACGGCACAACAGCTCTATTGTACCGCGCGTCCCGCCGGGTCCTAAACCCCGCCGAGTCCCCTCCAGCCCGGGAGCGCTCGATTTGTGCACCGGCACTAACCTCCCCACACACACTACTACACTTTGGTGCTCAACCAGTGGTGGGGGAAGTATTCATATCCTGTACCTCAGTATAAAAATACTCTGTTACTGTTTAAAAAAAGTCCCCTGTGAAAGTTCAAAATAGCTAAAAAAAAAAAGGAAGGTACAAAATAAAAGATGAATTGATCAAGTAAAAGTCCTGCATTGAAATTGTTACTTAAATAAATGCATATATATAGTCAGGAGAATATAGGTAAACTATTAAAAGTAAAAAGTACTCAATGAAAAAAGAGAAAAGTCACAGTGAAAGTTCAAAATAGTTAAAAAATAAAAAAATGATAAAAGATGAAATGATATAAGAAAACAAAATGATGGAGAAAGTACTCAGATTCTATACTGCAGTAAAAGTACTAATATCTCAGTATAAAAATGCTCTGTTGCAAGTAAAAGTCCTGCATTGAAAATGTTACTTAAATAAATGAGGAAGGAAAATATAGTTAAAATATTAAAAGAAAAAAGTACTCCATGCAGAAAATTCCCTTGTGAAAGTTCAAAATACTTTTTAACATGTTTACATGTTAAAAATAAATAAAAGATGACATGATTAAAAGTCCTGAAAAGGTTAGCTGAGTAAAAATTGTTATTAAAGTATTAAAAGGAAAAAGTACTCAATGCAGAAGAAGGTATTAACAAACTAGATGGCAATTACTTTTTTAGTACTTTTCCTTGTACTTAAGTATATGTACTTAGTTACTTTCTACCACATCAACAATGATCACACACTGATATTAAATAACCAGACTGTCACCAGTGTGCTTTCACATCTCTTTCTATTTTTAATGTGACTCTGCCATTTTACAAAGACAGGCTGTCACTGAAGTGTAGAAACAACAAATTACAGACAAATGTGCATTCACGAGGACAAACTACTCTACAAAAACTTGATGCTCGAGTACAAAAGATTTACAAATACAAAAGTACAACACAACAAGGCCCTATTTACTTTTTTTTCTTAAAGGCATCTGTACAAAACAGTTTGATCTTTCAGGGTAATTCCAGCTTGAACTAAATCTGGAGTGTCATGTATTCTGTCGCTCATAAAGGGATAAACGACAAACACAGACGGGGTGAAGTCGAGCTGTTAGCCATCAACTTAAACAATCAGCAGCGAGACATACGATGGAAATGCTGCTTCAGTAGGTGGAAGTCAAATAGCTGAAGTGAAAGCAGCGAAGTGTGATTGCACGTTGTTGTTAAAACCCCCATGACTCACTCTGCTTCAGAAAAAACGCTCAAGTGAGTGTTTCAATTAAAAGTAAAAAAAAAAACTTTTATATTGAAACGATGTGCTTCTATAACAACACCAAGGACAATAATTCACTAATTTGATGAGTGATATTAACTTTTTTTTTTTTAACCACCGTAACACAAAATCCACACAGTCAGAAAAGAAGATTATTTACATTTTTAGTATGTGCAAAAATTTAAAAAAGCTCAAATTTAACTTGAGGAGCTTTTAACAGAAGTTGATCAGGTTTCAAAGGGGAAACAGGACGTTCCTCTTGTATTTTGTATGTATGTTGACCTTAAACCCACCTGGTTTTGCTGACGAGAGAGAAGAGGGGAACTACACTGACTCAGGAGGACAGATTATTCACTATGCTGGGATTTTTGATTGATGAGGTTTTTCCACACTAAAACACGAGAGTGAAAGAGCCTGAAAACAAAAATGGAAGTCACACATAATGAAACTTTTACTGAAAATGATAACATGAACTTGTATCTATACAAAAACATTCAGTACAGAGTATAAAACAAATATTACAAAATAACAATAATAAAAAAAATAATGATCACGAGTGGCCTCCATCAAAAACCCAGTCATTTCACACGTGTTACACTATTCAGTGCAAACACATCACTTAATGTGAACAGCAAGACGCACTCAAACTTTCACAGCTGAACTTTGGCCTAACAGATATCAATAAAGATGTAGTTATTGTCTACACAGCATGTCTCAAATATACACATTTTAAATCAAGTCCGTTATCTAAACCACATACACAAATAGATCCTTGTAAAGAAATACAAATGATTTATACATTTATAAAATATTTTCCCTCAGGCATTCTTGTGCTCATGTTTTTTTTCCCCATTACAACGACGGTTTCGGACAAAAGAAGCTTTAAATTAAAATGAATTTACAGCAAAGAGCTACATTCACAATCGATAAAAGCAACAGAATTATTGAATACATTCATTGAAATATAAATATTCACAGCACTCTTAGCAACGAATGGATGTTAAGTGGTTTACAGCAAATGTTTTTAAATGACGGAGGGCTCAATTTTAGTCTGCAGGCTCGTGCTTGATGGACTGATTGGTTTTATCCAAGGCTTTATCAAACACAGTCTTCCACAGATTTCATTCCTAACCTAAACTTTGAGGGCAGAAACAGGCAAATAATCAAACGTTACTCATGTTGAACCAGATCTGGACGGCTAGAAAAATCTCATTCTGACGTCTGACAAGCGGTTTGTTTCGATGTGGGGTCGTTCACAAGCCCATCTGCATGTCGGCGAAGTTGAAGAAGTTGTCCACGTCTCGAGAGGACGTATTTTTGTTATCAGAGACAAAAACCTGTTAAACAAAAAAACATCAAATATTCTAGTTTTTTTCCCACAAAAAAAGAGAATAGATTTGTGTGAAAAAAGAAAGGATGCATGCCACAGCTACAGCACAGTTACCTTGGTCCCACTGAACACTTCATTAGCAATGTTCTTGCAGGCTTCTACGACTCCGGTGCCGTTGAGCTCGAGGGCGACAACAGGACCTTTAGTAATAAGACATGAAAGTCACAATCCAACAGAACAGACCAAACTCTTATTTTGGAGATGTACAACTGCTGAACGACTCTACAGCAACATCATTACACCACAGCTGAATACAGGTGTCCCTCTTCAGCGATTTCAGTGTACCAGAGCATCGCTGGAAAACCAGAAGTCAGCAATGTTGGTATAATAAAAATCATTTGAGCGATCATTTTTTTTAAGCTTATGACAAATGGCAGGAAGTATTGGCAAACTGGCCTGAGAGGGAAGGTTTAAGTATTTCGGTCAGAGAAATAATCCAAAACTAACAGAGCAAAATGAGCATTTGATACAGCAGCTTACAAAATAAGTCATTATTAACAGAATTTTTTATGGATATTGGAAGATAATAAACTGACCTTTACCAGCTTTGACAGTTTCAGACACACACAGTTTGTTTCACTCTGCTTCGCTGTAGTTTGTACAACACAGCCTGACATTCTCATCATATGCAAATGAAAGTGCTGTAGCTGTAGGCCACAAGTCCTCAAAATTTTAAATGACTGAGTGTCGATTTTGGAAGAAATGCGCACAGAAAAGCCTTGTTAAAAGTGTTCAACCTCACGTTTACACTCTTCATCCATGACATTTGTGATTGTTCTCAAAGTGGCATTAAACATTAAATAGCTACTTAATTAATAGTAGTAGTAAACATTAATAGTGTTTGGAGATAAGACAGATCACACAGATCTGTCCCCACGAAGTTTGACTAACTTTCCATGCTCCCTGAAACCTTCTTTTGTCCTCTACAATGCAGCATTTTTTTTCTGCGGTGGCTTTTATGTCTCACTTCCACTTTAAAACTGCCGTCGTCCAGTGAATTGCTAACTTTAGCTAAGAGCACAGACAGCACAGTATTCCTAAGACACTGGAGAGGTGCCACTATTTTCCATGCAACCAGTTAGTGTTCATTTCTAACCACAGAAATGCTTATTAAGGGAGCAGTGTGTAAAATGTAGGCTTCTAAAAGTGAAAGTATTGAAATGGACAGTGAATGATTATAATACAGGGCGTGCCGCACTTTGAGAAACTATGTTGTTAACTTATGAAACAACTTTGAGTCGATTAAGATTAATCAAACCAGCCTGAGACGGCTCTTGAGAAGCTTTGGAGATATTTTAGAGCAACAGCAAAACAAAAGAGATGGCAAAACAAAAAGAAGACCACCTTTAGTGATCCACTCCACCAGATCGTCTGCGTTGCTCTGAAACACTCTCTTCACATCTTCAGGTCGCATCGAGACTTCTTTCGTCTGGATCAGCACAAAGCCCTTAGCCACCGCCTGTGCAGAAGAGATGGAAAAAAGGTTATGTAATAAAAAGTCCAAAAAGTTTGCAGCGAAACACCAAATATGTAAAGAATCCCTCATGCGTACACACAGAGGAGATAAACTGTAAAGATGTGACCTGTCCCACATGTGGATCCAGTTTAGTGCTTGTGCGAATGAGTAATGCATATTTTGCCAACAACACAAATGTCACTGGAATGTTTCAACAGCAACACATCGAGCTCAACACTGAAATCCTTCTGCAAGTTCACACTCAGCTGAACATAAGAAACTGAAACTCTTATCATCTTGAATACTTTGAGAACACTAAGCATATAAAAAGATTTTAAATATTTATATGCTAATTAATGGAATACGTCAGTGTCCCAGATCAGAAAGAAATGCTGATGTGTGTCTCAAAACAACAAACACATTATGGTGCTGCAGCATTTTAAACTCCATTTCATGTATGTTCAGAAGAAATAACTGTGTGGCTTGATGAGACATGTTCACTTTAAACCTTATGGATGTCAGTATTATTAGCTTTGGTAAAGATGCAACTCATTTCCTGTGGTCGATAACCGCTGGACTTCCTCACTAGTTAACTTTATTTAAGGTTTCTTTGTTAAACTTGTGTTCCCTCTATAAAAAAAGTCAGGCTGTGATAGTTAATACTGTTTTTTGCTTTAATTTCAATTCATTCTACAACCTTTTAAAGTCACAATCTCTTCAGCAATCTTTGCAGTACCTTTGTCGATAATCAGTAATCGTGGGCGTGTTTTTTGGTGTCACCTCAGTTTCTGTTTTGCCATCTGACAATTTTGCCATCTGTAGTCGTTGACCTTTCTTTTCTTCTTCTTTTTAGCCATAGTTACTGTTAAGCTACAACACTGACAGAGACTGGAAAAAAAAACAGCTCGTAGCTTCACACACAGGTGAGTTGAAGAGCAAGTCTGTTGTGTAAAAAGTGCACCACTCATGTTTTTTCAGGGAAATTCAACACCCAGGTTGTAATGCTGCAAATGCTGCAGGCTTTCATCAGTGGGCTCAGTCACCGTTGACAGTGGATAAAGCCAGAGACATTTCTTTAAATGTAAATCTTGAGACTATATCTTAAAAGGCATTTAGCGGTGAGGTTGCAGATTGCAAAAAAATCGAATACCCCTTCTTTTCCAATCTGTAGGAGAACATATAGTGGCTGCCACACACACACAAACACTAAATGCCCTCTGTAGAGCCAGTTTGTTTGCTCTGGGCTACTGTAGAAATGTGGTCATGCATCATGGTGAGCTCTGTGGAAGAGGAACACTTCCCTTTATAGATATGAAGGGCTCATTCTAAGGTGATAAGAGACTCATCAATTCTCAGTGTCATGTGATTATGAATGTCATAATCCATTTCTGCCAATAGATCCCCGTAAATCCTACAAACTGGTCCTTTAAAGCACAGCTGACTTTTATCAGTGTGTCATCAGTGAGTAAACTCTGAATCATATTCACAACACCATTTTTCCATTAACATAGTAAAACCCTCCTCACACTCAGTCCCCTCTCACCTCATCAATCAGTTTACGGGCGTTTGCGGTGGTGTAATCTCCAGCGAAGAAAACAAAGAGGCAGGACTCGTCACTGTCCTTGCGTCTCCCTCCCTTCGTCAAAGGCACAATGCTGCGCGAGGAGTCAGCGGAGATCCGAACAGACTTGAACTCTGACTCCGAGTCCGGAACTGGTACCGAATCCAAAACAGCTGTGGTCTCCGGCAGCAAGCTCCAGTTGTTCTCCCCGGACACCGGCGTGAAGTCGTGGATGTTGCTCCAGTTGTTGTTGAATATGCTGAGCCCGGCGTCCTTAAAGTGGAAGGCCAGTTCGGGGTAGTAGTACTGAAAGCAGCCGAACTTCATCCCCGTGGACGACTCGATGATGGGCTGGGTGGCGCAGCACAAGAACACCTCCATCTTTTTACAGTCCCGTGTGCGAAACTGCTGACAGGCCACCACGCACTTGATGTCTTTGCAGTCCCTGAAAAACACGCTGCCCTTGACAGGTCCTAGAACAATGCGGCAGTTGACGCAGTCGTCGATGGTGATGGTCGCCGAGTGGTCGAACACGTAGATGTTGCAGTTCTCGCACTCTTGGATGACAAACTGTTGCCCGTTCAGTTTCCCTGGGAGACGACCCACCGTGACGTCTTTGAGCCCCGTCAGCATGTAGTCTTTGGGATCAACCTGAGCCAAGAGAACAGGGAACACATGAGTATTTAAACTACATATTTAGAAATGAACCACAACAGTGTCTGATATAGTTTCACCTCCATCCAATAACACTACTGATATTTTTCTTTTTGTCTTTACTAGAACTGTTAAGATTAGTTGATTAATTGATTTGCTGTCAGCTATTAAATTAATAGCCAGCTATTTTGACAATCAATTAATCTTATCAAGCCTTTTTTTTGTCAAGAAAAAGGTGTCCTTTAGTCCTCTGTGACAATAAACGGAATATATTTAGTTTCTGGACAAAAGAAGACATTTGAGGAGATTTAGTTTAATCTCCATCATTCAATAACAATAATGACATTTTTCAAGAATTTAAAGTAACTACTGTAATTTAAAGTAGCTGCAACAATCAATTGATTAATCGATTTGTTGTCCACTTTTAAATTAATTTCCAGCTATTTTGATAATCTACAAATTGTTTTGAATGATCTTTTTCAGGAAATGTGTCCAATTCTCTGATTTCAGCTTCTCAAATGTGAATAATTTCTGGTTTCTTTAGTCTTCTTTGACTAGAAAGTGAATATCTTAAGGCTGTGGACCAAATAAAACTTTTGAGAACGTCACTTTGGTGCTTTTAGATATAGAGATGAAGACTTTTCACCATTTCTAGACCAAACAACTAATCGATTAATTGACAGTGAAAGCAGCAGTTTCAGACTTGGTCTTAACTCCAAGTCTGCGGCAGAACATATTTCAGCCGTTTAGACACTCTTGCACCAGTCACTCATGGTATCTATAATTTTATTTTCCCTCTAACATCACAGTTAGTTTGGCTTTTCCCATGCAGATATCTGATACCTCGTGGACTTACAGGGGGACTATTTTCAGACTCCACAACGGGATATTACACAATGTAGTTTATTCATTCAGCCTGCCACACTCAGGGTGCAACATCCCATGAGTCAAAACGGAAACTGAACCACAACACAATTCAGTCAACGCCCATAATGTCTGAACAAGCCCTGTTAAGAGTGGTCAGCTGTGGAGTAATCTGATAATGAGATAACACTCATGGACGCAGAGAGAGAGAGAGAGAGAGAGAGAGAGAGAGAGAGAGAGAGAGAGAGAGAGAGAGATGTGAACTTATAATGAGCAGATTGCATGCATCCCCCTTTTGACTTGTTAGGTAACAGTTTGCATGTAAAGTTTGTGGTATTGGCAGCCACAGAAAATCAGAATATCAAGAGGGTCAGTTAAGCTCAGAGACATTATAAAGGGCAGCTACGCTTTTACAAATAAATCAAACATTTAAAAAGGTCAATATAACTCCTCTTGAGAGATTTACAGCAGCTGTGAAAAGCCTTCATAAACTGTAAGTAAACAGTGTCAGAAAATACAAATATCAACTATACAAGTTGGTGAAACAGTCTCACTGACGCCTATAGAGGCATTATAAAGGGAAGCTACACTTTTTAGATTTTAAATCAGACATTTAAAAGTGTAAATTTTACAGCAGCTGTCTGAAAAGATGCAAAGCCACCATAAACTGTAAGTAAACAGTGTTGGTAGCTGCAGGAAATCAGGTCAGAAACACAAAAATCAACAATACAGATTTGTGCCGGAGGATCAATGGCGCTCACAGAAGTCAGCTACACATTTTTATTATAAATCAGATATTAAAAAGGTAAATTAAAAAAAAAGGAGATTTACAGCAGCTGCTTGTAAGCATATAAAGCCACCATAAAGTATTTAGTGTCGGAAGCTGCAGGAAATCAGGTCAGAAACACAAAAATCAACAATGCAGATTGCTACACTTTTACATTTTAAATCAGACATTTAAAGGGTCAAGGAATAAAGTTTCCTTTAAACACGCAAAGCAATCATAGCCTGCATGCAAACAGTGTTGGCAGCTGCAGGAAATCAGTATATCAACAATACAGGTTGGTGCAAGAGGCTCATGGAGACATTATAGAGGGCAGCTACACTTTTACACACATTTACCTTGAAAATAAGACATTTAACAGGTAAATTTGCAGATATAAAGCAGCTGCATTGACGCTGGTTTATAGTTAAACCTTCAGCTGGTTCAGACCTCCATGCCCAGGTGTATTTTTTAGGTGATAATCAGTGAAAATGCGTGCAGGTCGTCACCTTTTCTCTCTTGTCCCAGCTGTACTGCTTCGGAGGTTCGTTGCTGTTGTTGCCAAGGGGAACCGCGCTGCTAGTCGTCGTACTTTCCACAGTCGTCGTTGTCTCTTTTTCCGGAGACTTTCTTTTGGATTTTTTCGAGAAGAAGCAGCCCATTTTTCCCTTTTTTCTCTTTCGGCTCTGTCGGTTTCCTGACTCGAAGCGTTATGAATGCAGAGTAGGAGAAAATGTGAAGCTGAAAGATTACGTGCACTTAAGTTGACAAGGTTTTTTTTTTTTTTAAGCTTCCTGTTTCTCAGACCTGGTTGCGCAGCCAATCGGAGTCGTGGTAGCGTTTACAGCAGCCAATCACAGAGCTGGACAGAGTGACGTAGACAAGTGGTGGGGGCGTGCACTTGTGAGGCATTTGAGGGCGTTTGGAAAAGACAGCTTCAAATGTATGTAAGAGCAATGTTATGGAAAAAAAGATCACGTAAGTCATAATAATGATAAAACTTTATGAAAATAATTTGTTAGTATATTAAAATAATTATTTATCATCCCAAAATAATAAGAAACATCTTCAAAAATGATACGTTTGTAGTTTAAAATAATGGGAAATCTTCTCAAAATAATAAGTTAGTATATCAATATAATGGTGTAGTATCTTAAAATTGTGAATTAAAATCTCAAAATTGTGAGTTAGTATCTAAAAATGCAAAATAATGAGAAACTTCCTCAAGATTAGTTAGTAATTATCTATAAAATATATCAACTAGAGGCTAATATAAGTCATTATGTTATTATTTGAGATAGTACATTATCATTTTAAAATACTAACTGATTATTTTAAGGAAGCTAATAATAATGACTTACAGGATCTTTGCTTTTTCAATACATTTGCAGACATGGTCTTCCAGGGGTCATTAAAAAAACACAGATGTCCAAGTTTCATGTTCAAGTACATATTCTAATTTTGTCTAGTACAGATTGGCTGTTATTGTGAATATTTTATAGAAATGAATCCATCCTCTGTATTTTTTCTGTGGCCAAATAGTTACACGTCACACATTTTACAACTAACATGGTCTCAAATAAGATTTACCTCACCACCACTTTCATGAACTGTCAGGGAGGACCACCCAGGTAGAATCAAAAAGTTCTTCATTTTCCAGATTTCCTTAAACACACCGTTATCCACATTGGGCGCACCTCTCTGGGTGTTGTCTTCACCACAAAAAGCTTCTTATACTGACTTAAAATATCTTATATAAAACAATAATATCATTAGATTATATAAAAATGACTGAAGAGAGTGCCGAATCAAACCATTCAAATCATTCAAAGTTTTTTACACACCTGCCAAGTTAATAAGATTTGCAGTGCAGCAAAGTTTGAGCTATATAAAAATAACACAGCCATGCACAACAAACCTCAAACAGCATGTAACCATGTCCAGACAGACATCAGATTAGCTTGCAACTTAAGCCACTCAGCCACTCTAATAATAGGTAATCCCCCATCATGCTTATGTGAGAAATGCTCTGAGGCGTGGCCTTTCTGTACATCCCCTTTTTATTCTGTGTGACCACATGCCCATTAAATGAGGCCGTGTACGGTAAATGCTTTATTACAGGAGTGTCTGAGTATTACATTTCATACAGTGTGAAACATAAAAATTTCAGGGTGAGAAAGGAAAATAATCCACTGAGAAAATTAAAAATTAAATCCTGGAGTGTTCTTTAAATACTTGATGGTTCACTGCAGACTTCAGAGTTTTCCTTTACCCCCCAACAACAGCTGGTCCTCGCCTCTTCACAGTGCTGATAAAACTTATGATAAAACAACATCTGGTGACTGACTGGCTCCCAAATGTATTTTCAGCTGCTACCATAGCATCAGCTTTGAATTCATTTGAAGAAATTCACCCACTTTTCTCTCCTCTCTCACAGGTTCAGCAGCGATGACTGCAGAGGACCTTGTTGGGAAAATACAAGGCCAGTTACAGAAACCAGTTACACTGTTATAGCACATAGCACAGCTGGATTTACCTGTTTGGAGGCCTTAAATGACTGTTGAATGACCCCCCTGACCCCTCCCGTCCCCACTATCACTTCCCCTTTGCTCTCTGTGCTTCGTGCATGCATCCCATCACCTCCAGAGCCAATTCAGACCTGCATTAGCGTGTGCTTGGTGATCACAAGTGGACAGCTCTATGTGCCGGTGTGAATGCAGCAAAGATGCATTGAGGTCTCATCACTCAGACCACATTTGGAGGCAGTTTAGGTTGCATATCTGTCTTCGGCCACACCAGAGAAGTTGCATACTCAACCGACGTCCTCTTCTTATGCGTGGTGAACGTTAGTGTCACAGTAAAATGCAACACCAGGCAACATGAACCACAACAGGCAGAGTGCACACAGAACAAGCTATCTAATTTCCACTTTTTTAGTTGCGTCTTCCTCTTCTTTTGATTTCCAGCAGACCAGGCACAGTTCAGTGCATTGCTTCCCCCAACCGCTTAAAAACAACAAAGCTTTTGGTCTTTGCAAATGGAAATGATGGAAGTCTTTATTTGCACATAGAGTGGGGAAGTGAGTCCAATCACAAGTGGCCACTCGAGATGCATGTGGAGATGCATGTTAATGCAGGTCTGACCTGGCTCACTCAGAGCTGTCAGCTTGTGATGTGACCAGATGACCTAAGGTGTTAAAGTTCACACAGGCCTGACCACAGCCCAGGTTCCCTTAAATTAATAAATTAAATTAATCTTTATTCAAGAGACATGCACAATATGAGTACAGTGTGAACTTAAATAATTAAACTCAAATTCATTAGATTTAGTTGTACACAACACAACAGAAACATTATCACCTTACATGCATGTTTACATATTTGGAGTCATATTTCTGTCTAGTTTAGGGTTAGGGTTAGGTTAGGGTTATATGAGAAATAAAAGTCTGATATTTACTCTGTCTTAGCTCTGGTTTTGGTCTCCCTCAACCACTGAGAGAAATATGAATATGCCCTGAGTTCACTGGCTGCTAACTTTGTCTGCCTTTTGGTGATGAACATTACATTTGGTTTATCAGAGCTTTGACGGGCCTGTCTGTCTCTGTAAAAGAGGTTGATGAGGGCAGTAAGAGCAAAGTTGCAGCTGTAAGAAACAAAACAGTGAACAGAAACAGCTGAAACACTCCTGAAGAGAGGACCTGCAGTGTCAGCCAAGCTGTGGGTTCACCTCTACTAGATACACCTTCACATTAAACATGAGCATTTGTGCATTATTTTAAAAAGTATGTATATATCAGTGCAGCTTTAAAGTCTAAATTAAAATGAAATAAAATAATAAACATTGCTCTGGTTCCCTCGTAGTGCCCCCCCCCCTCCAGCTGTATCCACCTGGTATCACGCCCCCCGCCACCCCACTACTATCTCTCTTATTATCCAAAGCGGATATCTGCGTGCTTCTACTTTTCTTGCAAAATCCTTTTTCCTTTTTTCTTTTTTTTTTGTAACGTCCAGGCAGCAGCTCATGTGGATTTCCTGTTTTGAAGAGGGGCTGAGCCGCACACATCCATCATCATAATCATCATCCTCACAATCCGGAGGACCGTGACTCAGTGGCCTGAAACCGTCCGGCTCCTCGGTGGCGGTCCCGGGCTCCTCTCCGTGATTTGCTCTCCTCTCTCTCTCCTCTCTCCTCTCTCTCCTGAGCGCAGTGTGCCTTTAAAAGGTTGAACTCCCGGTTCACGGTGTGCAAACACTGGATCGCTTTCCCTTTCTCTCTCTCTCTCTCTCGGCTCAGCTGTGCGTAACCCCCGGCGGTGACATGGCATAGAGGCGCTGTGCTGTCAGCCGCAGCCGCAGCAAACAGCAGCATCCACCCCGCTCCATGGACGCGCTCCGACGGCGGCCGAGGCGCAGCGGAGCCCTGGACGCGGCGCTGCCCGCCTGGGTCGCGCTGCTGCTGGGAGCCGCTCCGGGGCTGAGGGCGGAGGACGACGCGATGGAGGAGCTCGCCACCGAGAAGGAGGCTGAGGAAAGTCACCGGCAGGACAGCGTCAATTTGCTGACATTCATCCTGCTGCTGACCCTCACCATCCTCACCATATGGCTCTTCAAGCACAGGCGCGTCCGGTTCCTCCACGAAACCGGGCTGGCGATGATTTACGGTGAGGTTTATGGGATCACACACACACACATACACACACATACGCACACACTCACATGCACCGTCACAACCACCACTAACACCTTCCCGCAGGCTTTGCGTGATTCAGCCTCCCGTGTGGTTGTTGGGAGCAGAAACCTGAGGATGGTTTTGAACCAGACGCGCTCCTGATTGTCTGGGCCGGTGCTGATTTCTAGAAGGTGCTGTCGGCTGCTCAGCCTTCACTAACTCTCCACCAGGCTGCTGCTGCGTGTGAGGCTTCACCCTCACTGACTGACTGGCTGGAGATCAGCACCCTCACACACACTTAAACACTGTCTGTGGTGTAATAAACGAAATCAGTGGTGACCTTGATGCATGCTGTGTCGCTTTGTCAGCTGTGACACCATCTAGTATTTTACAGTAAAGTACACAAGGGCAATGAGGGAAAAGAGGAGGTGGTGATGCAGGACAGAGAAAGCGATGACATGCATGTTGTGCATATGTTTTATGGGCTCAGTCTCCACATTAACTGGCTCAAAGAGCAATCAGTACATGGGTGCTGTGTATTATAAAAAGGAGATTACCCATTAGTGGAAAGGTCTGGATGTGTTTCTGTGTTTATTCCTGCAGGCAGTAATATTCAGCCAATGCACTAAAATGCTGCACAGACACAAACTGAGACAGCTCAGATCAGTCTAGCAGAGAAGAAACTCCTCCTACCGAAAACATAAAGTTTAAAATAAACACGACTGGAGGCTCACACGTTTGCAGGGTAACATTCAGCTCAACTATTTTAGTAATAATCTTTCTGACCTCTAGACCACATTTGTGCTTTTTCTTTACCATGACTCCACTCAGTCAGAGCTGCAAATGTCACTTATTAACCAGAAAAAAAAAGCAGACTTTGGTTTGTTTTTTTAATGCTTTACAAATAAACAGACCTTTTATAAGCCGCTTTTGTAGTTTTCCAGCTTCACATCTATGCAGCATGTCCCGGCAGAAGGTCAAAGACACAGACTGACAGTAATGTTACAACAGAGACCAGAGGTGGAAGCATCACTCTACCTCAGTATGTGTTGCATGCATCTATTAATAAATATCTGGAAGCAGTGTATTAAACATTTATCATCATTTCTGTCAAGCTGTTAAAACCAGATACTTTTGTACTATTTAGTGGATCCGGTGTGATATGATGGAGTTGACCCCAGCTTTCTATCAGGTCACTCTGTGTGTATGTTTTGGACTATCACCAGTATAAAAGTGCTGCTAAGCGGGAAACCTTGTCACAATATTGATTTGCTGTATAAAGAGCAGACTCTACAGAAAACCCCGTGTTTTCAGTCGGTGTATTCGGTGGCATATTGTGGCATGCTAATCAAATCAAATCGATGAAGCAGGAACAGGTTAATAAAAAGGTTTTTAGTGCCAGTTTTGTGCAGGACTGACATCTCATCAAACGGTCATTTCCTTTTTATGGCTCTTCCTGCTCCAAAAATATGGAACTTCCCATTAGTGGAAAGAACCTAACGTTTGTGAACTCTGTCATCTGAGAAGATTTAGCAAGGAGGTGAGACAACAGGCGGTTTAATTCTCAGCATCAACCCAGTGTCTGTTGCAAAACTGTCACTCTTTATTCTCGTGGTTAGGCCAAAGCCAGAGTGCGATGTTCGAGGTTAACCCTCTGTTAGGGAGAGCGAGAGCGGTGCTAGCAGCTTTTGCTCTGCCATGTCTCCTGCAGATAACTGCTGTCTGATCAGAGGATTTATGTTCTCGAACTGCCGGCCTCATTCCTTTCTTCCTGGCTTTAGCTCTGCCCACAAGCTTGTGCTCGCTGTCTCCCCATTTTTCTTCCTTTGCTCTGCTGCTCCCTGCGTGTCACCGCCTCATCCTGGGGGCTCGTAACACAGAAGCGTCTAGAAAATGACCCTGCGCTGAGCAATTGAGTGGATGAGTTAGATTTTGGTTGCATTCATCTTTGGGTAATTGTAGTTTCTTGACCTCATTTATTAGCCGAGGCTGCACCCATGAAAATAAAGTCTAAAGCTGTACTCATCATCTGCCTCTTATTGTCCTACTGTCATTGTTTCTTCCTCAGGTTTGCTGGTAGGCGTGATCCTGCGATACGGCATCCCCGCCACCAGCTACCACAACAAGACACCCCCGAGCTGCTCGCTGAAGGAAGGGCCTGTCAGCACCCTGCTGCTTAATGTCAGTGGCAAGTTCTTTGAGTACACCCTCAAAGGGGAGATCAACTCCAGAGAAATTAACAATGTGGAGCAGAATGATATGCTGCGAAAGGTAACAGTTGGGAAAAAAGACATCAATTTTTCACCTCTGCATTTGTCAGATTTGCCTTGTTGCCTCTGTTAATTTATGATCTGTTTCCAGGTGACATTTGACCCTGAAGTATTCTTCAACATATTGCTGCCTCCAATTATTTTCCATGCCGGATACAGTCTAAAGAAGGTGAGATGTGGCGTGTAAAAGTCAGCGCTTGTGATTTTGTGTGAGACCCATTCAAGTGAGGCGATCTCGCCGCGTGGACCAGGTGGACATATCTGCTGCCACAAACTGCTGTCTCATTGGACAGATGGTTAGCTAAGAAAAACCCCCATTGGCCAAAGTGAGAGCATTTAGTGTTTTCTGAAGACAAGTGGCCCTTTAGAGGGGAAGTCCAGAGCAGATGTCTTTCGTTTCCTCTCTGCCGTTTGCCCCGGCAAAGGAAAACGGCTGACGCTGACAATACAAGCAGTTTCTGCTTTTGATGGTTGTGGAGCAACAGATTTACTTAATGTGGGGAATCCTTGCTCTGTGTTTTTAATTACTAATCCATCGCCGTATTTACCAGTATGAGAACTACAGCAGGTGCTACTATTCATGTATGAGGACTGTGGGTTGCAGATCTCCAGTGTAGGTGCTTTAGTGCTCCAACCTTGAAATAATGGAGAGTGAAATGTGTTTAAACAGCTGGTGAGATCTGATCCACGTTCTTATTGTGAGGGTGTGCCTCAGTCTTATCCAATTATACAGTGATGGATGATATCAAGGAGAAGGCAGATGAGTGAGGGGAGATATCACTCTGCTTTGCTTCTCTGCAGAGCATCTTCTAAAGATCTGGCCATGGAGTTTTAATTCTGCTTCATCCGTGCTAGCAGATGTCGGTCTGTTGATTCATTGGATCAGTTGCCATCAAAGTTTGGAGAGACACTCCTGGCCCCCAGAGGATAGCGACTTTATTGATTGCCTAACCTTTCTCCTGTGGTTTATGAGCAAATACCTGAAGTGACACTCACATCAGCCTGAGCTGTACTTCCTGTTTGGGATAGTTAGAAGAGGTAAATTAGCAAAAAAGCCTCGATGTGGAGCCTCGAGACGCCAGCAGTTAGTAAAACAGAAGGTTAATACTTGTATTTTTGTTCTTTTCAAGATCTTTCTTGCTGTTTCATCACTGCCCTAAATTTATATGAACTTTTTTTCCAGTTGTGAGCGGCCCCTGTTTCCTGTGTGCAGAGCATTGTGGGAGAATAGTGTCCATCAACATCACATTCAGAAATTGACCTTATTTTGTAGCATACTGACTGTGAATGCACCATACACTATGAGAAATTAGTAAGTAGATTAGACCAGATTTTAGACCAAGCTTCAGGTTAATCTATTAGTGTGTAAAATATCCTGTGGAACCAACAAATGTGATGATTGATTACTTAAATGATTAATCAGTTATCAAAATTTTAGCTTAATGTTTAGTCAGTCCGTTTCCAAACGGATCGACTGTGGATTGATTGTTTCAGCATTATTGTACCATAGACTGTGAAATCTAGTCTGTGCTAATTATTAGTTCCCATTTTCTAAAAGTAGAAGATGTCTTGAGTTGTTTGTTCAAAGTTGTCCCTGTGAAAGTTTACAGCTTCAGATTGTAGTGTGTATTGACAGGCTTTTTTTTGTTTTCTGTTGAACTTGTAATTCAAGATGGAATTTGCTGAGTCAAACATCAGACCTCAGGAAATGGGAAACAGGAGGTCGTGTCAACCTTAATTTTAATCATCTGTTGTAGCTAGAGTTTGAACCACACCACAATGTCAACAGCTTTAGAGAGAGAGAGAAGGAGGGATAGGCTGTGATGTTTGTGAGCCTCTCGTGGTCGTGGAGTCGTCGATTCAGTTCATCATCTGCTTCTGATCGCTGTGCCGATACACGCAGGGCTGTAATTGATGTGTGCAAATGTTGACACAATTAGCCGTGTGTGTCATCTAACTGTGCTGCCGCAGAAGATCTGTCGTGTGTCCTGAACATGATCGCCACAGTGTTTGTTCTTCCCTTTTTTTTTCATTTTTTCATGTTTTATTTCTCACACATACACACACACACACACACACACACACAAAAATCACTCCTGACAGTGAGGAGGAAAAGGGGAACTTCCTTGAGAAATCTGAAATCAGCGTTTTTAGTTTGTAGATAGCGGTTGCACAGAGGATTGTGTGGGAGCAGGCGGGGGGAGATTGGCTATGGAAGTGATCTGGAGGGGCGTTTCGTGTCGTGCTCTTTGTTCTACAACCAGTCAAACAGCTGAATCTGTGTTTGTGTTTCTGATCCTGTTTGACAGAAAGTTACTTGCCCACCCACTGACCCAAAGTCCAAAGCGTTTCAGGACATTTGTTCTGTAACAGTAGAAATTGCTCAGTGTGAAAATGCACAACGTCTGAGAAGAGAAATGTTAAACTTGTGCACGAATCCTGTTTTCTTCCCTTGTCTTATTCTCCTCTTTTTTTCTTTTTCCAGAGACACTTCTTCAGGAATCTGGGCTCCATCATTACCTATGCCTTTCTTGGTACTGCCATCTCATGCTTTGTTATTGGGTGAGTGTCCACCCTCATGATAACGATAATGGTAACTTTGAAATCTGTAAATACTGTACATTTTTTTCGTTCTCCTCTCACCTACATCCTCAGGAATCTGATGTACGGTGTGGTCAAGCTCATGCAAGCGGTCGGCCAGCTGACTGACAAGTTCTACTACACCGACTGCCTTTTCTTTGGTGCCATTATCTCTGCGACAGACCCAGGTACGACACATGCTGACCAGGGTTGTGTGATTCAGTTTTTTTTTTTTTTTTACTGTATTTGTAAAATTAGATGTTGTCCAAATGTTTTTTTTCTATCTTATATCTCTGTGTGTAGTGACAGTGTTGGCCATCTTTAATGAGCTCCATGCAGACGGGGATCTGTACGCTCTGCTCTTCGGAGAAAGTGTTATGAATGACGCAGTGGCCATTGTGCTTTCCTCGTAAGTCACACTTCTGCCTTTATTAAACGAACATCTGCCAAACTCAACACTTTCCTTCCTCCTATACCACACGATGTACCACCTGCATGTTTCTTTTCTGAGCTTCTTTTCCCTCCTGATGTTGAAATCCAGCAATGAAGTGTGAGACAGAGCAGCTTTGCATCAGTGCTCCTTTTGACAGACAGACGGCACTCTGCCTCCCTCTGCTGGAAGATTATAAATTACCAACTACCTAAGATTTATTACTGAATTTCATTTTGGTGGATATATAACATTAACAAATCATGGAGATTGTTTTCCAGAAAGAACCAGTTATAATCAGTTCAAAGCCTTCATTTATGACATATTAAAAGTTTTTTTTTTTTTTGTATTCCAGGTCTATTGTTGCCTACCAGCCCAGTGGAGCAAACACACACATGTTTGATGCCTCAGCCTTCTTCAAATCCGTGGGGGTTTTCCTGGGTATTTTCAGCGGCTCCTTTGTGATGGGTGCAGCCACAGGAGTCGTCACTGCTCTCATATCCTTTCTCTAATTCCCTCTTTGAACAAAAGACAAATTCAAGAATGTTTTTTTTTTTGAGACGGTCTTAAAAGATAATGCACTAAATTTGTACCTTCATTACTATAATGGCTTGTCACCTTCAGGCAAGAACAAACTGACTTTCTCCTAATTTGTTTGTCTGTAGAAATATTAGTAGTTTTAATGCGATAATGTTGCTCATGAAAAACAGCTCCAATATTTAATTTAGTGTAACTCGTATATCTGTACTCAGGATTCAGCACCTTCCACTTTTTAAATTTGTTTTATTGCAAAGCTACTCATCCATAGAAAACAAGTGATCTACCTTAAACAAATAATGAAATACTAAAACCTTCAAATCTAAAAGTAAAATGAGTGTTATACCTATCATGCCTATTTTTTGGTATTTGGCCTTACATGACTACCTCCTGATATTTTACCTAAACATTCAGAAGAGGTGGTACATATATGTATATATGGGAACACATACATACAATTAGCCTGTACATTAGTGTAGATTGTACTCCGGGGGACAGAAACTAGACCCTCGATATCTGACAGCATAGTTACAGCGATTAGATCCAGATCGGTGTTGTGTCTTTAACTCGAGTCCCACGTCACCAAATTCACCAAGCTGCACTGTTTCCCTCTACTGGAGACGGCCCTCTTCTTCCTCATGTCCTGGAGCACCTTCCTGCTCGCCGAGGCCTGCGGGTTCACAGGTGAGCTGTACGAGAGCGCGGCTATCAAGGAAGCGGCTGCCATGTGGGAAGTAGGCCCAAGAAAGCTGTGGTCAGAATAATAAAAGAAACCCGTGTGTTCAGTATCTGAGAGACTCCCGTCTGACTTAAATTAATCAGATATTGTCTGTGACGATTCTCAGTTACTCAATAAATGTTTGTTAGAAAGATTAAGAAAATAATGATCAAATTTAAAGCAGCAGGTCGAGATATCTTTACTTGTCCTTAGTCTATGTCAAGCTCCAAAAATAGATCCTACATTTCCCACAATCCAACTCTACTGCACCTTTCAGTATACTTTCCTGTGAATTGTCTTCATCTTTTAAACTCTACGCTCCTGGTTTAGACACAGGTGTTTTTTCGAAAGAACCTAAAAGACTTTTTTCCAGATAATGTGTAAAATTCAATGATGATCCGAAGCTGCGTTTTATGGAGACAGAGTCTTTTAATTCCAACCTCACTCACGTTGTTGATTATGCTGAACAAAATCATTATGAGCTGTTCAAACTAAGTGCTGCTGAACCACCCTCAGAGAACTGAATCTGTCCGTTATACAAATGAAATGTGACAGGGACTTAACTGCAGATTACACAGCAGATGTGCAGCAGATGAATGTAATGCACAGTGGCAAAAACAATAACAGGACTGTAGAGCTAATCTTCGTTTCTGATGTCTCTGAACGAGTGAATTGTCGATCGCATATCCAAACCACGCGCTGACTCGCTGTGTGAAGGCTCCTTAATGTGTGTTTGCATGTTGTCTTACAGGCGTCGTGGCCGTGCTGTTCTGTGGCATTACGCAGGCTCACTACACCTACAACAACCTCTCAGAAGAATCCACAAAACGCATCAAGCAGGTAGCGTCTGACCGCTATTCACACGTGCCTCCCAGTTTATTTTGGACTGTTTTGGACCCCCTGATAGTAGGAAGAGGGTGCTCGGCCCCAGTGCCAGATGGCTCTATGATCAGCCTGCTGTGACCTTAATCGGGGTTGTCTGAGGACATCCCTCCTGACACGACTGTTTAGCTTCCCCGAGGGGGGTTCAGTCTTGAGGACAGGGTACAGATTAGCACAACACACAGCGTGACACATTTTGGATCAGTCTCCCCGGCAGGCTCTAGTTTTAAAGAAAGCCACACATGCTTATTACAAAGGCAAAGTTAAAGTACTTCACCGCTTAATATGCTAGTTTGCATTTTCATGTGTCTGTCCGTCGGTGTTTTTGGCCCCTCGCCCATAGCAACGTTAATGCACTGAGCACTGCACATGCACTGGGAGGTAAATTAAAAAAGAACTCCCCAAGCTTTCCTGGATTCAGAGGGAATAGATGAAGCTCGGAGAAGCAGGCAGAGGACTTTTCTAAAGCAGAGCAGTGTGCGAAATGTTTTGTGAAACTGAACCCGAATGTTTTAAGGCTCTTTCTGTGCATTTTTATTTTCATTCTTGCAGTGTGTTTATGCATGTCTAAATTGAAATTCATGATGAATGTTGTATTTTCTGTGCAGCTCTTTGAGGTCCTTCACTTCCTGGCGGAGAATTTCATCTTCTCCTACATGGGTTTGGCTCTGTTCACCTTCCAGAATCACATTTTCAGCCCCATTTTCATCATAGGAGCATTTGTATCCTTCAACGAACTTGCTTTTTTTGTTTCTGTTTCAGTTTAGGACTAGCCCTCTCGTAGAATTAAAATCTTTCACCAGCTGTAGAATTGGGTCATAGCTACGGCGATCCCTCCCCTGTGCAGGATTTTTGTGCTAGTTACATCCAAAAAGACAATCAGATTATTCCCGAAGCTCTCCAGAATTAAATTGTTCAGTCAAAGACTTCTTAACCTTCCTGTCAGATTGCCATATTCATCGGAAGAGCTTTCAACATTTATCCACTGTCCTTCCTTCTCAACCTTGGCAGAAGGCACAAGATTAAGGGAAACTTCCAGCATATGATGATGTTTGCAGGTATGAAAAGGGCACTTGTGTGTAAAAACTGAATGTTTTGATTTGTCTGAGTAACAGTCTTAAACTTAAAGATATTCAACTTACTGTCATACAAGAAGTCTTTGAACTTGAAGGTAGAACCGCAGATTTTTTTCCTTTTGGCTTGAAAAACTATTTATATAATTATCAAAATAGTTTGAAATTTTCTTTTAATTGATTAATTGACTCATCGTTGCAGCTCTGATGTGATCGGATGATTTTTGGGTGTGACCCTCTGCAGGTCTACGCGGGGCAATGGCGTTCGCTTTGGCCATCCGGGACACGGCCACCTACGCTCGCCAGATGATGTTCACCACCACGCTGCTTATCGTCTTCTTCACTGTCTGGGTGTTCGGCGGTGGGACGACGCCAATGCTGTCCTGGCTCCACATCAGGTGACATAAAAAAGACCATTTACTGTAATTGAATCATCTCCTCTGCACTCAGATAAACATATAGCTCCTTACAACTGAAACCCGTTAATTTCTCAAATGGAAAAAACTCAAATGTTGAATGTTGAGCGTTTTTCTTCCAAGTACAGTACAGTTCTTTTCAAAATAAGTCATCCGTATTTTACACATTTAATTATCTAAAGAAAGATCAGGCATGGTGTTTAGACAAAAATACCTAAACCTAAATTTTCACACTTTCTAAACAGGTGTGTAAATCTTCCATCTTGCATCTTGGGCAATATCATGAATTATCTTTTGAGATATGCATTCTCATATGAGTGACATAGGCTTTTTAATTATTTGTTTAAAAAAAGTGCCTTTAGCTTTAGCAACGCAATCACAACCGGTGCACCAGTGTGGGAACGTCGCCACAGACGCCAGATTGAAAAACTCCAGTATACTGCAGCATAAGGAGAAATTTATAGATATTTGTCTGTGAAAAGCTTAATCAGCATTATGTGATCTGGTTTGGCAAGGATTTGAATGTAACAGATGTTAATTTATATGAAATGTCTGGCGCTACACTATAGTTTTAAATAGTACATTTATTAATTATGTTGATTTCAGTGTAAATATTATAAGTGGAAGGACAGATAGACACCCAGCAAAGCAGAGATACATTTAATTTAAATAAACTCTGGACAGTAAACACTCTTTATATACTTTTTCTTAAACAAACTAGTGGACAAAAAAGCTGAAAGAACCGATTTAGTCTGTTATTGTATTTCCCCCTCACATTCGCAAGATTATCCAAATGCAAAGTGCATCATCTGCATATTTTTCCAATGTATTATTGACTTTGACAGCCGCTCTGAAACTCCCCCCCCTCCCTTTTTTTTTCTTTCTGTAGTCACTGCTCTCTGCTTTTGTGCGGCTTTTTGTGTTCGTCTGTATTTTCTCCAGCAGTGTGTCATTCCTCTCCAGTTCACATTATTAAATGTTCTTGTGCCGTCTGGTGGTACTGTCCAGGAGATGGGGCCAGAGTTCTCCACTGCTGCTCACTTTCTCCCATCCAGAGATTATAAATCACACAGACATTGTTGAAGATATCTAATATATCGTCTGCAATAGAAAATGCTTGAGGCTCTTCACTCTCAGACTCAGCTCTTAAAATCATTCCTGAGCTGTAAAAATACCTGTTTATCACCGAGCTGCCGGCACCACCAGCCGTCCTGACTTGAGATGTTATCAGACTGGTGCTTTGGTGCTCTGCTTGCATGGCTATCTGTCTGTTTGGAGCCCAGGCTTGTGCTTATTTTGTTTGACCGTGCTGCACTGGAAGCTTTTATTTGTCACGACAAAGCGGATTACGGGCCAGCTGATGTGTGTGTGACAGCGGCAGAGGCGGCCCGAACGAACTAGGCCCTGGTTAATATGAGTAATGCCTCCTCCGACCAAACAGAAACTGTTGTGGTGTGTGAAGGTTTAGAGCGTTGCCAAAATCTCCCCCCGCCCCGTGAACTCGTCGCCATAGTAACAGGGACATGTGGCTGGTATGCTGGTATCATCCGCTGTATATGTGCATAAATTTACACATTTTTACTCTTTATTAGGGGGGCAGAGAGGTGGTCGGAAATCACATTACATAGGACATTAAAAAGATATGATTGTATTTTTACATACAGTGTACTTTCCTCCTGTATCTAATACTGAATATTAAATCTACAGGATGTCATTTGCTGTTTTTATGACACAACCCTCTAGCTGGGAAAGACAAAAAAGAAACAGTTCAGGCGAGGCGGTGATGTTGATGAGCAGGATGTGATGGAGGACTGGTGCTGGGAGAGCAAAACGTCTAATGTGGGAAGAGACGCTGCTGGTTTCCGTTACTGGGGTTGTTTTTGATGGATGGCTCGTAAGCAGGCAGGCGTGCGGCTCATCACCGAGCCCCGGCGGCGACAGCCAGCGAGAGAGAGAGAGAGATCCCGACGTGCTCACGCTGAGAGGAGCGACTCATCTCCAGCTCTCCAACTCCACTGTGGAAAGTTTTAGGCGCACTTATATCTGTCACATTTGTTGATTTAATTTCAAGTTTTTGGATATAATGAGAATTTTAAGGAAGATTGCGTCAGTAAGTTAGTTTGAACTTTGGTAGAACAAGTAAGGAATACATTTTCACAAGAAGGAAAAAACCTAAAGCTGAATTGCAGCTGAAAATTAGCAAATTAAACTGCTGAAATAGCTGAAATAGTAAAAAAAAATAGTATATTTTATTTACTTGGTTTTTTTTTGGTGAAAGAAGTTGGCATGGCAGTTTAAATGGATGAAAAGCAGAACAGTTGTTGCTGACAGGTAAGTAGAGAAAGCAGTTGAATCATCAGTTGAGTAGTTTAAGTTATTTTGTCCTGCGATTGTTGTTGGGTTTTTTTTTATGTGTAGGCTTGAACATCTGTCGTGTTTCTGTGCCAAGTCAGAGGATTACTGCATGTCCTCAAAAACAGAGGATCATATTTGGGCCGAGACTGTTGCCAATTACTTTTTTAAAACACTGAGTGGTCACTGTTATCTGCTTAAACCCTCATTTATTTCTAGTCCTCCATTAAACTAAAACTCACTCAAATGACATGATTTTATCTTTTAACTTTGGCCAAAAAAAAAAAAAAAAGCGATTCAAGCGAAACAACATTTAATCCCCTACATGTGTTCAGTTCAGAGATTTGTGTTGCTTTTGCGACAGTTCCAGTTCCTCATAAAGAATTTCACAACAACATCAACAAGAAAATATTCCTCCTAATGCTGAAAATATTCCTCCTAATTCTGAAACTTTAATGTGTGTATGTTTATGATGTGACAGCTTTGGGAAGAGCAAAACATTGCACGAAGAGCGACGTCAACTTGGAAATTGGGAGTACTCCAGGTGCTGTATCTGAATGTGTGCAAACTCTTTGACAGTAACTGGTGTTGGGAAAGTGTGCGGTTTCTTCAGATGGGAATCTTTTCACTGTTTACTTCTGTTTTTTCTGATGGGAGGGCAACTTTAAAGGGCCAGGGGAAAAGTTGGGACTCCTGAGGTATTTTTCACAGAGTTGGGTGGCTGGTGTCAGAATAAGAAACGAAATAGATTTGATTCTTGAGTGGCAGTGTTTTTGGAGAGCAGGACTGAAAACCACTGGGCTGAAAAATTACTGCGTCACACACCAGCCCGGCTCCGGTTGAGGTGTTTCTGCCTGGGGAGTTACCATAGCATGATCAAGTGCTTTATTCAAGGCTTTTCTGTGGGTGATGTGAAAACTTGAGTCTGTTTCTGTGCTGTGTCCCTCCGGACCGTCCACCAAATTTTCACACAGCGGTGCAAAGAACAAATCGCACACTGTGCTCCCCAGAAGCAGCCCGACAGACACGCGCAAACTGATCTGAAAAGTATGTGTAAAAGAGGAAGGTAAGAAAAGAAACAGTAAAGGCTCCTCCATTTTTATTCTGTTCAGGATTGCAGGTCTTTCCCTCGAGGACATAAACCCTGCAAACAAAATTACTTGTGAGGAATTTTTGATGGACTTAAGGAAAGGAGGGAATGTTTTCAGGATTAGGACTAAAGGTTAGTGGGTGAACTGAAGTCAGTGGAGCACTCTCTTACGTAAAGTGTGCATATGGAAACGTGTGGCGCTTCCATATTGTTTCTTATCAGAGGAAACGTGTGCTGCGCTCTGCCTCCCTCGTTGTGGGCCCCCCCAGCAGTTGTGTCTTATTCTCAGGTCCATTCCTCCTCCAGATCCTTCCTGACGCAGCGCCAGCAGGCTTTGCACCGCCTTGTTTTTGCAGGTTCCTTGACCTCGGTGCAACCTCCACCTCCTGAGGATCCTCTGCACGTGTGGGGGTTTGTGTTTGAGAGAGTATAACATCCTAAAAGGAGGATACCCGCGGCCTGCTCCTTCTCAAACTGCGAGAGGCAGAAAGAAAAATGCTGTTGCTCGTTCACTCAGAAAGTTTCTCCTCTGCGTGGCTGTCATGGAAAAGTCTAAAGATAACCATGCACGTTAGTTTCCCTTCCTACTGCACAGTGTCTGCTGTAGCTTCAGATGGAGCCGCGAAAGGCCACACATCACCGCCTTGGCCTCTGTCCACAAGTATTAGTCTCAACTGCTCCAGAGCTTATGTGAATTAAAAGTGCCCGTTTAAAATCTGCTTGTGTTCAGTTTAATCCTCCTCTGCTGGTAAGAGACACCAGGAGGAAATTACTTATGTCCAGCTCTCAAAATTGTGTCAGTGTAGTACAGACGCTGAACCAACCAAAGGAAATTAGCTGTTTTGACCTGGAGTTACTCTTATTGAGATCTCTGTTGGGTTATTCACCATTAATCTCTCTCTCGTGCTTTACTTACATGTCACTGTTTCTTATGGATTGTTAATGATATTGGTATACTTTACAGTTTTAAATGCAAATACATCATTTTGTAGAATGAGTGGCCAATTTTGAGACATTTTTATGGTAAAACTTGTGTAGCTGATTTAATTTTAGTTCAAGAAATCAGCTGTAAAATAAAAAATAACAGTATATACAGTATAATCAAACTTAATCTAGCTACATTCACGTGTTTGAGGTTAAGCACAGCCCCACGTAACTATTTCAAGAGTCATGATTGAAACAGTTTCAGGAAGCACTGGCCAGCACTGAAAACTCAGGCTCTATCCAGCAGTGCTCAAAAATTGTATAAGAAATATAAGGTGCAAAAAAATCATATGATGGTTTTGTAGTTCCTGTCTTAGGGTTAAGATTGACATGATGACTTTCTGCTGTGGTGAAAACTGAGCTTGTCTAAAGGCTGTGGTTTTGTGTTTTTCGGGTGAAAAAGGTAGCAGCTCTTCCAAATCTGTCCCACATCTGATTTAAGCTAACTTCTATAAACTGCATATCTTTCGACTTCTCGTTGTTTTACATGTGTTGAGTTTTTTTCTGCAGCATTTTCCAGCAACCCAAAAGGTTTAGCAATCAGCTGTTTTGATGTGTGGGCTTTCAAAGCAACCACTGACAGCCGCGAAGAGAACAAATCTGCATTCTGCAGGTGCAGTAGCCACAAAACGATACAAGACTATTTCAGTCCAAGTGTGCTGCACTCAACGTCATGTCAGACACAGAGGAAGAAAAGCAGAGGTCACGAGTAAGGAAATTCTAGTCACACCGGATGAGTAGGTGAAAAATACTGCTGGTTGGCATCTCACCAAACATGAGCCACAAGTTATTTATATTTTCCACTTTTTCCTCCTGTGTTTCAGGGTTGGTGTGGACCCAGATCAAGACCTGCAGCCCTGCGGAGACAGCTTCCAGGTTTTACAGGGGGTGAGGATCTCACCAGTGTTGCTTTTGCTGCTAAAACAGTTCTGCTTTTTCAATTTTAGCAAAACCACAGTCAGCAAATTCGAGGACATGCAAATAGTTCCGTCTGTCGAGAGAGATGGGGGGTGAAATTTGCTGAACGTGACAGCGGAAGCAGAATAGCGCCATTGGTTGTGGTGTGCAATATGCATGGACTCACGATTCAGTGCTTTCACCATATATGAACATGAATGTTGTCGACACTGTTAAGCTGCACCCCACCATCCCAGGGTACTTATACATACTTTAACAGTCACTTCTTCTTGCTATCTATATATATCTATATCTCTATATCTCTATATCTATATTTCGACTGACGTTCATCCCAACGGGTTTGAGCTGATGTCTGAGAAAAGACCTATGACTACCATTACTTAATAAGACATCAAAGCACTCCTATGTGTCAAAACATATTCATCGGCCAAAACAGCAGCTTCGTAAGGGGTTTTAACCTTTTTCATTTATGAAGGTGGCAATAGAGGTAGGCATGCAGTTTTTAAGTTGTTAGAGAAACATTAAATTGCACAACTCTTCAAAGGTTTTAGCACGAGAGGCCCCACACCATCGATTAAACTGTGTCTCAAGATTACGTGCAAATTCAACATGAGTGTGTATCCTCTTTCCTGAAAGTCCTAAAGTCTGGATCCTTTTCTGTGAATTTGGGAACCAAACAGACATTAGTTGTAACATCAAACTCACACTTTCTCTGAACAAAGCCCCCAGAGTTTAGCCAACTGTTTTTTGCCTCATAACTTCCATTTCCCTCTGCTGTTTAAATTTCTCATGTTCCATTTGTAACTTTAACATTTGAACAACAAAGAACTTCTAAACCCACCGGCTGGACTGAGGGTGAAGTCGAAGGTTGCTTCCTCACATCCTCAGCTATGAATACTTCAGCCTCCTGAAATCTGGTTCTTAAAGAAATTTTTAGAGTTTCTTTTAGCTTTTTGTCATGTACCTGAAATCCATAGTGCTCAGTGATTTTTAACAATTGGTCCTTTCCACTGTTCAAAAAATCTCCTCAGATGGAGCGTGAATGAAATCCTCTATGGAGGCCATATTTCAAAAATCCTGTAACATAGCAAACAAGTAAAAAAATACTTACCAACCTAGTTACCCAGTGGTACAATCAATACACACCTTCAACAATTAGCACAACTCAATGGAGTCACAAACCCCCACTAATTAAGATCATGCCAACTACCTACCTAAACTCAACCCTAGTCTTCAGGCGGCTACTGGCGGGAGGCATTTAATCACCGAAATTAGTGGAACTGGAAAGCATCTGCAATGCAGCCACTCCCAGAATCCCACAGATGCGAACCTGAGCACATAGCTCTACCCAGTTTCACCGCCACAGCTCATAATTGCCGTCTTTAATGGAGCATCCCGGGATGTGGGGACCAGAATAAGTCAAGTCAGTTCATTTATATAGCACATTTAAATACAATAAAACATTTCACAAAGTGCTGCACAATATCAGATAGAAATAAAATGCACTTAAAGAAGAAAAGACAAGGCAATTAAAATCCAATTAACAACCATACACGTCCCCGGCTGCATTAAAAAAAAAAAAAAAACTCAAGCTCAAGTAAATGTGTTTAGCAGCTCACCCTCCCAAACCAGTGGAACTGGAAAGAACCTGCGATGCAGCCACTCCCAGAATCCCACAGTGAACCTGAACACGTGGGTCTACCCAGTTTCACCACCACAGGCTCCCTAAGTAGAACCTGTGGGATAAACCTACCAGCAGGAAAGAAACTCCAACAAACCATAATTCAACAGCTTAAAATTATTTTGAACTGAACAAATTGGACCCGGGCTGAACACAATCAGGACTGACGAAAACACTCTCTCATCCCAATGTATAGTTCTCCCACCACCCAACTTAATAAACTGCTAAATTACACAGGTTTCCACCAATCATTTCCTCAAGTGTGGATGAGCCCCCATTTTGTCATGAACTGGCTCAAAGTTCAGACAAATAAGGGAGAACATACATAAGGCAGAAGCCCAAAAGAAACTATCTATTAACCAAGTAATATTTACAAACCAAAGCACGAGGTGTGAACCGTCAGTAGGGTCAGTAATGTATGCGTGTGTTGAGGCAAGTGAAGTTAGTTTGTGTGTGTGTGTTGAATGCTGAAAGAAAAGACAAAAGAAAAGAACCAAACCAGAAGACCATGTGGAAGGTGAGATAGAGACTAGGCTGATTGACTCCCAGCTTTAACAGACTTTCTGGCTAATCAGCCCAGGTGAGCTGGCTCAGTAACGACTTCCTACTGCCAGACCCCAACCTGCAATGGGAGGAGAAAACAGAAGCAGACCAGGCAACATAGAAAGTCAGGAACTCGTCACAATATATACACACACATATCTCTTATATAAGCAAACATGCACACAACATCTGTTATAGTCCAGCTGTGTTTACTCATAATACCGAACTGTATAACAATGATGGAAACATCATAGAGCACAATGTCAAATATAATAAGACCAGTAACACATACAATGAGACTTATGTACATGAATCTGTTGCCCCACTGCATGCTGATATTATTTGCTGTACAACAACCTCATAGAATTACAATTGTATGACCAGCACTCAGCAAATAATGTTTTTTAACTCGATTTCAAAATAAGAGACCATGTTTTTCTTTTTTTGCTTCATCTACAATTGGCCAAATTAACTGGATGAGTTTAATTAGTTTTTATTATTTTAGCCTGATAACAACATGTTAGCCTGCATCCAGAGCTCTTAATGTAATTAATAAATCTTTATTATTTTTCTTGCAGGATGGCAGCCAGGCTGAAGGACAAAGTAAAACCAAACAGGAGAGTGCATGGCTTTTCAGGCTGTGGTACACCTTTGATCACAAGTATCCTTTCAGCGTTCTGCTTTACTATACAGAACCAGAGGATGAAAGCATCATGTGCTTTTAGGCCACTAGATAATTCATTGTTTGAAGCAGTGCAGCTCTTTGTGGTAATATCAAGTCTCACACTCGGATTATTGTCCAGGGCGTAGTTTGTTTCCCATTTGTGTGCTGTATGAACCATCAACCACACAGCTCATAATTGCTGTCTTTAATGGAGCATCCTGGTATGTGGGGACCAGAATAAGTCAAGTCAGTTCATTTATATAGCACATATAAATACAATAAAACATTGCCCAAAGTGCTGCACAACATCAGATAGAAATAAAAAAAACACTTAAAGAAGAAAAGACAAGGCAATTAAAATCTAATTAACACCCATACACGTCCTCGGCTGCATTAAAAAAAACTCAAGCTCAAGTAAATGTGTTTAGCAGCTCACCCTCCCATTTGCTCCCTGCTTCCCTCTCTGCTCAACAGTTGCCTCCCCAGGTGACTGATTGCGTAGCTGCTTTGGAGCGGGGCAGCTGTGTTTTGCAGCGGAGACTTTCTCCCTGGTGACACGTGCTAGATGCAGCTGAAGCGAGCAGGATTTCTCTCACGTCCCAGCACTGCAGAGGCTGATGTAAACACACATGATGCAGGGCTCTGCTGCGGGGAGTTCAGTGACTTTTCTGGGTGGAGTACCAGGCAGTGGACTGCTGGTTTTAACAACTCTGCTTGATTTCTGTTCAGACATGTTCGGACAGAGAGCAGACACGGAGCGATGACCCAACCAGCTGAACGAGGCTGGTGGGTTTTTTCAGCCTGACTAATTACCTTAAAAAAAAAAAGAGAGAGACAGAGAGAGAGATGGTTTACTGGTTCACGCTCCTGCTACACTGCTGCCAGGCATCGCAAATTTACTTCACCGTCAGCTGCTCACACAATCCCACACAGATTTAAACTCCAATTAAATCCTGCTGGCAGACATCCTCAGCATTATTAAGCCATAAATCATCATTTGTAATGTTTTTTTTATATTTTTTATGGGGGGTTACTACAGAAGAACTTCTTTTAGGAAATGGTTGACTGCAAGGCCTGTGTTAATCAAAGTAGAACGTAAACAGTTTATACTGAAATCAGCTCCTGTAAACTGTGTTTTATCAGATATTTGGGTGACACTCTCGTTATAAAACGTCTGTCAGCTGTAACTAACGGCTGATAATTTACCAGTGGCTTTATAGATTAGTTGAAGCCTTTAAATAGGAGTAACTTTAGGGATGCCAGGTTGAGGAAAATCCTCCTTTGTCTGAAACTGTGTTTTGGTAATGGACCGTTCGACCTCTTACCCACTGGGAAAAGGCTGCAGAACATCTGGACTTTCATTTGTAAACAGAAAGTAATATTTAAAACTTTTTATAAATTTGGGTTGCTAAGTTGTGAACAATCTTTTCACATTATTATAACTGATCTATAAAGCAGAAATATTTTATTAATTCCACATTAGAAATTGGTGCAGGTAGGATATTAACTGTTATAACTCCTATGTACTGTATTCAATGTGCTTATGTTCACTGATATGTTCTTTGAGTCGTTGTCCTTAATAAGTGTCCAGTTATCTGAAGCCCATCCTGACACACAGCGGCCCACCTCTCACCTCCACTCTGCCGGCGTACTGTGGGCCGCTGGCGAGCTGTCTGACCAGCCCCCAGGCATACGAGGTGAGTGTCCACACACACGCTAAAGGACAGTCTGCACACAGCAAATACACGGTGACACTCCTACATGACCGGTGATCTGTGAAAAATGCATGCTCACACTGCAGAGAGAATAAAAAAACATCTCACTGCATGTTGAAGGAATTCAAAGGAACAGTTCCACATTTTGGCATGTGCACTTATTTAAATTCTCGCTAAGAGTTAGATGAGAGGATTAGATGTGCAGTAAATATGAAGCCACAGCCAGTTAGCTTAGCTTAGCACAAAGACTGCTGGAAATAGGGGGAAACTGCTAGCCTGGTTCTGTCGAGTGTTGTCAAAATTCACCTCCCAGCTTCGATTAAAGTCATTAATCAACACAGAACCTCGTTTCAGTCTTGTCAAGGTGACTTAGAGGTGAGATCTTCTTACCTGACTGTCAGGAAGAAAGTTTAATAAGTTTATCGCCCAAAATGTCAAACAATTCCTTTAAAGACCTGGTGAAATTAGGCTCTTATTTTGCCTCTGTGTTGAATATTCATGTCACATGCTAAGTCACTATATATGGGTAATGGTGAGACCACTGTTGAAAACCTGCAGCATTTACAGGATTACAAACCAGGTGTTGGTGGCAACTTGGCTGGAAATAAATTCCCAATTAGGCTTTTGAAAAGACTTTTAACACAACAGACTCGCTCTCCATCTCACCTGCGTGTGAAGTGGCGATCTGTTTTTTCCCGTCTCTTCTAGCATCGTGTGTAAACCCTTATTACGGCCAAACAAACAAAGAAAAGGTTGATGACAACAGACAATGAAACTTGGGAGGTGAGGTCCAAAAACACAGGTGCAGTTACTGATTAACGGCACAGGTCACGTAAAATGGGACGAAATGCAGATATAAGCAGATTTAAACATTTGAAGTTACTTTCAGTCATATTTTCTGTCACTGTGTTAAAGGTCAACTTTATTTTTATGTATTCTTCTAGTATGAGACATTTTTCTACAGGCACTAATAAAATACTTTTTAACTGTGGAAAATTTTGTTACTGCTAAAATGAAAAAAAGATTTTTTTAGATGTTTTTCAAATCAGCAAAACAATCAAAGCCTTCTGGGAAACGGCTGATAGATGGTAGTTTTTCTTTTCTTTTATTTATGTTCGGACCTGAGCCCGGTGCCTCAGGAAGGCTCTCTGTGAATACTGAAGCCTTTTTCTCTCAGGAGAATTGTTAATACCGTCAAAGCATTCAGAGTGCCTGCCAGTAAACACACAAAGGACCGAGGCCTTCAGCAGGAGAGAAAATGGACAGTCAAGAAGCCTTTTTTGCATTCAAAGGACACACAAATGGCCCTTTTCAGCTCCACCTCAATGATGAGCACTGTTCTGCGCTCCAATATTTAAACACAGAAACAGCCATTGATGGGACGGTCACACTTGGATCCACTCTGGCAAATTCTCCTTTTCATTTCACGTGAAATACTCTCACATGGGAGGCTTTTGGCTCTTATTTTACTCGCCTTTCTCAGTAACCCAAAGAGCTCATCACTGTCGGGCTACAAAATCTAAACTGCATTTCTCCACTACGGAGTAGACGCAGATATTTTGTGATTATATTCAATTCTCTGGAAGTTTAGCTCTGTCTGAAGCTCGGCATCCGGAAATATTTTCCTCTCCTGGTTTGTTACTGCTGGTTTTGCCAGTGAGGGGCTGCCAGCTGGACGAGCCATGAATTTAGTTGGTTGCTCAAATAATCAGGACCATCCAGGGCTCGGTGTTGCCAAGTGGGGAGAGACAGGATTAAATAAAGCTCCTTGCCTGGTTCCACTTTGGTTATGGATATTATGAAATGTGGAAGGGGGAAAAAAAAACATAAAGCTCCAGAAACTAGAGCACTTTGGTTCCCACTGTTTGTAGAGCACACATTTCAGGCTAAATATCTCCAAAAAAACCCCAGACTCAGACTCAACAATGTATTTTGGAAGGATAAGGCTGGCAATGTCATATATTTTTCTTATTGTCAACAAATCCCATGAGAGACAAAACCAACACCGTATTAGTCCGCCCCTCAGTACTTAACCCTCAACACCCTGGTCCTACTGAGGACATAAACCTTTAAAGAAATACCTCATATGTGTAGTTTTATTTGCTAAAAAAGTAACGAAATGTATAAAACAGCCAGATACTGTACTTTTTAACATGAAAGACTCATACAGGGTGTGTTGATGGCAGCAGAAAGGGGTGTGCAAGATCTTTTTTTTTTATATAATATAGTATAGGACAGTATATAAACATACTATATTATGTATAGTATGTATAGCATGTCTTATATCTTTACATTTTATTTTGGCTTCTTGATATAAACCTGTTGATTTTCACTTGTTCTTAATATAACTATTATGTCACCACTTTAATTAGAGAGGAGCCATTCCCTTTTTAATGACACAAAATGCCTGATTTATTAGTCCCCCCCCACAACCCCTCCCAGATAACTGTTGCAGAGAAGAGGTTATGTAATTTCTTTTTCTTTTTTTAATCCCTCCATCTGAGTAATCCCTGCTGACCCGACCGTAACTCATCCTGTTTTCCCCGAGGACACGGCCGGACTATTGATTGTCAGCCAGTCAATTAGAGCTGTGAGAACCTCATGAAACAGTTTCAGAGCTGTCCGTCGCTTACCCAGAATGCAATGTGTGCTTTTCAGTCGGACGTCTAACCTTTCTAACAATTTAATTCTGTTTTACAACTGTCAGTGCTTTTTTCATTGTGGGGCTGCTTTATTTTGTGTTTTTTATTTTTAATTTCTCTTTTAATAGTTTCTGCAGCACATGCCACTAAGTGAAAGTCTCCTCCTTTCCCTTCTGTAAATCCATAGTGTCCCTTATGAGCCTTTGCACCGTTAATGTCAGTCTGTTCACACCACATGTACCCGCTCTGTGTGTCCAACATCTGTATGTCACCCCCCCACCTCCGTCATCATCCCTCCCCTCATGTTTCATGTGTCTCTTCAGAACCACGAGCAGCTGAGGGACCACGACTCTGACCTCCTGCGCAACGACGGCGACCTGACCTTCACGTTCGGCGACACCTCCATCACGGCCAATGGGGCATCCGGCGGCGGTGACGCGGCCGGGGGGTCCGGCTGGAGCGCCAATGGCAAAAGGAGCGGCAGCACCTCGGAGGAGGCGCTGGAGCGGGAGCTAGATTCCCGCGAGCAGGAGCTGCTGAGCCGTGGCACTCGCCTGGTGTTCCCCATCGAGGATCACGTCTGAGCCTCCCGTCCTCCCCCCTGCCTGCACTGTCAACCTCCCTGACCTGACACCCCCCCTCCTCCTCCCCTAAGACCGCCCCGCCCTCAGCGCTCTCCCACATCCTTCGGGCAGAGCGTCCAGTCCTTCAGAGATCAGAAAGAGTGGAGATATGGGAGCAGACAAGAGGGGAGGGTTCAGCTCCCTCCAGGCCCGGGAGCAGAGCTCGCGGAGCGTTTCATCCTCATTAAAGAGCTGGAGTTTCTTCTCCAGGAGACATGTGTCCTCTAACGTGTCGGGAGATGAATGCTCCATGTCCTTATACTGTGATTCAGCTGTACTGATTGTTTCCTCTCTGCACAAACAGGAAGGAAACCTTTTATGCAGGATGTGAGGACAAAAAAGGAAAATCCTCATGTGAGATTGAGTCTGCACTTTTAAAAATGTGACACTGTGTTTGTCAGCCGGAGTGGAAAAGAAGTGGAGAAAAAAAACTGCCTGACAAACCTTCATGTCATCATGTGATCCGACCAGTTTGTCTTCACAGTGCAACGGCGATCACCGAGGAAGAAGCCTCTTCGCCATCATGCCCCCATCTCGAAATAAAGCTACACTAATCAAACTTTTAATAGTTTATAGATCAAACAAGAGTTCTCTGGTAAATGTACACCACTCGTCCGAAGCTGCTAACAGACCAGTGTTTGGTGCGTTTGTGAGGGTTTCTGTTGTTTTGCATGCACACAAAAGCATCAGTGTGGAGAGGATGGTGACATGTGAGGAGCTCAATGTGTTTCTCTCTCAGCCACCGCAGCCCCGTTATGGGTGAAGGAACGAGGGTGAGAATGTGAGCATGTAAATAGCGACAATGCTGAGCTTTGTCCCTCTCAAGTATGGCTGCTTCTTTCAGTGTGTTACATCCCGTGACTGTTACAAATAGCACCTGTTTTATCTCGTCTCCGAGCTGGGCTGGATCTTTTTCTGCGCGCTGGGTCGTTTTTTTTCACAACAATGACATGAGGCTGAGGAACAGGAGTGCTTTGATGCTGATGATAGTGTTTGTCATGAGAAAGAGCTGGTTTCACAAAACTTCACAAAAAAACTGACATCATGCTCAAATACGGTCGAAGAGCAATTTTGGCACTATAAAAATGAAGGGCAGGCTTTCAGCAGAATTTAGAAACCTTTGCAAAATGTGTATATTGTCAGCCGATTTTAAAAATGATCAAATGATCAGATGCATCCATTTATGTTGGGCTGCAACTTGCAATTATTTCAATTATCAATTAATCTAGTGATGATTTTTTTTTGCCTATGAAATGTCAGTGAAAACCCCATTTCTTAATTTGTTGAAATTGCTTGTTATGTCCAAAAAATAGCCCAAAGTCTAAAAATATCCTTGCAGATATGATATATATTAGAGAACAGCAGCAAATCCTCGTATTGGAGAAGCTGGAACCAGTGAATGAACATATTTCTTTAAACTCTGCCATCAATAAGACAACTTTAAACTGAGGCATTCAAGGTTATTTTTAAAAATCCCAAAGAAATAAGAACAGCCACTGACTCCAAACACAAGATTAATAAAGTCAGCACTTAAACACGACCTCACAGAGCAGTACACGCCCTCGACCTGCATCAACACTGTTTGCACTCTGAACATTAGTGTCTCTGGGCTATTTAGCCCACATTTCAACCTCGGTTGCTTTGTTGAAAGCATCCGAGGTTGCGCCTAAACAGAGCGATGAGGTGAGCTGGTCTCTTAAATCACACACATGCAGGTAATTTAGGGGATGTTTTGTCCAAGTCAAGTGTCTCTCCTGTTTCTAAACTTCAGCTTCTGCCTTCACTGTAACATGTATGAACGTAGATTCTTAAGTTGTTTTGTACTGTCCTTGTTTGAAGCCTTGATTTAAAAGAAAAAAAAAAGGCTTCACGTTTGTCAGCATACATTTTTACTTTGCAAAAGAACTTCACTACAGTAGATTTAGTATAACGGGATGAGATGATTTTGAGTCTTTTGGATCTGATTCTGGGATTCTGGTTTAAGAAATACACTTTAAACACGCTTCATTTTGGGAACTTTGTTTTCTGGTGGAGAGTTAGTCGATAAATGAAGTACATCTCATATCTGTTAGTTAAATATGAAAACACAGCCTATTAGCATATGAAAAAGACTGGAAACAAGAGGAAGTACTCAGATTATTTACTTAAATACACTGTAGTAAACAGAGCTACAGTGCAGTAGAAATACTCTGTTACAAGTAAAAGTCCTGCATTCAAATGTTACTTTGGTTAAAGTACAAAAGTATTAGCATCAATATATACTTAAAGTAAAAAAAAGTATGCAGAATAGCCCATTCAGAAGCATATATATTATGTTATTGGTTTTTAATTGTTGATGCATGAATGTGTCACTTTTATGTTGTAGCTGCTAAATATGGAGCTTATTTTAATTACGTAACATCCTTTTGGGTAGCTTGACCTCTAATAACATCTACTAATTTATTGGTTGATACATATTTTGTATTAATCATCTATATCTGAAAAGTAACGAGTAACTAAAGCTGACAGTACAAAATTTTCCTCTGAAATTAAGTGAAGTAGAAGTATAAAGTAGCATAAAATGTAAATACTTAAGTAAATTACAACTCACATTGTACTTAAATACAATACTTGAGTAAATTTCCTTTGTTAATTTCCATCTCTACAGCTTAGTTTCAGTACAAAGTTTACAAATCTGAACAAAAGCCAAAGTGTGCAGATGTGTGAGAGAGATCGATCTTCTCGTCTGACTCTCTGCCAGAAAGCTGATTATTCCCAAAATATTGAACTTCCCATTTAAACTCACCGTTACAACACTTTCACATTTATCTCACTGCACATAAATTATGGTAATAAAGAAACTTCCCTAAACTCTGATTACAGGAATCCTGGGCAGCCGTTTTTTCTGAAGGCTGACAATAAATGGGAACAGATGTTGTTCTCTCTAAAATAATGTGAAGTTCACGCAATTTCTGTTGTACTAAATCAATGCATGTTGTCTCAGCATTTGATTGATTTGCATGTTCGCAGGCAGGTGTAGCTTACAGTGTACCGCGTGACATCACTTCACCTGCGGCCCACTTCATCCCAGCTGCACCTTTAAATGAGATAACAGATTTAATTCCAGACATGCAAATCTTCAATACCAAACAGTCGCCTGACATTTGTCCACAACAGACCAGACCACTGAACCTTATTGCTTTCCCTCAGGTTGATTTGCATCGCTTGAGCCGTGTTTAGTTATGTATACTGCATCAATTACTCTTTGGTGACCTTTTTAAACCACATTTCCTCACTGTTTGTAGTGAACACTGGGAAATTCCTCCTACGCAGCATGATTACGAGGGGGAAATATTTGGTCATTTGCATACTTTTCTTCCCTCAAAATGTGAGATTCAGCTCTTATCCAGTAAATGTAAATAATAGCATGTTAAGTTGCAGACTTTCTTTCTGCAGCCGAGCCGTCCGGGCTGCTGGAACCGACGACTCTTGCTGGAGGTTTTCTGTTGTTTCCTCTTTCCGGGGGCCCTCCGTCATATTTTGTGCTGCCTTTACCACATCTAGACATCTGAGCCGCTCCGCCCTTTATCTTTTAAAATTCACCAAACAGCACGTTGCCTTTTGTTTTTTTCCCTCCTTTCACTGCACACAGTGGCTGCTGCGTTAACGTAGGAGCACACAGGGGCAGGTGTGAACAGTATGATTGTGCGAGGCGAAGGAGAAACTCTGCACAAGTTTCGCAGCTCGCCAGGGACATCCGAGAGGAAATGAATGTTATGTAAGCTGTTGCCGAGCTGTAGGCAGTGTGGGTCGCTTAAATTTGGGCTAGAGCGAGACGTAATGTCTAATGCCGCTGTCTAATGCCTCCTTTCACACTCTGATAATAACGAAGCACGTGTCTGTCAGGGGAAGATAATCAAACATTTGCCATTTCATCAGAGCAAAGCATTGGGGCCTAACGCTTGCACCATGATACTGAAGGGACACCCGGCCTCATGATACAACCTCCACATGCAGCGTAACTCCCAGCAGACCTCACATCGTCCTCTGGATTGTGCAAAACAGGCAAAAACTGTGATTTTATGTGTTGTTTATCATTTCTGTTGGGAATTTCTCCAGTTTCTCCTGCTTTATCGACTAACATAAGCGCATAGAAACTCAAGACAGTTTTTTCTTTGAGACGTGGGAGCATTTTGCGGACAGCAAAGTATCACGGCCGACTTGACTGGTGGCTGCAGGCGAATAAACGAGCGGAGTTTGGCACTTTACCTCAAGCAGAGGACACTCGTGGGACTCTTATGTAACCTTCATGTGCACTCTCTCTCTCCAGACTGTTGTGCTGTCAAGTTGTCTTGCTGGCTATATTTACATGCTTTCTGTACCTGAGAAATACGAGATGTAGCTCAATTGTCAATATGTGCACCTGTTGTTTCTAGTGGCAACTGGATGCCTGGTTCGACACACCTACCAAGGTTTGCATGTTAATTAAAATAGTCAAATTATGAGCCAACTGTGTGTGTTTGTTTTGCATTAAGAGGCCATGAGAGGAAGTTTGCATTCTATAGGTTTAACTGAAATGCACTGTTATGTCTTTTTTAGCTCAATTATAACCATTTACGCTACAAATAAAGATCATATATCGACACGTCTCACTTAATCGCATTGAAGTCTCTGTGTACAAACTCCCCACAGATCAGCTGCACATGGAGTTATTAAGATGAGATACACAGTTTGAGTTATTAAGAGTTATATATATTGCACTTAAGTCTGCAGAGGCGTAATCATATAACGTGCACATAAGCCAATTAATTAAAATGAGATGTACAGTTTGAGTAATTATGATTTACGTAATACGTTTTATTCTATGGAAGTCCAGTCAGTCTCACTAAACTCAGCGCCATTAAGAATACTCAGAAAGAATACTCAGTAATGCACACGGATCAGCACAGTGCACGCACAGTTTGACTTGAGTGCCATAACGCATTAAAAGCCCAATGCGGGTGTGTTTTAAAGCGCTCAGTCACTTCCACTGGCTCTGCAACTCAAGTGTAAAGGGTTGTCATATGGTCATAAAGTCATACAAAAACCATGCCAACGTCCCCCAGGAGACGCTTCTCTAGTTTTTTTTACGAACTCTTTATTGAAGTTTAAATACGATCAAAGTTATTTCATCCTTTGTCAACAGAGAGCTCCTTCGGGGGGGGGGATTTAACCCAGAACAATTATTACAGAACCAACTTCTAAAGTTGAACGACGTGGATGCCGGTAAACGTTTAATCCCTCCTCAACACAACCATCCACTGGAGGGATGTAACAGCAACATTTTTAGACAAATAAAAACAACTAAAAACAGTAAGAATGGCGCACAACACGAGTCAGTCCCGCTGTGTTTGTGAAAACCTGCTCAAAAGTTCACTGGCGGAGAGGGCAGAGGCGACTCTCCGAGACACGTCCGTGAGATATTAGAAAATTTCACACCCATGTGAGTGTTTTGTCAGTGGGGCGCTGCAGCTGCCTGGATTCCTGAGGGGCCGGGGGTGGAACAAAAGCTCCTCAGTCAGGCCTCTTTTTTCCAGAAAATATTGTAGTTTCTTCTTTCAAAGCTCTACATTGGCATTGTTAGTAAGCCAACTGGAGTTAAGTATCAGTAACGCTCAAGATTACGGCTACTGGTCGAAGCTTGGATGGAGAAATCTTGCAGGTGAGAGCCACCCTGGATCCTGGCAGCCGTCTCCCAAGATGGACCCTCTCTGGCTTTTTATGGCTATCGTCTGTTGGGGATTTGCTTAGGGATTAGTGCTACTAAAAGGATAGGAGGACAGAGGCAGGCCGGCGTAACGGCTGCACATACCAACCTCATCTCTTTGTTTCTCTTCCCGTTTGTTTCCTCCTCCACAGTCTCTCCATCTGTAAAGACCCTGCCGGTGTTAAACACTGTCAAAATAAGCTGCCCCCCTCCACCCCCCAACCCACCACTTTGTCTCAACTCATCTGTCTTTGATTGGCCGCTCTTACAACGCGGACGCCCTCCAAGTTTGTCGACCCGGCTCCGGCCGAGGGTGTGGGGGGGGGGACGAGGCTGAGAGCTGCGCTCGAGAGCTCCCGGTGGATCACGTTCCAGCTGCGTGTTTGGTTTTCGCCCACCTTTCACCCTCGGCCCGCCTCGAACACCAGGCCCCTGGAAGAGAGAGGGAGAAGAGGAATCAGCTAAAGGGTTCAAATCAAAGCCACAACACAAAGCGCGGAGGAGTTAACCATCATCAGCAGCTCTGTGAGCCCCCCCATCGACCCCCTCCCTCCTCGTTTTCTGCCCTACGTCGACGGCTTGCACACAGCCGAGCTCTAAAAAGGGTCTGCTTGTGAGAGCTGCCGGCGACAGGCTGGTGGTAACCCTGGGAGCTCGATCCCGTCACCGACAGCCGGACACAATGATCCCCTTCTTGACGGCCGAGCCCGGGGGCCCGGCTGCTCGCTGCCAGACCCCCCCCCACCACTACCATCCATGAGAGCAGGAAACAAAGAGGCCTCTTTCAACCAGCAGATCAGTCGGTCATTAACGAGGAGGAATATTTCTGTCTCACTCTGATAGCTATTAAAAGCTGTTACAGTGGCATCGCTCAGGTTCACATGGCAACGCTGAGACATCCGTGTTTATCTGAAAACTAATGCGTGATTCATTACCTGGTTAAAAAAAAAAAAAAAAAAACTAAAAGGGAAGGGAAAGCACAGCGTGATGTACTGATAAGGTTAATGAGTGTCAAACAGAGCTGCTACACAAGAGCAGAGTCCATCATTATCTGACTGCAGATAACGAGAGAAATCTCAATCAACAGGTTGATTTCATTAAAGGACAAACCTCCAGATTCTTAAAAGTACTAAAATACTTTACTTTGAAGTTAAAAAGTCTGAAAAAGGCAATAGCTATTAAAAGAAAGGCTTAAAAAGGATCCCCCACTTGTGACAACAAGAAATACAACGGAAACAATCAGATTTTTGCTGAGATTAGAGAGGAAATCATTTACAGTAGGACACCGAACATGTTTGTCTGTGAGGGTGACCTGGTGTTTTATTTTGAAATGTCTGTGTCATTTATGTTTATGTGAGGGGAAACCTTACGACTTATTTTGAAAGCTTCGTCTGTGTAAGAAGAGGGGAATGTGACAAAGAATCAGATAAAGATTAAAGTTTAAATCCTACGCACGCTTCAGGTTACCAAATCAAGCTGCACGTTGCGCCACGGAGGCTTTAAAAAAAAACAACAAAAAACCTCCCTGTGATGTGACAGATGAGAAAACACACAGTGCACATTCATCACTCTGCAGTATAAAAAAGGTCAAACCACCAAGGGAAGGAAGTCTGAAAGAAAGATGGAGGATGGAGGGACGGTGGGGGGGGGGGTTAAACGCATCAGATCAGACTGAGCCTGAGGTGTCAGATGACCAGATGTGATGAGGATGCTGCTGTTTTCAATTTGCCTCAGTCAGAGAGAGGTCAAAGGTCAAAGACATGGACCCTGCAGAATGAGGCAGAAACACTCTTCACTTCCAAAAGAAACCTACCTACCTGAACCCATCTCCTCCTCCTCCTCCTCCTCACGTCTTCTTCTTCTCCATGCCGTGCCTCTGGTAGCCCAGCTGCCTCATCACCTCGCTGCAGAAGGCCTCCACCTGGTTGATCTGCTCCACGCTCAGCCGCTCCCTCCACGCGTAGATGGCCTCCTTGGCGTCCCGGGAGGAGATGAGGAAGGGCCGGTCGGAGGAGTAGCCCTGGCCGCGCGTCATGTTGAGGGCGAACCTGTCCAGCGCCGCGGAGCTGGACAGGTTGGCGAAGCGGTACAGCCTCTGCAGCTCCTCCATGGGCCGCAGCACCAGGTCCTCGTAGCGGATGCGCAGGTAGTTCCTCCTCACCCAGGGCGGCGCGTTGAGCACCAGCATCATGTCCCCCAGCCAGTTGTCGCAGATGAGCTCCATGGCGCTGGACACGTAGCTCTCGGCGCGGTTCAGCTTGTTGCTCGGCACCAGGAGCCGCTTGTACTTGTCGCTCTGCTTCTTGCTGCGCAGCACCTGGATGCTCTCCTTCACCAGCGCCTGCTTGGACTTGAGGCGCGAGTTGTGGACCGCCCGCGGGTCCCTGAAGAGCTGGATGATCTGCAGGTTGACGGCGGGGTCCTTCATGAGCGGCACCAGCGTGCTGAGGTCCAGGACGCGCACCCCTTTGATCACCATCACCGGGTACTTCTTGCACTCCCGCTCCAGGTCGCGGATGTCGCGCCGCTGGCACTTTGCGCACCGGTCCTCCTTCACCAAGCCGACGTCCTGCCGCCGGTGCGCGTCACACAGCGGCTCGGAGCAGATCACCTTGTTCATCTTCCAGCCGAAGATGAAGGAGGTGGTGAGGTTCTGCGCGCCCGCGTACAGCCGCAGCACGGAGAAGTCGCAGCGGTACAGCGCGCCCAGCATGTCCCGCACCGCGCCCTGCAGGCTGCCCGCGTCCCCCGGGTACAGCGCCTGCCAGATGTGCCACATCGGCTCGTACAGGTAGAAGGCGTCCGGGTGCTGGTTGAACAGCTCCCCGAGGAACGACGAGCCGGTCCTCCAGGTGGCGTGCAGGTAGATGTGGATGCGCGCCGGGCCGCTCCGGTTTGCGGGGCGCTCCGGGGCGTCGCTGCTCCCGTTCAGCCCCGCGCCGGCGTCGTCCCACAGCTGCGCCACGGTGTTCTCCAGGTCCGGGCATCGCGGCTGCTGCTGCGGGAGCCCGTCGCGCCCCAGCCGCCCGGATCTGTCCCGGTAATCTAACACGTACGGGATTAGCAGGAGCAAACCCGAGTAGGCCAGGATCAGAACCAGGTACTTCTTGTGCAGCCGCCTCTTCATCGCCTCTGCGCCGGCCAGAGGGGGGGAGGGAGGGGGGAGACGGCCGCTGCGCTCCGGAGGTGATCGGCGGTGTGTGCGCACCGCGGCGGCCGCAGCGAAGTTCACTGAGAGCGGGGAAGGAGAGCGTGTGAGCCGGGGGGTGGTCGTAACCACGCCCCGTTAAAGAGAAACCACACGGCTAAATCTCCGTCAGGTCAAAACACTCAGAGATGGATTATAATGGGTAAATAATCGTTAATTTGGGATGTTAAATGTTTTTTTTTGTTATTTTTCTCGTTAAACGGTTAAAAATATCAACGGAAAGAGCCACCAAAGAGCCTCCGAGAGAGGAGATGACAAACAGACACTACCTGCCGTAACCGCTAGTCCCTAAATTTGGCAACTTCCTTGAGTTAACCAAAGAAAACTGGATTTCTTTTGTATGATTCTTCCCTAAATATTTTGCAATCAACATATTTATTAGGCGTGGACACTTGTTTTGCATAAAATAGGTTTCTGAAAATACAAATTTTTCATAAATTCTAAATGTAAAATGAATTATTATTGTGAAATCAGGATTTTACTGTTGTTGTTTTACTGTTTCTGTTACAAGTAAAAGTCCTGCTTTGAAAATGTTACTCAAGTAAAAGTATGTAAGTTTCATCAGTATTAAAAGTAAAAGTACACAATGCAGAAAAAATGCCCTCTGTGACTGTTGCACTGTTGTATGTAATGTAATTAGATTACTTTGTGGACAAACGTAAAAGCAGGATTTTACTGTAGTTGGTTGAGGTGTATAATATGTAAGTATAGTCAGGAAAATGTATCTAAAGTATTAAACAACCACCTGTATTTAAACATTTTAATAGCTTTATTTATTCTTATTTTCTTATTTTATATATTTATATTTATTGAACTTTACCTTTTATATACTGTGTATTTATACTTTGTTGTTCTTGAAGTTTTTCTGATTGTTTTATGTTGTTTATGGAAATCACTTTGTGCTCCCATTTTGAAAAGCACCATATAAATAAAAATATTATTATATTGTTATTAAATATTACTATTCAAAGCAGAAAAATGCCCCCAACTATTACACATTATATCATTAGATCATTGTTCCCCATTCATGAATGTAAAAGCAGGATTTTACTGTAATAGTAATGATTATTTTCTTCATGTCAACAACCAGCAGTCCAGACTTCAACATTATCAAAAAGATCATTAAAAATAATTAAAAAGAAAAAGCAGCAGTCCTCGTGTTTGTGAATCAGGGACAATAAATGATTTTACAGGAAAAACAACTTCAAAGATCATCAGATAAATTTAGTGAAGAACAAATTTTCTAAAAAAGTAAAAATTGGAAAAGAAAATATTTGAGTAAAACACCTCAAATTTGTACTTAAGTACATAAAGAAATGTTCTTAGTTAGACCCCACAGAAAAAGTACAATATTTCCCTCTGAAATGTGGTGAATTAGAGGTTTAAAGTAAAAGAGAGAAATACTCAAGTAAAGTACAAGTACCTCCTACTTGTACTTGAGTACATCAGCAAATGTACTTAATTACTTTCCACCAAAGAAGAAAACTTTATCTCTGCTCTCAGTGTTAAACACCTGTAGCACCAGGTAACTTGACTGAGGAACTTTATTTCTTTTCATTTCTCCTTTTCCCTTCTGCTATCTGTGTTCATGTTTCATGTATGTTGTCCAGATAATGATATAATATAATGATAATGTATGGTAAAACGCCTTTTTTATTTGTAAACTTCTTTCCGTTTTTATTAAAAAAAAGAAAAAAAGAGCCTTCAATTATTTTTAAATTATTTTATTATTTATTTTATTTTAATTTTTTTATTTCTAATAATAATTTTATTTGTTTGTTTTGTTTGTAAACTTCTTTCAGGAAGAGATGACCTCCAAAGAAAACCCTACTTGCTGTAACCTCAATGGAGTGCAATGCATTATGGGAAAATAGTGACAACTCAACTCTACTTTTAAAAAAGTGAGTTCAATTGCTGATGTATCTTATCAGTAGACTTTAAATATTTCATTTCGAGAGTCAAATACGAACTTTTATGTAAAATTTAACACAAATAATAAATTTTAATGAGCGTGCTGTCATTGTCGCGCATGCGCACTTGCCCTGGTCTGTGGCGCGGTACTGGAGCTGTTTGTAGCTAAAAGCTGCAGCAGCTCTGCAGTAAATGGCGTTTTCCTAAAATTTACTCCTCCATGTTAAGATTTAAGCTTTTAGAAGACCCGGGCCGGCAGCAGAGCCTGACACACAGACGGGGTAGCTCATATATGTGGAGGTAAAGGCCTGTTTGGTGAAGCTAGCGCCGTCATGGCTCACCGGAGCAGCTTCGACAAGGAGACCGAGAAAGAGATGCGAAGGCTGGTCAGGTGCGTCAGCGGGATCCGGGACGAGGAGGACCAGAACTTCCAGCTGGCTCTCAAATTTGCCTTGTCCAACTTCAGGTGAGTGTGAGAGGAAGAGAGCTGCAGACATGACACACACAAAACAACAACAACATCATCAACAACAACAGTGATGCTCTGCAAGATTCAAGATGTTTTTACCTGTCAGATGAACAAAAACCACCTCCTTCAGCTCTTAAATGCACAAGACCAAAGATATGTTGGTGCAAAACATGCAAGCACACTAAGTAGTTGATGCACATGAATGAGAATCAGGTTTATTGGTAAGTAAGTTTGCACATGCAAGGATGTGTTTCTGCAAAAAAATATAGAAACACAAATGAAAATAATCATTAATTTCAATACTTATATTAGGAGATTAAAGGTGAAAAGATATAGGAAGGGATTTGGCTTGGTGTTTTTGATGCCATGAACATATTAGGAGCAAAAGCAATTACTGCATCAGTCAAGAAAAGCAAATAAAATGGAGAAATTGATAATAAAAATGTGAAATAAATGTGTGTGTATATTTCTGTTTTTAGACTGAAAGAGCTGTACGGGTTTGTGCAGGACTGTGTGAGATGTAGACAGAAATGTGCAGACAATCATAGTCTGAAAGGCAGAAAAACCCTTCACTTCTTGACTTGTCCTCTCATGTTTTCAGGAATCAAGATTTTCAGTGTGCCTCAAAACGAAACTGCACAAAATGAAGCTTTATCTTCAACTTTCCTCATTAACAACGACTGCTTCATGCTCCACAAATGTCTGCTTTGTATTTGTGTATGCATATGTGCTCTTATTGTTCACCCTCAATGTCTGCATGTATTCCTTTTGTCAAGGTGATTCTTCTAACGGTGTCATTTCCTGACAGGTTTCATCGGTTCCTGGATGTGGACAGTCATAAAGTCCAGCGCAGTCTTGCTGGGTGAGTGTTAAACTTGGGTCCTGTTGTGTTGGAGAAAGTTACTGCTCTAAAAGTACTAACACCCCTCTGTGAAAATACTCTGTAAAAGTAAAAGTCCTTTGTTGAAAGTTGAGTAAAAGTGTGATCTGCTTTGTTTTTCCAGGATCTACGAGAAGCTGATGGTCCACTCAGACTTGAGTAAAGCAGAAAGCTGGAAGAAGCTGACGGAGGAGTTCCTGAACTCACCTTTAGCCAACACAGATGGAACGAAGGTACGACGCAGACGTGAGCTGACGGGAAATGAACTCATCAGTGGAGTGAAAGCAACACTTCCCTCAATACAAATCCCCAGCAGGCACCTTCCTCTCAGCTCGTGTTTCTTCAGGCCAAAAAAAAAAAACTGCATCCTGACAACATTTGTTTTCTACATTTGTTTTTTTTTGCAGACTGACACACACTACAGCGTGCTGTCGCTGCTGCTCCTCTTATCAGGGTCCCCCTCAAACACAGACTTCACAGAGAGGCCGAGGGTGAAGGAGGCCGGTGAGTCGACGTTTCAGAGTCTTAGTTTCGCTGTTAAATCGTTTTAAGGTCTGTGTTTAATCGTTACTGCTTCATCTTGCTTCTGCAGAAGAAAAAGACGACTTCGACTGGGCTAAATATCTGATGGAGGGCGAGGACATCGACATCGGACTGTACCCAGACACCCCTGTGAGTAAATCATAACCGAGGTCACCTTTTATATGTGAGTGATGGGAGTCATCAGTCACCTCACGATTCGATCACAGTTCGATTATTAAATGACTCTGGTTGCATCCCCATCGATACAAACAATTGGGCCCCAACACTGGCTTTTAAAAAAGTGACTCTTCTTGTGTTGAAGTTGAATAAAACTAAATTAACTGCACAGTGAAAGAAATGTCAGACAGTACAGTCTTTACATGTTCACACAGTCCTGAGAGGAGGCTGATGGGTAAAGGAGCTGGAGTAAAGTGAGCAGTGCAGCAGAGATAAAGCAGCCCACTTTTCTAGTTCAGATTGGTTACTATCTAAATATCTGTTATATTTTTTTTTTGTTTTTTTTTGGTGGTGGTGTTGTTGTTTTTTTTTTCAGGAGTGGTCTGAGGAGGAGAGCGAGGACGATGACAGCGAGCAGCCCATCAGCAGGGAGGATTCTGGGATCCAGCTGGACAGGACGCCACAGGAAGACCAAGACAACACCAACAAGAAGGTCCCAGTCACGTGGACAGGTGGGGACAGATCACGTAGAGAAAAAAATATAATAATGGAGAACTTTATGATCATGGAAAGTCTGGGTATCATCAAATAATTCATTTTTAATTAAAAAAAAAACAAAAAAAAACGTAGGTCTGTTATCAGAAATATTTAGCTTTTTTTTTTTGCTTATTTTTGCTTTTTTGGCAAATTCTTTTATCGTTCTTTTTTTTTGGATTGAAGAATGATGAGACCTGTGTGGTCGCTGTATCTTTTGGTTATTCGATTTTATTTTCAGAAACAAGTATTAAAAAACAAAAAAATGAGTGGTTATTTGATTTTGTTTGATTTTAAAATACAAAAATGAAAATAGAAGTACAAGGCTACAGGGTTTTTCTTTTTCATGGTCAAAAAGAGATTATATGAATTTTTTCAAATGGTTTGGGTTTAATTTTATATTTCAAATAACCAAAATAAAATCAATAGAAAACAGAAACAGACAAAGGCCTGTTTTTCATATTCTGAGATCAGATGTAGTCATTTACAAACAATGCCCTCGACAGAGGCGTCATCTCGTGTCATCCTCGATCTTTCCTATTTTTTTATTTTACAGCTGTGGACAGTTTTTTTTACAGTGGTGCATTGTGGAGCCTCTCAATATTTCCTAGAAGTTGGCAGCCAAAAAGGATATAAGGAATTGCCAAAAAACAAATAAAAGAGTCAAATAAAATCTGTTTTTTATTTTTGTTGTTGTAGTTTTCTTTAGAAAAGAAAAGAAAGAAAAGAAAGTACAACTTATTCGGTTACACCAGACTGTGGAATAATGCCAAAGGACCAAAACAAGGATCTGTGAATCTACACTGAAGCTCTGTTTTAATATGAAAATAATTCCAGTTTGTGTCTTTCCAGTGGGCGAGCCTGACGCCCGGGCCTGGCTCGAACAGCACATAGTGACGCCGTACTGGGTCGCTCATGCTCCGCGTTTTCCTCACAGCTTACACTTACACTCCAACTTGCTCAATGTGTGGTAAGACGCCAAACCATTGTGTACAACTTCACTTTAGAAATATAGTATGGATGCATTGAGTTTTTACCACCACATTTTAAACTGTATTAGTAGAAATAAAAGTATTAAATAAGTAAAAATCGAAACGGACTGAAATAATCTGATACCAGTCTGGAGTAGTGGTGTGCCTGTATATGAGTGAATTATTTTAAAACACAGAAGTTAACTTTGAGCTTTTTGTGAGTTGAAATGATAAAAAATATTTACCCTCAGCGTCTCTCTTCTCAGGGATCAGCACTTATACAACACTGATCCATTGTATCTGCCAGAAGAAAAGGCCTTTGTCACAGAGACCCAAGTCATACGGGAGACATTGTGGTAAGATGTCCTGATGCTCTCGTGTGTGACTGTGCTCATTGTACCAGACTTACAAAGAAGTTGATCTCCGACTTTCTCATACGAGTTCGATCTTTTATTATCTTGTACTTTCCCAAACACTTGAGCCCTTTCTGGAGCTGAGAGATCCTTTGTTTGCCGGCTCACGTTAACACCTTAATCTCGTCTCATCATAAAATTGAGCTGCGTGGATGTTGTGTTGCAGGCTTCTCTCCGGGGTTAAGAAACACTTTATATTCCAACACCATGATGGAAAAGTGTCAGTGAGGAATAATGTGGTGGTGACTCATCTGACCAGTGTAAGTTGAAATAAAAAAAAAATCTTATTAAATCTTAATAAATGCATCTCCCCGCTCAGTGTTTTCTCCTTTGTGCTGCAGAACTGTCTGCGCTCCGTGCTGGAGCACATCGCCGTGTACGGGCAGGCGGTGTTCAGGCTGCAGAGGTTCATCGACGAGGTGACGGGGTACAGCTCCGAGCCTGGCCCGCCGGGCTCCGGTTCCTCCCACGGCTCCAAGAAGGGCTCCGAGCCTCCCTTCAGGACCTACCAGGCCTTTGTGTGGGCGCTCAACAAATACTTTACCAGCTTCAAAGAGGAGCTCACCACAATTGAGAAAGAGCTCATATGCAATGGCAAGTGCAAATATGTTTTGGGGGATTGAAATCATTCATATCACACTATAACTCTTCATTTCACTGTTATACCAACATTAAATAACACTGGTATACAGGTGATTTTGTAAAACTAAAATCTTAGTTTGGGCTTAAGCCTTTGTAGTACACAAAGCCCTAAACTAACAAATAACTGAAAAGCTATAAAAGTGAAGTTAAAGTTAAAATACATGCCTCAGTATTTCTTTATTGAACATTTGCCACCCTACTTATTTAGTATTTGAGTCTCTGGGGGTTTATGTGCTATCTCAGCCGGTGTTTGACAGATTGTCCTGGTTTGTAGATGAGACGGTGACCCTGTCTGCGGTTCTGGAGCGACTCAACCCTCACTTGGCACAGATCAAAGTGCTGCACAAAGTCTTCTGCACCGGGGTCGCCGAGGTCCCCCCCGAGACCCCGAATGTCGTGCGGGCCTCTCACTTGCTCAACACCCTGTACAAAGCGATCATCGAGTACGACAGCGTCGGGGAAGCATCGGAGCAGGCGGTGAGTGTGAAGCTTCAACGCACAAAGTCAAATTCATGGATCTTAACAAGGAAACAATCTGTATGATCACTGCTGCGTGTCCTCTGTCTTCCTTTTCTAGGTGGCCTTGTTATTTTCTCTGTGGACGGAGACAGTCAGACCGTATCTGGAGATTGTGGATGAGTGGATTGTTCACGGCCACCTGTTCGACCCCGCCAAAGAGTTCATCATCCAAAGGTAACGCAGCAGAAAAAGTTTAACAAGAACTTTCTAACCTACACTATAATAACTGACAGATTTTATTGCCTAATTTTTTTTCTTTTTTCTTTTTTTTTTGCTCAGGAACAAGGACGTCCCGGTGAACCACAGGGACTTCTGGTACGCCACCTACACGCTGTACAGTGTGTCTGAGACGGTGGAGAACGAGGAGAAGCTGAACGACGCAGCCAGCGGGAGCTCCGGAGGGGATCAGGGCTCCAGCAACAGGCAGCTCACCATGGTGTCCTTCCTCAAACCTGTGCTTAAGCAGATCATCATGGCCGGGAAGTCCATGCAGCTGCTCAAAAATCTGGGCTGCAAAGAGACTGATCAGTCTGACAGATCCTCCAGAGGTCAGTGTTTGCTTTTCTGTACCTTTGCGCCTTCATTAGTTTAGGTCTCAGTGTTTTCCTTTTTACTAACAAAAACATGCAACATATTTTTTTTTAAATTTGAAAATGCAGACGCAGAAAGGAAGAGTTTGTACACGCTTTTTCTAGAGTCCGTGCAGTCACGCCTCTGCAGCCAAGAGGCATCGCCCACAGACACGGTGACCGAACAACAGGCCACCAAGAGGAGCCTTATAAAGATGCAATCCATCATCTCACAGCACCTGGAGATCGACGACGTCCACGACCCGCTGCTGGCCATCAACTTTGCACGGTACGCAGTAACCACGACATTCAAATTATAAATAACTCTTCTGACAATTTTTTTTTTTCTGCAACGGAAATGAAGGATCCAACGATTTAAAAAACTCGAATGTGAAAACTAAAAGGATTTTTGTAATCCACAGCTGTTGTCCTTTCTTCCTGGAATAAAGCTTCAGTTCAACCCTCATTACATAATGCCTTTTCCAACTGCTGCTTTTATAATCTCCCGAATGCTACTGTCCAACGATAATTAGATTTCAGAAGAATTATATCTTTATGTGTTGGTAAATCCAGAGTTTTAAAATATCACTCTCGGTGTTGTCACCCCTCCTCCCTTCCCCCTTCAGGCTGTACTTGGAGCAGAGTGACTTCCACGAGCATTTCTCTAGTGGTGATTTCATCGTGGACCGCTCATCTCAGTCCGTCACCTGCCAAACGTTTGAGCTCACCCTGCGCTCTTGCCTCTACCCGCACATAGAGAGGAGGTACATCGAGTGCTGTGGGAACCTCATGAAGACTCTGAAAAAAGACTACAAGTAAGCATCACTGTAATATGAGGGGTTATATGAGTGAGGCTTATTATTTTATCCACCTGCAGAGAATTTGAGTTCCTCGATGTCTCCACAGGCTGCTGGAATACCTCCAAGCCATGAGGAACTACTTCCTCCTAGAAGCCGGGGACACCATGTACGACTTTTACACGGCCATCTTTGACAAAGTGCAGGAGAAGGAGAGCTGGCAGCAGCTGTCTTTTCTCAACGTTCAGCTGCAGGAGGCGGTCGGACAGCGCTACCCTGAGGACAGCAGCAGGTACTACATGTATTTATCGGTGTTGGATCAGATTGAAAATGTGTTTGTATTATTGAAACATCAATATTTCCCTGCATCACTTCATCTTTTTTAGGTTGTCGATCTTCTTAGAGAACATAGACCCCGCCAGGAAAAAACATCCTGTGAATAATTTAGAAGTTCTCACTCTGAGCTACAAGGTGAGCAGCGTGAAAATATTTCTTTACATGCTTTATGAAACTGGCTGTATCTACATTTACTCATTTTACCCTCAACAGGTTCCTTGGCCTGTTGACATTGTGATCAGCTCCGAGTGTCAGAAGATCTACAATCAAGTGTTTCTCCTCCTGCTGCAGATCAAATGGGCCAAATACAGCCTGGACACGCTTCGATTCAGCGGTACGAGTTAGAACTGATCCAGTATCAATTCACAAGGCTTCAGTTCGATTTAGTATAGATCCAGTTAGGGGTGTATTGCAGATACAATACAAATTTTGTTTAGATGTCAAAGAGATTCTCAGAGAACTAATCCCGTAAATTATAAGAGGAACATTACAATATTAATATTCACATTAAGATTTGACCCCAAAGCAGTCACATCTGCGCACCTTTGACCAACACACTACAGCGGTCAACACAATATAGTACAACTCTACAGACTCTATTGTGTTATAGTGAGTATTGACCAGGTACTTTTCTCTCTCAAGCCAGCAGGGGGAGCCGTACTTTCTCTGTTTGCAGCCTGGACTAAATAGAGGCCTGCTGGACTCAGCTGACTGCTCTCAGTGCAGCATTACCGTTGACATTAGTGACTTTGTGTTGTGATTTAAAATAACTTTGATCGGATTCTGTCAGTGTCATCACATTTATATTGTAGTTCTGTAAACGTCAGACCAACGAGGGTTCTCAGTCGTAGTATGAATGAAACTGCGTGCATATCAATGTGACGGGTCACGGACACAGCTTCATGTCCGAGGCGTCTGACATGAAAAACCAAAGGCTTAAAGCTTCACACGTCCACAGGAAAAGGCATATCTCAAAGAATAATCTCAGATTTTTATAAACTTATTATTCGGATCATTCAAATGAAGACTGATTTGAACAATAAATTAAATTTATTTATTTAAAGCCAACCTTAGTATGAGTTAGTGTGGCACTTAAATTTAGCATAATATACTACATTCTCCAAAATACAGCTCCATCACATGTCTTTGGTACGAGTAAAAAACTATTTGATAAAGAAAGTAAATATGCATCATCATTTTTAATATGTGAAATATGTTTGTTTGTTGCAGATTTCACAGACGTCACCAAGAAACTGGAGGGAGCTCTGGCCGAGGAAGTGAAGGCCAAAGAGCCCATAAATCAGCAGATTCACCGAATGTGTCTGCTGCGGGTCAAACTGATGCACTTTGTCAACAGCCTGCACAATTATATCACGACCAGGGTGAGACGACTCATGGACCTGAACTTCTCACAACAGACATTTAAACTGAAAACATTAATTATGCACAAAACCAGAACTGAAGAGAGTTAAATAAAATCTGGTCATCATTCATTTTACTGACATGTCAAAGAGCCCGCAGTGAAAAAGGCTCATCACACGCACTTGTGCATATCAGTGTAGTAAGATTTTGTATTACCAATAGTACTGTTGTTAAAGGACCTTCCATGTGGTTTCACATCATTCTGCAGGTACAGTATGCTACAGGTGAATAAGAGACAGTTTAGAAGTCACGTTGGTGATGCATTTAAGGACAGTCCAACATCTGAGATTTGAGATTAAGCTCCCAAATAATAACCTTGTTAAAACAAAATTTGTATTGTGCTACTGTGGAGCACGTTTCTTGTCTCTAAGTTGAGTCTCAGTTGATGCATGGAAGGTAGAAAATTATCCATAATTATTATCCATAATTATACTTAATGATGAAAGTGTTTGCACAGGAAAGTGTACAAATTTGGGCAAAACACATTTTTTAATATAAATTCAGGAATTTGCACCCAATCCTAAATCTGTCTGTATCATCTTTTTGCAGATTCTGCACAGTACAGGACTGGAGTTTCAGCACCAAGTACAGGAAGCAAAGGACTTGGACCAGCTGATCAAGATCCATTACAGATATTTGGCGACCATTCACGACCGCTGCCTGCTGAGGGAGAAGGTAAACAGCTCCTCCTTAGCTGAAGCTGCACTCTGTCTTTACTCTGGAGGCAGCGGACAATGAAATGAATAAATGAATACACATCACTCATCTGTAAAAAAAAAACATTTCATCACATCATCTTTTATTCATCGTTATTGTATTCTCTGCTCAGACTGATGCAGCAGGGCAGTGCGACCTTCCTACGTGCATTTATGGCGCTTTGTGTAACCGGCGTTGTCCAATTCTGTTGTGTTTTTTCAGGTCAGTTTTGTGAAGGAGGCAATAATGAAGGTTCTCAATCTAGTCCTCATCTTCTCTGACCGATGGCAAGCTGGATTCGGAGCCTGGAAGTAAGAGCTTTCAGATAAACTGGAGAGAAAAAACAATCCAAGCTGTGTTTTTCAGCATTTTTTGTGTCTGTAAAGTAGAAACAGCAGCACACACACATTATTACACGTTTGTATAATAATGTGTGTGTGATGAAATGTATTTTTTGATCTTTCTTGACAAGCTTGTTTGTGTCTAAATATTGTGTTTATCTTTCCCTCCCAGGATCGAGTCCATCGATAAAATGGAATCAGATTTCAAAAACTGTCACATGTTCCTCGTGACGATCCTCAATAAGGCTGTGTGTCGTGGCTCCTTCCCTCACTGTAAGTAAAACACTTAATGATTTGTTCAATTGATGCACACCTCTAATTTCCAAAAAACTGCGAGTACTTACACTGATATGAATAATCAGTGGGAAACAGGATCTAATTAAATCTTTTTGCCTTTCCTCTGTTCACAGTGGAGTCTCTGGCCCTCTCTCTGATGGCGGGGTTTGAGCAGTGCTGAGGAACCGTACACGTGTCGATGTTTGTGGAGTGAAACGCTGCCGTTTGGTTCTCCATCTCATTACCGTCTGTCTCCCCTCACTGCTGTCATTGTTCATGATGAGCTGCAACATGTGATGTCACCGTCTGCTCAGACTGCTGGAGACAGATGTGGACGACGTGATGACTTTCTGTCTTTTTAGGGCCACAATCAAACTTGTGAGCTGCTTGTGAACATACGTCAGCTTCTATATTTAAAAAATACTTGTAATTTTTTTGTAAAAATGTTTTGTATGAGCTGTTGCGCCCACTGTTAATAATGTGTATATGTGAAGCACAATAAATCTTGCACAATGATGTCGATGGTGGTTTAAATCAAATCGACAGCTTTACCTAAATGCACACAACCTAGAGTTTCTTTATTCCAGGCAATGTTGCTTTTCTCCTTTACTAAATGTTCTATAAGGGGGAGATTACACTCATCCTATTAGCCTCATTTAAATTAGAGTTCAGTGAGGGCGGCTAAGTGGCTCAGTATGTTTGTGTCGCAGGCAGCAGGAAGGTCCCAGATCATGGGCTGTTCGGCGTTTGGAGTTTTTTCTTCTGTCTGTTCAGGTTTCCTGTACGTGATCAAAGACTCCCCAGTTTTCCTGAGATTTTCTGTAGCTCTCCGCAACCCTCAACAGAAGACTATTATTCTTTATTATATATGAAGAGTTTATTTTTACTACACTAATCAAATTGTTTACCATTTATCTTTTTTTAAGAACCTTTTCATCTTTTATTAGTTACTTATATCTAGTTTTTGCAGTGGTGGTTAACTTACAATTAGTAAATCAAAAGTTACATTAATACTTCTGCCTTATTTTGGCAATGTATGAGTAGATGAATAATATTTATAGTGACTATAGTTTCCACCTGTTACTAATGAAGAGATAAATAAATGGTAAAGACCTATTGGCTCTATACTATTATTATTTTAAAAAGTGCTTTTATTTTAATATTATATTATATGAAAGCATAGAGACTTTCCTCCCACACTGCTGCTTTCAAACTATAAGTGGGATTTTGTGTCATTTATTACCTTATTAGTCAGATGTCTGAAGTGGAAATCATTTTGCATTCACTGAATGCATTTTTGACTTTGCTAAAATGGGAAAAATTAGGTGTGTTATAAATGGGTTAGTTGTCAAATTTGATAAAACATTTTCTTGCATGTGCTGAGGAGTTTGTTGCTGTTGTGGAGTAACGGTGAAATTTCCCCACCATGGGATCATAAAGGATCTTATCTTAACAACTTTAATGTTTCTAACCTTTATGGATGGTGGGTTTGAAATATTATTATTGTCTTTTTTATTGTGAATTTTGTATTTATCTTAGTTCACTTTCAATTGATGACCAGTGTTTGACCTTGGATGTTAATTATGTCTTTTCCTACTGCAATGTTCGAGGATTAGTATTAAATTCTATAATATAAATTCAGATAATCACATTTATTTCAGCACAGTTTGCGCTATAGTGTTACTGGTCTACACAATTTTATGTATATATTTATGTCTATTTCTCTGTTTGTTCATTGAGATCAAGAAAAAAACAAAAGACTGTTCACATTTCTGTTTATATATATTTAAATATGTTTACTACTACTGCTTCTATCTATATTCTATTTCTTTATACTATTTGTTGTGTGTATATATTATGTTATATACTATATTCTATTCATATGTTTTGAACTTTTGCTCTATTTTGCCAGCAAGAAGTAAATTCCAACTCGAGGCTGTGTACTTACTGACAAGATATAAATTTGGAATTAAAGTTTTTTTTTAAATATATGATTGCTTTGTGAAATCTTATGTCTTTATTACTTATATTCATCTTATCTTGCTTTTTCTTACTTATTCCTCTTGCGTCCCCCGAACATGCAAATGTCCTTCACTGAGGAATTAATACAGGATTATCTAATTTTATAATACTTGTGTGACTTTCTTTACATATATGTACTTTTTAAGCCTTGTTGGAGGGAGGCTGAGATTTAAATATCACTGTAAAGCTCCTGTGCACATGACAATAACGCTGTTGAACTTTGGATGTTGGTGTTGAAGGAGGGAGAGAGGAGGAGGAGGGGGGGTGGTGTTTTTGCCCTCGATCCTCCTTCATGCCCTGGGGCAGCTTTCTTACTGTACATTCCTCTGCCCCCCTCCCTCTCCGGCCTGCTGGAGGAGCTGCAGCCGCGCAGCTGAGAGTTTCTGAGAGTTTCCCATGAGCCCTGTTTGAGGCCAGGACAGACTCTGCTCGGCGTTCCCTACCCGACGACCGAGTCTTTTTTACTTTTGAGGGACAGGAACTCCCTGCTCGGCGTCTCCCCCCCGCCCGAGGGACAGGAACTCCCTGCTCGGCGTCTCCCCCCCGCCCATGATAATAACACCGACCGAGGGAAGATTCCTGCGGCCGACGACAGGGGCGAAAAAAGTCTTTTTTTTTTACTTTCCAGCCTTCAGAGGGATTACCAACCCGGGTTCATGGAGCTGTAATCCGCCGCACAGACGCGCAACTTTTCCCCGCTGACCGACAACTTTGCTCCGGTGAGTGGAAGCGACTGATGGCGGGAGTTTGTTACAAAGTATCCCGGAGAAGCGAACTCACCCGCGGCTTAGGAAGGAGCGGAGGGGGGTGGTGGGGTGGAAGTAAGGGAAAAAAGTTGGTTTTGCATTTGGGTGTAGCTTTTTCTTCTTCTTTAAAGTCACAAAGGCTCTTTTTTTCAATCAGCTCGTTGCGGTGTAAAGCCGTTTTTTTTTTCGTGGCTCACACAGGCCCGGAGCTGGGACTAATCTCAGGCCGCGGCTCGGAGCAGGGACGCGGCCGTGACCGCAGGCTGAGACGCGCTGGAGGAAGGCAGCTCCAGGGCTGCTTCACACCACAGAAACTTCACTTTTTCACACGTTTGTTTTTTGCCCAGCTGAGCTTTAATTTTTGGAGGATTTATCGGTCATTGTGAGTTGGAGCGCAGAGGTGTGTGTCGCTCAGGTGTGTGAGTCACAGCAGGATTGAAGTCGCTGAAAAGTCAAAGTTTTACACTATAAATGCAGTTTTATCCCTCTTAATTATCTATCACCGAGTGAACAGCGTGAGTCAGTGTGATTTCTTATATTTTTTTCCCTTTTTTGTTTGTTCATTTGCAATAGTGGGACAGTGGTGTTGTGTTCAGGAACCGGACTTTATTCCACACCCTCCTGGTGCTGCGTTCACTGACCAGCCACTCACTCAGCTCACTCAGTCTTTTTATTTCAACACGTAAAAATACGCACCTGGGAAAACCTCTTTTTTTTTTACATGTCTCATATTCTTGCAAAAGATGTTTTTTTTTATTTTGTTTTATTTGGTTTATCCTTTATTTAGCCTGGATGTTCACTTTTTGAGGTCCAGGTTGACATATTACACATGGCACACACACTACATAAAGGAAACACAAAGGGAACAGGGAAGGGAAAAGATGCACACACCTGCAAAATCCATAACGCAGCAGCAATAAGTGTGCTTCAGGGCAGTTTGTGAAAAACCTTTAAAGGTATTCAGACAAGGGAGGATATCTACAGTAATGCTGTTTTGCAGCTCGCATCATACCCAGGCTGCAAAAAAAAGCACTTTTGCAAATCTCCGAGTGCACCCTGGGACATTTAAAAGAATTCGACTTGCAGCTGTAGTGCTATAGTTGTGATATTGAGAGAATAAAAGGCAGGAGATGTAAGTATGTAGTTTATCTAACAGTGGTTTGGCAATAAATAACAGTTTTTTCCTCTAAATCATCGGTGTCACTTTAGAGGAACATGATTATGTGTTGAACGTCCATCAAACGTGGAAACCTGCAGACCCATATTTAGATGAAGAGTCTTTCACGTTATTTTTGCTTTGTTCTGCTCTGCCTTTAGTTGTGTTTTTATCAGTTTTAGCTCAGAGGACTCGAGGGAACGAAGGAAGGAAGGAAGGAGGGGTGATGATGAATACACTTTAGGTTAAACCGCAGATCTTGGTGTTATGGTGATGGTGGTGTTATGTCTGCTGCCTGTGGTTTAATCTCTTCTTGAAGGAGACTCTAAAGGTACCTGAAGATTACCCAACAACCTCAGCTGATTTGCTCAGTGTTAAGTGGTGTACAATACAGCGGTGAGGCCACTGAAACTGAATTTTTTTAGAGAGTTGATCAGCTTTGAGGGTATGTCGCTGTAAAGAAGGCCGAAATATGTTTTGGATCTTTATGCATGGTTGGTTATTCAAACTAACTGCACGTTTGGACATCTTTTAAAGGTGTTCTATATTTTACTGAGTGTGTTTGAATTAACTGTGTTTAATTAGCTCATTTTGCATTGCATTGGAAACTGTGTCGCACTATCCTGCAGAATAAGTGTTAAATTCGGGTGCGGGGGGGGGCTGGTTGGTTCGCACCTCATACAAAAGAAATAACGACTTCCTTCAGAGTGGCACAGATGCTACCGCGTCACATGTACAGGCTTTCACTACCTCTGTTACTGTTTTTTCACTTTGCCATGTTTGAGGAAATGCTAAACAAACATGTTCTGCACGGCATCGATTGCTGCATTGATGTGGTAGCTTCCTCACTGTCTTGAGACGTGAACGACTCTATGTAAGTGTGATCTGCTGGTATTTGTTTTTAGCAGAGCTTGCTAAAGTGTCAAATGAGATTTCGCATAATGAACACTGTAACTAACTCATCGGGGTGTCCAGCTGTGCAGAATGGTTTCTGTTTTATTTGCATATGTGTTGAAATATCTGCCCTCAGTATTTCTGCTGCCATTTTAATGAAGGCGAATGAAATATCCTTAGTGGTGCTTACAGCATTGAAAAATAACATTTAAGAACTTAACAGCCACATGTTTTAAGGAACAAAGACCTGTTCAGTCTAGATCAGAGGTCTCCAACCTTTTATTTGTCTGGTGCACCGTCACAGCTCTGTCAGAGTTTACTTACTTCTGAATATTGTTTTACTGCATTTTTCATCCATCCATCCATCAATCCATCGATTTTCTATTCCCGCTTTATCCTGACACACACGGTCACAGTTTACTGCATTTTTATACAATTTAAAGCAGCTCTATTGCGCTTTTCATGTTGTGCTGATTTGGTGCCCCCTGTGGACAAAGATAGTAGTGTTTCACCTAACGTTAGGTCACATGTCCCTTCCGCTTCACTCCCCGCCACAAAAGTCTACTTCGCTAGGAGGAGAGTGGGCGAAACCTTTGGAGACAGACTTTCATTTAGCAGCTGAAGCAACTTTAATTCAACTACAGCAAACCCCAGGGACATTAAGTTTGATGTTGCGGGAAAATCCGACCCGATGTCCCGATGAGACATGCAATACCCTAAATGTCAAGTGTGTGAATAAATCTACAAGTGCATACAATTCTAATGCAGTTTTTAAAAAAGTGAAGAGGACTTTCTGTTTCGCCCATTTCCGCATTATTTTAGCAAACTATTTCACATGTCTGCTCAAAGCTATTTTAATCATGTGTTCATTTATGTATTCATTTTAACTGTACTTTTAGGGAACTAGGTCGCCATCTTAACACGCACGGTAACAGACTCTGAATGATAACATGTTGAATATTAATATGTGGATGTATTTTTAGGTAGAATGATGATGAATAATCTTTCAAATCAGTCGAGCTGCAGCCTCTTCATGCACGTCAAATGGAGGCAAATGCAGAAGTGTCGCTGGTTGGGAGTCACAGGTCGAGATGATAATCATAATTCATTAGAATCATATGGTGGCTTTTCCTCTGGAAGAAAGTAGTATCACAAATCATTTTAGTTAATCATTGTGTGTATTTCTTTATATTAAGTGTCTCTTGGTAGTTTTTTTTTTTTTAAATCTTGATCAATCTTTAAGTTCTTCGTGTGATTTCAGAAAAGAGCTGAGAATCTTAACTGAGCTATGACCGGCCTTTTTGCTCCTGTTGCGTGGCAGTACCTTGTGTTTGCCCTCAGCTTGGCACACCTTTGTTACCTCCTTGAGGCTGGTTTAAGCTCCTTACCATGTAATCACAGAGGGATCCCTACAAACACATGGTGCACAGTCTCAGCAGTGGGCGCGCAACAACCTGGCAGGCCAAATGAACACTTTAAGATGCGGGACTTTTCTAATTTGTGGCTCGTCTGTCTCTTATAAGAGGAGGTAGCTCTAGCTCTGAACAGGAACTGTGCACTTAAGCCAAAGACACCAAGGTTCCCTTTTTTTGATCATGGCCATGGTTTCTCTCCAGAGTTTAAGTCGACCAAAGGGCTAAAAATGAGTTAAACTTTCTGTAATTAGAAGTTATCAAAGCTTCTTCATGTTTCTTTATTTTCACCCCATTTCCATATTCACAGTTCCGTAGTGCAAATACGTATTTTTGTTTGAAAAGCAGAAGTATGTGTGTCCTTCTATATTAGTTACTTTCAGTTTCTTGGACATCAGCTCAAAAGTTGTCGCTGTCAGTCCTTCCCTGTCTTGAAGCAGACCCTGAATCACATGCTCTCATTGTCTGTGATTCATACTTCCCAGTTTTGTCACTAAGATGACTGATCTGTTGTAGGTGACGCTGCTTGCTTTACTGTTTCCACTTCGGCTTTGCAAAGTACAAAATCATTATGTGTTTTGAAAACTGCTTAACATAGATGGCACTTCCCATCTGACTTCCTCCTCTCTTTCAAAAACAGCATTTCAAAACTAACCACACCTATTTTTACTCCCTGCATAGTTGAATAACTTTTGTCACGGTGTTATTTTGCCATTGTTGCTGCGGTTCATTCCAGAACAGTGCAGTCTAAAAGTAGAAGTAACACAACGTAAGTTTGCTGCTAAAATAAAAACTGAAAAATTTAGTTTATGTTCAAGTTTAGTTTTGTCACATAATCATAATGCATATAATCAGAGTGAAACGTGTCTCAGCTTTGACATCAGACTGCTAACGTCTGCTAAAACTGTACTATTTATCAAAAGGGTTACTGTTACTGTACCTTTCACCCAAATACATCCTCAGACACTTACACCGCAAGGTCATCTTTTGAAGCTCAACCACTGTCAGAAAAATAGAAAATGTGTCACCGTCTAAACTTAGGAACTGATTGGCCTTGTTCATACATTCATGAGGTTTGACAAATTGGTTTGCCATGGCTGTGATGCAGTTTCCCAGAGCATTACTGTGTAAAGTGAAGTGAAATCTAACTAATCCTTTAGTCTTAGTGCTGACCAATGCTGTTTAATAACGTCCAGCCCGTCCACAGACATCTCAAAAAGCAGCTATTTTGACTAAACATAATGTCAGTGATGATAAGTATTTGTGGCCTGTGAGGAAACTTGATTTATGTCACCTCATTAATGCAAGAAGTCCTTAAAGGTACCGTAACAAGCAACCAACGTGCAGACATTTTTTTGAAAGCCTCATATCTGTATTCAAAAGAGCAGCTGCCTTTTGTAATCTGATGCCGTTGATGGTGGTCACCGTGAAGTGTGCACGTCTGGGCTTGCATTAGCCATCTAGGTCCTCTGCGTGCTTTGCATAGTGCCTGAATAGTAAAAAAATGAAAATATTTTGATGGAGAAAGAGCAACATAGCATCAGGGAAGTGAATTTATAGTTCCTTATCTTGCTTGCTGCTGGTCTACTTAAATGGCTTATCTCAATTTGTGAAAAACTTTCTGAAAAACTGAAACTTCTACCTCTGTCCAAGATAACTACTCTACTGGATAGCAGTATGTGAACATCCCTCGGTTTGAACCATGAAACAGCAGTTAGTATTTAGCTACTATTCAACAACCACATATCCCATGAGTCACGGGGGTGGGGCTTTACTCTGTATTTGTCATAACAATTTGCAAACTGACATTTTTCTCAGCTGACAAGCAGTTTTGCCGTGGTGATTTCATGAACCAAACCGGGAATACGAATTATTATCACCCATGGAAAACATGTTATAAGAGCTGACAAAGACATAAAGGTGGATGTGTCAATGAGTGTAATATTAGCCTTTAAAATGTCCTGCAGCTGTCTTTCACTGATCTGGACCATCTCTTTGTGCTTTGTGCCGTACTTCTGTCTGCAGGGCAGGAGGTCAGTGACCTCCTCTGACCCTGGACCTGTTCACGCGGTGACTGCCGGGCTTTTGTGTTGCTGGTTAGTCTCTGTGGATTGTTTGACTCACGGTCAATTCTGATTGCAATGGGTTTTTTGATTGTATAGTGCCTGTGATGTCCGAAAGTCAGCAGTCAGCAGCAGCGTGAGAATGCGAACCAAAGCATACTACACCACTACTACAGCGCTCATCTATCTGCATCTGGTTTAATTTTGTTGACTGCGTGTGCTTTCAAAACTACAGTATCTGTAGCTGCTTATTTTTAGAGAGAGGTTTTGTGTCTCAGTGTCTTCCTGAAATTAATTACATGAAATGTCAATAAGGCACGGGGGCAGTGAATATATTGCTTTGTGATCAGAGATTTCCCTCGAACAAAACACTGACTCTGCACCATCACACTCACTAAAATAACCTGTTGAATGCATGCTTTCAATTCTAACATTAAAGAAGAATTAGAGAAGACGTTGCTAGGACGTCTGCTGTCTAATTCACATTAACTACATGGAGTTATTTCATTATATACATGTATGTATATGTACTAAATGTATGTAAGGTGATGGCCAGATGAAAGATGCATATGCAAGAAAAAAGGTGGCATGATACACAGATAAATGATAAGCGAACGGCAGATAGATTAGTCAGTTTGTTTTTGGCTGTGCAGAGGCCATTAGTCAGAAATGACCTTGCTGGTTGATACTGAGGCTGTTTGGACAGGAAGCAATGTGCAGCTTGATGGCTGTTTGCAGAAAAAGGGAACATGAAGAGCTCAGAGCTAAAGGTTCTCTGTCTGTTGCTGCATTAGCTAACAAAATTCATTAGAGATCAGGGTTTTTTAGGATGAAGTTCACCTTAGTTTTTGTTGCCCTCATCTGCTTTGCTGCCCAAAGATGTTTCTCACCTATTGCTCTCACTGGCACTGGCAAAACAGTACATAACAAAAAAGAAAAAAAAACATACACAAAATGAAGAAAAAGTCCGGTATATAATTTCATATTACTTGTGCATAAGGCTTCTGCACTTACTTGTGTTTGTTCAGAGCTTCTCCACACAGAAGTTGTAAACATGATTATTTGTGTCCTTTTTTACAGCAACATGGCGTCCACAGTGACTTTAGAGGATGCCCTCTCCAACGTGGACCTGCTGGAGGAGCTGCCCCTCCCAGACCAGCAGCCATGCATCGAACCCCTCCCCTCCTCCGTCATGTTTCAGGTCAGCACAGACGAACGTGTTTTAAGATAAATTAATAAATAAACGAAAACAAAGCAATATTAGTAATAATAATAGTAATATAATTCTGCACCACGAGACAACAGAGGTTATGTTAAAGTAAAATTTGCTTTGCCCCCATCGAAACCCCCCCCCCCATCGATCTATCTATCTATCTATTTATCTATCTATCTATATAATGTGTGTGTGTGTGTGTGTGTGTGTGTAGAAATTTAACAGAAATACACTGTTACAGAGAAACAGCACATGAAGCTGTTGATAAAATAGCAGCAGGATCTATTAGCTGCAGTGTTTGCAGGAGTATATTAACCATTATCAATATTACGTGAAAGAGAGCTTATTTAAGTTTTTCTTGCCCCACCAATTGTGCGTTCCAATGTGCAGCAAGTGAACATATTGATTTCCAGTTCTCATTTGGAAACATGATTAAGATATAATCTAGTTTTCTGTGTTGCAAGAGATTTAAAAAATGAATAATAATTGATCGGCGAGAGGCTGCAAGTCAGCGTGACATGCACAAGCTCATTAGTAAAAGCACATGAATGCACCACCACTTTTACTACATTTCAACTTCATTGCAACTTTTAAAAATCATAAATGCAGAAATATAGAATTATTTGGGCAGGGTGAAAATATTTTGATAGACTGCTCAAGTACATTCAATTCATGGAGAATTAAATAGCCGTGCAGTGGTTCTTTGAAGTATTTGTGTGCCTGACATCTGTAATTGTATCATTTTTTTGTAAACATGATTTCCCATCTTCCCACAGCCCAACTTCAACACCAACTTTGAGGACCGAAATGCATTCGTCACCGGCATCGCCAGATACATCGAGCAGGCCACCGTCCACTCTAGCATGGTACGGTGTGGGCGGAGGGGGTTCACATCTCTGAGAAATCACTCAACACTTCATGTTACTCCAGTAATGACTTGGTGGGAAAAATAAATTCACCAGAATGGGGTCATGATCAGGATTTGGTAAGGGACTTGCCCGTCCCACCACAGCATTTGGCATTGTCGACAGCTCCAAGGACCAGGACCAGAAGCAAATGGCCTGGGGACAAACGGATGCTTTGGACATCTCTGAACAGGAATAGTGGGGCTTTGCGTCTCATTAGTGAGGGATAATTGCTCAGGGTCTGAATCAAACAGCACTTTGTATGGAGGCAGCGCCGGCTTGAAAACACTAAAGCACTTCTCTGCCACCCACCGGGAATAAATGACTTACTTACAAAAAAAAAAAAAGCAATGGTGCATGCATGTTGTACTTCTTATGCACTGTATGACTTGTGTTTTGCTTTACTTTGAAAAACTTAATCTTTATTTATCAGTGTGACTGATTTGTTTACTCAATCAGAATGAGATGTTGGAGGAGGGGCAGGAGTACGCCATCATGCTCTACACCTGGAGGAGCTGCTCACGTGCAATACCACAGGTAAGAGTCTGGTACAGAAACCTTTTAGAAAATCTGTTAATCACTTGTGTTATTTTTGTACAAACAGATATTTGCATTTCAGTTTTTGAAAGATGAAGATATCTTTGTCATATCACTGTGAATTAAAGGTCTTTGAGTTTTTTTACTGGTGGTGGGACAAAATACTTAGTTTGATTATACTTACACTTTTAATAAGCATTGTTGTATACAATTGGTGGCAATATTAAAAACTAAAATAAGATTTTTGTTCTAGTCTTCCTGTCTGACATGTTATAGACAAAACAGTTAATCCAGAAAATAATCTCATGATTAGGTGATAATGAAAATAATCATTAGTTATATGCTGTCATCTCACTGAATAAAACAAGATCCTCCACTTTGTCTAAATTGTTTGTCTCTTTCTGTCTCAGGTGAAATGCAACGAACAGCCCAACAGAGTGGAGATCTACGAGAAGACGGTGGAGGTCCTGGAGCCGGAAGTCACCAAGCTGATGAATTTCATGTACTTCCAGGTAATTTACATTTTCCTCCACTATCTGCTACATGTAGGCCGGCCAAGTCTCCAAAAACCCTAACGATTTCCCTACTCCGCCTCTCCTCCAGCGCACAGCGATCGACCGTTTCTGCGGAGAAGTCCGTCGCCTGTGTCACACCGAGCGCCGAAAAGACTTTGTCTCCGAGGCGTACCTGCTAACCCTCGGCAAGTTCATCAACATGTTCGCCGTGCTGGATGAGCTGAAGAACATGAAGTGCAGCGTCAAGAACGACCACTCCGCCTACAAACGGTATCCAGGAGCCCACATGCACTCACACGCCCGATCATCACAGCAGACACTAGATGGCAGCATCAGTCAGCATCCATTCACCTCCATGCTTCAACAATATCTGTCAGACCAGGGTGTCTCAAAGTCTGACACTGTAGGCCTCATTATCCCACCGCGTTGACATTTTATGTGTTTCCAGGTTTTCAACAAAGAGAAAATGGTATATCTGTATGAAAGAAGAAATAAAGTGTCAGTGTTTCAGGACTATAAGCTATATTATTGGGCCAAAATAATGTAAAAAAAGAGATCGATGAAAAGATTTGACAACTCCTACTATTAGTCTTTGTCATACACCGATATTATTGTCTTGTAACTACAGGTTCCATAATTTAAGGGATGTAAACAGGAAATATAATAATGCCACAGATTCAGTGGGTTTTAAAAAGGCTGTAATTGTTTATGTTATGTTAATTGGCAACACTAAAAGTAAGCTGTTAGCATTTCCTCTTTGAAATGTTCCCATAGATGTGCATACGAGTGATATGAAGAAAACTTACAGGTTCTGGTGTTAAATGGAGCATCTTTTGTCTCTTATTTCCAAAGAGTTAATTCACTGTGGACTAAGTCACACTGGATCTAAAAATATTCGTATCATACAAGTTCAGATTTGACTGAGGCCCCTGAGGTGCGCCCCAACAGTGGAAAACCTGCTGAATGTCTGCTTGGTGTGAATATTTTTTAATTAAAAACAAATCCGCATCTTGCCTTTGCACAGAGCTGCCCAGTTCCTCCGAAAAATGTCAGAGCCCTCATCCATCCAGGAGTCTCAGAATTTGTCCATGTTCCTGGCAAACCACAACAAGATCACTCAGGTTGGTTGGATGTGCATCACACTGTTAATTCACCAAGATTACATGTTTTAGACGTAAAAAGAAGTTCTCAGTGGCTGTGTTGCTGTTGTACTGTCGATTTTATCAGTACTCACAGGCAGGTGTGAAACCTCTTCAAAAATACATGTCATTTTCTTGCCTCGTTATTATCAGAACGTACATCCTGCCATGCAAAGAGTCTTTTAAGGTGAACTGAGGTAAGGAAAGTGTTGAGAACACTGAAGTGAGGAAAGCTTCGAGACTGAGGTGAATTTACTGTCTGATTAATATCATTTTTGAATAATCTATCCTGCGCTGTGTGCCAGTCTTTGCAGCAGCAGCTGGAGGTGATTAATGGGTACGAGGAGCTGCTGGCAGACATTGTCAACTTGTGTGTCGATTACTACGAGAACAAGATGTACCTCACTCCCAGTGAGAAGCACATGCTGCTCAAAGTAAGTAAAGATCTGCACCTGCAAACGTGCATCGGTCAGCAATTGCCACCGCCATCCCGCTCATTCGAAACAAGGTCCATTGTTGGTCGTAATGGACCTCCTATATTTAACCTCTGCTCCACTTCCCAGGTAATGGGCTTTGGCTTGTACCTCATGGATGGAAACAGCAGCAACATCTACAAACTAGATGCCAAGAAGAGAATTAACCTGACCAAGATCGACAAGTTTTTCAAGGTATGGAAACGTAACGACACATAAACATAATTACTCAGGTTCTGTTGTAATTTACACCTCTACAGTTTAACGTCCCAGCTTGCCCTAAACTGGTTTTAATGAGCCCTTTATTACCATTTTTAATGAAAAAATACTTGCTACCATAATACAATAAGGCAAAATGCAGCTGAGCAAGTTAACCAGACCATAAAAGAAAGGAACAAATAGAAGAGAAAAGAAAAATAATTAAACTCTACACCACGTTTTCATGCTTCTCAGGTATCATTAGATACACCGTGGCTGGTCTTGTATTTCCCATGGAAATTTCAAGACTATAATTTCCAGGTAATGGGGCCTTGTATTATAATAGCTGCCTATTTTTCATGAATCTTTAGTAACCCCAGGTGGCACTTAATGTTTAATGGCCATTAAATGACAAGTGGTGTTAGGAAACTGTTAAAAACTAAACTTCACTGTTAAGCGTTGATCCTAATTTGTCCTTTTGTAGAATCTGACAGTATTACTGATTTAGCTGTTCTTCTATCCAAGTAACAGTATGCATCTCTGAGCTAAAAGTAATGCCTGTTTAAGGACATAGATGTCAACCTTTTGACAGCACGTCAAGTCAGAAATTTGATAATGACAGAAAAAGAAACATTATAAACATGACCTGTAAATGTTAATGATTAATGATTATAATATAAGATACGGCTGCAGCTTTTCACGAGTAATCATTTGGTCTCTATAATGTCTGGAAATAGTGAGAAATGCCTGTCACAAAATCCCAAAATAACAAAATACTTGTTTTACAATGATAAAAATATGAGAAAATGGCAATACTCATATTTGAGTAGCTGAAAAAAGGGACTGTTTAGTATTGATCCTTTCAGCTTTAAAACTTTGTGTACTTTGGCGATGAGATTTACCTTTTTCCCCCACAATGGTCTGTTTGTTCTGGGCTTCCACAGTTTAATCTGGTATTAATAATGCAAATGTGTTCTTGGTGTTCGCAGCAACTCCAGGTGGTCCCTCTGTTTGGTGACATGCAGATTGAGTTGTCCCGGTACATCAAGACCAGTGCTCACTTTGAAGAGAACAAATCCAGGTGAGATGAGAACACACTCTCTTCGTATTTCCGCGATGTGATCGAATTGTGAGCTAGAGTTTTATCAGTATTGATAATGTTTGAATATAATGCTATAAAACTAGCATGGATAGATTGGATTATTATTATTACATTGTCTTACTTTCTCATTGTTAACTAATCTCATGAAAAGACCAAAACCTATGGAAAAGAATGTGGCGAAGCGTAAATGTAAATGCAGTAGACTTAGGGCATTGTCTCACTTACTTCATTCGAACATTGTCCACCGTGGAGCACGTTAAGTCTTTGAAAATGAAACGTCAATGGCTGTTTTCATTTTTAAATAGTTATAAAATTGCAGTTTTTAATATGACTTAAGTATTGTAAAGATAAATGGAAAATCAAGTTGGATAGTTTATATTGCATTTTCAGTTACAAAAACTGACCACAGTAGAGCGAGGCACGACTGAAAATGAAATGTCAAACACCTTTTCCATTTTCATTTTAATATGGTCCTTGAACACCTATATGAGTGAAAATTAAAATGCTGTGGATTCATTTCCATTAAATAACACATACTTGCCGATGGGGGAAAATTATAATGCTATGGTTGAGTTACCATTACTGAACGAATGGGGGAAAAAAATTATCATTTTTATCATTCTATGTGCCCTGATATCTGCTCTACTGAATATCAAAATATGTGTTTATTATAAATATCTAGAGGCATTTAGATAGAAAGTCACATAGGCACCTTTTTATAAACCTTTCACTTTAATATATGATGGTATGTTTTTTTATTTATATAAAATAAAAATAAAAATAATGTTTTTGGATGACAGAAAGTGGAGTGGTCTCGTACTGTCTTCTGAAAAAGTGCAGGAGACGTTTTCTACGTGTCCCCTCACCAGTGAATTAGATCAAAATAAAGCTCACAGGGTCGTTTACATGGCTGCTGACTCTTAGTCTTGTTAATCATTTTTAGACAAATGGAAATGTAGATGTAGATTTTTGGACAATGAGAGAAATAAATAAGTTTCCTAGCCTTATTGTTGAATTGTTGTGTTTTACTAGACACATTACAGTCAAGTGGAACTATTTCTGGCTGTTTTTTACTGCTGTTGCTGTTCATTTTTAAGCTGATTGTTTTTCAGTATGGCTGTCAAATAAGTAACAGACTGAAAGAAATGTCTCAATTTTTTCTTTTATTAAACCACACTTTGAGAGTAAAACTAGTGTTTTATTATATTTTCAATTAAAACTTTCAATCACTCTGCTGAAGAAACTAAAACTAACATTGAATTTATCCAACTAACACGTTTGTGTATGCTGCTTCACCTCCTTCTCAGCCATTAATCCCTGTTTGGTTGGTCTTCTAATATTTTTTATTATGTCTGTTTTTGTCATCCTTCTCTAGGTGGACTTGCACGTCCATATCCAGCAGCCCTCAGTACAACATCTGTGAGCAGATGATTCAGATCCGCGAGGATCATATGCGCTTCATCTCGGAGCTGGCTCGCTATAGCAACAGTGAGTGAGGTTGGTATGGACGTCCGTGGGGCTTAAAATGAGACACTCCGGTACGCCGCTGGTGAGAATTGGTCATCACCGAGGTGTTAGATTGTCTCAGAGGCGAGCATAAGCTGAAATGGTTGAAGAGTTGATCAGTACATTACATGCAAAAACCTTTTCATCAGATGTGACCACATTTAATAAAAGCCACCTCCTGGATGTTTTGTCAGACAATCTCCTTTACAAGTAGCTTTAAGAGCTCTTTCTTCTGTGAAGGATATTTTTATATTCCCAGCGGCGACGTAACAAGATTTTCAGCAGATGTCTACTCTCAGTGGAGTCACAGCAGTGTGATTCACATGTAAGTTTAACTGATTGGCATGTAGATCAGACTGGCTGATGTACTGAGGACAGAAACGTCAGCGATGGGAGAGAATATTAATGATCACTGCCTCTATCGTGCAATTTTCTTCTGGGTTTTTCTTTCACTCCATACGTTTCATTAATTCACTGACCAGTTTGCCCCCTTCATATGAATTACTCTCACTAACCTGTACTGACACTGATGCTCAGCTTTCTGTTCAGTATATGTTAAAATGTGCTCATTTGTGTCCGTGAAGGTGGTGACCGGATCAGGGCGCCAGGAAGCTCAGAAGACTGACACCGAGTACAGGAAGCTGTTTGACTTGGCCCTGCAGGGCATGCAGCTGCTCTCTCAGTGGAGCGCTCACGTCATGGAAGTGGTGAGGAAGCACAAATTGTACAGAAAAAAAATGGAATTAGTTATTTCTGTCGAGACATAGATGAAACTGTATCGATGACTCTTTATTTCCTGTGTAAATTCTGTGACAGTTCATTGAGCTGCAGAGGTCGTTAAAATAAAAATCACACTGGTGGATTGCACATTATTGATATATGATTGATTTTAGTAGTCTGGTCATGTCTCTTAAAGACTCTCTGACTTTCCCCAACAGTACTCCTGGAAACTGGTTCATCCAACCGACAAGTACTCCAACAAGGAGTGCCCCGACAACGCCGAGGAGTACGAGAGAGCCACCAGATACAACTACACAAGCGAGGAGAAGTTTGCCCTTGTCGAGGTCAGTCATGACTTCATCACGTACGCATGTTTGTATCCACTAATAGGACCGTCTCTAATTAGATGTTGCGCTTTTGCCGGCAGGTGATGGCTATGATAAAAGGCCTGCAGGTGCTGATGGGACGGATGGAGAGTGTGTTCAATCACGCCATCCGTCACACCATCTACTCAGCCCTGCAGGACTTCGCCCAAGTCACCCTGCGTGACCCACTGCGACAGGCCATCAAGAAGAAGAAAAATGTCATCCAGAGGTATCATATTCGCATCTCTGCTGCAAACGGTCACACATACATATATTATTGTGTTATAATAATCTCACCCAGAAGTTGTCATTTATGTATAAACTATTGAATACTTGTACCCTTGATTGAGCTGTGCCTGAGTGAAGCCACTGGCTAGTTAGAGGCTTATTTTTGCAATACATAAAAATACAAATTTTCAACCACATTGAGCTGACAAGTGGGTACCTGAGACTTATTATTTTATTATGCAACACAAGTAGTTTGAGAAGTTTTTTTAATGCATCAAAAAGTGTCTACCACTTTTGAGAGCTCCTTCATTAGTAAGGGATGTGAGTATATAAAATAGTTTATATTTAATAGGTTTTTTTCAGGCTCTGGGCTGTGCTTAATGCTGCTATACTCAATAACAATGCATCAAACATACCATACATAACCACATTGCTATTGGGAGTGTAGTAATTTTGGATGTGGTGATGAATCTGTTTTCCCTCATATGTCCCTGAATGCTCCAGTAAACTCCTGCACAGCTGCTCTGTTAGAAATCTCAGTAGTGTAGAATAAATTGAACCATGCTGTGTTGCTAAGGCCCTCCAGCTAATCCGTCGCAGCAGCAATATTTTCTGTGCTCTTTATCACATTCATTATTCACAGGGGAAGCTGTACTCATGCACAGACCCCCCTAGCCAATGGCTAACGAGAAAACTCATGTCAGTTTTTGGATCGGCCTTTCATTGCAGTGTCCTCCAGGCCATCCGGAAGACGGTGTGCGACTGGGAGACCGGCCGCGAGCCGCACAACTTGACCCCGCCCTCCGAGGAGAAAAAGACCCCAAGGGCGGCTTTGACATCAAGGTTCCTCGCCGTGCAGTGGGACCCTCCAGCACTCAGGTCTCACCTCCGCGCCTCAGCTGATAAAGCCATTCTCAACCAAAGCTCGCTTTCAACTTTCTCCTCTCGTTATCCGTTCCCACACCTCCGAAGGTCTCACGCACCGCGACCCGGGCTGCTGCAAGTCCACGTTTATCAGGCTTATGAAGCTCGCACTGCCCCTGTAGCGCTTCACGTTTTAGCTCAGGTTTGAAAAATGTCATGTCAGAGTTGAATCATCTCCTGGATAAAGGAGATAATAAAAGCTCAGAAGATCTCAGGCAGGGCTGCTCTGCCTTTAAAAACAGCCTGTTTTGTATTCAGTGTTGTTCTTGCTTTAGGTTGTTCCTTTTTTGAATGACTGTTAATAAGCCTTTCTTCTCACTTGTGTGGCTCTGTTCAAATCTACATCCACATTACAGCGCTGATTAATAATCATCTGTGCAAATGTTATCTATGACACGCATTGTCATTAGTAGCAGCATCCCTTAGTTGCGTAAACCGTGCAGATTTATCAGCTTAGGGCTCAGTTTCCGAGAACTAATCTGTTTGCCAGGTTCAGGACGATAAAGCTAAACAATCACCTTCTGTGTTTATCTACCAGGAATCGACAGATTTCGGCTCTGGTGTTGTGAGTGGTAAATGATAGAGACGAAAACACTCAAAGAAAATGTCGCCTACTGAGGTGAACTCTAGCGTATTTTGAGTGGTAATCAAAAGGGAAACGTCCTGCAGCCTCCCTGCTGGGGTGTGTTTGCTTTGGTGGAAAGACCAGAAAACAGCAAGGGGAAAAATTCACATTCGCTCTAAATTTGCTTTTTAATGAGACACTATTCTGCAACATGTAGGAGACAACACCGAGAGAAGAGCCTTATACACGGCACCCAATGCGTAATGAGATCCGAATGATAGTATCTGAAAGAGATGTGTGGTGTTTTCAGGTGATGGAGCTTGTAAAACCACCAGAGCGCTGCCACTAATAAGGTTTCTCTCTCATTCTGTCTTCTGTTAATCATGTACTATGTCTTTTCACGCTTTTCCCTACATGCAGCTCTACATGGTGAGGACGATGCTGGAGTCTCTAATTGCTGACAAAAGTGGCTCCAAGAAGACTCTGCGCAGCAGTCTGGAAGGCCCCACCATCCTGGACATTGAGAAGTTTCACCGCGAGTCCTTCTTTTACACCCACCTGCTGAACTTCAGTGGTGAGAAAAAAAAACAGTTTGAGCCCTCTGCATGCTGCATAAGTTTTCTTTGATTTAGACTCTCTAATGACACCTGCCTCTTTCTTCTCCCTTTGTGCAGAGACCTTGCAGCAGTGTTGTGATCTTTCCCAGCTCTGGTTCAGGGAGTTCTTCCTGGAGCTCACGATGGGCCGCAGGATCCAGTTCCCCATCGAGATGTCCATGCCCTGGATCCTCACCGACCACATCTTGGAGACAAAGGAAGCATCCATGATGGAGTGAGGATAGCATACTGTATATTTTTAGTGGGGAAACAGTTTTCCTCCCAGCATATCTACAAGGAGGGTTTCAGTCACGTTTTTCAGTTGTCTGTCACACATCTGACGGAATAGATCTGTTTCTATTTTAATCAATACAGCTGTCTGCACAGACAGACAGCAACTCATGTTTAACTCTCGCATGTTTATACTCTCGCTATACTGTATATGCATATTATTTCCTTTTTAAATGCATATTATTTCCTTTTTAAATGACAGTGGTTGTGTGTTTGGCTCTGCGTGGTGTCAAAATGTGGGTGACCTACACTCAATAGTGTGCCTGAAGGCGTCCTGTGTAGACGCAGATGGAGCAGTGCTGCTAACATGCTGCTTTCACTGTGCAGGCTGTGCAGCTTTCCATTCCTACTAAATGTCTTTCTTTTGTTTTTTATTGAGGAATCCAGACATTTTACTTGTTTTGTCTTTCAGATAGCTTTTATTTAGCTTGTATTAACTCTGCACAGTTTTATATATCAGCATGTGAATTATCCATCACACAGAGAAAAATTAGATGGATGGAAAGACCAAAACTGTTGTGCAATTTGTAAAATGCCACCACTATTCTTTTAGGGAACAAACATGTTGACTATACTATAATTTGAAGGTTGGAAGTACTAAGATGTCACACTGCGTCTTTGCCTTTTTCTAGCAAACTTTTGTGCTTTAATTTTGACGAGACAGAGATCCGGCTGTGTGAGATTATTAGCGGCGTGCCTGGCCAGAGGCATTCAGGCACCTTCAGTGGTAGTAACAACAAGAATGTTTTCATGTGTGTTTTAAATCTTTCCTGCGGGATTATGTTGGTTGATTATGCATCAGGTTTACATAAGCCATTAAGCACATCAGCTAGAATAAACCATAAGTGCTGTAATTCTTCAGCTGTTGCTAAAAATAGCAAAAAGCATTAACAGCATTTATAGATATACAATATTTACTGTTTTATGAAACCAAATAAATTTTTACTTCTGTCCAAATATTCATGGAGCGGACTGTACAATCTATTGCAATTCTGCTTGTATCTGAAACGCAGAAGCTGTGCAGTACTCTAAGTAATGTTAAACTGACATGTTTAATGTTCTCGGCAGGTATGTGCTGTACCCCCTGGATCTGTACAACGACAGTGCACACTACGCCCTGACCAAATTCAAGAAGCAGTTCCTCTATGACGAAATAGAGGCTGAGGTAATAAGATCTTTGGCGTATGTGCTGGATGATTTGATGTGATAGAGATGCAGCAGCAGTAAATACATTGTGTTGTCGCCTGTCCATTGTTTATGCTCTTATGTCAGTGCACTTCTAGTTATTGTTAGTGCATATCACATGTACATTGCACACGGTTGGAAATGGACAAAGAAGTGACAAAACGTGATATTCAAAGAAAAAACAGACTACATACAAGCCTTGTGCAGATCAACTGTAATATAATACAGCTGAAAATGTATTAAGAACACTCAAATCTTTTTTTTGTCTTATTTACCAAAACTAAAAGAAATGGATATTTTTCCTAGCACTGATTATTTCATCGTGTTGCCTTTTTGATAACTAAAAACCTTTTTTGCATAATGAACCAAAATGTTTCTTTTTCCAAGAGCAAACATTTAAAAACTGTGAAAATATTGTAGAAATATTTCTCCTGTTAAAATGGTCGTCACAGACTGAAATATAGATTCTTCAATCCAACACGGATGTGAATTTGATCTTCTTTTGTCATTTCAGGTGAACTTGTGCTTTGATCAGTTTGTGTACAAGCTTGCTGATCAGATATTTGCCTACTACAAGATTCTAGCAGGAAGGTAGGTGAAATATCTCTGCGTACTTCTGTTTCTTTTTCCCCACTGTTTCATTATTAAGGATGCAGCCGATTTAATGTGGTGATTCCCATCCAGGGGTATCTCCACCCCATGGGATACTGAAGCAACCTTTGCTACTTATTTAGACAGACATATAAATAACCACCCACATTGGTGTAATACTGATCTTTAAATGTTTCATTATACCAATCAGTAAACGCCCAAATCCACCTGAACCCTGAAAACTGAACCACACTTTCCCTGTTTAATTGAATCCTTTCAGTCTCCTGCTTGACAAACGTTTGAGAGCCGACTGCAAAAACCAAGGGGCCAACATTCCCTGGCCGGCCTCCAACCGCTATGAGACGCTGCTGAAGCAACGCCACGTCCAGGTATCCACTGTGCCAATCAAGCATTTTGACCTCTCTGTACTGATTATTAGATCATTTTAACGTGTCGTTACCTCTGCCTCACTATTTGGTCCTGAATTTCAGCTTCTCGGCCGCTCCATTGATCTGAACAGACTCATCACTCAGAGGGTCTCAGCTGCCCTTTACAAGTCTCTAGAGCTCGCCATCAATCGCTTCGAGAGTGAGGACCTCACTTCAATCGTGGTACGTTCATTGTTATTTTTCTGTTTGAGTTTTTTTTTTTTGTGTGCACACCTGATCTTTCGTGTGTTTCCAGAGGCAGACATGAACCTTAGGGTTTAAGCTAGCGCTGTTGTGAAGTGGATTACTGTTGACTATTTTTCTGTGTCTTACTCTCAAAGGAACTGGAGGGCCTCCTGGACATCAACCGCATGACGCACAAGCTCCTCAGTAAGTACCTGACCCTGGACAGCCTGGACGCCATGTTCCGCGAAGCAACAACCACAACGTGTCTGCTCCCTACGGCCGCATAACGCTGCACGTCTTCTGGGAGCTCAATTACGACTTCTTGCCCAACTACTGCTACAACGGCTCCACCAACAGGTGTGTTAGTCTGGGTCACTACCTCAATCACTGTTGGTGTCAATACGATGCCCGTCTCTTACTGGTGGTACACTACATGATCTGAGATTTATTACGAAAATGATTGCCTTTAGCTGTCAGTCCATCAAGTTATCATTTTATTGACTCATCGTAGTATTTTTTTGGTGGAATTTCTGGAGCAAAATCCAATATATGGGTCCATATATTTGTTGTAATACGGACTTCAGTAGCCCTATGTCTGCCATAGGTTTTCATCATTTTCAGGATCGGCTGTAAATGAAACTAAAGCTTTGTCTGCTTTGGCCCTGAGCTTCCAATTAGATGTACTGTATCATCTGTTTTCTGCAATCAGGGCTGAGTGTAAGCAGGCTGTCGTTCTATTTACTCTATGGACTTGATGAAAAGGAGGCATTCTTTATTAAAATGATCAATAACAGCCTCCACATACACCTCAAACAAACATTAATTCATTGAACTTGGTTGACTTTTGTACAACCTGCAAATGTTTCAATGTTTGGTTTTATATCAGCTGTTTGCTTACTCATATCTCGGGTGATAACACAGTTTCTGCTGCACAATACTGCTGCAAGGTTATCTGTAGCAGGACCAGGAGGCAACATGTACGTGTGTGTGTGGGTGTTTAAATTGAATCTTTGTCTGTGTGTCCAGGTTTGTGCGCACCATCCTGCCCTTCTCTCAGGAGTTTCAGAGGGACAAACCACCCAACGCTCAGCCCCAGTACTTGTACGGGTCAAAGGTTAGTACATTTCCCTTCATCATCACTCAGATAGAAAACTCTGATCTTGTACTTTATTCTCTTTTCAGCACATTTTATTGATTTCTAGCATGACCTGACTGGCTGTACATGACATCTCTTGAGTCCACGTGTTGAAGCCAAACACTCAGGACATGTTAATAATACGTCTGTAGATCACAAATGGGAAAGCATCATTATAGGACATGATGTGTATAATATCTTAAAATGTGATAAATGGAAAAAAATGTGGATGTTTGTATGTAAAAATCCAAATTTATATTCCAAGGAAACTGTGATCAAAAAGTCCTTCATGAGCTTACCATCACCATTTACAAGAGAAACACTCAATGGGACAAATTGTACAGACGGGCTAAAAGCATTTGATAAACATTTATCACTGAAAACAAAAAAGTTTTCATTTTAAATCGTTCCTGTGAAAACATTGTCATTTCTCCTAAACACAGACAGGATTGTTTTAAAGCCCTGGAACTGCCAAGGAGACAAAAAAAAACATTTGTGATCTCGATTTAATAATTTGTGAGCACAGATGACTTAATTCATGTTTTCAATTTAATATAGTTTTTTTGCCGTGAGACAGACGCTTTCAGGCTCCATCTCTCGCTCTCTCGCCTCCAAACAAAACAATATACACGACAGCTTTAAAGGTTAACTGCTGTGTGAATGTCAGACTTTTTTTCCCACGTTCAAGCTCCAAGATTGATCCACAGACGTTACGCAGGGCGTTAAAAGACACAGTCTGTGTGTTCTCTGAAAATGACAGAACACCTTCGTTTGTTTAACTTTGCTGAGTCTATGTTGCCGAATGATGATGTTTATTATTAATTATTGAATGCCTATAGTCATCACACAGCAGCAGAAACAGCACGAACGTCTCAGAATGAAGAACAGGGATTTTTACGCACACAGCACGGCGGCGGTAACACCATTAATTATTCATAAGGAACAGTATGAAACTGTAAGAGAGCTTGAATCTTATTGTGAATCCTTACACAATATCTCAACAGAACATATTGATGATGAAAATCCAGCCTCTCATTATTTTCAATAAAAAAGAAGTCTTCCAAAAAAACCCCAGTTCTTTCAGCTTCAGATCTGATGCTGAAGGACTTGAGCAGTGTTTTGCACTGCACCTTGAAAAACAAATATCATTCTATAATAACTGTATCAGATCAGATGATGTTGCAGCCTGAGATGCTTGAAATCAGATATCTGCCTGTCTGTCATAAATCAAAAGTGCTGTCGGAGACGTTTCGCCCAGATAATTCAGATATTCGCCCGGACAAAGAGAAGTTAAATATCAAAACACGCATTTAGACTGTCTGTAACTGAAGGTCAGAGCTTGCTGATGTGCAGGGGCGAGAGAGGAAAAACCTCAGCGTGTGTTTGAGAAGTTGTTAAGTATAATTGGATGAGTGAAATGGGCGCAGACACCCATTAAGTTTTTCTTCCTTCAATCCGCAGTTTCAAAATGCTAAAAATAGATATGAATTAGATCTCCTGGTGTTTCCTGAGATTAGTTCTCTGACTGTCCATCATAAGTAAACCAATTAAGCTACGTGATCCTGAAAGATATAGGAGAGGCCTGTGTGTGTGCACCTCCAGCAACTAAAGCACACAGATTTCATTAAGGAGTGGCTTTGGGCGACGAGAGAGAGCGAGAGGCAGAGCTCAAAAAGCAGCTGTACCACACCAACAGCAATATATAATCGAGAGCGCGCATTAGTCATTCGAGAGCATGGATTTGTAAATCGATAATTGTTTTCTATTCCCCATGACACCTCCCGGGCTCTGTAGGATTTCATCAGTGGATAATAGCACTCGCTGACAATTCATTTCGGGCAGAACAATGTTGTGATGACCTCAATCCCGTTGATTCATACTGTCTCAGTGCCAGACAGCTTAGCGAGCGCCCTCAGCTCGTGGTTCTGGGTAATTATGTGGCCAGGGGTCTGCGGCGAGAGGAGGGGGGGTTGCGTGATGTTGGCGTGTTTGGCGCTGTCCTCGCTGCTGTGCCTGGTCGAGTAGAGGTGTCCGGACCCAGACGCGTCTTGGCGGGCCGAGCCGGTCGCCGCGTGGCAGTTGTCCGCGGCCTGACCAGGGATGGAGCAGATGGTGTGGAGGCAGCCCCACAGCAGGATGCCGGCGATGACCAGGAGCAAGATGCAGCAGGTTAGCCAGACGCCCATGGCGAGCTCCCAGCCCGCTCTGTCGTGACCTTCGCCGCTGTCGCTCAGGGTGCTGAACACCTGGCACTGGTCCCGCACCGGATTGGCCGCCTGGCACGTCACACACAGGAAGTAGGCGGTCTGGGGAAGGAGGTTGGCCAGGTGCGTGCTGGTCTGACTGACGGGGATGCGCTCCTCATGCATGAAACTCTTGCGCTTGTAGCCCATCAGCAGGCTGTTCCAGTTTGGGTCGTACATGACGCTGTAGAAGGTGTCCAGGCAGCCGGGGGACGACGGCCAGCTCACTCTGGCCGAGGTGGTGGAGATGTTGTAGACCGCATAATCCCCATGACGTATGGCCGTCTCTGTAGTCTGTCTGTCTGCGAGTGGAGCCGCGCTGATGCGAGCAAAGTGCGTCCTCAGTTATTACAGTCTCACAACTGGGAAAAGAGGGATAGAGTAACACACTGACAGAAGGAACGCAGATTACTGTGATTATTGTCTCAGCAATTTCACATTGCACACAGAGCCTCCATCACTATCAAGTAGTCATTAATTGAATCAGCATGAAAATAGCCGGTCTGTTGTGATTACCGACTGTTTTGACCACTTTGAATGCACCATCTTTTCTGTTATAATTCCCACATAATAACAACAGAACCCTGATGCTCCAAACTGTCATAATTTAAGCGCAGAGTGAATAAAAAATGTAATTATGTCCTTCCTATATGAGTGTAACATGATTAATGAAAAATAATATGGCCCCCTACTAATGTCACACCCAGATCATAGAAGGCAGAAAAAGTCAAAGAAGGATAATGAGCATTGTATGGAGGATTATCTGGAACAAAGTGCAGTGGTGGGAGGGAGGTGAGTGAATGCACAGATGTTGAGCAAAATACATAATGCAGAGTGATTTGTGAAGAGGCTCATCTGTGCCGTTAGTCACCTGTTACAGGACAAGTGACAGCCTGATCAGGTCTGAATCTTGTGGTCAGTGGCTTTGATTCAAGCATTATTTTGTAATATTTATTGATAATTAGCTTTTTTGCCTATCAAATAAAAAATAATAGCATGGTCTTGATGTAAGATAGATGTTAGGTGGTGGCAAAAAAAGGCTTTTCAGGTGATAAAATTGCCCAAAATGTGAAGGAGGCAGGAGCACAATTCTTGTATAAGCTTAAATCTTCAGTGTTGAATTTACATCAAATTAATTAAATGTGAAATAAATAACTGCAGGCATTCACTTTGCCTCCTTCCATTTGAACTAATGCACAGAGGGTGCGCTGTACACAAAGTACTCGCTATGTTATTTTTTGCTTAGTTTATTTTTAAATGGGCTTTTCTTAATAAGCTATAATCAAAATGAACTAAAAGCAGTAATATTTTTACACACAGCCTCACAAGAATAGCAGATTATTTTTTGTTATATCTATATATTATTTTTAAGTCAAGCCATAAAGCTTACATCTCACTTTTATAGTTGACTGTAGATAATAAAAGATTCACTCGGTGCATCCTTTCATGTTTCATGTTTTTCTGTTGCATCAGCTGTAACCCATGGCAACAAAACATACTTGTCTATATGCTAATGAGTCATGTTAAGAAAATCATTAGTGGCCATGCATTCAAAGCATGATGAGACTGAGAACACTTACCAGACAAACACTGCGAGCACGTGTTGAGCACATCAATCTGTCGAGCCTGAGGTGCCAGTGCAGACGGACTCCCGTGGCCGTGCTATTCGGTCATTTTAGCGTCCGTTCCACTGTCGCCGACGCCGGGTGCCGCTGTGTAGGTTTTTTAACCTCAGGAGTGGATCAGAGATTGGTGTGTCCTTGTCTCTGCTGCTGCCACACTAGTGGGAGTGCTGCTGGATTAGAGCGGCTTCAACTCTCAGCCAACAGGGGAGAGAGGGAGCTGAGATCTCTCTGTTAGAAAAGAGTGCAGTTCAACGTCAAAATGTGTCTTTTTTTTTTTTAGTGGTTGTAAATGTGACTGCTCTAATATTGCTTTCTGTTCCCTCTTTTTCCCTGCTAGATCATCTACAGTGATATTGATCACTATTAATGGCGCACACATCTGCGCCACAATATTAATTTCCCCTCGACCATCACTTTGGTTCATGCCGTGGTATCTTTAAAATCTCGTGGTGGTGTATGTATGCTGAGAGTGGGGGGTGCCAAAATGTTCCTCAGTTGGTCGATCCATCTGTCCAAACATTTGTTTTGTAGTCTCTCAACAGCTGCTGGGCAGATTGTCGTGAAATTAACTGTGGATATTCATGGTCCCCAGAGGACACTTCCCAATGTTACTAGTGACTGTCTGACGGTGATGTTCCCAACAAGCAGATATTTTCACTTTTACACAAAATCTATCAATCTAACAGACAGATTGCTGTGAAATTTATCCTTCTGTATTTTAACACTCCATTAGCTGTCCTGTAGCGCCACCCTAAGGCTAAAATCATGTCTCTCCACCCAAGATGGAAGTAGGCGGTCTGGGGGAGGAGGTTGATCATGCCTTAAATTTAGGTTGATAAACCCAGTTTTATTGATGATGTCATGTAGGAACATGTTTTTAGCCACAGTGGTGAAGATAAGGTTGGTTAGTCGGTCCACCACTTTGGTCCGGATTCAAAAACTATTGGATGGCTTGCCGCTGAAATTTTGCAGAGGATGAATTCTAATAACTTTGGTGATCCCAGCACCACCAGCCGATCAAAATGTTTATTCGAGTAAAATATCTCATCATGTACTTGATAAGTGTGCTCTAAACGTTGTAGTCATGGTGCCTAGAGGATCGCCTAATGACTTTGACCTGATTTGTTATGCATCATGAGATCAAAATTATAATTTGTCAAATACTGTTTTATGACAAATTATCTGTAAGTTTAATGACATCCCCATCAGTTTCAGCTGCACTTGATTAATTTTTCTCATGCGGGCATTAGACTTTTGAGTCTTTTTTTCTCTTTTTTTTATTGTTTCATTTCCAAACAAACTGCTGATGGACTCTTGGATGTTTTCACTGTGACAAAGTGACTCAGTCCTTGTATACCCACTAATGCACCCACAGGAGCTGCATTTACCTTCAGTGCCCATTTGTTAATGGTGGAGAGGACACGAGTGAGCAGTAGCTGTAATAGAACGCTAATTTGTTTACCTTTTTATCTGTTAAATATGCAGCCTCTGTCCCTGATGCATCACAGCTGATGAAAGCAGACAATTTATTCAAGTCATGAAATGAGTGTCTGTGCTGAACCTTTCCTCACCATCGCCCGTCTTTCCTCCAAATACAGACCCTGAATCTGGCGTACAGCAGCATATTCAGCGCCTACAGGAACTTCGTGGGTCCCCCACACATAAAGGTCATGTGCAGACTGCTGGGCTACCAGGGCATCGCTGTGGTGATGGAGGAACTACTGAAGGTCGTCAAAAGCCTGGTGAGGAGGACATTAAGCAGTAACAGTGTGTGGGAGGCATAAATTCATTGCTGGATCTGTTACTGAAGGGTGGCTGAATGCAAGGAGGTTAAAGAGAGGTTGCTTCCTTTGTTAGTTATGAATGAGCTTCAGTGTCATCATATACTAAAAAAAAATAGTAAAAACAGAGTTAGTCTTTGTTTAACCAGTTTGTTTATGTGCCTGATTTGCATAATTTCCTCTTAATGGAATACTTTCATACACAGAGTATTATACAGAGCTGTAAATGCTGTTTCTCTGCTATATGCTCTCCCTATCTTGTATAGCTTCAGGGCACCATAATGCAGTATGTGAAGACACTGATGGAGGTGATGCCCAAGATCTGCAGGCTCCCCCGCCACGAGTACGGTTCCCCAGGTAACTGACCAAGAAGCCCTAACTTATTGTAAGACTTGTAGCAACTTCTAAGCTTAAGTGTACAGAAAGTTCATTGCCATGTACATGGTTATATTTTATTTAACTTCTTCTGAGAAAATTGCCCATCACCGCGACATTGTTGCTTCTCTGTAGCTTTCTTATCTCGCAGAAGTCTTTTATTCTTAAATAACCACACAGTCTGAAACCAAATGACCTCTAGATGCTGTGAAGCAGGACGTAACTTTCACGTTAAAAGAACCTGAGACTACCAACAATGAGCTAATGAGCTTTAATTGAAGCTTTCAAATGGCTTTGAAAGCTTTCAAAAAAGTCAGGAACAAATAACACAGAGACCTATCTATTAACGGAGACCTGCATACATTGAGAAGATTATCTGTGCTGCCACAAAGCAGCGCAAATGGCTGGCAGCATGTCCTTATTGCTGAATAGGGGCACCTGCTGCTGTGATGGATGGGTGAGGGCTCATTAACCGTGTGAAATGAAGTGGGAGATGATTTAGGCACTGTGCTTTTCTTTTTACAGGCATCCTGGAATTCTTTCACCACCAGCTGAAAGACATCGTTGAGTACGCCGAGCTGAAAACGGTGTGTTTCCAGAACCTGAGGGAAGTGGGCAACGCCATTCTGTTCTGTCTGCTGAGCGAGCAGAGTCTGGTACGGGTCTCATTCGGAACAAATACAATTCAATTTCACAAGATGCGATTCATCTGCGTTTTTGTGCCTTCATATGAACGTGTCCGTTTGACTTTTACTGTGTCTGTCTCCCAGTCGCAGGAAGAAGTTTGTGATTTGCTGCATGCTGCACCTTTTCAGAACATCCTTCCAAGAGTCCACGTCAAAGGTAAGTGCATGGCAGAACATTTGCAAACATTTGTTGCTTTGAGTTTGAGGATAAGGCTGGTGTTACTGAACTACGTCATCTGCCTGTCCACACCGGAAGTTACAAGCGTCAAACAGTGGCTGTTTCTATTGACCACGCTTGGAGATGGAGCAAAACACTGGCAGTCATTGACATTTTCAGATAGTCTATCTTGCAAGGCATGAAGTGTTACACTCGTTTATACACAGCCAGTGTGAAATAGTTAGTGTGACTAAAGAAAAAAAGAGAACATGACAAAGAAGTTTATACCCAGATGGACCAATCGCTTCCACGTGAAGCTGCTCGACTGACAAACAGCAGTTCTGATGAAGCCTGATGGCAACTTAACTTAAAGATCAAAGCTGTCCAAAGTAATTCTTTATTTACTACATAATGCACCGTGCTTACTGTCCACCATTTTATTTTATTGTCTGATTTCTGACAATGCTCCTACAGTGCATTTCACACAAAAAATACAAAAAGATGATGATTTCAAAGTGCCTGAAATAACAATTTACTGCTCTCTAAACTACTGACTGTCAAAGGTAGTTTGTGCTGCTGTGAGTGCTGATGGCAGCACGATGCTGTGTGTGGACTACAGTGTGTGTTCACAATAACAGTTTGCATGTTGTTGCTTGATGCAGTATTGTGTGTTGTTGGACAACAGTGGAGCTCTTTGGCAAAGAGGAATACAACACATCAGGGTTTGGATGCACAGATGATACTTTGTGATTGTTGATTATAGATTAGGAAAAGATTATCACACTTTCCTGTTCTTGGCTGTGTGCAGAGGGGGAGCGTCTCGATGCCAAGATGAAGCGCCTGGAAGCCAAATACACAGCGCTGCATTTGGTTCCACTGATTGAGCGCCTCGGCACCCCACAGGTACGGCCAGTCCAACAGGTCATCAAGCTGTTCACTGCTGAGGTCTTGATGACCGACAAACGATGTGTTGATCTGTTGAATATCGCAGCCTGCTGTGAATCAAACCTCTTCCCGCCTCACTTCTCTTTCAGCAAATTGCCATAGCTCGTGAGGGCGACCTTCTGACCAAAGAGAGGCTGTGCTGTGGTTTGTCCATGTTCGAGGTCATCCTCACACGTGTGCGAGGCTTCTTGGATGACCCCATCTGGCGTGGGCCGCTGCCCAGCAACGGCGTGATGCACGTGGACGAGTGTGTGGAGTTCCACCGCCTCTGGAGTGCCATGCAGTTCGTGTACTGCATCCCAGTGGGAGCCCACGAGTTCACAGTAGAGTAAGTGCAGCAGCGCACACATCTGCGCCATGTGTGATTTTAAAGTGCCACATCTTCACTTACACGCCCCCATTATTGTTATCCAGGCAGTGCTTCGGAGACGGCCTCCACTGGGCCGGCTGCATGATCATTGCCCTCCTGGGACAGCACAGGCGCTTTGACATCCTTGACTTCAGCTACCACCTTCTCAAGGTGCAGAAGCACGACGGCAAAGACGAGGTCATCAAGAGCGTGGTGAGTTGGAGGGACGACAGATCACTCTCATGTTCAATGATTCATCACATGACACGCTTGACATGGCACAGCAATTTCATATTTGTTAGTGCCATTGTATTTCTTCATGACTTTTTTACAGGCATTTAAAAAATTTTATCATAAAACAGTCTGCAAATTGGAACAATTAATGCTTTGTTTCTCACATACCAGCTGTATCACATTATTTTGAACATTTTATTGTACTTCATTAATAGGACAATTCTTCCTCCCACTCTCAAATATGAACGATAAATATGAAGCCTACAGCCAGAAGATAATTGTACCTTAGTATAAAGAACAAACACAGGAGTTTCAGGGTGGGGATGACTAGACGCCAGGAAGCTACTGCACTCTGCTGGGAAATAGTTTGTCATGTAACCCACATTTGAAACTTGAGGTCCTCGGGTACCAAGTGAAACCAAATGCAGCATACGTTTGTTAAACCAACCACACGTGTTAACTTGTGAGCTTCAGGGGTGTTTTGAGGTATGATCAGAGCCAGACCAGCTGTTTCTGCATGTGTTCATTTTTTATGCCAAGCTTAGCAAACAGACTGCTGCAGACTGTAACTTCATGTTAAACGAACACACACGAGAGCCGTATCAATCTTCTCATCTAACTGCAAAAAAGTGGATGAGTGTATTCCCAAAAACATCAAATGATGATCTTTAATCACAACGTACTCAGTGTTTTCATATTTTCTGTTTCTCTGTAGCCGCTGAAGAAGATGGTCGACAGAATCCGCAAATTCCAAGTCCTCAACAACGAGATTTTCGCGATCTTGAACAAGTACCTAAAGTCTGGAGATGGAGAAAACATGCCGGTCGAACATGTCCGATGCTTCCAACCACCGATACACCAATCACTGGCCAGCAGCTGAAGTGCTGCCGCCACCGGTCGATACTGTGGACCAGCGTGAAGTTCAAAACACTGTTAGCATTACCAGAATATCCACAAATATTCCTCCTTATTTACTTTAGGTCTTTAGTAGCAAAGGACCATTAAATGTAAGGAAGTGGGGCCACATTTTTTTGTCAGAAGTACTTTTTTTTTTTTTTGTATTCACCTGTGCCTTATCAGAAATGAATAGATATTTCCCCTTTTTGGATGGACTGTTCTTTGTTTTATACTTGCAGAAAGCTGTAGATCAGGGAGGTGAAATTAGTTTTTATCAGATAAGTATTTAAGGCTTTGCAGTGGTGGAATATAAAGGGTGAACAGCAACCTATTTTAAGTGGGGGTGAAAGTAAAGTTGTATTTTCTATTGTTGAACATGCATGCTAAACATTTTAAAAAGGAAATTGAAAAGTAACAAAGCTCATACTACATGTTAAGCATTTATTCACTGTGCCTTGTGTTTCAAATGTTTTAATCATTTTAATTCAATAAATATGTAACAAATCTGTTGGTTCATCTTGAGAGCTTTTCATGTAAATACTACAAAAAAAAAAGTTCAGAATGACTTCCAACAAAAATTGTTACTTTCAAGTATCACGAAAAACTCAAATCATAGTGACTGTCCTTTTAAATGTAGTCATTGTCAGCAGGACTTCATATAGAATATATATTAAAACTTATTTTGATTTATAGAAAGTAAGTCAGTGCATGAATATGCATGTACATATAACAAAACATTTCCTTTAAAAAAAAACTCATATTTACAGTGCTACAGAGGAATGAAATTAACTTCTAACTGTAACAGAATATGACCAGGTCATATTCTCAGAAAAGTAAGGCAAATTAAAACATTACATACAATCCACTGGTCTGTCCAAGTCACTTCCCCCATACAGCTGATTGTCTTATTGTTTCATATACCATAAACAATGCCATGGTTGGTGAGTCAGTAGGGGCCTGGAAAAAAAAAAGTTCCTTAATGATCCAATGAAGAAGTCATTGCCCCATTTCTTCTAGAGACACTGTCAAAAGGCAAACCCATTTCTCTGTCCTCCATGTCCTCAGTGGACTCGTTGTGTAGCAGTTCATAGGTGCTGTGGGACGCCATGCCGTTGGCCGTGGGAAAAGCCCGTTCCTCCTTCCTCATGGACACGGCCAGAGTAGCCAAACTGACGCTAACGTCTTTGAAGGCATGGAGCAAGAAGATGCCCACGATGATCGTGAGGAAGCCACTGAGGGTGCCGATCACGTCGTCTGTGCCCATGTGGCCCCACTCCTTGAAGAGGATGGCGGAGCAGGTGAGCACGGATGTGGTGAAGAACACGTAGTAGATGGGAGTCACCAGGGAGGTGTTGAATATGTCCAGAGCCTTGTTTAAGTAGTTGATCTGTGTGCTCACACAAGCCACCAGACCCAGAAGCATGAACCACGCCAGCGGGTTTTTCACAACATTTTTCCCAGCGATTGCTTCCTTGATGGCAATGCCCAGTCCTTTGACACAGGACACTGATAGTGCCCCAATCACTGAGCAAATGGTGATGTAGACTAGGATGTTGGTTTGACCGTGGCGGGGACCCACAACAAATATGAAGATGAGTGCCACAATGATGACGAGAGTGGCAAAAACAAAAAACCCTAGAAAAAAGAAGTAATGGGATGTTACGTTAGACCTCAAAGGAAATAAATAAGAACCAAGTTGGAGCTTTTGGTGTTCCATCAAGCAAAATAGGCACCATTCTTACATGCAGTAGTTGTACTTTTTATTCAGGTTGTCGTGAAGTGTCACTATAAGGTAAATTTTATAAAAAATAAATATTTCTAGACTCTCAATGTATAAGTTGCTCTGTACCTGGATCAACCAGCTTCCTGGCCATGTCCTCGAGGCTGCTGATCTCCTCCTCCTGTGGAGCGTGAATTACCATGGTGGTGGAGCCCAGGATGCTAAGCAGGCAGCCGAGCTTCCCATGCAGGTTTAACCGCTCCGTCAGGAAGTATGAAGACAGCACCGCACTGCAATAACAATCGCAGTCAGTCAGAGTGACGCCACTCCACAAACCCATTTACAAACATGATGAGGAAATAAAGTCCCTTTAGACAAGGTTTGAGTGTCCAAGTCATGCAGCGAGTCATCCGTACCTTACAAGCACGCTGAGCGCTCCCAGTGGGGTGACCAGAGTCGCAGGAGCGAAGGCATATGCTGCGAAGTTGGCTGCTTCTCCAGCTCCCACTACAAAGGATTAAGGCACATTGAGTAAGCTAACAAATATGAAAAGGATAACTATGTTGTAATGAAGGTAGACAGACATCAACACTGAAATACTGTCTGAGGTTGAAATATGCTGCAACAATATAAAGTACAAAAATACCCTCCCATGTAAGCACGGGTTTGGTAAGTTACAGGTCAAAAGATGTGAAGTAGTCTCCTTTAAAGCTGGATTAAAGTTGTTGAATGTTTTTTTAACACATACAGGCTACATATAATAGTTACATGCATATTTTATGAATACTCTAATACAGTAATTTAAATGGGCCTGAAGAAACAGCAGCTACATCTAACTTGGCCATTAAAAAAAAAAAAATCAACTTTAAACATCATTTAACCTCATACATGCTAACTTGGCTGTTATCTCATCACATTTTTAGTGTTAAAAGTGACGTCACTTACTTGACAGTAAACCAGCCCACCACAGCCATTCTTTTAGATATGCGTGACCGCCCTGGCCTGCAGAGCAAAGACAGTAAAACCAAAAAATAGATAAATTACGATACGTGACTCTACAAATTTGTAAATGTAAGCAAAATCTTCACTGTGTAGTCATCACAACTACAAGTCAGGTAGCTGCACTGGGTTTGGGCTGAAGGACAAGTGTGAAGGTGAAGTTAATGATTACTACATGTTAAGAGGGTGCCGATTGCACAAACACAAAAGCACTCCCTGCACAGGTGAGCGATACTCAGTGAGCCGGGAATGGAGGGAAGGTGTAACCGGGTGTGGTAACAGGCTGTCCCCACTGGTTCGCCTACTTGGATGACTTTCAGTGTTGCACAACTCGACCAAGGAGTGCCATGACTCAGCTGACACAGTCGGACGACGTGTGCTTTGGCATTACGTCAGATATTATGTGCATTAGACACTCAGGAAAAGGTCAATACCTGCCCGCATCGATCCCTTCCTCGCCAGCCTCAGAAGTCCTTTCTTCTTGAGGATGAAACTGCCTCCGATGAAGATGCTGGAGCTGATGGCCAACCCTAGGCCTATGTAGAAGTCGTACTTCCCCCTGTCCTGACCCATAGTGAGGCTGGATGCGTTGACGCTGTCTGTCACATTTACGACCAAACAATGCAGGTGCTGACCGAATGTGCAGTTCTGGCCAGCCCAGACACCTGAGAGCAGAGCACACCATGAAAAATCATTTTTACTTGTGTGATTTTCTTTCAACATATTTTAAAATGGAGGAAGCCCATGTCTGTCACCTTCATTGCGAATGACTACTCTTTTAAATTGTTGTCACATAACAAATAAAAAATCTTGAATCTTGAAAACAGAGGAAAAGTCAAGTGAGTTTTCTTCTCTGTACTTCATAAAGTGATTTTCTACTCATTTCTCAGTCTCTATCTTACAGTCCTGCACAAACGTGCACAACTCTCAGTCTAGAGATATATTTATATACTGTACGTTTTTTTATAACATTTTTATTGTCCATTTCTCCACATTATTTACATTTACTGAACAATGCAGCATTTGCATTTACTCCCACTATGTTTATTGCATCAAAAACCACCAAGGCAAGCCCTCACATGTGTAAACCTACATGACAAATAAATGTTATTCCTACTTTGATGCTAAAATTTATTCTTACAAACAGTCCACTGTTCCTTACCTCCTTCCTTTTTTCACATTTCTATTGTAAGTTTCCCTATTTTATTTATGTTTCTTGACTGATACACCACCTGTTTTTCATCCGATTGATGATTATTGTGTCAAAAAACACCCAGACAAACCCCTTATTCTATTTCTTTTAGCCATTTTTACTTTTGTGATTTTCTTTCAAAATAATTTTGATCATTGTAACATGACAAATTAAAAAATCCTGAGCCTTTAAAACATCAGAGAAAAAGTCAAGAAGTTAGTTTTTTTTTCTCTGCACTTCATACTGTGATTATTGGACATTTCTCATGCTATATCGTACACAGTCCTGCACAACCCCGTACAGCTCTTTCCGTGTAAAAACAGACACTGTACATATTTCTCCACTTTATTTGCATTTCCTGACAAATGCAACCCCTGCTTTTACTCTGACTCTGTTCATTGCATCAGACACACCAAGGCAAACAACTTCCTACATCTTAAACTTTTAGGAATTTTAACTTTTTTCATATTCATATCATATTGTTTGATGGAGCCTGTGATTAAAAAACTTCATTGCCGACAACTGCTTCCATGCGGCCGTTGTGCAAATGACAAATAAAAAAAAAAAAAACATGTTAAAACTTGAAATTTGTACATTTCCCAGTCTATATATATATCTCACATAGTCCTGCATAAACTTGTACCGCTCAAAACAGATATATACTGCACATATTTCTCTATTTTAATCACTTTCATCGCATTAAAAACACCAAGTCAAACCCTTTGCATGTGTAAAACAAATCTTTCCCTTCCTCTGATGCTCACACTTGTTCTTAAACACAGACCTACCTTCCCCACAGGATATATTACAAACTGGTAATCCATATGAAGCTGTAAAAAAAGGATCCATCAGAGTAATTTACCAGCCTCACTGCAGGTCTCTTTCTCTCTCTCTCACACACACACTGCTGAATAAATAGCTCTCTGGGTGTTGTGCATTAAAAAAAAAACCACAAAGCCTTGCATGTCAACAACATCTCTTCAATGCAGGAATTCAGGAAGTGAATTGAGGTTAACCTGGACACGTAGGTGCGGCTAATTATGAGGAAGATTTTGGATATTTACCTGGCTATTATTATTAACTTTAAATCTCTTTATCCTGCGGCAGTTTGGTGGGGCCATTCTGATAAATACTGTGATCATTTTTACTGAATTTAACCTCCAGTGGGACGCTAACTAGCCACGTTAGCTTCTGTTAGCTCCGCGGTTAGCAGCGCGCTAACTAGCCGGAGAGAGAAGTCACTTACTTGATCGATAATCACAGTATCGGCTCTTTGATCGGATTTGAGGAGTCGTGGTGAAAGTTGTGTACCTGTTCCCCTAAAAGGCGACCTGTGTCCGGTGACTGGTGGCTGGTTTTCCCTCCACCCACCCCGACGAAAAGAGTAGCAGCTGCAGAGGTTAGCCGATAGCTCGCCTGCTTCCTGGCTCCGGGGCGGACCGACTCATCACTGCTCCCTCAGCCGCACTGCGAGCCTCTTCTTCTGCGTGTCAGCGGGAGATGTGACCGCCCCGGACCGGCTGCCCTCCGCAGGACAATGTCCAGCAGCACACTGATAATAATGATAACACACTACAGGGAGTGTGTGTGTGTGTGAGCTGGGGCTGACTCACACACTGTCAACACACTTGAACAAGATCCAAGATGTTCCCACCTTCATTGATGAATCCTGAGTGGAAATAATCATGGGATGCAATAAATATAGGAGGAGTTTTTTTTAATTTTTTTATTAAAGAGCTGTACAGTTGCAGATGCATGAAAATCTCAAATATAGACTGAGAAATGCGCAAAAACTCATATGAGGTGCAGAGAAAAAAACACTTTCTCATGTGAAAAAATGTCATGATTCACAGATTAAGTCATAAATTATATAATAAATAAATTACCCAGTTTGCACAAGTGCAGCTGCTGATTAATACATTTATCAAGAAATATAGTATAAAACACAAACTAGTGGTGTGATTAGAAAAATCCTTTAAACCTTTAGTAGGTTTAATCATAAAATTGCACTTAATCGATTAAAAGTAAAAGTACTCAAACTGTTATATACTGATATGTTATATACTAAATAACTACTGTTATATACTATAAATACTGACGGATATACTCATTAACACATCATCTTTGAATGTTTTATAACTAAAGCTGTGAGATAAGTGTAGTAAAGTAAAAAGTGCAGTATTTTCCTCTGAGTTGTAGTGGAGTAGAAGTAGAAAGTGGCATGAAAAGAAAATATTCAAATAAACTATAAGTTCCTCCCATTTGCACTTAATCAACTGATAAAAAAAAACAAAATGTGAGCAAAATTTATTAAACTTATTCATTTTATAACAATATAAGTCTGGCATTTTACTAAATTAACTGGAGGAATCATTTATTGTTCATCTGTTTTTTTAATCTAATACAAAACTTGGTGTTTGACCACCTTAAAATTTAGTATAAATTTTTTTAAATCAAGCCAGAAAACCAAACCTTAGGTCATTCTGCCAAGTCACTAAGCATCACTATGAAACACAGACAAGTAATGTAATTCAGAACATAAATAAATAATCCACTGGCTAAATAACACTTTAATTAACACATTAATCACACATTTATAACCTGTAGTCAAACTTAATGCAATGACAAAACAGGTAGTAAGTAAGTAACAGCTATAAAACTTTTAAAAGTTTATAATTGGTACATCAACTTTACAAATCTCTCCATTAGACAAAACATTCAGTCATTATAGACACTCATCTTCTGCACAACGCCTCCACTAAAGAGGCCGCTCCTGAAATTACACTGAATAATTTAAAGGCACACTGAATAAGAGTGTAGGTGATTCTACACTGATCCGATCTACCTTTGGGAGAAAGGGCGAACATTCAAAGGGTCTTATTAAAGCCTTGAGGACAACACTGGATGAAAGTAAACAGTTATTTTTAATTACTACTTCACCAAATGCCAATGTTCATTGAGCCCTAGGGCTGCAGCTAATGATTATTTTAATTATTGGTTCATTTTTCGACCAATTTCTCAATTAATTCATTTTTTGGTCCACAAAATGGTGGCAAATGTTGATCACCGTTTCCCGAAACTCAAAATGATGTTCAGTTTACTGACAGAGGACTAAAGAAACCAGAAAATATTCACATTTGAGAAGCCAAAATCAGACTTTAGACACTTTATCTTAAAAGAAATGTCTAAAAAAAAAAATTATCAAAACATTTGCAGATTAATTTATGAACTGACAGCTAATCGATTAATCAGCTAATGGCTGCAGCTCCAGTAAGGCCCTTTTTTATTATTGAAATGTGTAAAAACAAGTTAAAAGGTGGAGTCAGTGATTCTAGACATCCCTGAGCAATCCAAACTTCATTCAGAAAACAAACATTTTAAAAGCTGTTTGTTTTCCATCTCGCAGACAGACCTAACACACCATGAATTCAGACTTTTTACAGGTCTGCATCACAATGTAGTTATTTCAGCATCCTTTTCATCAGTTTATAGCGATTAAACCACAGCAATATCCGTTTATTTTGGGCTCATATTGCTGTGGGAAGCCAGATTAATTTAGTGGATGTCTGACTCGCTCAGTACAGTGAGTATTTATAGATTTTGACACACCCATTATAAAACTGCCATTCTCTTGTCTAGACTACTAACGGACCGAGAGGAGATATTCAGCGAATTTGACAAAAGGTGTATTTCATTAGAGTTGCAGCTCTTGACTCTTCCCCAGGCCATATTTGAGTGCGCTGTTTAAAAGCCATGAGGAGTGACATTCTCATGATGACAGTTGTATTCTGCGTATTAATTACATGGGTTACACAGTAACTAGGAACTGTTCCATAAGAAACTGCAGATTCAAGTAAAATACGAAGTAAATACACTGTCATTTGGTCATTAAACTGGAGCACAGACAGGACAAATCAAGTATAGACTGTGTTATTGTGAATTTCTCTTGGAGATCAATAAAGTATCTATCTATCTATCTATCTATCTATCTATCTATCTATCTATAAGAAATACAGTATGGCACAGAAGAAGTAAATGTAAATATTACGGCATCTTAATCAGTCTGTCTTCTTCTTCCAAGTTATCAAAGCCTCTTGGGAAATGCGGAGTAAAACGACCCCGACACACACCGTTGTCAGGCCACAAAACATGGCAAGGCCGTCAGTCAAAGTCAGCGCTGTCCACTCCTTGAAGAGAAGAGCCGAAGCGAGAATAACGGTGGATGTGAACGCCACATAGTAAATAGCGTCAAACATGTTGGAGCTGAAATGCTCCAGGGCTTTGTTGATGAAGATGAACTGAATCAGGATGCTGACAGCCAGCGTCCCCAGCAAACACAAGAAAAGAGCCAGAGCCCTGCTGCTCGAGGGCCCCTCTCCAAAGATGTCTTGCGCAACCAGGCCAAGTCCTTTGCTGCTTGGAACGGTGAAGCTTCCCAAGAGGGAACATATGGCGACGTACACCATGACGTTGGATGAGCCGTGAGCTGGAGCGATCCACACAATTAGTATGACCAGCAGCAGGACCACCAAGAGGGCGTAAAGTACAAACACTGCAGGATGAGAGATGATAGCTTCATTTATAATGCCATTATAATGAATATTTTCAAAGAGAAATACAAGTTGGGGAAAAGCAATTTAATTCAGTAAAAGTAAGAGAGGATCGACTAATTATCAGCACTTTTAACTGGCCTGCTTGCAATTCCACAATTTTCATCTTTAATAATACTCGAGTACACATTTATTTATTACTACAGTGAATTAAAAAAGAAAAAAAAAAAAAAAAAGGACTTCGTCACCTGGGTCCAATAGCCTCTCCTCTAACTCCAGCCTTGACGTCACAGCTGCGGCTTTAGGGGCATGAATGATGAGCACTACTGAGCCACAGCAACACAACACACAGCCAAGCTTCCCCAGGATGTTCAAGTGCTCCTTCAAAATCCAAGACGCCAGCACAGCCCTGCATCGCACAAAGAACGGCGTCTTGTTGCAAAACACTCGAGGCAGTTCATAGAGCCCTGAGAGTATTACACAATGTAATAGTTTGAAATCTTGACTGTGTATTGTTGTGCTTCGTAGATGTAATATGATATGCTCCAACTACAGTCCAAACCTCAAATTGTTTAGATAAATAAGATGAAATGCTGCAAATGGCAATTCATTTTATGTCAATTGACTAATTGATTAATTTATGAATTGTCTGCTGCACTTGTTTGAACTGTTGGGTGGTTTAATTTATAATAAATTTATAATCACATTTAATAAGCTCTTCTTCTATTCTGTGTGCAAAATCTCAATTTGTAAAGCAACTAAAGCTGTCAGATGAAATATAGGAGTAACAAGTACCGTATTTCCCCCTAAAATGTTGTAGAATAGATGTAGAAAGCGACATGAAAAGAAAATACACAAGTAAAGTACAAGTACTTCAAATTTGTACTCAAGTGTAGTACTGGAATAAATGTACTTAGTTACATCCCACTGGTATCATGGTGCCAGAATGATTTATACCACATTAAAATGACAGGACTTACCCAAACAACACGCCGAGGGCTCCCAGTGGTGTAACTATTACAGCAGGGGCCACATTGTACGCCAGGAAATTCCCAATTTGTCCAACAATCACTATTAAGATTCACAAAGAGGTGTGTCAGAACATTTAGCCTCAAACATGCATGTTGCATGTTTTGAATGAAGGGACAATATGCACAACACTGAGTGTGATTTCTTAAGTGGGTAAGGGACATTGCAAAAAATGTGATTTCTACTGTGCACTGCAGATTGCACTAATTGCATTGTGCATCCAGGGTAGATAGATGGCGCTATACTCACTGCACAATGTCCCACTCCACCACACCACATCCGTGAGATACGAGCCCCCTGAGGAAAACGCAGCGAAGAGTTTAGTCTGTCTTTACTCACGCTGATAATGTTATGTCTATGGCTGTTTATGCCCATGTGGATGTAGATGTGATGTCCTACCTCTGTCCCTGCAGCGTAATATTCCTTTTCTCTGCAGCACAAATGTGGAGCCATTGATGAAGCTGGAGACTACAGCTATCAGCACTCCAGCAGCTGGGAACGATGCACCGCCTGGTTCAGAGCCTGCAGACATTACACTGTTCCCGCTGTTTATAATGAGGATCAGCTGGACTACACGCGTTTGTAGTTTGGACAGGGAAGTGGGGCAGTGCGCATGCGCGGTTCATCGAGCATCCGGCTGCAACAGCTCAGTTTTTTTATTTACTTTCACTGCACTTCAATAAGTTACTGTATATAATATATATAAATATATATTTATTTACAGAGTGTGTGTTTACTGTTAACAGCAAACCAGAGACCGTATATATGCTGCAAACTGCTGATGAGAGGCTATAGAGGCTCATTTCCGCCAATATGATAAAAAAATAAGATGTAAGTCATTATAATGAGAAATTTACTCAGTATAATGAGTCAGCATCTCGAAATAATGACCTTTCTGGGATACTAACTCAATCTTAGAGTTTCTTAGTATTTCGACATAAGTAAGTCATTGTTTTGAGGGGTTTATCATAATTTTTAGATACTGATTAATATAAGAGAGTTTCTCATTATTTTCGATATATCAAATCATTATAATGAGGTATCAACATTATTTTGAAGGTAAAACCTATTTTAGACACCAAGATATTATTTTATTCAATAAATCATTATTTTAAGATACTAACTCATTATTTTAAACTACTAACTCATAAGATACACGTGAGCTACTAAAAACATTTTTGATATATTGAGTCATTATTTTGAGATTATTTTGAGACATTTGTTATCATTATTATTAGTTTCTCATTATAATGATCTTATCACATTGTTGAAAATGTGCCTCCATACTCGCCAACAGTGCTGGAAGAAGTACTCTGATCTTTTACTTTAAAAGTAAGTACAAAAATATTAGCATAAAAATACTTATATGAGGTCATAGTTAGTGTTGCACTGGACTGCAGTATATTTAGAAGTGTTTTCTTTTATATTTATAATTTGACCACCTCATGCTTGTAAATAGGGAGGACTAAAAAAACAATATAATGTTGTCAAGTAACTGAATGTCAGAAAAAAAAATATTATAAACAGTTTGAGTTGAGTGTATTTATATGTGTGTTTGTGTTTGTGTGTATATAAAAGCACCAATGAAGCAATAAAAAATAAATAAAATCTATGTATGAGTCAAATACCATTATAAGTTGGAAACAACACACATAGCTCATACATGGTTATATGCTGTAATAAATACTTTTAAAATGTCCAGGTGTAAAATATCTGATGAAATATATCTAAATAAACATGTAAACTATTAAAGTGTGTCTAAATTCATCTTCTGTAAACAAACACCGCCAGCTAGCGGACAGTTTCCAGGGCAACCCCGCCCCTCACAAGTCCCGCCCCAAACGCATAAAGAGCGCTCATTTCTTTAACACGGGTCGGTACGCGCGGGCGGAGTCGAATCTTCGCTCCCCTGCGCATCGCCGCTCACTAGCTCCACCGGGCTGCTGCGGTGTTATTAAACCATCTCGCCCGCTCTCGTCCACAGCGACGGCTACGTAACGTGTTTCCATGCCTCGTCCTCCAGTCCGCGACCTGCCAATCAAGTCCATTATGAGCGTCCTCTTAATGCAGCAAAGCAGCTGAGGGGACGAGAATAACTCGAGAAGACACCGCAGGTAAAACCCGCACATTTAATGTTAAAATGGAGGCGCCCTGTCTCCTCTCACGGTCGTCTTTACCGGGATGAGGAGAGCCGATTTAACCGGCTCTCTCTCTGTCCGGTAGTATTAGCCGTTAGTTAGCAGTTAGCCGCCGAGCTAACGTTGCCTCAAAATTATTATTTATGAGTGATGTCAGTGTGTGTTATTACGCTCTGCTATCATATATGACAGCCAGGTTATAACAGCTACATCAAGGTGGGCTTATGTGGATTTTAATGCTGTGATATAGTCGTTTTCATGCTAAAGTCTCGCGTTAATAGTTATGGATACACCTTTGGCCTTAAAATCTAGCCTTAATAATGAAGCTAAAGAAAGGTTCAACATGCATGTCACTGTACACCAAGCAGATGTTGTTATAAACCCAGCTGAGGATTTAAAGCATTTTTTTTGTGTGGTGTTACTTCAGCCTAAATTTCCATGATAAAGAAAGGTACAACTTGCATGTCACTGCATATCAAGCAGGTGTCATAAAGTTATTTTTGTTTGTTTCTAATGGTAGTTCAGATTAAATGTTCATGACAAAAGCAGTAAAGATGTATATGTAACCTGGTTGCTGTCTTATGTTGGTGTTATTGGGATTTAAAAGGATTCAGTGTCCTGTTTTGACATCTGGTGTTGAGCCTCCTTTTTGTTTACCCCTGCGTGATAATAGTGTTAGTTTATGCTGTGTAAGTTCACCGATTTGAGGTGAGGTTAGTTTAACTTCAAACATTTAAAGTTAAGAGTTAAACTATCATTGTACTGAATACCATGGAAATAGGAAAAAGGCCTGATAAAGAAGAATATAGTTCTACCTTTTTATGATAATGTAATGGGCAGAAAGCTTAAGGCTCACTGATTCACAGGCACTTCACAATTGTTGGCTGACTTTCATGTAACCTTGACTGTGTGAATTTGTCCTTTATAACAACGCAGCCTTTCATCTTTTTATCTTGCAGGTTGGCTGCGTCTGCAGCCAGGAGAGGAGAGGGGAGGATGCCTTCTCCGTCTTTCACCCTCGACGCTCAGCTGAGATTTCATGACAAATGGCTGAAGATAGACTTACAGGTACGTGTACACAAACGAAGGAATCATATTAAAGTTACTGCTTTTTTACAGATGACGAGGACAACATGATCTTTTGTGTCACATGTGACGGTAGGAATGGAAGAATGAAAGCCTCAGTTGAAAGATGACATTTTCCTTTATGGGCTGATTTTGGATTATGAGATGCAGTCATTTACCTCTGCTGCTGCACTCAGATGTTTTTTCTGGTCTGAAACTACTGTATGCTGTCAATCTGTCCGTGTTGCATCATGCTGGGGACAAACTGCAAAACCTCTAAACCTTGATGTCTCACTGATAGTGAATGTCTGTCTTTTTTCAGTAATGCTAGAAAGGTGAAAACATGTTACACTGGTTACCACTCAAAACTCTGCTGCTATAACACTGTCAGTCAGACATTTGAACTGCTGAGGCAACCATCAACATCCTCACCACCAACAAACACTTGAACAACCTCTGGCCTACAAGCTGTATCAAGCTTCTTGCAGAGATGATTATTGTTTTTGCTGAAATGTGAAAAGAGGTATAGCCTGTAATATCAGCTCAAGGTCAGGGAAAAACATAAAAAAGATATGTGTTGTGAAAACAAACGTGTGTTGGTTGTAATTATGAGGTCTTTTATCAATATATGATGGATTTAGAGAGGATTGGCTTACGACACACTGAATCCACTGTCCTATACTACAAAATAGGCTGTGCAGTGATCTGTCTGCTCTCACCTCCACAGATTACAACTTGTCTACCTTGAAAACTGTTTTGCATTACCAAATGAGAACTAAAATCTGGGAGGGGTGTCATGTTTTCCCATGGTTGGAGCTCTCTTCATTGCTGAGGGCAGCTGTAGTGTTGTGTGTCTGGTCCGGTGTCCTCTGTGAGCTAACATGGTTTTGACATTTAAGACATTTGATCCTGGAAAGAGTAGGTTTTCCACTTGTAAGTATGTCTTTGTAAAGCAGAATGTGAATGGTGCACCACTGGGGTGATGACACAGATTTTACAGCAGATGTATCCTTGAATCAGAAGGAGCTTGGCAATAAAGCAGATATTTCGTACCCTTATTCTTCACTTATCATATTTGAGATGAAACTGTCTGTGTGTTTGTTTTCTTGGCTGAGTTGTGAAGGCCCTGAGTGATACGGATGTAAGAATTTGTGTTTGCTCCAAGTGTTTGTACATCTAAAGAGTAATGAAATACGTGACACACATTAAAATGTTTATTTAAAAGAATCTCTAGTGTGAAGAGAACATCTTTAGGTGATAATATAAGACAAGTCAAGTTAGCTGGTCACACTAGATACATTTTAGCTGCAATTATCATGCCCTCATAATGTGATAATAGCCTGTGTGTGACATACTTTTAGAGATCTTGCAAAGCAAACGCTTGCATATTTTGAAGTTGATTTTATAAATGGGCTGTGCTGATTTTCTGTTTCTCGCTTCCTTTGGCAGCGGGCGTTCTCTCCGGAGGGACTGAGCGAGATGTGGAATGAAATGGTAAAAGATGAAGAGATAACATTCAACGGAGAAGAATCAGCTCACCCGGGTATGGAACTGAGAGATTACAGCAATCATTTACCTCACGTGTTATAGACTTAGACATTTCTGCATGGTACATTTTTAACACACTGTCTAAGAGTGATATGTGAGACACTTTAATCTCACTGACAGAGGTATGGCAAGGTCATTTATTTTTTTTCAAGCGTCATGCACCAAAAGACCGTCTTATATGACACTACAAACATAACGAACAAGAGCAATAAGATAGTGAGACTGAAAGAAGAAATACTGCTCATCATCACCGTGCATGTCAGAAAGTGTTAACACAGATATAAATACAATCCTACTCCACAGGCATCAAAATTATAGAGACACAACTGTAACTTTAACAAATCAAATAGAAACCACCCTCCTGCGCTGTTGATAGACTTTAAACACAAACTGAGCTTCGTCTGTGGACAGGTACCAAAGTCTACATTCATCAGACGTAGAAAACAAACAGACGGCTAACAACGGCTAACGTCAACATTTCTTTTGATTATTTCAGAGGATTGCACTGACTGCTTTGGAACTCAGAAGAAAGATGAACCAAACGACAAAGAGAAGAAAGAGGAGGAGGAGACATCAGCATCTGTACATCACTCCATCATTGAGACCTGGGACTGGGGGCGGCAGCCAGGTGAGGGGGTCGCCCGAACATAGTTAAGATGTGTCGGCCCACAGATGATCCTGTTGTGGAAGGCTACTACGACACTGTGCTGTCGTTCTGTCGAGACTCTTGTTATTTCACGTCTTTCTGCTTCCAAGTAGGGTAATTAATACCACGGCTGAGAGCAGATGGTTTCACAACACCTAAATGTCGACTAGATACAGTGATACTAACCATTTCGACACATGGCCTCTCAGTTGATCAGTTTCACGTCTGTCGGGTCGCCTGCTGGTGGGTGCATGTTTCGCTAGCACGTGAGGTGTCTCTCTGAAATGACAACTTGCAGCCTGCAGGTCGGAGCAGTTATTTTTACCCCTCAGGGTGTAATCTTGGTAGGCGTTATAATGTTGTCCAGTGAGGGATAGCGTCTTTCCCCTGAGCTGTGTTTACTGGCGGGACTGGGCGGGACGGTGTTGTGGTGGTGGGAGATAGGCGTTGGGGGAAAGGGGGGGGGTTGTCTTTGTGGGTGCCTCATGAACGCAGGCTTTGCTGGGAGCCACTTGGCTTCTTCTCTCTTCTGTTTTTTATTGACTGAGTCAGGAAATCACAGAGGTCTGATTGTACAGTGAGTGTAACTGGATCACTGCACGGACGAGTGCGCTGTCACTGATGCTTAAAGTTCAAACAGCACGCTTCCTGCTTTTCCATTGAGTGGTCAGATATCTGGAACATGTTGATCTTAGCAGGTACAGCACAGACTTGACTATTATTTGGACATCAGGACGGCAGATGACAGATTTGCTCTGATTATTAGCGTTAAATATTTTCCATGCATGATCTTGTACAAGTAGTTAATGAACCTCTATGAATTTAGTAGTTCTCTAGCAGAAGTTGCTTTTTGCCGTGAGTTATATATAATAAATAGTCAGAGACTTTGTCTGACTGGGATACATATCTGCCCTGACAGCCGAGCACAGCTGACTGTAGTGTGGCTCGTACAACCTCAGGCCAGTCTGGCTTACATAAAGCTTAAGTGGATTTTAGACCGGCTATTTTGGCCCATCTTGTCTTCCCTGCAGCGCTGCTCTATGGATGCATAATAAAGCATGCTCTCTTTGACCAGATCAGAACAAAGGGCTGACTGTGATGAAGACCAGTCGGGAAAATATGGAATGTGCAAAATTTTTTGTTTCTTATCTTTTTTATTTTTTACTACAAGTAATGTTAAGCGACCCTTTCCTGAAACACCATACTGTTAGTGTATGTGATTTATATTGGTGAACAGAAAATGTACCCCTGGTGCTCCATATAAACTTAAGGGTTAAGTATTAACATTTTAAGACCAGATTGCAGCTTAAATTATTAAAATGCAGCAGTATGTGCACAAAATGGCAAAAATATTTAATTAGACTGATTATCATTTTCTTGTCCTTTATCATCTTCTTTATGTTCTTGTTAGATTGTTGTGTACCTTGACAAATCAAAATGTGAATTTTCATGGATAGTAAAATATTTCTTTCAAGCAATCGTGGACATTGTTTTAGACAGGTCTTACCTAAGTGCCATTGCTCTTGCTTTGCATCCTGTGAAAGCCTGAGTGCGAGGTTACAATACATTGCACATACTGCTCATACATTTTACAGATGCTTTAAGACAAGTCTTGCTTCCACAAATGGGCTTGCACAAGAAAAATAGGAAAATCATATTATATTTGTATGGAAAATAAACATTAAACTTTTAAAGGAAAATAAAAACCACTGAAATACTGAAACACCATTATTCCAACCATAAGGTCCTTCAGTTTTTACACTAATATAGACTCACTGTTAACTGCTGTAGATCTAAAAGAGACACAGCTCAGTGGTTACTGGTTGTAAACAACTGACATGTGAGTGGTCAAATTATATATATTTTGAATAATTTAGCTCTTTCAGTTTAACGTTGAATGATCATCATTTTGTCTGTGAGAGGTAATTAGGGGTGACAAATAATACTTTTCATCACCCTTCTCTTCTGTGTGTGTGTAGATGAGAATGAGTTGAAGGACTGTCTGATGGTCCTGGTCGACGACCAGCAGAAGCTCTCTGTTCAGATGGCCAAAAGCACCTTGTCCGCCCAGCGCCTCCGCCAGCGCCTGGTCATCCTGGAGCGCTACCTCATCTCTCTCAGCCACAGCATGATGGAGGAGAAGTACAAGGTCCGCTGGAAGACACCCCCCAGCCCACCACTGCCTGCTGCTGACAATAAGAGGTAAAAAGTAATGAAATTTGAGATTATTAGGGGGCTGGCATGTTGGCTCAGTGGTCAGAGCTGTTACTTCACAGCACGAAGGTCCAGGATTAACTTTCCTGAGGGTATGACTTAGCATGTGGTTAGTCCTGTGATGTCTGGTGACCTGTCCACGCTGTATCCAAGCTCACACAGCCCTGCACATGATAAGCTGATATTAAGAATAAGTGGAAGATGATCCCTCAAAGAGCTTGTTTAAGAGTTCACTGACCAGTCCACAAGTTTTAACCGAGTAAAACTATAGATTGAGCCAGTAGATTTACAAAAGACAGCACAGTTTCTTTGTTGTATGTACTTGTGTGTGCCTGACTTACAGGATTGTTCATGCATGTTGTAGGGTAACACTGCAGTTCAGTGTATGAGTGGACACTGCGTTTTCCTTACAAAGGCCTCTTAAACACTCTCACAAATGCCTTGTGTGTTAATCCCTGTGTATTCTGCTTTGTTTTGTCAGCCCTCGTCCAGCCAGTAAAGGCGTTGAGGGTTTGGCCAGAGTTGGCTCGAGGGCAGCTCTCTCGTTCGCCTTTGCTTTCCTGCGTCGGGCCTGGAGATCAGGTAAGAGTGTCCCAATACACTTACAGTGAAGATGTTTTGTGCCCTAGTAGTGATGGCGATGAAAGCTGCTGTCGTAGTAATAGAGCTGTGCTCAACAGCTGTTAATGGATGTGTTGCACCATGTTACTAGCCGCTCATAGTAAACAAGCCAACATATTTCTCAATGCTATGTTTTTAGCTTTAGGTTGTGGTGTCAGCAAGATGAAGGACTGCAGGAGTTTATGCTGGATAGGTCCAGGGACACATTTTGCCCCATTATATGATGTGAACAATAAACGATCAATCTATGTGTCACAGAGGAGTTGAATATATTTTTGTTTAGACTTAAGTTATGCTGCTGTTCTGTTGAACTGTGGTTTAAATTTTATTTCCCTTTATGTATGAAAAGAGGGGTGAACAAGCATATTTTATTATAAAGACGATATAGTTGAATCAATAATAATAATGTATCTCAAGGTAAATCAATCACATAGTCTCATTATATCTAATAATAAACAACTTTGGCTGTGGCTTCGTTTGTTTCTTCATTGTTATCTTGGCCAGCAGATATGCTGTTTTTGTTAGGTGTACCGTTGTGAGGCTGAGAGCTGTGTGTCCACAGGGACTGGGTGGGAACAAAGAGCCGCCCTCCTCTTCTCTGTAGGCTTCCTGTAACATGAGCCGCACACGCACGCACACACACACACACACACACACGTCCTCAGTCTAGCTGTATTCCTGGAATACACTGTAAGAACAGCAGTGTGCTCTTTCACCCACCGCCTGTTAAATATATATATGTGTCACTTTATGCATATGTGTTGTCTTTTAGTTTTAGATTTTGGAAAACATGGGAATATATTTCAGATTAAAATACTCTAAATAATCCTTTTACCTTCATGCTGGGCTTAGAAAATTGTAAATTTTATATATTTGGTCACACTCTATGTCGTGTGATCTATCCACTGTGCCCCATAAAACAGAAGAGTTTGTGTTTTACAGGAGATGATGCAGATCTTTGCAGTGAGCTTCTCCAGGAGTCTCTGGATGCCTTGCGGGCGCTGCCAGAGGCTACGCTGTTTGATGAGGGAACTGTGTCATCAGTGTGGCTTGAAGTTGTTGAGAGGGCCACCAAGTTCCTCAGGTGAGTTACTTACTGTTGCTGATTTTGTATATTGTAAGATACGTTGTATAATCCTTTGTGATTGTCATGTCTTTTCTTTTTTGGGACTAGTGACGTACATGGAAGTGCCAGCACCAAAGGCAACATTCCTCTTCAGGACCAGCACCTTGCCCTGGCCATCCTTCTGGAGCTGGCTGTACAGAGGGGCACTCTTAGGTAACCAGATCCTTAATACCCTTAACACCTGCTTATTTGCCTATGCTAATTTCCAACTGCCATTGAAATGTGCTGCTACTCCACTCCTCACTTTTATTTTTTTATCTTTGTGCCTTTGCAGCCAGCTGCTGTCTGCTGTTCTGCTGCTGCTGCGTCTGTGGGAAAGCGGCACCAGAGAGATGGACAACGAGCGCTCCACACAGGGAACCAGCGCCCCTCTGCTGCCCCTCCTGCAGCGCTTTCAGAACATACACAGCAGTAAGGAGGAGCCCATTCCTGAAGAGGAAGCTGAGGTGAAATTCCCCCCCACACCCCAAAACAGGCATCTGTATGTCTTAGTAGCACTAAATTAATGTGAAAAATGGAGCAGTTTTTCTTTTTATGTCACTTGAGGAGTGTCATCAAAGGAGGGTTGGTTGTCTCGTGTGTTGCTTGGGAACACTGGTCTTAAAGTGCCCCTGTTGTCCTGTTCCTTGTTGAGAATCAAGCTAATAAGTACTTTGTGGTGATTTCCAGATCCTCACAGCCCCTCTGAGTCCAAATGAGAGCTTCCTGCGCTACCTGACCTTGCCTCAGGATAATGACCTGGCTATTGACCTTCGGCAGACAGCTGTGGTGATCATGGCTCACCTGGACCGCTTGGCTGCACCCTGCAGCCCTCCTCACTGCAACTCCCCCACATCACACAAGGTGACATCTTTTTATCAAAGGGCAATGTCTGAATTATTGGTTATCTTATTTTTTAGGTCAGTGAGTACTCCTTCCCTCAGTTATTATTCAAGTTGTGTGCCTGTTTTATCATCTTTGGTCTATAAATATCTTGGATGTGCACACTGTGTCCTGTTTACTGGTAAGATATGGTGGGAGGAAAAAGCACAGATAAATATGGTCATCATCAGACTTCACATAAGTGTGAATCCTCCTTTGGAAAAACTTGAATGCCAGTTAATCAAACATGAAAAGTTCACAAGAATTTTATACATGGTAGTTTAATGGTTGTATTTTTGCCCAATCACCATGTGACTGACTGTGTCTCCCTCCTTGTCTCTTTTCGCCCCAGGGAACCCTTCAGGAGGTGATTGCCTGGGGCCTGTTGGGCTGGAAGCTTTATGCCAATGTTAATGGACCCATTCAGTGTAAAGCCCTGTCAAGCGTTGGAGTCGCTCAGATCGTCTGTTCAGAAAAGGGCTTTCTCATCCTGTCCAGCAGTGGTGCTGTTTACTCCCAAAACTACAAGAGCACAACCCTGGTCAGTTCTGTTGCATCATTTTTTTGTGTTTATTAATATACCCTCTCTAATGAACTGCCTGGAAAAAAGTTGCTGATCCTTTCGTCTCATTGTCTGCTGCTGATTGAGTCACTGAATTATTTTCTTGCAGGCTCCTATGCTAATCCATAGTCTGAGCTCCAGGAAGATTGTGAAGCTGGCAGCTCATCCTGACGGACAGCACTACTTGTCCCTGTCGTCCAATGGGGAGGTGTTCTCATGGGGCTGCGGTGATGGAGGCCGCCTTGGACATGGAGACACCACGTAAGCAACTAAAGGAAAACTTAGCTGATGTTTAATTATCCACTTATACATTTCCACCTTGTCATCTAATTTGAAGTTAGAAGGAAACTCTGGTAACTCCAGATTGGAAAGATTGAAAGACAGTAGTAGAATCCACAAACAGTAAAGCTGCAGAAGAGAGCTGTATCAGTCAACTGCATATATTATTTTAACTTTATTTTAGGTATCTAGAAGAGCCTACGATGATTGCAGCCTTTAATGGGAAGCAGACAGGAAAGCATGTAGTGCACATTGCTTGTGGGAGCACATATAGCGCTGCCATCACAGCTGATGGAGAACTCTACACGTGGGGCAGAGGGAACTACGGCAGACTTGGCCACGGTAAGCTCCATTCACAGCCTCAGGTTGTATGATGACATATTTGTCTGATTTATAACTGAAAAAGAGTTGTGTTGGGTTTTTAGGCTCCAGTGAGGACCAGACCACACCCATGCTGGTGACGGCACTGAAGGGACTGAAGGTGATGGATGTAGCATGTGGAAGTGGTGATGCGCAAACACTTGCTGTGACAGAAAATGGTAAGTTCTAGAGTCTTTCTAGTGTGACTTCTGACCAAAAAATCCTTCAGCATTACCCATACTGAATCTCCGTGTGTTTCCACAGGTCAGGTGTGGTCCTGGGGGGACGGGGATTATGGTAAACTGGGCAGAGGGGGCAGTGATGGCTGTAAGACACCCAAGCTTGTGGAAAAACTGCAGGACCTGGACATAGTGAAGGTGTGCTGCGGCAGCCAGTTTTCAGTGGCCCTCACCAAAGATGGCCAAGTGTATACCTGGGGAAAGGGAGACAACCAGCGCCTTGGTCATGGCACCGATGAGCATGTTCGCTACCCTAAGTTACTCGACAGCCTACAGGGTGAGTTAGCGATTCTAAAACAATTCATCAGAAGCTCTTAGAATACAAAGACTGATGTAGACTGTTATGTTTGCAAGCAGGAAAGAAAGTTGTGGATGTTGCTGTGGGATCTACACACTGCCTAGCGCTCACTGATGATGGAGAGGTGCACAGTTGGGGCAGCAATGATAAGCTACAACACTTTGATACACTCTTCTCTAACAAGAAGCAGCCTAAGGCACTCCCAGGGCTAAACTCGAAACACATAGTGGGAATCTCCTGTGGACCCGGACAGGTAATACATAACTGTCATTTATGATTTTTATGTGTTTGTAATGATAAACCCAAAAACATAACACTGAGCGATTGTTTGCTTTCAGAGCTTCGCCTGGTCTTCATGCTCAGAGTGGTCTGTCGGGCAGCGTGTGCCCTTTGTGGTGGATGTTTGCCCTATGACCTTTGAGCAGCTGGACCTGCTCCTGCGACAGGTGAGCGAGGGGATGGACGGCAGCTCAGACTGGCCTCCCCCACAGGAGAAGGAGTGCATGGTGGTCGCCACACTCAACTTACTCAGGCTCCAGGTAAGGCAACAGTCTGTCAGGAGTCATTTCATCACAGATGTATATGTGCCCTTAGAAGCTCTAGATTTTTCTTAACAATAGAGTTTGTCATCTCTACACCTTCCTTCATATCTCTAAAATGTCCCCCCTCAGCTCCATGCAGCCATCAGTAATCAGGTGGATCCAGAAGAACTGGGCCTGGGACTTGGTAGTGTGCTGCTTAACAACCTCAAACAAACGGTGGTAGTACTAGCTAGCAATGCCGGGGTGCTCAATACTGTGCAATCAGCTGCTCAAGCAGTTCTCCAAAGTGGCTGGTCGGTGCTGCTGCCCACTGCTGAGGAAAGAGCGAGGGCACTGTCCTCTCTTCTGCCTAATGCTGGTGAGAGCAAATCAGAACACCTGCTAACTCTGATTAAACACAATAATGGACACTTAATAGTCCATTATCTCTGTTCATTTTGATATGAAGTGTAAAAATGGTCAGGACTGGGCACACTGAGGTTTTATTTGATTTTTTTTTTCCAGCATCTGGAAATGAGATGAGTGTGAGCCCTGGACGTCGCTTCATGATTGACCTATTGGTCAGCAGCTTAATGGCCGATGGAGGGTTGGAATCTGCACTGAACGCAGCCATCACTGCTGAGATACAGGTCAGTGTGTTAAACGCATGAGTCATCGCTCTTCTGTGTTTTCTCATGTAATCTATTCCTGGCAACAATGCTTTCTCTGTTTTGTAAAGCAACATGTAGAGAAAGACTTGTCTTTGGACTGAGATTAAGCTTGAGTTGAGTTTTCACCAGTTTTCTTATCATTTGCTTTGTCAGCTGTGGGTCATTGGGCCAATGTATTAATTGATTTATTAGTCCTCTAAGTCCTGAAGTCCCAGGCTGAACTGTAAGAATTGAGAACTGAGAAGAACTGAATTTGTCCTTCTGACAAATTAGACAGATTTCCACAACTAAACAAAATTAGAAGTCTTGGGCTATTTATGCCGTTTTTTAATACTTTTGAGTTAACCTTTAAAAAAATGACTATGCCAAAGTTTGGTATCTTTTCTTCAGCACAACATAACCCATATGACCTGATCATTATTTTTTCACTTTTATATACTCTACTGGACCAGTTGACATATTCTGATCACACCAGTGTGATTGCAAACCTGAAAGTGTTAATGGTTATAATTGTCCTGCATCCACTTCCCTGAACGTTTAAAATAATCCTCCTCACTGGATACAAGACTCACTTCGGAATTTTTCCATTGCAGGACATTGAGGCCAAGAAGGAGGCTCAGAAAGAGAAAGAGATTGATGAGCAGGAGGCCAACGCTTCTACCATGCACCGTTGTCGTGCCATGCTGGACAAAGACCTCATCAACACAGGCATCTACGAGTCAGCGGGGAAGCAGAGCCTGCCTCTGGTGCAGCTGGTACAGCAGCTGTTGAGGTATCTGCTCTTTGCCTGAATCATGCTACACCCAATACCACTACACAGAGTAAGCCCTTCCTGTCTGTTAGCAGATTAACTCATTTTGATTTCTGCAGGAACATCGCCTCCCAGACAATTGCAAGGCTGAAAGATGTTGCTCGGCGCATCTCCAACTATTTAGAGGCAGAACATGTCAGCAAGGAACGCTCTGCATCTCTGGACTTGCTGCTGCGCTTCCAGAGGCTGCTGGTTAGCAAGCTCTACCTTGGTGTCAACGGCACAGAGAATGTCAATGGATACAGTAAGTAACCTATTTCAAACCATATGATGACTGTATTTAGTCATCAAGATAAGAGTAACTGGCTATCAAGTTTGAAAATGAGCATTAGATGGGTTGGATTTGATCTCTCTATTGCTTTTGCAGATCCGGAGCTCTTGGGTGTTGGTTCACTGTTAAAAAAGTACATTGCCCTGCTCTGCACCCACATTGGAGACATCCTTCCTGTGGCAACAAGTATTGCTTCCACTGGTCGTCGTCACTTTGCTGAAGTCTCTCGTGTCATTGAAGGAGATCTAACAGGTAATCTTTCTCTCAAAACTGCTGAGTGTTTATGTGATACTTGTATCCCATGCTTACCTTTTTAAGGAGCCTGTGAGACAGCCATTGATGTCTTGCTGTTTCCTCTTTGATAGGAGTACTGCTGCCTGAGTTGGTGGTGTCCATCGTCCTCCTCCTGACCATTGATGCAGGTCTTATGCAAGAAACTGGGTCTATCCCTCTCCTGGCTGGGCTCCTGGAACACCTCGACCGTTTCAACCATCTGGCCCCAGGACATGAGAGGGATGACAATGAGGATTTGGCCTGGCCAGGCATTATGGGTATAACACCGTTTTTTCTTATAGTGTTACTGGTGTGTAACTATTAGAACCTCAAACCTCCTTAATTTGACGACCAGCTCTGGTTTGTTGTTTAGAGTGAAACTAGCTCTTGTTCTGCTGTGGCAGGATCTTTCTTTACAGGGCAAAGTTCTAAAAACAATGAGGAGGTTTCCCTCATTCGCAAGGCTGACCTGGAGAACCACAACAAAGACGGTGGTTTCTGGACGGTCATTGACGGAAAGGTCTATGACATCAAGGACTTCCAGGCTCAGTCCCAGTCACTAACGGGAAACAGTATCCTGGGTAAGGATAAGAAATATATTTTTAGGATAAAATGTGATATGATTTGTTGAAGTAAATTTGATTTTATTATTTCTTTACATTTCTAATCTTTTTATTAGTGTCAGAAAATAGAGAAGGTGACTGATTAATGCCAAAACTCATTGCACCTTTGCTCTTGCTTTTTCCATTTACAGCCCAGTTTGCAGGAGAAGACCCGGTGGTCGCTTTGGAAGCTGCTCTGCAGTTTGAGGACACCAGGGAGTCGATGCAGGCCTTCTGCGTTGGCCAGTACATGGAGGTACCAACCATACCGAAACACATTCACAACCCAACTCTCATTTCCTAATTTCTTCCAGACTGTGATATTTTGATGTTATATCATCTACAGCCTAACCAGGAGACAGTCACCACTCCAGACCTCAGCAGTCTCTCCTCCCCGCTCATTGACACAGAGAGGAACCTCGGGCTGCTGCTGGGTCTCCACGCCTCTTACCTGGCCAAGAGCACCCCCCTGTCCCCCATGGAAATCGAATGTGCCAGTGGGTTCAGTGATTTTTAAAGCAACTAGGTTTGGAAAATCAAGGTGTGTCTTTTCCAAAGTATGAATTTCAATTGTCTGTCTCTTTGCACAGAATGGCTCCAGTCCTCCATATTCTCTGGGGGCCTGCAGACCAGTCAGATCCACTATAACTACAATGAGGAGAAGGATGAAGACCACTGCAGCTCCCTGGGCACAACCACTCCAGACAAGGCCAAACTCTACTCCCGAAGAATAACCCTCAGCGACCACGCACAGCCTTTCCTGCAGGCCATTGCTGACAACAACACCCAGGACCACACTGTGAAGGTACAGGCCTGACAACAATGACTCAAGACTAAACAGTGTAGCTGCACTGCAACTGTGCAGCTGAAGGATGTGGTCATGCATTCATGTTTTGTTTTTGTCATGTTATAGGACTTTCTATGCCAAATAGAGCGTTGCTGTAAGCAGTATCATCTTATTACGCCCATCACCTTCCCCCCAGAACACCCTGTGGAGGAAGTTGGCCGCCTGCTGCTCTGCTGCCTGCTAAAACATCAAGACCTCGGTAACCTAGCAACTGGTCTCAGACAGGCGGTGTGAGGAGAAATTAAGAGCTAATTTTGTCTCCCTTTGCTTTTGAAAGGGGATTTTCATTGTTATCAGTTATGCGAACATGAATTAAAATCTTTCTTTCATAAGCCGTTCTTCACGTTTGAAATTATTTGCACTTGCAGATGAATTTATTTTGAGATCTCTTCCTGTTACAGGTCACATTGCCCTCTCGCTTGTCAGTCAATGTGCCTTGGGTGTGGACCAAGGAAAACAAAGGTCCCTCCCTAAATCTGTGATTGATGTGTGCCGCATGGTCTACCAGGCAAAGTGTTCTTTAATCAAGGTATGATTACTGCTTGCTCTACTCAGTATAATAATTAGCATCATGATAACACACACAAGAAGTTATTAGTTCCTCAGTGAAGAATGATGTATAGGTTATTTGTGATACAGAGGAGAAAAAAAGAGGAAAAGGGCTTTTAGTAATTTGTTTGCTTTGTCCCACTTATTTTAGACCCATCAGGAACAAGGTCGCTCTTACAAGGAGGTGTGTGCCCCTGTCATCGAGCGGCTGCGCTTCCTGTTTAATGAGCTGCGTCCAGCTGTGAGCAACGACCTGTCTATAGTGTCCAAACTGAAGCTGCTGAGCTCTCAGCCCCGCTGGAGAAGGATCACCCAGAAACTCATCAGGGACCGCAGGAAAAAAAGAGGTTGGTTATTCAGAAACCTCACACACAGTGGGAGTGTTTTTTACCTTCTTCTTTGTATTTCTAAATTTAAACATATTCTATTTTTAGTGCCTAGGAAGTCAGAGTCTGCTGACATAGAAGAGCCAAAGCTGGAGAATGAAGGGACCAATGAAGAGGAACTTAATGTCCACATCAGCCCCACACCTGCTGACAGGAAATCACCCACTAGCAGAACATCCAAGGTACTTTAATGGGGCTTGATTATGTTTACTCTGCTATATGTCTAGTCAAAATGCAGACAAAATAGTGGCCATGGTTGTGCAGTTTGACGTTCTTGTGTTGTTTTATTACTTCACAGCAGGACAAGTGGCATCCACTTCTAAATACTGTGGCCAATGTCCAGAAGTACCGGTGGCTGAAACAAAGTGTTCAGGGTGCCTTTTCTCAGTCGAGCCTTATGGCCACCATTGTGGAGTTTGCACTGAAAGAGGAGCCCCTGGATGTAGAGAAGATGAGGAAGTGTCTTCTCAAACAGGTGATTGCATAAATTGTCACTGATGAAGTAGAAAACAAACAGAGGGACAGCAAGGTGGATATATTTCATTCTTAACATGTGAAGAGGTAAAAAAGCATGACAGATGTTCACTCTGTTTCATCGCAGCTGGAGAGGGCAGAGGTGAGACTCGAGGGCATCGACACCATGCTGAAGTTGGCCTCCAAAAGCTTCCTGCTGCCTTCGGTGCAGTATGCGATGCTCTGTGGCTGGCAAAGGGTCATACCAGAAGGGACCAACATTGGGTGAGTCAGCAGGTTTGCATGAATGGATTTGTGGTGGGTGTATTAAAATATGATATCAATATTCTATAGATATCATCATACTGTCAGTCCATGTGTGACTGCTTTAGCAAAAACCACTAATAATGATGTGTAACGATGTGATGTGGTCAGATATTAAGCCTAATGTTTCATCTCTCCTTTCCAGAGAGCCCCTGTCTGACTGCCTGAAGAACGTGGATCTGATCCCTCCCTTCAACCGCATGCTTTTGGAGGTGACCTTCGGGAAGTTGTATTCCTGGGCCATCCAGAATGTTCGCAACATCCTGCTCGAGGCCAGCGCTCGCTTTAAAGAGCTCGGTGAGTGGAGTTGTAATAATCTAATGATATTCAGACCTCTTATGAACACTTATAACTAATAACCTATTGACCTCTTGTTCTTTTAACCAGGTGTGCAGCCTGTTCCCTTGCAGACCATCACCAATGAGAACCCAGCAGGACCAAGTCTTGGCACCATTCCACAAGCCCGCTTTCTTCTATCCATGATACACATGTTGTCCCTGAAACATGGGTCCAACAGCCTCAGTCTCTTGCTAAATTCTGGCATATTGGCCCTCACTCAGAGTATACTCCGGCTCATAGGTGAGCACAGTCCGATCAGATACCTGCAGTCTGCCCAGAATAGAAGCACATCAGTAGACATATATGGATGGAGGTGTTTGATGTCTCTTCTCTTCTCATGTTTCCAGGGCCAAGCACAGACAGCAGTGAGGAGGACCTGAGTTTATGTGCACTCGGAAGCTCAGCCACAGTACTGGAGGAATCCAGGAAGGAGGCTGCCCCTGCCCCCCTACCTGCCTCTGGCCCTGAACTGGCTGCCATGATGAAGATAGGCACCAGGGTTATGAGGGGAGTAGACTGGAAATGGGGAGATCAGGTACCTGAATCCATTTTAAAGTCACTTTGGTAGTTAAATCTCTTGTATTTACTAACTAACGCAGGAAGGGAAAAAGTCCAGTGTTTAATATTTGGCCCCATGCGTGCTTTGTCCAGGACGGTCCAGCACCAGGTCTCGGTCGGGTCATTGGGGAGCTTGGTGAGGATGGCTGGATTAGGGTCCAGTGGGACACTAGCAGCACAAACTCCTACAGGATGGGCAAAGAAGGCAAATATGACCTTAAACTGGCAGAGCCACCACCAGCTGCCCAGCCCCCCACTGAGGACTCTGACACAGAGGATGACACAGGTCAGTTCCGCTTCTGCCTCAGTACCAATAACCACAGCTACAAGCAACATGTGAGGTTAAAATAATACTTACAATATCTTATTTTCATGACAGAAGGTGAGCTGATGGAGAAGAGCAGCCACCCGACAGCTATGATGCTAACCAGCACAGTCAACCTGCTGAAGACACTGTCTCTGTCAGCTGGGATTTACGCAGAAGTTTTGCAAACAGACGCTACACGGACCCTCTGTGGGCTTCTGAGGATGCTTGTGGAAAGTGGAGCTAATGAGAAGTCAGGTAGCTGAACCACCATGTTGATATAGAGCATTTTATCTTTTTACAAGATAAGCTGTTGGTTATCATCTTTGCCTTAATTGACCCATCTTTTTTTGTCAGGCTGTCACACCCACAGGCTGACATTTTTGTATTCACACCCCAGGGTCTCTCGAGAACAGCACAGGAGCTGGTGTACATTGGGCTTCATACGCAGCATCGCGCTCATGCCCCAGATGTGCAGCACGCTCAGCACCTCTGCGTGGATTAGCCTGCTCATCCGAATTGTTGAGGGACACCAGTCCTTCAATGCCATCACTCTGCAGAGACAGGTGGGAAAATTTCTATGGTTGTGTGCTTCTCATGCTGTTGCTGCTGCAGTTTTCTGAATACTTTTTGACATATCTTACCTAAGGGCTCTGCAGGAAAATATGTTGTGAAGAAGAACATCAGAGATTTGGACTTGCGTATTACTGTGGGAGTCTTATGCTAAATTTCAGGATAGAAACCAATATTGTGAAAATAACTTTAGTCTTGTCTTGTGTTTTTCCAGATCCTGGCACTACGCCTCCTGCAGGCAGTCTTGCCCTCATGGGACAAGATGGAGCGCTCTCAGGACATGAAGTTCTTGGTGGAGAAGTTGTTCAACTTCTTGGGAAGTCTACTAAGCACGTGCTCCTCAGACCTGCCACTTCTTAGAGGTGTGGTGATCAGTTATACTCTGACTCTTCATGGAAATCTGATGTTTGTTTTTATGCATGTTTCTAATTGCTGCTTCATCACCACAGAGGGTTCCCTGCGAAGGAGGAAGTCCCGCCCTCAGGCGTCTCTTACAGCCACTCACAGCAGCACACTGGCTGAGGAGATTGTGGCTGTCCTGCGCACTCTGCACTCTCTTGGCCAGTGGAACAGCATGATAAATGATTACATCAACGCTCAGTTGAGCTCCATTGGAGATGTTATGGCAGGTTGCCAGTCTGAAGCAGTAAGAAAGCTTGCAGTATTATGGAGTCATTGATAAAGGCTTCATTGATAAAATCAGTTTTCACAAAAATGTGATTGTGAATGTCTCCTTTCTCTATTTCAGTGTTTCCTGGAGGAGTATTTTCCCGACTCTGAGGGTCCTAGAGTGGGAAGTCTGATGGCAGTGCTGGCAGTCATTGGGGGAATTGATGGGCGTCTCAGGCTGGGAGGCCAAGTTATTCATGAGGAATATGGCGAGGGAACAGTCACTCGCATCACCCCAAAGGGGCGCATCACCGTCCAATTTCACGAGATGAGGACCTGCAGGGTTTGCTTGCTCAGCCATCTCAAACCGGTATGGAACTTTTCTTGTGTGTATCTACTACTATGACATTGCCTCTACTTTTACTTAAAAGTTAATTTAAAAGTTCATACTGACAATAAAATACATTTTCTTTTCTCTCAGTTGTCTGCTGCAGTATCCTTCAGTGTGCAGAACCTGCCTTTCACTGAGCCCATGTTGGCAGTTTGGGCCCAGCTGGTCAGCCTGGCTGGAAGCAAACTGGAAAAACAACGCATGAAGAAATCCCTGAGTCGAGGGCTTACAGGTACATAACCTGAGAGGGATGAAATGCAAATGTTATAGACTTGATGGTCTCAAATATCACTCATAAAAACTAAATTGAATAAGACTTATGTCTGGTAAAGTGCCTGATAGTGTTCTTATGATAAATGATACCTTGTCTCAGTTTTAAACAAATTATGATGATGAGAAAGGGTTTAAGCTGTGGAGGATGCTTTGATTTAATGCCTACGGTCTAGTCAAACCTATTGTGTTTCCAGCTGACCAGGTGGACATCCATTTGCTGCGCTGCCAGCAGCTGAGGCTGTATATTTTAAAGGCAGCACGAGCCCTGCTTTCCCATCAGGACAAACTCAGGCAGATCCTCTCCCAGGCAGCAGTCGTGGACATAGGAGCCAACCCCAGTGGTAAGATGTCATTTTTTGAGTCTTCTTTGAATGAAAATGGAGTTGGGGAGCTGGTTACGAGAGTCTTACTGGACAATAATTTCTTTTTAGTGCAAGTGTAGAGATTCAGTTTTTTTCAGATTTAGATTCACGGCCATTATAAAGTTGTGTTTCAGAGAATGGAAAATATGTCAGTTATTATTTGGCTTAATGCATGAATGCAATGACTCTCCAAACTTTCTGCTGCTTTGAGGCAACATCATGGCTCCCGGTGGATAAACAGAATGGACGTTTGGTCACGATGAGCTGTGTTTGCTCAGTTACTGCAAATTCCTTTCATACAGCAGCACAGCTCCCACACAGCAGCAACTACTATGTGGGAGGACAGACTAAGCAATGTCTGGTTACCTTGTGCACTTTTTCTTGAGATTATGTCTCGGTAGAAGTAAATTGAGATGCTGAACAGAGTTTAAACAAACTTTCCTTTATAAGCAGAACTTCAAAGCGTCATTCTGCTATCATCTATCTGTTTTGTGTTTGCAGAGGATCCAGTGGTGTCATCCCCTGATGTTGGAGACTTGTCTCCTGAGGGTCCCCTGCCTCCATTGATCCTCCTGCAGCAGCTGTTGTCCGCTGCCACTCAGCCCTCTCCCATCAAAGCCATTTTTGACCGCCAAGAGATGGAGGTGAGTTGATAGATTTCTTTAATGACCTGACATTAGATGTTAGAAGTAAGAGTCAGTGCTGCTCACATTAGAGCTGGTTTGACGTCAGCATTATCTCTGTGTGGCTGTATATGTAGGCTGCAGCTCTGGCAGTGTGCCAGTACCTCGCCGTGGAGTCCGCCCACCCGTCCTCGCCACTGTTTGAGGAGAGCAGCTCAAGTGAGGCCACAACGCCTGTCACCATACAACACGTCCGACCTCCCAAACAGAAGAAACAGAAGACGTCCCCTGTCCCTCCCTTACCCATAGTTCTCCAGCTTATGGAGATGGGCTTCCCACGGAAAAACATCGAGTTTGCCTTGAAGTCACTGTCTGGAACTACAGGCAGTGCCTCTGGTGTCCCAGGTACAATTTCTTATGACACAAACCTGAATATGTGAATGCATTAGAAGGCTTTTACTTTCACCCTCTTGTCACAGTGACTCTACCTAAACCCCCAGAGCTGTCACTGCAGCCATGTGTCTGCTGTATTTATGTCACTATGTGATTTAATGTTTTGAGAGAGACTTTTGGAGAGTAATTGAGCATATGCTTCAGGTGTTGAGGCTCTGGTGGGCTGGCTGCTGGACCATCCAGACATTCATGTCACTGAGCTGTCAGATGCCGACACCGTGTCAGACGAATACTCTGATGAGGAGGTGCTGGAGGAGCTGGAGGAGGCAGAGACGACATTCCCTGTGGTACATTACTTTCTTTTTTATTTCTGCCATAAACTCGCTCAGTAGTGGGAATAGAGTCACATGCCACCCAGTCACACTTTCCTTATGACCTGTTTAATAATAGCTTTAATATATAATATTGCCTGTGTGTAATATTAGCCTCCAGGCGCTGTGGTGACCGAAAGCCAGACATTTAAGAAGAGATCGGATTTCCAAAACAACGATGATTATGCTGTGTACGTGAGAGAGAACATTCAGGTAAGGGCAGCGGCCTTTTGAAAGATTTTCTAAAACTGCCTTAAGGAAATACGACATAAGTCTGATGGATCACTGACTTTTATGCAGGTGGGAATGATGGTTAAGTGCTGCAGAACGTACGAGGAAGTGTATGACGGAGATGTCGGGAAAGTGATCAAACTGGACAGAGATGGACTTCATGATTTAAATGTGCAGTGTGACTGGCAGCAAAAAGGAGGAACGTACTGGGTCCGCTACATCCACATCGAGCTACTTGGTAAATTGTGATTTTAATGCGATTTGATGCTCCTGATGATAGTGAGATGTGTGTAGTTCATGTGGCAGTATGTTTTTTATTCATCCTTTGACATTTTTGTTTCCTTTTTTCTCAGGATTCCCACCACAAAGCTCTCCTTCACATATAAAGATTGGTGACAAAGTGAGGGTGAAGCCCACGGTCACCACGCCAAAGTACAAATGGGGCTCCGTCACTCACAGGAGTGTGGGCGTTGTGAAGGGTAAGCTTCTCTTTAGCCTTTAAATGGAGATTTTTATTCTATTTTTAATCTGAACAAAAGCCTCCGTTAAAGATGCTGTTAACTGAATCTACCGTTTTGTGTATTAATGGAGTTAAATTGTCTGTTTCAGCTTTCAGTGCCAATGGGAAGGATGTGATAGTAGACTTCCCTCAGCAGTCCCACTGGACTGGCTTGTTGTCTGAGATGGAGCTGGTGCCCAGTGTTCACCCTGGAGTGAGGTACGGATATGTGCAAGCTTTCTGTCTGCACGATTAACTCTGTATGTCAGTACGTTGTTCAAATGCAGTTTGTGTTGTCTGCAGGTGTGACGGCTGTCAGATGTTCCCTATAAACGGCGCCAGGTTCAAATGCAGAAACTGTGACGACTTCGACTTCTGTGAAAACTGCTTCAAGACCCGCAAACACAACACCAGACATTCCTTTGGCAGAATCAATGAGCCTGGTTAGTCACACGTTTACCACGATCGTATCTGTGGTGTTTCTGTTTGTGTGCCTGTGCATGTGTGTGAACCTGTCGCTCGTCTTCCCTACACTCAGGCCAGTCTCCAGCGTTCTGCGGCCGCTCAGGAAAACAGCTCAAGAAGCATCACAACAGCCAGCGTGGGATGCTGATTGACGATTGGTCTCGCGCTGTCAAGAGCCTCAATGTCTCATCCTCCGTAAACCAGGCCTCACGCCTCATTGACTGCAGTGATCAGTGTTGGCAGTCCTCCGGCTCGCAGGGAAAGGCAGGAGATTGAATTGCATACTCCAATAAGCTGGACGACAGCCTATTTAGTTTAGCTTTATTAAAGAGTAATGCATCACCTGACAGGATTTGTCATTCTTTTCTCTATAGCACTGGATCCGTCTCGAGCTCTTCCCTGACGTTCTTGTGCACAGACTGAAGATGATTGTGGACCCAGCAGACAGCAGCTACATGCCCTCACTAGTGGTGGTGTCAGGTGAATATGATTTATGTTGTTGTTCTATTAAAAGTTTAACAGAATGGTGCGTTATTGTCCTGTAGTTTAGACAGATGCTATGTAAGTTTGGCATTAGATGATTGTATTCTGCTTTTGTGATTTGCTGTTTGGTCCTCTAGTAGTTCCTCTTGAAGTTTTTATTTATCAAAATAATCATGTTTTTCTTAATGTATAGGTGGGGGCTCTTTGAACAACTTGATTGAGCTGAAGACAATAAACATTAATCCCACAGACACCACTGTCCTTCTCCTTAGTGACTGCACTGAGGTTCGTTGGCTTAAAACGGAGTCACTTTTAATAATTGTTGTTTGCTTTGAAAAATAGCGTTGTAATGACTTGAATGATATTTCACAGTATCACAGATACATCGAGATTGCCATCAAACAGTGCCGAAGCTCTGGGATAGACTGCAAGATTCACGGACTTGGCATCGTTGGGCGCATCAGAGCAGAGGATGAAGACTTGGCCACAGTCCCTTTCTTGGCATCTGACAATGAAGAAGAGGATGATGACAAAACTGCCACTGGGAGGTACGGCGGGCCAACAAATAAGTGTTTCAGTGCTGGATTGTCAAAGGCTTGAGGGGATATGTGTGGTTATACATGAATGAGTTTTTACTGATGTGAGCCAATCTGCTCAACTTTATTTCAGTCTGCGTTTTTGTAGTTTTAGAGTAAACTGAGGATGTAGAGCTGAATAGTTTTGTATGTATTTTGTATGCATATGCTTGCAAGTGTGTGGCTTAATGTCATTATAAAGATAACTGATAAAGATACATTAGGAGTGTGTTTGATCTATTCCTGTTGTTAAACCACCTACACAACTGTAGAAAATGGCTGTCTTGTCTATGAAATTTTCAAACAATCCGGGCAAGAACATTTAAAATGAAGATGAAGTTCACATCCAGGATCTCACTGTTTGTTTTTCTTTGTGTTTTTTTGTTCTTTAGTCTTGCTCGGAAGAAGTCATCAGGGTTGGAGTCTGCCGCCACCATCAGGACCAAAGTGTTTGTCTGGGGACTGAATGACAAGGACCAGTTGGGAGGACTAAAGGGCTCTAAGGTATGGCTTTGTATTAGAAAAGTATGCGTCATGCAGCAAAACAATCACTTCCAGAATAATATATTATTCTATGTTAGGTAACTGGATCATTTTCACTGCTGTATTAACATGTAGATGTATGTTGATGTTATACCTGGTCAAGTTGGAGGTCATTTTAGCTATGTAACCTGCTGTTCAATAGTTTAATCTGGCACCATGTATCTTTTTTCCAATTCTCTTTTTATTAGGATTTTCCATGGTTTCACATAACAATCCACCATTCTCGTTCTTTCATCTGTAAATGACAACTGAATCACACAGTAATACAACCATGGCTCCACACACTATACAGATAAGGATGATTGGTCCTCTCTCAGCAATACAAAAGATGAAATTTCTACCATAACAAATTAAGAAATAAACTCTTTAGAACAGGAATGCTGGGGTGCCCATTCATGATATTAAAAGCTCAAAAACACCAATACAAGAGTGTTAAATTGGAAAAAAAAAAAAAAAAAGAAAACGAGGAAATGGACCTAAGACATGGCCTTAGATAAACGATGGTCGAATCGATATGACATACCGAATACATCTTTTCAGAAACAGACCTTGTTGTAATCTTATTGCAAAAGTAATTCTTTCCATCTTAAAAATGTCATAAATGATGTCAATCCATTCCTCCACTGTAGGTTTTTCTGGTTTTAGCCACTTCCTTGTTATGGCTTTCCTACAAGCAGCACTTAAAATTTGAAATAAATATTTGTCCTTAGAGGAGACATTTTCTGATGGTAAAACTCCTAAGTATAATAATACAGACTCAAAAGAAATATCGGTCTGGAATACTGGAATACTCTAAAAATTTTATAGACCTCCTGCCAGAAAGGGAACAATATTGAACAAGAATATGTGAAAATGATTTGCCTCGAGGCATCCACACTGTCTCCAGCATGTAGCTGAACTGGTATAGTGTTTTTTTGAGCTGGAGTGATGAAAAATCTAATAAGGTTTTTCCAGCAAAACAAAATGTTGCCAGTCTTCTTCGTTTAGGACTAGATTTCCTTCCCTCTCCCATTTCTGTTTTACATGTAGTGAATTACCTTTCAATTGTTGTAAACCCCTAAAGAGTCTTGAGATGTCTTTTTGGCCTGAGCCTGAAGCATATGCGTCCATAAAGACTTTTAATAAGATATTATCCCAGTACTCTTGTTTTATCTCTTTCCTTATTTGCTCAATATAGTGACGTACCTGTAGAAACCTATAGAAGTCACCATTTTTTAGACCATATTGTCTCTTTACATTTTATAAAGTGTTCACTGACCCTTTACACAAAAATGTACAATATGCTGTTAATCCATGAGTTTTCCAACCCTTAAATCTTGCATCTAGTTTTTTAGGCATGAAATCTGGATCAAATGCACACCATCTCAAAACTAGCCTCTTTGAAATGTTTTTTAACTATTATCCTGTTCCACAGCTTAAGTGGTAAATAAATCCAGGGGTTTCCCAGATCAGTTAACTTATTCATCAGACCTTTATCCCCTATTGTTGCTTGAATTGGGAACTCCCTCCACCTAGCACTATATTCTGCATTGCACCAACAAACTAACGGTCTCAGTTGAGCAGCAATGTAATAATCCTTTAAACACGGGAGCGCAACTAACTGTAAGCTCTGGTATTTGATCCTTGGTTGGCGCCCCTGCCAAATGTATCTCGAAATGAGTTTGTCCCACTCCTGGAACTGTTGATCGGATATGTCTAGTGGAAGGGATTGAAAAAGATACAGTAATCTTGGCAAAATCACCATTTTAACAGATTTGATTCATGATCCAAAATTAAGAAATGGTATTAAGTCCCATCTCCTTATGTCTTCCTTAATTTTTTTGTTGTTCGGGGAATTAAGTGAAAAATACCTCATGGATCCAGTTTCCCAGCTCAAATTATACATTTTCTTCACATTTTCTGAGGGACTGCAATTAAAACTGAGAATTTGTGTTTTTGAAACACTTATATCCAGAGAAAGAACCATATTGTTCCAAAAGTGAAAACAACTGTATAAGAGATTGTTCTGGACTAGATAACTGTATCAATATATCATCTGCAAACAGGGAGATCTTTTGTTCTCCTCCTTTCATACATATTCCTTAATATGTTTATTCTGTATAATCCACTGACTAAAGGGTTCAATAAAAAATGCAAATAAAAGGGGGCTAATTGGACAGCCCTGTCTTGTTCCACGTTCTAATGGGGATGGATTTGAGACTACTCCATTAATTTTAATTCTAGCCCTCGGGTTGTCATAAAGAGCTTGTATTGTCTTGATAAAGGAATTCTGAAAACCAAATTCATCCAGGACTCTAAACAGAAATGACCAATTTACACAATCAAATGCCTTTTCTGCATCTAGCCCCCCTAACACTGCTTCTAAATCCTGTTCTTTAATATGGCTTATTACATGTAAGGTCCGTCTGATATTGTCTTGGGTTTGTCTCTGACAAATAAAACCCGTCTGATCAAGGCTAATGATTTGTGGTAACAGTTCTTCTGTCCGCTTGGCCAGTATATGTGTGAAGATCTTGTAGTCCTGATTTAATACGCTAACTGGTCTGTAATTACTGCATTCAGAATTATCCTTCCCTTCTTTTGGGATAAGTGATATTACTGCTTCCTTCCATGAGGGGGGTATTATATTCCTTTTAAGGACCCAATTAAAGGTAGACTGCAACACAGGGATCAATGAATCCCCCATCACCCTATACCACTCTGAAGGAAACCCATCTGGAGGGGCCTTACCTGATTTGAGATGGCCTATGGCTGCTCTAATTTCTTTCTCTGTTACTTCTATTGCAATTTGGTTACTCTGCTCATCCATCAAGAAACCATGTATCTTTATAAGCTAATTATAATGTTTTGATTGACGAGTAACTGTAACTGTAAGGTAAATGCAGTGGAGTTACAAGTACAGTATTTTCTTTTTAAAATAGGAATAGGAAATTAGAAGTATAAAGTAGCATAAAATGGAAATAAATATAAATAAAAACACAGTAAACATACTTTCCACCAGTGACCCCCGATGTGCAGATCTGCATTCTCTGTCTTATGTAATGGTTTGTGCTTACTGTATGATAAGCACATTCAAGGATGTGTCAGACTCTTGTTTAACAACCAGTGTAGAGAAGAGCAGTGGGGGAGCAGACATGTCCTTGGAGTGAGCCTGCGGGAGAAGCCCAGAAGCTGCTGCACTCTCTAATCAGTTTTGTTTGTGTCCGTCACAGATCAAGGTGCCTTCCTTCTCTGAAACTCTCTCCGCACTCAATGTGGTACAAGTGGCTGGTGGTTCTAAAAGCCTCTTTGCAGGTGGGTGATAAATGGAAATTGCATTTAATGTCCTTATATAACTTACGCATATGGTGCATGTAATCATTGTGTCATTGTTGCAGTGACAGTTGAGGGGAAGATTTATGCGTGTGGAGAGGCCACTAACGGGAGGTTAGGCCTGGGCCTGTCCAGTGGGACCATCCCAATCCCCCGTCAGATTACTGCACTCAGTAACTACGTGGTGAAGAAGGTCGCTGTGCATTCTGGGGGACGCCACGCCATGGCACTGACTGTGGATGGGAAGGTCTTCTCCTGGGGAGAGGGAGATGATGGCAAACTGGGACACTTCAGTAGAATGTATGTTATGTTACTCAGGCACTGCACATATTGTACAGATAAACATTTTATCATATGATTAATAAGCCTCTTTTCAGTTTGGGTTTTCTTTAAATGGTCAGATAGGTAATGACTTCATTCTGAAATTAATCCAGAAATCAAAAGGCATTTTTATTTCTAATGCCTCTCCATGATGCAGTGTTGTGGAAAATATTCAAATTGAAGAAAAGTATGTTTTTTCATTTTAGGAACTGTGACAAGCCTCGGTTGATTGAGGCACTGAAGACCAAACGCATCCGCGACATCGCCTGTGGCAGCTCCCACAGTGCAGCAATCACCTCCAGTGGGGAGCTGTACAGCTGGGGGTTGGGAGAGTATGGCCGCCTCGGACACGGGGACAACACCACTCAGCTGAGGCCTAAACTAGTATGTCTGTATCTACTACCTTACCTCATGGGCAAAATAATGGGAACAGACTTTCATTATAAAGATTCAGAGAATGTGATTTTTTAGTTGTTACTCTACAGGAGGACACATATTTAAAACCCAGTAATTCACTGTACCATTTGTACAACTTGATTTCTTTGAAGTTTTGCTGTTACGACTCCATATTTACTATGAATTGTGTAAGCTGACTATGCACTCCTGATTGCCCTGTCTTTGTCATCTAGGTAAAAGTGCTTCTGGGACACCGTGTTATCCAGGTGGCCTGTGGGAGCAGGGATGCTCAAACTCTAGCCCTCACTGATGAAGGTATTTCTGTTCATGTGCTTGAACTTTTAAACTGTTCATGTGCTTAAACTCTTGCAGTGCTGGAGATGTATGTTTCGAGTGAGTCCCAGTGTTTTTTTGTATTTCAGTGTTAAAGTGCATTTTGGAGAAACCTTGAAAGTAAACCAATGTTGTTGATAATGAAAATTGTACTAAATGTCTTTTAATACACATTAGAAGTTTTCTTTTGGCTTATAAATGTGTTTCAGTTTCTTGTTGTTAATGCGTGTTTATTTCTGATAGGGTTGGTGTTCTCCTGGGGCGATGGGGATTTTGGCAAGCTGGGTCGTGGAGGCAGTGAAGGCTGCAACATCCCCCAGAATATCGAGAGGCTCAACGGGCAGGGCGTCTGCCAAATTGAGTGTGGAGCGCAGTTCTCCTTGGCTCTTACTAAATCTGGAGTTGTGTGGACCTGGTGAGATGGATGAATGATAGAATAAGTGTACGCGACTGTTCATGATTTGTTCTTTCCAACAAGTGTTCACGGTTTGTGTCTCCAAACAGGGGCAAAGGCGACTATTTCCGTTTGGGCCACGGCACCGATGTGCACGTGCGGAAGCCCCAGATGGTGGAGGGACTGAGGGGCAAAAAGATTGTCCATGTCGCTGTTGGAGCACTGCACTGTTTGGCTGTTACAGACACAGGACAGGTTCATACTGATCTCCACTATGAGAGCATTATAAACCCAAGGACATCACTCAGGCTCATTTACTGCCAGGGCATGGTTCCAGATGTGTGAATTTCTCCTCCTGTAGCGGGACTTTATTTATCGACTCTCACTCTACTTCTCCAGGCACCTCTGACCTTTCTTGTAACACAGCTTATTTCCTCTTGTATAATACCTTCCCTCAGAACAAATTTAATAATGTTAGGGCATCACTTCCAATGATGAGAGGCAGGTACTCAATACTGGACCATTCCAAGAGGCTGTTAAGATTGAGCACTTGGAGTGGTGCCTTTACTTTTTCTTGTGTGCCTTTTAGTCCTGATCAGAACACATTTCTGCAATATATCCAGAATTATCAAAAATAAAGCTGATGACATTCTATTTTAAGACAAACTACAGCTGAAGTGAAATCCATGGTGTTGTGTTTCTCTGCCAGGTGTATGCGTGGGGCGACAATGACCACGGGCAGCAGGGAAACGGCACCACCACAGTTAACAGGAAGCCCACTCTGGTGCAGGGTCTGGAGGGGCAGAAGATCACTCGAGTTGCCTGTGGTTCCTCCCACAGCGTGGCCTGGACCACCGTGGATGTGACCACACCCTCAGTTCACGAGCCAGTACTTTTCCAAACAGCCAGGGACTCTCTCGGAGCATCTTATTTAGGTAATCCTTCCTTTCCTTGCAGTTTAGTAATGCAGCCCACCTCCTCAGCCTTTTTCAGTCCTGTTGGGATTGTAATGATTTGTTTTATACAGATGAAGCAGTTCTTGGAGTTTCTTACAAAGTCACACAGAGTATATCTTTAGCAAACTGCAGATTGTCCAGGAGAGGGAGCTGTTCTGTCGTCCTTAGACCAGGGCTGTGTTTAGTAAACTGAAGAAAGTAAAAATGCCTGCAGGGACAGGTTTTGGGTTGTTTAAGTCAATTATTTGCATTTGATTTGAGCATTTGACAGGATGTAATACCACTTTCTATCATTTTTGTGTTTATCATGCGTCCAAACAGCAAAACTAAAGCTGGCTTTCATTGTCTGCACTTGATATTGTGTTACTAAATTATATCTTTTCGCTTCCATCTAATATTATTTTATCACTATTCATATACATATGTATGTATGTATGTATATGTATGTATGTATATTATGAATACATTAGTTGTTGATTTTCACACAAATTAATTTTTAAATCACATGGTTTTGCAGAAGATGATTTTTTTTAATGAATGACAAATATGTTTGTTATGGAAAAACTGGCTGTATTGGCTACTGATTTGACTTTTATAGTCGAGAGAGGCCGCAGATTGGACTAAAACTGCAGATCTAGTAAATCTTATTTCTATAGCCCCATATCACAAATCACAGTTTCTTTACAACCTGCACAGCATAACACAGCCTCTGTCCTTAGACTCCCCAGACCTACAGGGCTTAAGCTGCTGGCTCGGTGGCTCGGCAACTGTCTGATAATTGCCTGAGCTGGCATACGAGTGCTTCACTTCGATGACAGTGTGTCTCATTGTTTTGGTGTTGTACACTGCAGGCGTCCAGTCAGACAGTGAATCATCAGCAGTCAACAACAAGATGAGCGGGCAGAGCAACGTGAAGCCTAATCGACCCTCACTGGCAAAGATCCTCCTCAGTCTGGATGGTAACTTGGCCAAACAGCAGGCTCTGTCTCATGTGCTGTCAGCGCTCCAAATCATGTATGCAAGGTATGTTGTCTACGTGTCCTCTCCTGGTGGGTAAAAAGACTGTTCTCGTCTCCTTCTCCTCTGCTGTATATTTCTTGTTACGCAACACTCAAATAAAAGTAAAAATTACATGCAATGTGCACCCAAAGATAGATAGAAGAAAATAAAGTCAATAAAGTTTTTAGGAAAAGGCATCAAAGCATGGAGAAGCTGTGCATCATAAGAAGGACAACAAAAAGGAATAAAATAAGTTTTTTTAAAGAAATAAATTCTGAAAGAAACATCACAATATTTAAAGTTGGCACGATCACCAGGTAAGTTTGATCATGTAAAATTTAGGTGCTGTGGGACCTTAATTGCAAAAGTTCAGTTTAAGTCTTAGTTGTTGGACACTTAGGGGGGCAATAATTCAGGGTTATCTGTAGTATAGGTAGATGCCACAAATATCTGCGCTTTGACTCGAACAGTAAAATACATCTAACCTCATTGTTACATTTATAAACTACATGTATGCTGCCTGGTTACACCCTGCTGAGAAATAAGCTCTGAACAGGGTAAGATAAGTGTATATGACCTCTAAATAATTTAATCTGCTGACTGGTTCTGGTAATTGTCATTGCTGCTTGTTTCCCCAGGGACGCAGTGGTCGGTGCTCTGATGCCAGCCAGCATGATCCTGCCAGCAGAGTGTCCTTCCAGCTCTCCTGTGCCCCCGTCAGACTCCTCATCCTCATCCAGCGTGAGTGATGAAGAAGGCCCTCCTGTCCTGCCTGAAGCAGAGGAGCGAGTCAGCCCTAATCCCTGGCAAGACAAGAAGGGAGAGGTGAGGAGCTCGATATGTTTAGTATGTCTGTGAGGGTGTTCCCATACTGCTTTTTTTATCTTAAAAGTGCCACCTCATCTGCATTTTGTGCTGACTGACTGTAAAACAGTAATCATGCAATAAACCCCCCCCCCCCCAAAATGACCAGGTGTGTAGGTGCAACCATCAGCAAACTATATTTTGGTCCAACTTGGAAACTCAAGAAACTCTCACTGGGCTTTGGTCATAATTACAACTCTAACTAAGTTTTATACCACAACTTTCTATCTTTTAATCTGGGTGATTTAGTGCAGTCTTGATTTTTTTTGCTGTGCACAGCACAAGCAATTTTCCAGACAACAGCAGGAAACAGATAAGTTAGTTACCTAACTGGCTGGCTAATAATTGGCTATAAGTTGGATTGAAAAGAGTTTTATGTCATGAAAATCTATACGATTTAAAATGAAAAAAAATATGACAGGTGCATATGCAGTGAAACAAACTATTTTTTGTTAGATTTTAATTAAACATTTTAAGAACATGTCTCATGACAAATTGGAAAGCAGAAAAATGAATTTGTGCTTTTATTATCACCTTGTAGCTGTGGCTTTAATACATTCTTTATATCACTTAATCTTGAAATAATGATACAGTTTAAATAAAGTCCTGAACAAGCAGCTACCAAAGAGATAGTTGCCACTGTCTTACAGTCTGTAGGTTTCTTATAGTATGGCTTCATCATGTGTGTTTTCGTGTGTGAGCAGGTTCCCTCATCAGAAGAAGCCGTCACGCCATCATCAGCTATGACTCCGTCTGCCTCCGGTGCCTCCTCGCGTCCTTTCATCCCCGTTACCGATGACCCTGGAGCAGCCAGCATCATAGCTGAAACCATGACCAAGACAAAAGAGGTCAGTCTTTCTTCAGTCAGAGGTCTGTCTTTCGAACTGAGCGTATGTTCACTGAACCCATTAACCCCAGCCACATGCACCTAACTCAGCCATTTTCACGATTTATGTTCATCTGCAGGACTCTGAGAGCCAGAGTAAAGTGGTTGGTCCGGAGCCTCAGTACCTCGATGAGTTCACAAGTCTGCTTGTGCCCGATGATACGCGTGTGATGGTGGACCTGCTCAAACTGGCCGTGTCTTGCCGCTCTGGGGAGAAGGGCAAGGAGGTGCTGTCTGCTGTGCTGTCCGGCATGGGAACAGCTTATCCACAGGTGATTTACTGTACTCTGTTTTTTTTATGACATATAGACTTTGTGGTTTGTGGGACTTCATTTGGTAACATCTGACCTTTTCTGGTCTCTGTGGTGTGCAGGTTGCTGACATGCTGCTGGAGCTGTGTGTCACCGAGTTAGAGGATGTTGCCACAGACTCCCAGAGTGGCCGTCTGTCCTCCCAGCCAGTTGTCGTGGAGAGCAGCCACCCATACACAGATGACACCTCTACCAGCGGTACTGTCAAGATCCCAGGTAAAATGGAGGGATTCTTTATTTTACACTTCACTATGACTCCTCCCTTGGATGTAGACAACATCTCTTACTACATTTTGTAGGTGCTGAGGGTCTGAGGATAGAGTTTGACCGACAGTGTTCAACCGAGAGGCGCCACGACCCGTTAACAATCATGGATGGAGCCAACAGGATCGTCTCTGTCAGATCAGGTAATGGGAGGAAGACCGTAAAAACTAAGTAGTCATTGAGCATATGCCAGGGAATCACAAATGAATGTGTCGGCACGCTGCCTCTGTGTTCCAGGTCGGGAGTGGTCCGACTGGTCCAGTGAGTTAAGGATCCCAGGAGATGAACTCAAATGGAAATTCACCAGTGATGGCTCCGTCAACGGCTGGGGCTGGCGCTTCACTGTCTACCCCATCATGCCTGCTGCTGGTGAGCCTGCTCAAACGACAGCACAACAAAATGTTGACAGTAGACCAATCACCAAATCTTAAACTACACACACACACACATAAAATAATACGTATGCCATTTGACAGGGTATGTTTCTGAAATTGCACCACTACACTGGCACAGATGACCTGTTCTTGTGACACTGAGCCTTTTTTCATGTCTTTCCTCAGGTCCCAAAGACTTGCTGTCTGATCGCTGCATCTTGTCCTGCCCCTCCATGGACTTGGTCACCTGTCTGCTGGACTTCAGGCTCAACTTTGCCTCCAACAGGGGCATTGTGCCTCGCCTTGCTGCTTCCCTTGCTGCATGCGCCCAGCTTAGTGCACTAGGTACAGTACGATTGTCTTGGTTCACCGTGTAGAGGCTCTTCCATAAGCCAAAAAACCCCAGATCTTTTTAGATTTTGTTTCATTGATGCATTCCTGTTGAATTAAATATATACTGACATTATATTTTATTTTACTGTGTCCAGCTGCGGGTCACAGGATGTGGGCTCTGCAGAGATTACGGAAGCTGCTGACTACAGAGTACGGTCAGTCCATCAACATAAACAGGCTGCTGGGCGACAGTGAAGGCGAGACTCGCTCCATGGTGAGTACGATAGATGAAATACACCCCCTGAACAGCTTTACTGAAATATATACTGTGTATGTAAAATGATAACTTATAGAATTATTACCATGGTATGTTTTAACTACTGGAGTAATACAGAGCTGTTGTTAGTGAATAATGTATTATTTGGCTTCACATATTAATGTTGAACATATTTCACTCAAGTGTGTCACCCAAACCAAATTTGATGCAACTGTTTTTATTATAGACATTTCAGAGTTATTATCTGGTATCATTCATTTAGTTTTGCTCTGCTACCTGAATTATCTGTTGTAATATCTTCATAGCTGAAAGGCAAAGCTACTGGATCAATGGCTTCGCTCTGGCCAAATTAAATATATGTTCTGGTCTCTTCAATTGTTATTCTTTTCATTATATTTATTTTCATGATACATGACATCATTTGTGGGTGTTTTATTTGTTCGATCGATTTAATTTTCTGCGCCTCAGTCCGACCTTTTTGTTATGTATTTGCTTCCCACTCCACCAGCTGTTTTTTCTTCCCTTCACCTCATTTACCATCTACAGCATTGCTGCAATTTTCTGTTATGCTTTATATTTAACAATGACAAAATGAACTAAATCAGAGATATTTAATTTAATTAGGTATTTATTAAAACAAGGTCTGTATTTTTAATGATGATGTAATTGAAAGATAAACTGTTTTTTTTTTCCAGAGTTTCACAGGCAGTGCGCTGGCTGCTTTAGTGAAGGGGCTACCTGAGGCGCTGCAGAGGCAGTATGAGTACGAGGACCCCATTGTCAGGGGAGGGAAGCAGCTGCTTCATAGTCCATTTTTCAAGGTATGCTCCCAATGTTTTCCTCACCAACACAGAGGCACCATAAGCTGAGAGTGTATTGGATTTTTATAGATCATTAGACACCGTTTTTTCTCAGTGGCTAATTTTAACATTTTGTTCAGGTCTTGGTTGCTCTTGCCTGTGATCTTGAGCTTGATACCTTACCCTGCTGTGCTGAGACTCATAAATGGGCCTGGTTCCGCCGATACTGCACCGCCTCTAGAGTCGCTGTGGCTCTGGACAAGAGAACTTCTCTACCAAGACCCTTCCTGGATGAGGTGAGTGTGGCAGGCTGTACCGTCTGTCCCAGCCTTCACTCTACTTCACCGCACTTTGACCTGGGAATGTTCTTAATCCTTTTTCTTCCATTTATCCCTTTGAAGGTTACTAAGAAAATTCGTGAGCTCATGGCCGATCACGAGAGCATGAACAGCCTCCACGAGAGTCACGACTTATTCAAGCGTGAGCACGACGAGCAGCTCGTGCAGTGGATGAACCGGCGACCTGACGACTGGACGCTCTCCGCTGGAGGAAGCGGCACCATCTATGGCTGGGGCCACAACCACAGAGGTCAGCTGGGGGGCATCGAGGGGGCAAAGGTCAAAGTGCCCACTCCAACTGAAGCCCTCGCCACACTACGACCAGTGCAGCTGATCGGCGGGGAGCAGACTCTGTTTGCTGTCACTGCTGATGGAAAGGTTTGTCCAAATTAGAGTCTCCTCTCTTCCCTATCAGATGCTACAGTATGTAATTCAACCTGTGTAGGCTGCAAGTATTGATCAACAATGTCATTCTAATGACTTCTAGGAAAATGTAATATCTTGTCTTGTATCTAATATATTTTGTCTTGATCCCCAGCTGTATGCTACAGGGTATGGAGCTGGGGGCAGACTGGGTATTGGAGGCACAGAGTCTGTCTCCACCCCCACTCTGCTGGAGTCCATCCAACACGTCTTCATCAGGAAAGTTGCTGTAAACTCTGGAGGGAAGCACTGCCTGGCACTGTCCTCTGAGGGAGAGGTCTACTCATGGGGAGAGGCCGAGGATGGAAAACTGGGCCACGGGAACAGAAGGTGGGGACTGAATCAAGTTCACAACACTCACAATGTCAATACAAGCCATGTCAGACTTTTTGTTTTTATTGTTACTGTTACTCTTCTTAACTTCAGCCCCTGTGACCGTCCTCGTGTCATTGAGTCCCTGAGGGGAGTGGAAGTGGTGGATATCGCAGCCGGTGGGGCACACAGCGCCTGCATCACTGCCAGTGGAGAGCTCTTCACCTGGGGCAAGGGTCGCTACGGACGACTGGGTCATGGAGACAGCGAGGACCAGCTTAAACCCAAGCTGGTCAGTGGTCTCAAAGCTTAGGTTCCCATATGACTCAAATTACAGAATATGAATTGTGCCCTCAAGGTTTGTCAGTCCACTCAAAAGGCTCAGATAGGGATCAAATGCTTTACTCTGCCTCACGAAACATGGTGAGGTAAAGCTGACATCAGTGTCCTGTGGTTTCTCCAGGTGGATGCACTGCAGGGTCACAGGGTCATTGACGTAGCCTGTGGCAGTGGGGACGCCCAGACGCTGTGTCTAACAGACGATGACATGGTGTGGTCCTGGGGAGACGGGGACTACGGCAAATTGGGCCGGGGAGGCAGTGATGGCTGCAAAATCCCCATGAAGGTAAATCAATTTACACGGCAGTGTGGACTGGAGGTTAGCAGAAGCTTTCTTTTATACTGGAAAAGACAAAAGTTGGTTGAAAACTAGAAATTAAGCAAAACAGTGTTTAGCTTCATATTAGTTTTCTGTTCCTTGTAAAATCAGTACCCAAAACTATTACTCTCAATGTGGATTAGACCACAGCTAAACTAGTGGTAGTTAAAGGTATAGTTCGACATTTTGGGAAAAACACTGATTGACTTCCTTTTTTAAACTGAATTCAAAGCTACAGGCAGAAGATGGTTAGCTTAGCTTAGCTTAGCATAAAGACTTGAAACAGCAAACCTGGCAAAAGGTAAATAATAATAATAATAATAATAGTATGATAATTAATAATGAAATATAAAATAATAATAATAATACATACAAAAACAGAAATGTAAAAAACTTACATTTCTAATTAAATTTTTTTACATTTTTACCATTCTGTTTAAGTAGAACATAAGATGGTTTATTTAGGCACAATGTACAGTACGTGCACTGTAACGCGATAAATAACATAATTTAAGAGATCTGATGTCGTCCGTTAAATGATGAATTGATGTCTTGTTTTCAGATCGACTCTCTCACTGGCCTCGGTGTGGTCAAAGTGGAGTGTGGCTCTCAGTTTTCTGTGGCTCTTACCAAGTCTGGGGCAGTGTACACGTGGTATGTACAGAACCGCGCACAGCAGAAATCAGCCTTTTTCTAATAGATTAGACGGATCAGTTGTGTGAATATATCATTTCTAGGGGGAAAGGTGACTATCATCGGCTGGGTCATGGCTCTGACGACCACGTCCGACGACCCAGACAGGTTCAGGGGCTACAGGGCAAGAAGGTCATCGCCATCGCTACGGGATCACTGCACTGTGTGTGCTGCACAGAGGAAGGTAGGATTATGCTTCAACCTTTTTTTAATACATATCACAGTGAGGCCAGCAGTTCAGCTAGGTTGGGTTGGATTCACACAGAGCTTTGCTGTTGTGTTTGGCTCAGGAGAAGTGTACACGTGGGGTGACAACGATGAGGGCCAACTTGGAGACGGGACCACTAATGCCATCCAGAGGCCGCGCCTGGTGGCCGCGCTGCAGGGCAAGAAGATCAACAGGGTGGCCTGCGGTTCTGCTCACACCCTCGCCTGGTCCACCAGCAAGCCCACCAATGCTGGGAAACTGCCCGCACAGGTACTCTACCTGCTTTGAAAATACCTTAAAGTGTCTTTGCATGTTGGAAAATCAGTTCTTTGTCCACGTGTTCCAGTAGGTGGCAGTAAAGCTCAGCAAACAGAAGCATCATTACTGTTGATCTCTGACTGTCTGTGTTGTATTAAAGGTTCCCATGGAGTACAACCACCTGCAGGAAATCCCCATTATGGCCCTGAGGAACCGGCTGCTGCTGCTGCATCACATCTCAGAGCTCTTCTGCCCGTGTATACCGATGTTTGACCTGGAGGGCCGCCTGGGCCAGACGGGCCACGGACCCTCAGTGGGTTTCGACACGCTCAGAGGCATCCTCATATCGCAGGGCAAGGTGGGATAGCACGAATCATAATCCCATAAAAACGCTTATGAATCATAAACAGCTTAACAGCCAAATTCAATAATGTCATACTGTTTATCTGAACAGGAAGCAGCTTTCAGAAAAGTGGTTCAGGCCACGATGGTGAGGGATCGACAGCACGGACCTGTAGTGGAGCTCAACAGGATACAGGTACATTACTAAATAAATGCAACTTACACACACATTTCTGCTCGCTCATACTCTGTTTTACAACCACTTTCATCTTTCTTCAAGTCCTCCCTTTTACTGTACCCCACCCCCCTCCCACCCCTCACTCTCACTGTGAGGCTGTGTTCCAGACAGGCTTCTGAGTATTACATGTGATGTCTTTCATAAGGGGATTTTTTTCTGCATGGTGTGTGTGTGTGTGTGTGTGTGTGTGTGTGTGATCTGTGCTCCAGCCAGTCTGCAGTGATTCCTGGACTGAGTTTTAGACTTTACTTCTCGAAGAGTCTTGGCTCAGACCCCTGCCACCCCGCCCCGTGTAGCTCCAGTTGTATCTGTGGTGCAGAGAGCTGTCATATCCAGGAGTTTAAACCTATCAGTACTTGCTCTCTGTCTAGCAGGAAGTTATTAAGCACAGAACAGGAACAAATCAAACCATAATCTCTTTCCTTTTTTTTTTCCACCCTGCAGGTGAAGCGTTCTCGTAGCAAAGGAGGCCTCGCGGGTCCTGATGGAACCAAGTCTGTGTTTGGTCAGATGTGTGCCAAAATGAGTTCATTCAGCCCTGACAGCCTGCTGCTTCCTCATCGAGTGTGGAAGGTCAAATTTGTGGGTAGGTGCTTCAGTCATGTCCACCACTCGCACAAATGTTGTTATTCTTTAAGTGTAATTCTTTAAAAGGTAATGTTTAATTATTAGCAAAACACTGTTGTGTTTTAAATACTTTTTTTTTCCTCAGGTGAGTCTGTGGATGACTGTGGCGGAGGTTACAGCGAGTCCATTGCTGAAATGTGCGAGGAGCTGCAGAACGCCCTGACCCCGCTGCTCATCGTCACCCCCAACGGCCGCGACGAGTCGGGCGCCAACAGGGACTGTTTCCTGCTCAACCCCGCCGCCAAGTCCCCTCTTCACATGAGCATGTTCCGCTTCCTAGGTATAATCCAGTTAATCTCCCAGTCAGGTCTTCTGGGGTGTTAATCCGAGATAAACAAAAACTAAAAATATGCAGGTTTATTTTAAAACGTACAAATGCTTTGTGTGCATTTTCGCTGATAAAACGCCTGGCCTGAGCCAGCAAGCATGCTTCATTTAATATAGATACTTCTGCTGTTTTGCTGCAAACATTTTGCAGAGCACAGTGACGGATAATTGTTCGTGTTTGATCAGTGTGTAATGCTCTCTGCCTTGCTGTGTCTGCAGGAGTCCTCCTGGGCATTGCAATCCGGACTGGAAGCCCTCTTAGTCTGAATCTGGCGGAGCCGGTGTGGAAGCAGCTGGCAGGCATGAACTTGACCATCGCTGACCTCAGTGAGGTACGAACATAGCCCGGCTCCTCTCGACACAATGGGGCTCTGTGTGCATCTAGGACACACTGATGATTATTGATTGACTGTGAAAATGTGCCTTTTCTAACATTGGTTCCTATGTAACAACCGCTTATATGAACAGATATGTTTTTAAGTGGCAGAGAACTTGTGAATTCTACAGTTTTCTCATTTGATATAAAGCGCAAACACCATTCACCAGTGGTCCAGACCTGCCATATGAAACATCAACATCTGCACATTCTTTATAGCTGTTTAAGAATTAGATTGCTTTAATCTGAAATTAATTTGAAGTTTAATTGTGACAAACTGAAAAGTCTGTACATTGTAATGTATGAAGAAAGTAAACAAAGCACTGATGTTTCAGGCTGAGCCCCCCCCACTCATTGACATCATGCCACACTCCGTGAGCTGTGCACGACAGTTCATAGATGAAGACGAAGGGAGATCTTGTGTATTTTTACAATCAAGTTTAATTATGAAAAATATGTATTGTAATTGTAATTTTCCATATCATCATTATCAATAGAGATTTTTCATGATTTATTTGTTTTAGATTTAATTGGTATATTTTGGCATTAGTAAGAATTTATCACCTCGTCTGGGTGTGTTTTTCAGTAAGGTTAAAAAAGATGTGTAATCTTGGTGTAATTAAGACTCCGAGCCGCCCTTCGATGTTAAGGGTCACTGAATAGGTGGCTAACTTGATGTCACATCATCCTTATCTTTATGAGACAACACAACGCTGCTCTGAAGGCACATCATCGAGAGTTTTAAGGTCCCCTCTAGAACGACTGCAAAATTTTCATCTCCTGATTTCAGACAGCACAACGTGAATGTGAAATGATCCTTTTTACTCCTGGATGACATTTTTGAAACATTTCCACAGATGGAGCGGAACAGATATCCTGAAATGGCAATTTAGCTGCGTCAGTTATTCAGCTTGTGAGCAGGTGCCGTTCATTAGGTTGAAACGAGCAATTTGCATTGAATTTGTGCAGCCAAGAGAGTCCGTGCTCTTGTATTAACAAACCTCAAAGAAAAAAAAAAAAGTCTCAAGTTAGGAGTACTGTACTTTTGTTCCATGAGGCTCACTGTTACATGATGAGCTGCTTAGTGTCATACATGAACGTTCTGTATCCTCTAAGTCCCATGCAACTTCACTCTAATTGTCTCCGGCTAAATCACCACTTCTGCCCTCCAGCTACAAAAAGGAATGCCGCTCTTATGTCTGTATTATATAACACTTTAAACCCTCATGATCTGCATTATAACCTGCAAAAAGACGCAAACCACTCATTCCTATACATTCCTTCTCGGATTAAACCTTAAGCCTATCAGCTCTCTGCTCCCCTCTCTGAATTCTGCAGTAAGGAACGTTTCTGTGAACTCACACTGTACCTGTTCCCCAGAAAGTTTAAAATCTTAAGTTTATTTTAGTCAAAGAAGTTGTGAGCCACAATCTCAGCTTTTGTTTGAGGGATGGTGAGAGTCCACTCCTGCCCTCACGCTGTGATCATGAGCTCCCGAACCGTCTTTGGGAGAATACTGGAGTGGAAAAAAGGCCCTTTTCCTTCACAAAGCTCTTCTTGTTTTGCGGTTTTGCCCTTGAGATATTAGAAAGGTTGGATGGGAAATAAATCCAGCACAAGACTGAAGGAAGAGCAGATCACTGTGGAGCTCACGGGAACTGGGGTGTGTGTGAGCATGAGGGGCATGAGTGCACTCGTGCGTAAATACACAGGAATTCAGACACCAGGTGAAATGACTTTAAGAGACAAATGACAGATTATTAAGCAGTGATCTGCAATGTCCCTCCCAGGTTGATAAAGATTTTATTCCCGGCTTGATGTACATCCGGGACAATGAGGCCACAGCTGAGGAGTTTGAAGCCATGACCCTGCCCTTTACCGTGCCCAACGCCAGCGGCCAGGACATCCAGCTCAGCTCCAAGTACTCCCACATCACCCTGGAGAACCGTGCAGAATATGTCCGCCTGGCAATTAACTACAGGTGAAAAAAGCAGCCCAATGAAAAAAATTCACACTTTCCAACACGTGTTTGTGCTCACCTTTTCTTTTCCGACTCTTCAGGCTCCACGAGTTTGACGAGCAGGTGTCTGCCGTGCGCGAGGGAATGGCTCGAGTAGTTCCCGTTCCCTTGCTGTCGCTGTTCACCGGTTACGAACTGGAAACGATGGTCAGTGAGAGCAGCGTGCAGGTCGTGACATCGCCTCTCTCCTCTGGATATGAGCTGGTTTGTTAATGTAAGCGTTTCCTCTCCTCAGGTGTGTGGAAGCCCGGACATCCCGCTCCACCTGCTGAAGTCAGTGGCCACTTATAAGGGGGTGGAGCCGACGTCGCCGCTCATCCAGTGGTTCTGGGAAGTGATGGAGTCCTTCTCCAACACGGAGAGGTCTCTTTTCCTGAGGTTCGTCTGGGGACGCACACGTCTTCCTCGCACCATCGCCGACTTCCGTGGTCGGGATTTTGTTGTGCAGGTAAGAAGTGGAAAGTTGAGTCTTAAAAAGCACTGAATTCAGTTTCCTTAAAAAAAAAAAAAAAAAAGGTATCTTTAATTCACAAAAGTCAATTCAATATTTAGTTTTGCTTGCTTTAGGCAGTAAAATTGGTTATGAAATATTTGTGTTTGCCTAAAAACAAAAAAACAGGGTCGTTGCGAGTGCAGACAGACATGGAGGAGGCTGTTTAATCGTTTTTTCAGTTACGCCGCCAGAAATGAAAAATCACATGCGGCGCATAGTTTGGCTTTTAACAAGACATTTTACACAACAGACTCGCTCTTCAACTCAGCTGTGTGTGAAGCGGCGGACTGTTTCTTCTGGTCTCAAACAAACACAAAGAAAAGGTCGATGACTACAGTCGATGAAACATGACACTGAAACTGAAGTGAAGTCTATAAACACACCTGCAATTACAGATTCTCGCCATTTGTGCCGCGAAAGACAACTTGGCCGGTATGATAGCGACACAGGAATTAAACTGCCTTCTGTGTGGTATTAAAAAGGTAAACATTTCTCAGTTTGACTTTGTGAATCTCCTGTGCTTAGATGATTGAGTTTAATCTGCGTGAAAACTGGTGTAAAAACATCAGTAAGTGGTTTTATGACAGGTTATGTACTGGAGCAGAGAGTCTCCGAAGACTTGTTGTCACTTCAGGACTTTTGGAGGTCACTGCGCCCCTCTGAAGCCCTCACTTTTAAATGCCGTAGCCGAACAATGCGGATTTATAACACGAGTTTTACACTGACCTGATTTGGAGAAGTAATAACTCTTCTCTGCCTCCAGGTGCTGGATAAGTACAACCCTCCTGACCACTTCCTGCCAGAGTCCTACACCTGTTTCTTCCTGCTGAAGCTGCCCAGGTACTCGTGTAAACAGGTGCTGGAGGAGAAACTAAAATACGCCATTCACTTCTGCAAGTCCATCGACACCGACGACTACGCCCGCATCGCCCTGTCCGGGGAGCCGGCCGCCGACGACAGCAGCGAAGACTCCGACAACGAGGACGCCGACTCCTTCGCTTCAGACTCCACCCAGGACTACTTAACGGGACACTGAACTTTCACCTTTATGGAAGAAGAGCTGCCAATCTCACCTTAAAACACACGTTCATACAGGCATTCTACTAAGACACAAACGTCTGTGGGGGAAAAATGTGCAATGAGCTTTAAAAGCATTATAAGCTAAAGAGAAGAACAAACACAGGTTTGCTCTGATTTAGTTTCTTTAAAATAAAGTGGGGTGATCAGCTGCACATGTAATTGTCGTGTTACATGGGAATTATGTATATTGTTACAGTTACAGAGTAAAAAAAAAATGGCTCCAGCCTAGCACTGTGGTAGATTTCTCCCTCTGGTTTGTGTGAATTACCTGTCCCTAGTTTGTATATAGAAGTTGATGTGCAACAAAACAGTAGTATTACTTTTTGTTTCTTGGGAATAACCATGTTTCTTTATAAAAAAAAAATAAAACAAAACAACATTTTTAACTTAAAAAAGTCAGTGTTTCTCACTCGGCTCACGTCAGTCAGAGCCCACCGAAGGGTCATTTTAAGATTCCTGTATTTACCCCCCCTTCCCCTCACCATGTTTGTGCACACTCCTTAAAGAATGTACATAATATGATTGTGCCATGTATTCACAGAAGGTCTCATTCCTGCATATTAAATGTTAATACATTTCTGTTAATAAATTCAAATGAGAAAATAAAAAGACTTTTTTGTGATGGTTTTGTTCAGGAGAGACGCATGAGGCCAGACAAACAAACAGCAGGACCCAACAGGGGGTTTATAGAGAAACAAGTGCGACACAAATTGATACAAGCAGTGTTTGGAATAATTTCAAAATGACATTTATTTCTTGGATTTTTTCATGCTCCCTGAATAAAAACATTGTAGTCCGGATTAAGGTTATTGTTTAGCTGTAATGTGTTTGGAAAGGGTTAGCAGGCTGCTGTCATAAAACTGTATTGAATTCTTCCGAACTAGGTCAGAGGATCATTTGGGTTTTCTACCCTCTTTTCACCGGGTGGAGCTTCAGCCGAAATTAAATCAGATTTTCCTTTTTGATTTCTTTGAGAATCCCTTTTAATAACTGGTACAAAGGTTGTAGTTGGGTGGTGGTAGCGTGGCAGAGTGTATCCTGATCATTTTTAACCCTGTAGCTCTGTGGGATTAGAGAAATCTCCCATAATTGCCCCTGTTGTCGGCGGGGCCCGAGCATCATCAGGGGCTGCGCCTCCCTCACGTGCTGGGAAAAAACGTGATGTGACGTGATGCTGTGGATCTTAAGACCCCCACTCGCACATGCACGGCCTTCATTGCGCATTCCTCAGAGTGTCTGGCTGTAGTAGCCGCCTCGAGTGTGTGTGTGTGTTGTCTACCTCCACTCCCCCACTTTGTAAATTCATACATAGTTCTGTGTAGTTCAAAGGCTTGAGGAAAAAAAAAACTCTCTGTTGTATGAAGGCTTGATTTGGCTTAAAAATCATTAGCATTCTTTGTAGACTTAGTGCTTCTTTTCAGAAATAATCACAAAGTACATTATGCTGGTGGGAGTCAGGTGCTTTTCAGTACAGTGAGGGAGGTGGGGAGAGTGGAGACGAGGTACTGAACGGCCTCCTTCATCTGTGGCTCTGTTATATACTCATAAATGTTACATAAACTAGTCAGCAGCTACACAGAGATGCATTTGAGTGAGTTGCATCCTTGCACAAATACAACTTAAAGGTTTTTAATCACTCTATCCTTTGCTCAGGAGTCTGTGCACTGTAATTCAGCACTTTACTCCTTCAAAGACCCTGAAAATACATTTTCTCAATCAGCCTCTTAGTATGAGTGATGCATGAACACTAAGTCGTCTGACAAAGCTCAAAGTGTCTCTGTGATTTAAAATTAAACATTTTTCTGTATTTGTGATGTCTGCCTCATTGCTTGACATGGGCAGCACTGTAATTTCCCAGCTTGGGATCAATAAAGTATATCTATCTAAAAGAGGGTAACATGTGGATTTATGGGCCGTATTCAACAACAACAACAACTTGTGGGTCTGCTGCTTTTTAAAAGAGACATTTTGTTGATACGATTGGCTGATTCACTTTCAACTTTGTTTAATCCCAAATGAAAATCAGATAGTATTTTTAGGGCATTTTGCAGTTTTAATAGTAAGCAGTAGAGAGTTTAGAGGAGATAATGGAGAGGTGGGATCAACATGCAGACACGGATCTCAAACTGGGTCTGTTATGATCACATGGTCAGTGTCTTAGCGCCCTAAGCCACCAGGATGCTGCATGATGGTGAAGCTATTTTTAAAAAACGGACGTGATCCTGTTAAAAGAGAATTTAGCTTTGTACTCCTGTGATGCTGTCGGATTCACAATGGGAAGTTTTAAAAAAGTATTCAAATTCTATGTGTACTACTGGGGCCTACATTACCCACAATGCAATTCATGTTGCATGTGTAGAGTTGGTGGAGTTCCACTTTAAAATACCATTGATAACCTAAAAAAATTGTATTATAAATATGCAGCATGTACTTTAAAAATATGTGGTAATATAGCAGAATACATAGCGTCTAATATAGCAAGATGTGTCAAATTATAATGTGGAATTAATGAACATTTTAATATGTACATTAAATCTATTTCTTCAATTTAGCAATATTTTAGAAAAATGTGAAAAACCCAAACTGATATACTCGATCTTTAATATGTTTTTTCTTTATTATAATAAAAGAATTATTCTGTACGTTATCAGACAGCAGCTTCTGATACTGACAGTGTTTGTCTAAATGTGATGTTAATCTGTTTAACATATGAAGTCTCAGGCCACTGCGTCTGGATCACATGGCAGCAAGAGCTGCTGCTCGGCTTGGGATGGTTTAGTTAAATGGGCAGACAGACAGACAGAGAGAGAGAGAGAGAGAGAGAGGAGGCAGCTCTCTGCTCTGTGGCAGTATGTGACTGCATGTGGGAGGTAGACAAAAGAGCATGATGGCCTTGTGTCTGCAACTTTCAAAAAGCTTTTCCTTGTCTCTCTGTGCTGTTTTATCAGCGTTGTAACTACCGACAGTGGACCGACTCTCTCTCTCAGAGTTAAATAGTGAAATAGTTGATGTAGGTCTGCATTCAGGAGCCATTTACTGCATTTCAAACCACTAAAATTGATAAATGATGTTTCTAATTGTTGCCAATATTTTCCTTATTTAAAAAAAGAAGCTCAGTTTTAGGCACCCATGAGCATTTTAGTGCAGTATGATAATTCATTACATGATCAAAGTAATTTTTTGTGGCCAGAGTCAAGAAATCCAGTGAACCATGTATAATGGGCATTAATTCCTGGAAAGGCAGAGTAACTGAAGTAGTGAGAGTGGGAAAGAGACTACACATACTGAAAATATTTAATGTCTACCAGAGGCATGTTCACACTGATAGATGAAGTTAAAAACACCTAAAAGATTGGTTTCATAACCTGAAATATTCCCTTAAACTTAAGAAAGAAGTGATTTAAACCAAACTATGTCCAAAATCACTCCTGTACACTCATAAAATGCTGCCCATGGATAAGTGGAAGAAAATAGATGGATGGACAGTAGATTTAGTGTAATATGAAGTAAATATGAAGCCATTTTGGAAACAACTTAAGACTCTACAGCCAGGCAAACAACTCTTTGATTGTACTTAAGCGCAGTACAATTTTCTCCATGTTGATGCTTTTTATGCACTCTAACACCATATTTACATTCACTCTGTGTTTTATTCAGTGAAAATTGTATATCTTAAACTATTCGGATGAATTGTGATCTTAAAAACATTTGCAGCCGTAATAATTTATAATTTATATCAGTAATGAGCAGAAACAGGACACTTCACAGCTGCCATCATGAAACATTTAATGGCTAGAATTATTATTATTGGGATATAAATGATGAAGTTTTTTTTACTCACTGTCTCTCTCTGAAATACTTCATGTTAGATAAACCATTTTATGTGTAAATTTGATTTTTTTATGTGTAAAAAACCTGCTGGAGGAAAATGAAAGTATTGACCCACTGTCTAAAGGATAAGAAGTTCAGCTGTTCTGATAGTGGCTTGGACATATTCAGACTTTTTCATCCAAATTCCACCAAAACTGCAGAACAGCCTCTCTTCTGATGAGATCTGGTGCACAAATGGCCTAAAAACCTAAACCAGCTAAAGATTATTTTAGAGACCTCCTTTTCTTCCCCAGACACAAATGCGTTGGCGCAGAAACATTATTCAGGCCCAGGAGAAAGGAAATGTTCTTCCAAATCAGAGATGTGTGCAAAACTCGAGCTGCTGGTGGAGGTTTTACTGGGAATAAAATCGCAGTAGTAAATTGCAGAGACATGAAGGGTTTCCCAGACAATGAAATTACTGCAGTCTCTGATGGATGGAAGCTGATTAGTCTCAACCTTGATGTTCAATCCAACCATCACTTCAACTTGATGGGCTGGAGTCACCAAATAGAGGGTTAACAACTTCTTAAGTCAGGTTTCTTAAGGAAGATCAGCAGGATGAGCCCACACAAGCTCTACAGTGCCTTAATTGGACTTGATCATCTTCATCTGCTCCGTTCTGAGCCCTCAGGGCGGTGTGGCCTTCGGTCAAAGATGTCTTTCTTTGCGCTGTAGCTCGAGCTGAATGAGCGCACCGTGCCTTGCCTGGCCGTGAGCCATTTGTGCCAGAGCCCTGATGATGTGGCAGTGGTGGCTTAGCCCCGTGCCCATTGTTGCTCTCAAAGCGGTTGGTTAGCTGTCTGCTGAGCCAGAGAGGTCGCTGGGTTGGCGGCACATGATCCCGCTCATCTAACGCTGAGAGGGAGGCGAGTGAAATGCAGCGCCGGCCCTGAAGCTCTTCTTTGTGCACATAATGGCTCAAAAACCTTTACAGTTTTTATGATGAACATCATGTGATACTATGAAAGGAAGGGAATTTCACCCTTATTTCTTATTTAAAGGAAAAGTAAACTTTCTTTTATTGTGATGGATGAATCCGTACATTTAAATCGTTTCAGAATCAGATTCAGAATACTTTATTTATCCCAGGGAGAAATTTAGAGTTCCAGTTGCTCTGATACAGAGAACACAATAGAAATATACAAATAATACAATAAAAACAGGATATGTACAGTAATATATACCATAGAATATATACAATTAATAAAATAAATATAAATATAAATGCTGGATATTGCATGGATGAGTGTAGAATGAAGATATTGCACAACCAGATCTTTGCACAAAGTTATTATGAGCAGGTTTATGTAATGTTTGGTGCAGTGTGTCACTGGGAGGAGTTTAAAGTCTGATGGCCACAGGCAGGGATGACTTCCTGTGGCGTTTTGTGTGCATTTTGCATTTTGGGGGAATGAGTCTGTCACTGAATGAGCTCCTGTGCCTGACAAGCACCTCATGGAGTGCACTATGTAGTAAATAGGAAGCCATATTTAGTGCATGTTTTAATGTAAAGACCTGTTAGCACTGACAACAATGACACTGCTAACATGGTGATTTATGGCAGGTATAATGTTTCTGTGATCACAGCCTGAGTTTAGTGTGTCACAATGCTAATACACTGTGATTAGGATGGAAAAGTCGACTAAGTCTCCAGTCAGGCACTGAGGCACAGTCAGGCGCTTTGAGCTAAATGCTATAGTTTGCATTCAAACATGCTCACAATGACATCAGGGTTGCCAACAGTCGTTCTCAGGTGTCACGTTTTCTTGTTGCCTGAACAAAAAGGCTTCGTCTGCACACAAAGTCTGTACATCAGGCTGCTTTCCACATCTCATCACCTATATTGCACTTCTGTAGGTCCTTCATCCCAAACACCATCAGACTGTTTAATGCTGCACTATAATTCTGTTATTGCAACAAACACTTTCATACCACAGTAGGACTGATGTTTACTGATGTCCTTGATATGCACTTTATGGTCTTTTTTCATTCCACTTACTTACTTATACAGTGAATTCATATCTGCTATATATCCATATTCACCTGTGCAATAACACCTTCACCACTGAACATCTAACTGGGTGAGGTCTGTGTATATAAATACTGTTTCTTTCCTTTTCTCTTATTATTCACTATTTACTATTTATTGTACACATTGTTTTTTGTGTTTATTTTGTCTCTATTATTTAATGTCTCTTTTAAATTGTTGTTTGAGCTGCTGTAACAGTGAAATTTCCCCACTGTGGGATCAATAAAGGATCTTATCTTATCTTATCTTATCTTATCTTATCTTATCTTATCTTATCTTATCTTATCTTATCTTATCTTATCTTATCTTATCTTAGTGTTTTATTAGTAGTGACATGCGCTCACACACCTCCAACATTATAAAACCCTCCTCATGTATGTATAATTTCATCTCATTTACTTTGTTCTTCAATTTCCCATCTATCACAGATTAAAATGTCTATAGAATTGTAACCTTTAATCAAGATTAAGACTGTGTAACAGCTTAGATTAATGAGGCTCGCCAGTAATAATCAATTATCCTACATGACGACAGGATCAGTTAGGACCTGCATAGCAAATTACATCCTTTACTTTTCTATACTTCATACAAGTAAGCTGTCAAACACAACACATAGTTTACAGGCCACAGTCAAATCCTCTGTTACACTGCAGTCATCCTCAGGAGCTGTCAGAACATTTTTATTTTACTGTAAGTAAAAGTTAGTACTGTGCTCTGGAAGACAAAAATATTCTCCCACTTTCTTAGATTTTTCTGCTTTTTTTTACACATACTGACACTCACATGACTCATTATCTGTTAATCTATGAATGTTAATTAATGGATTTAAAAGAGGATTGAGTTTTACCTGCCTGATATCCTCAAGCAGAGACTCTGGAGCCATTAGCAGAGCCCCGCCAGAGGATCTCAAGGTGCGATCAGGCTTATCAGGAGTTAACAGACGAGAGACAATAATACCTTGGATCAAGTTTACTGTAACATCCCTGGAGCATACAAGGCTGTTGCAGCTCCACACCTGGGCATGTCGGACCACATCTCACAATACAGATGCCAGCACAGTTTGAAGGATGAGTTGAGGTCAAGGAGACTTTGAATGGAGCACAGGCCTGTGCAGAAAACAGAAAGTGATTGTTGACCTTGACTGGAGCAGTCTCTGTGCTGTGTTGAAAGTGAAAAACAGAATCCATTGAATACAGAAAATCATTCTTGGATAAAAATAAAAATAAATAAATGAAAACATTAGAAGCTTAAAAATGACTTTAAAAAGAGGGATCCAGAAAGGCGTCCTTTAAGAAGCAGTAGACAGTGACATTTTTAAAACTGAACTGGAAAATGACATTAGACAGTGAGCAGTTAATAATGCCTGTCTCGACCGACTGTCTGAAATGCTGCTTTTAACAAACAAGCGAATGTAGTGTGAAAGGCAGGTGAGATTTTTTCTAAAGCAACCGTGCGTTCCAGCGACGAAAAGAGCTGAAGTTCGACAGGAGTCAGCATCGAATGCTTTGAATTCTGTGTTAATGTGCTGCAGCATTTCTGCTATTGTGTTATAAGAATAATGAAGAAATTTTTTTGCATCTCTCTGGGGGCACAGAGTTTATGGTTTTAAAGAGGATTCTGGGATTATGACACTGTTGAGAGAATTCCTTGCTTCGACATCAGATCTTTGAGAGAAGCGAGAGAGACGCTGTGTTCATCCTTCTTGCATTTCCTCTCTGCCTTCCTACATCATCTTTTTAAATCCCTTATTTCTTCATTTAATTGAGACAGAGAAGATTTCGACTTCTTGTATCTGACCGGAGCTACAGAACCTAAAACATTTGTACAAGATCTTTAAAAAACACTGAGAAGCCCCTCTATGGCAAAGCAGTAAAAGCTTTTTATGAGATAGTAAAAGCTGACAGAAGCGAGTAACAGAGTGAATCTAGAAGGTTTAGGGTCAGGAGGAACCTGGATTAGACCTGCCTTATAATCAGAAATGGCAAAATTATAAAACTTAATTCATACCCCCCACATTGAAACCACAGGAGAGCACAGGAACAAGTGTGTGTCCGTCGCAGTGGCTGGGATGTTTGACATACTGGGTAAGATTAAAACAAATTAATGAAATCATAAGTGAAGATGAGGAAGAGGGACAACAGACATGACTAAAAACATCAAATATAAGAACTGATATTATCACAGAATGACTGATAAGAGATCACTGAATAAAGCCAGAACTAAGTTTAGGGAGATTAAAACAAATAAAATGGGCAATTTTATGTGCGAAGCTGGAGAAACAGCCAAGTGAGAATAACTAAAATAATTTCTGTGTGTTACTGAAAGGCTTAGGAGGGTGTGAGGGTCAAAAAGACATACTGTGCTTATTGACATGAGTGCTTTATTCTTCATTAGCACAGCTCATGAGTTGTAGATGACGATCACTGTCCACTTTCCTCCTAAGTGTTAGAAATGCACTTCAGGATGATGATGAGTTTCGTCATCCTGCGTCACACGGCTTTGTTGGTATGAAGCCTCGGCTTGTGCATGCATGAGATTAAAAAAAAAAAGCAGTGAGTATCATCTCATTCATCCAGGACGTAGTGACACTATGGTCCATTCAAAGCTCACTCTCCTATCTTGTTGTACATGTGACGCCTAGCCCACAAGACCAGTGTGCTGTCTGCCCCCCTGGACTTCTCTTCTGTGTAGCTTTCATCGTCTGGTGTCGCAGGCAGCAGTGAGTCCAGACCAGGTGACTCCATCCGCTCAATGGGAAACATTGTTTGGATTTCTGAGAATGGAGTCTGCAGATTCTGGAAGTGCACCGTCTGACTGTGAGCGCTCAGCTGCAAAGATCAGTTTTGGAGGGCGAGATAATGGAAATATATTTTTGTCGCTGATTTTGTTCAGTTCACCGGAGAGATAATTTTCATTGGGAGGAAGGTTTTAGTGGTGGGAGTTTCTAATTACTTAGGTCCCGTTATTCTGGTTCACTGGCTTTTACTCATGGATGGCAGGATGTTAAAATCCTAATCTGCTCAGTTGTGTTGGGTCAAAGGGAAACGTATCAAAAGATTAAATTAAAGATACACTCCCTGATTTTGTTGCAGCATCCCACCCAAAAAAAACACGTTGTTTATGTTCCCAATAAGATTCAACTGTCATTTTTTTAGGAGTGTAGCAAATAATTAAACATTGTTCACTTAAGCTGCACATTTGTGGCCTTTTCTCTGTTGTTTCCTGTTTCCTTTTAAAATGTGATAACTTTTTTTGCTAATGCATCAACAGTAACATGCTTTTTGACCTTAAGGGATATGATCTTGAACCTTTATGTCTCTATAGATGGTAATCTGATGGTTATTCATTTAACTTATAACATCTGACCTATTTTGAGATTTTAAATTTTAAAAGTTTTCTTTAGGCATTCACGCTGATCATCTGACCTTTTTCTTACCGGGTCAGGCTTAAGTGACTCCCCCACTGCCCTAAGACATATTTTTCAAGCTACTTTGTCACAAATAATCTTATCAGGAACTAAAGAAAAGATTCAAATTTGCATGACTTGTGGGGTGAAAATTTTAGAAAATTTGATAGAAAAATATAGAAAAGGGATCTCCATGTCGACGCTTGTTTTTAGAAGGATGATATGCATATTACACGCATGATTTAACGCAAGAACAACCATTCACATAAGTTAAAAGCGATGACACAATTGTTCATTCTTTCCTGAAAAGACAGCCTGGGAAGTTTAAGCTTTACTTGAAGCCTCTCTGTCTCTGACCTGTCTGACCTTCCTACACCTTAAGTTGACTTACCCGTTGCAGTGAGTTAAGCTCAGATAAAAGAATCATTCTTTTATTTCATTTTATTTTAAATTTATGAATAAAATCTTATTTATTTTGTTCAAGAAACTGTCAATAAACACTGGTGGATTTGTTTGCGTGGATGGCGGGAGGCGGCCAAGCAGCGTGGGGAGTTTGGTTGTAAAAAAGTGAAAGCAATGATTGAATGGGAAAGTTTTCTGCTATTAGTGGAGGCTGAATTGTGCCACTCCCCCCCTCCTTCTCTCTCTCTCCTCAGCTCCTCCAGACTGCTCAGCAACATCTCCCTCCTTTGCTCGGGAGCGCAGGAGAGGAGAAGAAACACCTCGGCCTCTCTCTCGCCTTCAGTCACGTCAAACATATCGACAAAAAAAAAAAAAAAAGAGAAACAGCCCTGGCATCAGTAGCGCATATCATCATTTTTTTTTTTTTTGAGGGGTTGTCAGTATGAATTACTTGTGACTGTGCTGTTGTTGGATGCCCACCGTTTAACATCGCAAACTTCATCAGCATCACTACTATCATCATTGTCCTTGTCTTCATCATCATCATCATCATCTAGATCAACTTCTGTCCTTACAGGTGAGACTTCCATTTTCTCTCTCTCTCTCTCTCTCCAAAATAAAGAGTTAGCAACTGAGATTTGCTTCAGTCCCTTTGCTCTCTGTGGATTGTGGATTTACACCACTGTATTACACTGGGGCTTTGTTTTAGGGGGTTTAAGCATTATGTCCTAATACTGCTGTACAGTACCACTAAAGCTTTGTAAAAATCCCTTTCACTCCACTAATATGTAAAATGTGAATAGATGAAATACTATACTCTACATTATGTCTTATATTTGATATCGAAAATGAAAAACAGAAAATAAACTGTGCAAATGTAGCAAAAAAACAACCTGAGACATGTAATCCTTTTGTTATAAACCTCGTCTAATCTTGTTTTATCTTATCTATCTTAATCTTTGTCTCAGTACACTTGCTGAAACGCATTGATCTTGATATTTTAAATGGCTGTAAACGAGGATGGAAAAATTAAGAAAGCAGTTTGTCTTTGTCGTCACACTCAGCCCACAGGCAGGGCGCCATATAAAAAGGATCATTCTTCTCCCTGATGAGGCACATCACAAGCATTGGACAAGGATATTATGTGAGGCGTGATAAAACACCAGCCTGACATCATTCTGAATGCCAAAAAAAAAGATGAATTTGTGAATGAACTGAGCGCCGCTGGATAACTTAAAGAGCTTTTTAATGTGTGTGTAAACAAGAAATAAATACATTTTAATGCACATATGCAATACTCGGTGGATCTTTTAGCTTCACAGCTGCTATAATCAATAGTTTTTTCTTAAAAATGGATCAAATAACCAAGCGTCATGTCTTTTTTTCTGAAAAATATTACTGTAAATTCTTGCAGGGATCAGTTAGTCGACCTTGCACCGCCTCTTGACAGGACTGTAGTCTTATGCTCAAATTCCTGTTGCCTTTCACATGAGCAATAATCCCATCGAATTCATGCGACCTTTGTGTCGGTGAGGAGGACCACATGTCTGCTGTGTGCTGAGCTCACCTGCTAACCTCAAGCTGTGCTTTATGGGTACCATAAATCACTCAGCTGTTCAGACACTTGTTGGCTTCCCTCTGTGTTATCGTAACATGACAAGGCCTGAATTTACATCACTGAGTGTTAAAATTTAAAGTCAGGTCTGATGCTTTACGTGTACAGTATGCAGTATGCATGTACAGTAAATACTTCATGGCCTGTGGCATGAAAGGATGATGGTTTCAACAGGGCTTCTTGTTACTTTTAGCTTAAGAGAAAGATTATGAAAGTCAATGAATGACACCTAATGTTGGTGTAACTGGAGCAGACAAATGAAATTAGTAAACTAACATAAAAGTGAAATAAAAACTAACTTTAAAGCTGCTAAAATACATTTTTTTATAGTAACAGTGGGTCACATGACTGGTAGTGACAATACCACGGGACTTTATCGCCGGACTCTGCATTTCCTTGTAGTTCCATTGGACTTACATTTTCCAGCTGGCCAGAAACAAAGACAACAAATGAATTCAAATGTTGCTGCAGGATGTGAATAGAAACACCTCTTTGCTAACACAACTTAAAATATGTCAGCATTGTGTTTGCTTCTGCTGCCTCCATGTGGCCAAAAAAATCTGTTATTGCTGTCTACTATTATGGTTGAATTTATTTTGAGACATCTGACTGAAAACTCTTTCTTTCCCTCTGCCCCTCCAGCAGCCTCAGCATGTATTTGGAGAACAAAAGCAACCTGGAAATGGAGATGTCTCAGACGTCGGCCCAGGGCCATCAGGGCAGGAGCAGCCTGAGGGCGCCGGAGGCCGTCGCGGGAAACTTTGGGGAGCTGCGCCTCCTGCAGGGCATCTCAGAGAGGAGAGACACCCAGAAGCTGCAGCAGTCTGCAGTTCTGCCCTCAGGACAGTGTGTCATCCACACCGAGGGCTTCGTCCCTGTTCGACAAGAGGACGGGTATGACAACTGCAAGTGTTTCTGCTCTTTCCTGGTGGTTTATTGACGTGATAGCTCATCAATGGAGTTTTAATTAGTCAGTCAAAATACTAAGTAAGTGGTGATCTTGAAAGCCAAAGAAAGAAGGTGCACAGATGATAGGCTGGATATGGAGATATATCTTTTTGTTATTGTCAACAAATCCCAGGAAAAGACCAAAACCAGCAATAAATGAGCCAATTTCTCAAAAAAATAAAGGTCAATAAACTTCCTAAATAACTTCCTAAAATGACTAGACTTTGTAGTTTGTAGTAAATGTCTCTCAACCAGGAGTAAAGAGTGTTTTTGTTGGGGACTATTTTCAGCTGTGGATTGTTATGCTAGTGAGCTCTGAAGGCAACAGGACAGTCTTTGTGGAATTAAATAAGTTTCAGTGCCTGTTTTCATGGTAGTAAAGAAACAAGTCAGGGTCACTTATTGTGACAAACCCAACCAATAATTATCACACAGCTATTTACTGGGATAATAACTGTAAAAAAATTTACTCTGTACCACTTGTCCAGCAGACAATAAAAATTAGCAGCTGGCTGGTGAACAAAGTCGAGCATTTAGCTTCTGAAGAGGCTTATATTTCCTTCAGGAGAGACCAAAGCAGAGCTAAAAGAAAAAATTGGACACTTGACTCTGAATGAATGATAACGTTGCTCTCTCTATTAAATATGTAGATAATTAACATGTTTGTCATATCGACTTCAGATGTGATCAGACTGTAAGTAATTGCTCTGATTGCAGCTTGTTTCTGCTGCCCCCAAGGTGGCTAAAAACAATGAATGTAGCTGTAAAGTTTGCATTTAAATCTGCATGTGAATAGTTGGTTAGGAAAGCATATACTACAAGTTTTTCTTGCATTCTAGTTTAGACAGAGATTAGCACTAATTCCCTCTTCTCACTGGGCTTTCTGGAGTAAAGACATACTAATCGCACATGCAGAATCACATTACACATGGCCTCTTGGTTAAATCTTCCAGGGGATGTATGAACATATGTGGAAAAGACTGAAACTTTCTTGTGAAGAATGAAAATTCACACACAGAGAGACTTAAGCGTGTGTGTGGCTGTGGGTGTTTATCTCAGTCACTCAGGTGGCGCTAATCACAAGCCCGTGGCCGTGACGTTATTGGGATTAAACCGATTGCTTCGTGAACTAAGTTGCACATGACAAAGAGGAACTGCAGCTGATACTCGTGTGTCTCCTGCAGGGCCCTTATGCTAGATCAGGTCAGCTGTTTTGTATTTGAGCTGTGATGGTGATTCTTTTATGTCTAAAGTCACAAGCTGGCACTTAAATTCTTGAGCTCCTGCAGATTCAACATGACACTTTGACACATTGGAAATTGTTCACAGATTAAAAAGTTATATGAGGCTGCAGGGTGCACAACGGTAAACAAGACATGGCTTCAGAAATTAGACAATGACAGACGATGGTTAAATTAACGAACAGGGCGAGTTCGCTCACCTGGACTGAGAAGTTTCCTCTAAGTATAAAACCTTTTAACCTGCAGCGTGTAGTTTCCCGTCGACAGCAATAAAAGCTGCGCTGATGAAAATTTGAACATGATCGCATCTGACATGTTGACAATAAATTTCTGGCCGATTAGCTCACGTGTCAATTGAAGGAACGCCGTAGAGGTGGGAGCTGTCAGGTCATCCGTCTGGTGCTTTTGGACTTTGTTTGAACACAGTGATGATGGACTGTAATGTGATCGAGGGGCTCGGACCACATGTTTTAGACTTAACAGTTACTTTAAAAGGTTCATTTAATTGACGTATATTTTTTTTGCATCTTTGTTAAAATCGTTTTCCCTTTTTTAAACATTTTGACATTTGGAAATTAGGAATAATAGGCACCTGGGTCGGCTTTTTTGTGAAGATCTTAGAGAATATTTTCTCTGCAACAAGAGCTGTAGCCCTCATTGTGTGGTTAACACAACATCGCATCCATCAATATCAAACATGTTGCAACTTTAAACCTTAAAGCTGCTAAAATCAATATCTTGATAATAACAAGGGATAACATGACGTGTTTAATGTGAACAGGCTTGCTCGTGGTGACAAGAAAACACAGAAAATCATCACCCAGCTGGTTTTCATATTATGTCAAATTGTGTTCACAGCTTGTTTCTGCTGCCCCCAAGTGGCCAAAAGAAATCACCTCATGCATGTTTAGTCACATGGCTAATTAATGCATTGAATATAAACAAAATAAATTGGAAACAGCACCACATAACACCTTCATCAAGACAGAAATTAAGACTAAAAATATAAATATTATGATATGAGTATACAATAACATTAAATAGTAAATTGGTATATATAATAAAAAAATCGGTCAGTAGAAATGAGCAATAACTCCTGCAAATAATTTTTTCCATTGTTTATCACATTGTTTGGCCCTTGTAGGTGTCCCAAAGACACAACGGTGACTGCGGTCTGTAAGGCCTCGATGTCCTTAAAAGACTCCTCCGTAAAGTGCAACAGTTCAGTCTCTGTGCCAAGTAACATCTCGGAGTCACGTCAGGGAAAGAAGAGGGGAGAAAACATTTGTAGACATGCAGTAAATCTCTTTATAGTTGTATAAGAGTATCTAAGAGGATTAATGCGGCAGACTTCCGTAATGTAATCTACTCCTTTATCCAGCACCAACATTCATTGATTCAAAGCACCCAACTGTCTGGAGCATGTTTGGTGACTTGACAATGACAACAACACAAGTAAGGCATTATGAATCACCGAATTACCCGAGAGAGTTAATAAAAAAACATCACAACAGCTGACACAGTTTCCCCATGATAATACATTTATTAACTCACAATACTTTTGAATGGATAATTAAAGTATTACACAACCAAAATGCTGGCTGCTGTGTTAAGGAGACTGTGTTTAAGCCACCCAACCACTTTGACAGGCACAGGGGTAAAAAAAACCCTTCAAGATTATAAGATTAGCCGAGGGGGGACCTTTAATTTTCAGAAAGATTTCCATCTAACAGTTTTGGCTCAGTGGGTCGGAGCTCTATTACATAACAATTCTCATGATGTCTCTACTGTTGTCAAAGTAATTGCTGCGATGACTGCGACCTCGTAGTACGTTGGTGAAAAAAAAAATCCATTAATGTGGCAGAAGACGAGGACTTTTAACACCAAAAGTCCTCGAGAAGAGCAGCTTTAAATGTACGTGTTTCTGTGTGAGTGTGTTCAGCTTTGAAAGACATAGACAGATATAAAGAGTGTGTATGAGTGTGATGCTCCAGAGGGCGGCGGCCCGCAGGAGCCTCGGGGACACAGTGCAGCAGCAGGTTGGCAAAAGACACTTTAATGATCTCCTCAGGTATCGAGTCATCAGCTGCTCACCCACGTTTCTGTCACCCGTGGGTTACAGAGGGTCTGACAAACTGCTTTAACCAGTGACGTGACGGCTGAGGGCTTCTCCGTTTGGGTCACAAAGGTCACGAAAAACAGATTTAGAGCTTTAGCTATTTTTGATTTTTTTTTTTAACTCATTATGTTCTGTTGTTTTTTTTTTTTTATTCTTCTCAGGCATAGCTTCAGTGTGGTTAATTTTCTCAGAGGAAAAACAAATTCAGCCAACCTCACAGAGAGGTCGCCTCTGCTGAGATTCTCCCAAGACGACAGGTGAGCGACTTGTCACGCTTTAGATGACAGATCTGGTCTGCACCACCAAACTATATGATATTAAACACTGTGAAATAAATAATAATATGGAAAGTAATGTGTAAGAATATGTAAATGAACAATTGTGTAATAAAAAAATACAATACATTAAATATTAAAACTAATATGAAAGTAAAATATTTATACAATTTTGGCACTTATTGGCACTTTTACCTATTTTTTGGCAATTAGTTCATGTGATTTTTTAATTTCATAATGTCTTATTTCACATTGTCTATTTTTAATGTCTTTCATATTCATTTTTTAGACTTGGGCCTCCATAATCTGGAAGTTTAACTGATTGGATATTTTTGCTTTTATCTTTCCATGTTTGGCAGAATCACATGCCAGCAGTGTCATTTAATGAAATAGTTCAACTTACAACATCATCATACAACCCTTCTTACACTGATTCAATTGACAGTGGTGTATTTTAATTTCAGGATACTTGTTTTACACAGATGAGTTTTTGCTGCTCAGTCTTAGAAACATTTTTCAATTCACGAGCTTACATCCACAGCTGGTGTCCTTAATACCGACGTCGTATTTATTTCGGTCGCTGCAACTCACTGCTGGTTGATTTCCTTTTCCAGTATAACCTACATGACCCTGCATGACCCCAGCTTTGTCGGAGGGGAGGAGCCCTGGGACAATGGCTCCCTGGACCTGGAGAGGAGGTATCGGCTGGGCAGTGAGGTCACCAGCCTGTCTCTGTCCCGCTCCAGCTCCTCGGAGAAGAGCGACCCCCTCGACAACCTCAACCTCAACTTCAAACTCACCAGCAGTATGAGGTGAGACCCCCTCATGTTGCCGGTGGAAACTGTTTTTGTGACTGAATATTTTATATGTTGGTGGTTTCCAGTCAGTTTTTCCACTTAACCCCTAAATAGGAAGGTCTATTAGAGACCTGAAGAGGTAAAACTGTGGTTATATTTATATTTAAATATTTAACAAGGAAAAAAAAAAACAAAAGTGGTAATTATTAAAGGAAAATGTCTTAATTTCATGATCAATTTAATAACTTTTTTTTTTATTTTAATCAAAAGGAGTAAAATGAAACAAACTATGTGTCTGGATGAGCCTTTATCATGGCAGTCGGGTATAAAGTCAGACATTTACAGACAGTAAGAAAGTGCCCCTGTGTTGTAGCGCCTTCTAGTGGGTAAAAGTGTAATGCAGTTTAATTCATAGCCAATCAGAGACTCTCAGGGACTTCCTTGTTTTGATTGACTGACCAATCAGGAATAACCCATCCCATCAGCGTAACATGGAAGGTTTAAAAACTGATGGAAAAAATATCGTTATCTTGCATTTTGAATCCAAACCCTTCGTTTTCCTGGTTTGTATTTGTACTTTCTGCAAACTGAATGATAAACTACTTTGTATTAAATAAAGCAGAAAGTTTTGTTCTTCTGTATTTATGTATTTGGTTCCTATGAACCTATTGATGTTCTTCTTCATCACACTGACGATCAACTCTTTTGTCTTTTCAGATGCTGCTTCAGAGCCTCCAAAATTGCCACAATCTTTACTATTGTCGTTCTCTGCAGTGTAAGTCAACATATCCCTGTAGAGTATGTTTGGTTTGAGCATCATATAGTAAAAAACTTTTCAAAACTCTAATAAAATTAGAGTTATTTCTGAAAATATCAACAAATTCAGGCTTTTATTCACTTATTAATCACTTCTTCTTTATTCCCATCTGCAAAATATATTTAGAAATTTTCGTTATTTGCTTTCTTGATGATTGATATAGAAATATGGAGCTGGACACCTACAGACACAATGAGAAATAAAAATAGAAGACAAAAGAATAATTTATAGGTTTAAAGGGATTTACATATTGAAACTATTTTTGACAAGCAACAGCATTATCCATCCATCCATCCAGTGTGTTTCTGCAGCATCTTTTGCCGGTTATAAATCACAAATTGTTGTTTTCACACATACAATTTACAACGTTTTAATTAGAGCTAGAGAAGGTAGCCAGGCCTTCAGTCTTCATGCTAGCCAAGCTGTAATTGCCTCCTGGCTTGAGCTCCACACTTCATGCACAGGCAGAATAAGCATATTTCCCAAAATCTTTAACTACCAGTGTGTTTCTCAATATCTCTGGTAGTGACTGTGTGGACTGAGTGAATGACATGTTGATGAATGTATTCTGGTTTCAGCTCTTCTTCAGCATGTATCCAGATCGAGACAACCCCTGGAGGATGCTGGCGGTCTCCTCAACGGACAGTTTCTGTATCCTTTCGATGCTGATGCACATTTTAAAGTTATATTCTGAAAAACAAAAAAAGTGGTGTGCAAAAGGATTGTAATCAACTAGAAGAGGGGTGGAACACGGAAGAGACACGGGAAAGGAAACTAAAGTAGTCTGACAGATAAAAATGTGTTCAATCACAAGGATCTTCATCTGGTTTTAATCAGAGTGAATGCTGCTGGAGGAGATAAGAGGAAGGTGAGGGGGAGTGGTAGCCATCCTGACAGGTGAATATATGATCCTCACTGTACTTCAATGTATGAGTTGTGTTCAAGGAGGGAGGATCCTTTTGTTTTTATTATATTTAGAAAAAGACTGAAGAGGAAAACACTGCACAGTTTATGAGATTACTTATTCTTATGGAGCATTTAATTTAGTTTGAAAATGCAGTCTAGCGAAAGTAGAACAAAAACTCCCGTGTCCTGTTCTGGTTTTAATTTTCTGATGTCAAATAAAAAGATTTAGCTCCAGCCTCCTTCCAAAAACACAGACACATACTGGACATTTCTTCCTTGACGAGCTGTGTCTCACAGCAATGAACCTGACAGAGTTCAGAGACAACGCGTTGCTGAAGCTCCAGGTGGCGGGGCCTTTCACGGGAGGGATGATCGACCTCACCAACCAGGAGTACATCCTGGTCCAGGTGGAGCAGATCGAACAGCCGGGACAGCGGAGGAGGAGGACTCAGCAGGTGAATGGAGGGAGGGGAGGGTGCCTCTGTGATGCCTTCTGCTTCTGTGCTGTTTTATCTGTGAGGTGTCGATTAGTGGAAAGCAAACTCGTTTATCGCCTTCTGTTTGCAAACAGGTGATCTATAATTGGACCATTCCTCTTCATGGAGAACGGAGTGAACAGATTCTGGTGACAAAAACGTTTGAGATGCTCAGCAGGTACCCACACTAACACTGCAGGACACTGAACATGGCTATTGGCTCCTGTGTGAATATTATTAAAGAGAAAGAAGGTCAGAAAAATTTGAGTTAAGTCATTTTTATTTTGTGAGAAGGAAGCTGGTCTGACTTTTCTTGAGAAAACAGGATCAGCCTTTTTTCACTGCAAGACTCTGTAGCTATCTTTAATGCCCCTTCTCCACACCAGTAACTTCCACAGAGTCCCTAATGACTGCAAAACAGGGTGTGTACACAAAAACATGAACCCTGTACAATATACTGTAAAGCCTGTTATATCAAATAAAATCAAAATAGAGGCAAACTTTTCACAGTTGTTATATGCTTTATATATATTTATACATGCAGAGGAGTACAAAACATTTCAGTATACAAGTTAAGTGATAATACATTTACAGATTAATCATATAAAGGATAAATATCATGTGAAATTTTTACATAAAGTTCCCTGTGTCCAGATCATCTAAAAGTTTCTAAGTTTAACAAAATGCATAGCTGCAGATCTACAGGAAATAATTCCTCAATAAAGTGACAGAAAATATCTGGAGAGTCACTCCTTTGAACATTTTCTTCTCAAAGGTGCCTTCACTGCAAGCTGACATTCCTTTTTGAATCTTTATGCACTGAATGTTTTAATAACGTGCTTCTTTTCTGATTAGACACCTCGCTATGGGTGAATCAACGCCACGTAACATCATGTTCTCCAGTTTATGGGTCGCTAATGTTGTAATGAGAGAAAAAACAAGCTGCTGTGCTGTTTTCCTCTCCCGCACAGCGACCCCATCGTGGTCACGGTTCAGGCCTTCCTGCAGGATAACGAGGTGGTGCCGTTATCCATGACCCACCAGTCGCTCTACGTCAGCGTGGAGACACAGGTGGCAATCGCTGGGATCATCCTGGCCGGGGTCTATGTTCTCATCATCTTTGAGGTAAATGACCTGTAATGGTCACACTCTCCAGCGGAAGATAAATGAGTTTGTTTTCAATACAGTTTCTGCTGCCTGGTTGGAAATGTGCAGCACGTACAGGTGACGGTATTATAACAGAGGGATCATTTTGCTGGATGTGACCTCTCTCTCTCTTTGACTGTGACTTTGTACAGACTTTTACTCTCTCACTCTCCTGGTTTGTTGAACCGTGTGTTGCACTGTAAAGTATTTTTCACACAAGACATTCAGTCATCGTAAACAACTTCTGTTTGTGTGGGAATTAAGATGAGTGTGATTGAGATAAATACGTACACATAGCTCGACCTGCCAGAATAATGAAAAACACGATGGCCTTTAATGTGTCATACTAATTAAAAAAACTAATCATAATAATTCGTATATGCATTGTTAGTTTAAATGGATTGTTTTTTAGTGGTGAGGTTTGTAAGTAAAATTAATTTCAGTGCTTATGTTTACAAAAACTCTTGTCCGACACGTATAATTCTTATTTATAGATTGCAAATCATTTTTCATATTTACCAAGATATTTAAAAATGCATCACATCAGGGAACAAATTATTAATATATTAATAACTATATATAAAAAAGTTAATAATGGAATTTATTAAAATAAATGCAACAAGTCATTGATTGATTATCAGTTTATGTTTAATGATTCGGTGTTAATTAATGACTCATTAGAAATGAAATGAAGATTAATCTTCCACACATTAGGCATCATTACTCTCATGTGTGGCTCGCTGCTTCTCACTTTACACATACATGTTCAGATTTGAGGACATGCATCTGTATTTTCATTCATTTCCAGTCAGTGTTTGGATTTAATTAGAGAGGCTAATCCCCTGGAGCCTGACAAGGCGTGAACTCACTAAGCGATGCCGGCGGGGGCAACGCCATGATGTGAAAGTCAACAGCGGGATGTGAGGGATGACAGCACGCTTACAATCTACACACACTCTCATGTGTCATCTCTGTTACTGACAGGGCCGCTCGCCAGGGCTGTAATCGAAAGTGCGAGGGATTGTCTCTAAAGTAGAAGAGCATACAGTGCATGACTATTCAGACATCAGCAAGATGTCATCCGGCTTCAGCTCTGTCAGGCTCCCATTTGTGAACGACTCGCTCCTCTGCAGAGATTTGTTTTTCGCATTAAACCGCAGTTTAATGAGTGATCACACATGCTGTCACTCACATTTAGGATATTGCGATTTTCTGAATAATAAGTTCAAATAAAAGGGATCTCTCAGTGTGTTGGTAACTGGACACCAATTTTCTTATTCTTAATGGGCACTTCAGTGTAATGGCCTTTCAGAGGTCTAAAATAAAGAATCGTAGCGTTCGAAAAAGGCTGAGGCAGAAGAGGAGAATGCTTTTGTTCTCCTTTATTCATGGACACTTGTATACAGACAAAGGGAAGTTTCTGAAAGTTGGTAGAGCTATTATTTGACTTGAGTGATGACGCCCAGTTTAACATTGAGTAGTTCATCGAGGTCAGTACACATTAAAGACAATCGTTACTGTTCTCATCAAACATTGTTCTTTTACAGCAGATAAGAGTTAAGCAACTATCTCTCTTTTTTGCCAGAATAATTAAATCTACCTCACATAATGCACATAAGATCCCAGTTTCTTAATCGGGAACAGCCTCGGCATTTGCCAATATACATAAAGTGACCTACTTTCCAACAATTTATTGCGATGGCATGAATGTCAGAGGAGCAGCTCCGATGTCTGATAACACATCCATGCTTATCACGGGCCTCAATTTTTAATAATGGGATGCATCATACATGAGAGTGGTGACGGAGCCTGGTGGAGGAGGATGACTCTTCACTGCATCATGGATTTGTCTCTAATATCTGCTTGAGGTTCTGCATTTCTTCATATGAGTAAAATGACAGACCTTCATAGACCTAATGGAAAACAAGATTTTCTTTGACTCATCTTTCCTGTTGCTGCGTGAATGTAAATGCAGGATATTTGACGTAATGTGACGTATGTGCCTGTTTGACAGCGTTGGCTCATTCAGTGTCCTATTTCTGTGAATAAGAGTGAGAGAGAGACTGGTTGCATTCAGTTATTATTAACGTTGAGTTTCGTCCATTTTCAGATTGTGCACCGCACTCTGGCCGCCATGCTGGGATCTTTAGCAGCCTTAGCTGCTCTGGCTGTCATTGGTGATGTAAGTCTCCGATACCATAATCTCCCAAGTATTGCAGCAATCAGATGTATAAAAGAAGTGGATATGACCATTGTGATGTCACCTGTTTGTTTGTGGACCATCTTTTTGAAGCCTCAAGTTTGGCTGTTGACATCTTGTTTTTTTTGGAGTCAGAAGTGACCATATTTGGGTTAGGGATGCTAATTTTGCTAGCATAAAAACAGGCTTAAAACAAAATGTACTTACCAGAAAAAAAAAGAATATCTGACTCTGTAGAGTGCATTTTTAGTGCAACTAAACACTTGAGACATTTTTAGGCAATTAACTTTCTTAAACTGAAAACCCATTATGGGGTCAAAGTTCAAAGGTGAAAACACAGACAACAAACCCAGAAAAGTTCTTGGCTATTTAAAAGTACACAGTGCCATGGACACCTCGCTAAACCTCAATCCTGACTGACACAGTAGTAGGAACTTGTCAATCAAAAGAAAGCCCCACCCAAAGCATACCATGCTTTATTGTTTATTTTACTCTAAATGGAACCATCCTTTACAAAATGAACGTAATGAAGAAGACTTGAAACTAGCTATAGAGACCATAAATTCATTAGTAAAATGTTTGCGAGTAATGAATCAAGTGAGAAGTAGATTCATTTTCTTATTGACTTCTATATAATTAAACTTCTTTTTGCAACCACTCCAGTCGCCCCCTGCTGGACATTAGAAAGAATGCAGGGACTCAGCATTGGCTTCGCTTTTTAGACCTGGAAGCTATGTCCACTTCTTTTATGTAGTCTATGTTTCCAGTACACCTTTCTTCAGCAGGCAGTGCTGAATATTACATGACGTGCATGTTGAACTACAGGGTATAACCTATGTAAACAGCTTCCCAGTTAAGTGATTCAAAACAGCTGCCGTGTCAATCAGCCCTGTTAAACTTCATTTTTATTAACAGAACAATTTGTAGTTTGAGGTGTTTGCCATGCCACATAATTATAAAAAGCTTCTGTGTTCCCGTACTCAATTTACACCCAAGTTTTTAGATAAGAAAATGGACGCCTTTAAAGAAGCCGATAGCTCTTTGTGTTGGGAAATGTGACTTTAACACATGTATTGCGACAAATTATTCCAGAAAAGAAAGGTGTGTAATGAATGCAGGGAGAGTTTGTATTAGTTCTGGAGTTCAAAGATCAGTAAAGCATCACAACTTTTAAAAAATGTGTTCAGAGTTTATTATGCAGGGAAACACAGGTGTAATTAATAACAATAATTATGGCTTCCAGTCGGAGGGTATTAAGATTGTGCAGCTCACAGTGTAGTCCTACAGTTCATATACTCGCGTCCACCTGTGCTTTTTTTTGCTAGAACAAGTCAAAATGTTGCCCGGGGAAAAAGACTTATAGCCCCCCAAGGCAGGATGTAGGCCAGGGAAGAGTTATAGCAGGGTTCAAATACACATTTACAACATTTGTTAAACTTGTTGGGAAGTTCAGTGGTGTACTGAAAATAACTGTTTGCCAGACGAGGACTTAATGTATCGGACACTAATTTATTTTTGCTTTTGCTTCACAAATTTGACAGTTCAAAGCTAATTGTTTTCCTTCTCTCTCCCACAGCGGCCCAGCCTGGTTACTGTGGTGGAGTGGATCGACTACGAGACGCTGGCTCTTCTTTTCGGCATGGTCAGGCTCTTCAAATTAAATATGTTTTTCATATGTCAGTCCACTCAACAAACCTCCTTTTGGACTGTCAGTTTTGTTTGTTGCTTTTACTATTCCTTCATTTTATATCTCCACCTGACATCTTAACTTCATTTTATGCACTTGCGATCAGTCTACTGACGGTGAAAACTGTTTTTGCGGAAAGGAAATTGACAATATAAAATCTTGTCCCCTTGGAAACAAATATTTTCTCTCAAGTTGGGTATGAAAGTAAGAATACATCTGAGGAGTTTCTAAACAAACAATTTATTTCAGACACATTGTGACTTTATGACAGATCACATCCATAAGGAAATATTCAACTCTTATTATTCAGATACTTCTGCCAGTGATATCTAAATTTTCTTTTTTATGCATGACCACAGATGGGAGCTTCCTTTGGACAGCTTCCACTGTCAACAGCTGCCACTGAATTTTTTATCTCATTTTGCGAAATACAGCAGAGGGAATTTCTGAAAATATTCCAAACCTAAAGCCAATATATTTTACCATGTATTTATATATACTATAATACACTTTACATACAAAGCAATTATGCTGAATTGTTTATATATGATATAAATTCAGGTTTGTAGATAGATCAAGTAATAGTAGTTCGGAGATGTCACCAAGCTTGCAGTTTCCTTTAAAAACATATTTTGGACTTCGTTCTTTGGCTTTTGCTGTCTGATGAGAATAAAGTATCAGTGAAATAAATGTCCTATAATGCTGAAAAATTAGAACATTGGAAATATCTCCGATGTGAGCACCATTTTGTTGTTGTGTGGTGACTATCTTCTGAATATCATGGTGACACACGATCTTGTTATGCAACGGAAAATTGTTGTTTTTCTTCTCAAACAAATCTGTCCTCTTTCTTCCAGATGGTTCTTGTGGCCATTTTTTCAGAAACTGGCTTCTTTGATTATTGCGCAGTGAAGGTGAGTTGTCTGCGTGATAATATTGATGAGACTAAGAGAGGAACATGGTGATCAGTGTCAGTATCATAACAGTTTGCACAGTTTATATCCTTTAATAAATATACAGTAGGATTTGCAGATTCACCTTTGACCATGTGGGATATTCAGTCGAAAATAGCTGCTTCACTCGTATTTCAGAGGCTTTGAGCTATTTCCGAAATGATCATTGATTCATGACAAGTGTGTAGTTTTAATGTCGACTCATGTGACATGATTGAGATTTGAAAAGACCTTTGTAATCTAAGATGACCTGCCGGGTTTTGATGCCTATCTTTACATCCTGACTCAAAAGTACGTCATAACAGGCTGACAAGAATGACATTTGTTTTATTTTGTGGGAAAACTAGGGCAATGCTGTGTATTGAAATGAATTAGTTTAATATTCCTGTTTTTACCGCAGCTCAACTTATAGTCATATCACCTTTGAGCAATCTCTGTCTTAATCTATAGTTGTATGTTCAGTCAAGTTCATTTTGCTTAAACTAAATTCTACTGGTGCTACACTGCAGATCTACATTTAGCCAACAAATAATAAAGGAACCCACACTCTCAAATTAGTCTGTTACTCTACGGTAGGAGATAAAACCCAGATCCTCTTTTTACAAGGTCAAGGTTTCCTATTATCAGCGAACAGCTCTGGGGGGCTCGGTTTTAATCCTGAACATTCTCCGTAGATGGAGAAGGAGGCCTGAATGCCTTTGTCCTTCAGGTACAGTATCACTCAGACCTGGAGAACAGAGGGATCATGCAGGCTCATGAATTTTAAATGTGAGTTAGACAAGGACGGGCACTCCAAATAAAAAAAAAAGAAGCTTTTCTGGGAACAGCTTAGGAGCCCTGACACATCGTACTATTACACATAAAACGTGGTCATCCTGAGATACTCCCAAGAGGGTTAAGGCTGGTATATTAACAGACTGAGTGTGAATCTGTGTGTAATGCAACATAATATGGCAATTTTTGGGACTCTGAGTACACCTCCTCTTCTAGTGATACTACAAGTAATGGAAATTTAAGCATTAAAGTGCTCATTTCCCATTCTTGGTGCTTTGAAACACATCTCAGAAATGTCAGGACAGGTCCACAGCATCCATGATTACCTCGATTATACTCGTAACGGCATGAAGACATTTGATGAATCTGTCACTTATTAATTACCATATTACGTTTCTCTGCAGGCCTACCAGTTATCCAAGGGGAGAGTGTGGCCAATGATCATCATCCTCTGTCTCATCGCCGCCATTCTCTCCGCTTTTCTGGACAACGTGACCACTATGATGCTTTTCACCCCCGTCACCATACGGTACGGTGAAGCCATTCGAAATTTCTGTCCATCCGTTATCTATACCTGCTTATCCAAACTCACATTGGTTGAGAAGCAGAGTACACCTTCGACCGATCGCCACATAGAGACGTAGCGATCGCACACTTGTGCTAAGCTAAGCTATTTTCCATAAACCTGAGTATTGATTTTTACTTAGTATTTACCATATTTAGTAATGTTATTGGGATTTTTTCATCAGATGCAATTAATTCTAATAATTTAACAAACAAAATGATTATTATATTATCTATAACCACAATCTGCCATTTTTACAAGTTTTCTTAGTTTTAACTTAAAGTTCTTGTATATAATCGGTGTCTCGTATCCTGTAAGCCTACAGTGTTTCACATCAACCAATAGATCACAGCCTCCTCTCTGAACAAATCTGCCCTACTCTAGCGCAGGCAAACACACATTACAATTTCTAAAAACAGAGCTACTACACAGAAGCTACAATTTGCTGTAGTGCCGTGGTTTACAAATCAACTGCATGTGTGCCACCCACCTCTGTCTCTTTTCTTTCTGTCCTTGAATTTAGTCCGTGTAGTAAACCTCCATTAAGTCCTCAAAATCAGAACATAGATCGTATCTGACTTGAGTGATATTAGACACCTGATAAACCTAACACCAGACAAAACGGTGCCCTGATTTGTTCGCAGGCCAGCAGGGTGGACATCCTGTGCAACCGCGATGTTAAAGGACCAATGCTTTTTATCTTCCAATATCCTTTTTATATTCCTCTATTTATTTCTCCCACCTGTCGCAATCTAATCGTGGCTAAAGGGCTTTTCTGTCTCTATCTGATTTTGCAGGTTGTGTGAGGTGCTTAATCTGGACCCCAGACATGTCCTGATTGCAGAAGTAATCTTCACCAACATCGGAGGGGCTGCCACAGCTGTCGGAGATCCACCCAATGTGATTATAGTATCAAATCAGGACCTGCGCAAAGAAGTAGGCACTTTCACAGCTCCCTGCCTAAAAACTTGCCCTGATATACTGTAAGAGATCAGCTCTGTGTAATCTGACACATGAACCAGACTCTTAGAAAAGCAAACATAATGCCCGTCGTGAGAGAGAGAATAATAATACGATGAAGAGGATGGTGAAAATGGTGAAAGTACTGACAGGTGAATGACAAATCACTTCTAGGCTTTTTATCTTTATCTGATAACCAGCCGTTCTGGAGAACAGTAGCCTTTGAATTGCAATATTAGTTAGATTCATGGATTTTGCAGCTTAATTATATTTTAGTGTCAATAGGAGCTTCTGACAAAGTCACTAAGGTCACTGCCGTACTCAAAAAGATGAATTATTAAGACTTCTCCTCCTAAGTTACTGTGTTTGCATTGATGGAGTCATCGTGTTTATATTGATTCATTGCCCTCGAAGCAGTGAAGGTGAGGTAAAGGCAATCAAATATATCACAAATCCACCCCCATAGACTTTAAACTCAGGCAGCCTGCTTGGCACCTTACTGCTCAGTCTATAGAGTGCAGCTAATTGTTTTTAAAGTCTCATCTTTTGACAAGGTCTTTGGGTAATTATGAAAGGAGCGTCGTTGCAATGGCTGTAATAAATGCACGTTGAGGAGCAGGGCTGACAATTATTATTCCAAACAACTCTGCTGTGACAGACGGAGACCACAGCACCACTTTAAAGCTTCAGTATTTTGAGCATTAAACCAAATGACTCCCTGTCAACGTGAAAGGTCTTCTGATGCCGCAAGTCCCTCTAGAACTTAACACCAAACTCTGCAGCTTTGTACAGCCTTTACCTGCACTTAGCTGACTCATTTGGTTATCCGGACTTAGATTGACAGGTGGTGTGAAAGAGGACTTAAAAAAGTGTTAGACACACATCCATCCATCCATCTTTTAAACCTGCTTATCCTGAGCACACACAGAGTCGCAGTGTTAGACACACATGTTATAACTAAATAAGCCTGTAAAATAAGTTGTGTTGCTGTGAGATTTTCTGCCCTCTACTGGTCAATAGTTACTTAATGCAGCTTTAATATGCACAACCTGGCAGTTCAAAGTTAGAGGTCGCCAGGTGCCTTGATTAAAAAACCTCAGACCATCACATTTACTTTGTTCAACTCTGCTGTTTATTTCCAATGGTCCTTGGAAGCAATTCAAATATCACTGTTGTCAAGCGAAATCTCCTCAAGGACAAAGAAAAGTAGCCTGATTCTTTGCTACACAGCATTTCAGCTTTTTCTTTGTTGTGACATTTTAGTTGTTGACCAGGTACTTTTTCCGTCTGGGAGCTGCATTTAGAAAATACTCTGGCTTTCTGTCTCCTTTCCTTTAATTATAATATAGTTTATACAGGTTAATTAAAATAACTTCTGTGTGTTGGGTAGCCATACACTTGTATGCTTTAAAGTTTACTGGCAGTAGTGTTGTTGCCTTTAGTTTTTTTAAGGCCTTCATATCGCCCATGTAAGCGCTGACATTCATGACCTACAGTTACATAGCCTTTACAGTGCATACACATTTGTAGTGTACATACAGACATTTGCAAGTGTTTTATGCGGATGCACTGTGGGTAAATTTAATCATCTGTGTTTGCTGGGTTGTACATGTGTTATCTCTGTCCAGCACAATCTCTCTATGTGTTTATGCAATCGCGGAGTCGAGTCGTGACCCTTATTTATGTTGATGTGCAGGTGATGAATGGAGAAGTAGTGGCAGTGAAACCAATTTATATTGTTCCTGTCGCCGTCATAAATCACAGGAATTAAAAGTGTCAAAACAATGGAGAAAGAAACTGTAACGCCTTCCTGCTGGAAGGTACCTGCCCAGTGTTTCATACCATCGTATTAGCAGCCCTCCTATAGCTAAAAGTCTATAAGATTTTACCTTAAATTTGTCAAGATGTGATACAGTCGCTATAAGAGTCCCCTCTTCTAGCAGATTTAATCATTTTTTATGCCTGCGTGGAGTAAGACCTTCCTACAACATACTCCCCTGCACATCAGCAGCAGCTTAAGTTGGTCCGGCTTTAGTCTCCTGTAAGTGGTATGCAAGGGCACAGTGGAGATCCTTTCTTTGGGATTATTGCCTGATTAAACTTGTGAAGGAGACGGTGTCACTCCTGATGCAAGACTGTGTGAAAGCATGTAACTGAACGCCTCGCTCTTTTCCTGTGACGCACATAACACTTGTTTGAGACCTTTGTGACAATCTGTGTCTTTGTGCCCCCTTCGGCTGAGGGTGATATAATAATTTCCAATGTACAGAGTTTTATATTCTTGTGTTTATAATTTTATTTTTATTTTGAAAGGTCAGCTTAAAAATATTGTAGGAACTGCAAACAAGTGATGAATTTATTGGAAAAATTACTTTACTGATTGGACGCTAATTTGAATTTTTGTTAGTTTGAATTTGGCAACAGAATAAAAATGGCCTCACTGAACACATTATTCTTCACTGTCACCCTGATATTTTGAAAAAAAAAAAAAAAAAAAACATTTAAAGGCAAGTTGTCCTCTATTGCACAAACTGTGACAAAAGTGATTCAGTAAACAGCAGTAAGAACATTTTAATCAGAGCAGCCTGTCGCCGTCTGAAAAGAGCAATGACTTGTAGGCTTTCTCATAACCTTCACTCTTCTTATACTCCGAGGGGCAAAATGCTGCATCACTAGAAGACATGACATTTTCCCAGCTGCTTGATGTGGCATCTGTTCACTGCGCGTGACATTTTAGCCTTTGCGGATGCAGCAGTATGTGGTCTCCTTCAGTATACAGTAGCTCCCGTCGCACTGGGCTCCCGCGGCCCGCCGTCCAGTTTGTCTTGGCTCGATTTCCCAGGTGACAGAACCGCAGGGACACGGCAGCAGCGCGCCCATTCACTCATGTCTGGCCTCTGATAAGGACAGCTTGTGTGTGCATGCATGGTTTGCTCGCCTGTTTGTTTGTTTGTTTGTGTGCTCGCTTGTTTTTGTCGAGGGGATATTTTCGGGAGAAATCCAGAGATAGGAAGAATGGCACAGCTGTGAAGTGTGTGTTTAGGCCATTCTGCCCCTCATCAGAGTGTCCTTGTATTTGATTTGTCACAGAGGAAGGCAGCACGGCGCATACGAAATGTCTACCTCCTTTTGGTTTGATTTCATTGAGGGACACTGGTGGCTCTCCTTGCCAAATGGATCTCCTCTAACCGGTCAGACTGGCTCTGAAATATGGTCACGCCAGAGTCCCGGTTTACGGCCACAAACAGAAATGCATTACAGCAGCAAACACCCAAAACTGATGCTTTGGTGGTTTGCTCTCTTGAGTCTTGAACAATTGGAAATATGTGAGAGGTTTGTAGGACTGAGACGCAGATACGATATATTCCAATTCATTTTTTTAGCTTTGGTTTCCAGTTTTTAGAAAGAGTTTTCATTTATAGCAGGCTTGCGTGAGCAGCTACCCATGAGGCCGCCCTGAGGGTCGCAGCACACTGAAGGGAGCAGGTCTCTTTGGAGGCATGAGTGAAGCAAGAAGGGGACACAATGATAAAACGAGATTATGCGACATGAAGGGAACCTTTTTCATTTAATCCACACAGTTCCACACCCGATATCTGATATTTCAGATCTTTCTGGTCGCATGTGGGAATATCTTATCCTGCTGCATGTTTCACTGTGTCACCCCTCCCTCCCTCCTCTGTCTCAGGCTTTTGTTGCAACTTGAAATCACAAATCCTGTAGAGGTCACTATTAACCAGTTTCATCATTATTCTTCATTCTGTGCAGGTTTAAGAAATAAGGACAGTATAAATGACTCACAGCCCAAATTGCTCATCTTTATTTAGAGGCATTATCATTTAGAAATTCTATGTTTTTTTTTAGATGATGTCATACAAGTGCACGTTTCCGAGGATGCATCTGATGGTGGTGTTCTTTGCGAAAGATTAGCTCTCAAGTTTGAGGACAACCTCAGCTGCGGGCTGTTATTTCTTACTCATGCAGGAAGTAAGATGTGCTCCATGCCAAACTAATATGTGGTGGACAAGAAAAAACCTTAAGGACGCAATTATCACAGCCTTTTTATGTGTAATAATCAAATTCTTTGCTTATTTTTATGTCAAATTTCAAATTCAAATTTAAACGTGTATTACTTATAATAACACTGAATATAATGACATGGCATGCATTATATACATGCATACACATATTACATATACTATTTTTTACCAAATGTACAAAATATTGGAATTACTGTTTTAAAGAGATATGGCAGATTAGTGGTTACACTAATTTCAGGGTGCTCTTTATCTTAAAGGACTGAGTTGTCTCACACATTATTATTCTTTGTCTTACAGGGGATTGATTTTGCCAGTTTCACAGGCTACATGTTCCTTGGAATATGCCTCGTCCTTTTCACCTCCTTTCCTTTCCTGCGGATGCTCTACTGGAACAAAAAACTCTACAACAAAGAATCCATTGAAATAGTTGGTGAGTTCAGAATTTTTTTTTCAAACTCACAAGGCTTTTGTTGAAAAAAATATATCTGTGGCACAGTCTAAAATCCCGTTATGATGACTTTTGATTATTGCTTTCATGAAGTGCATTAACATCAGTGCACATACTACCCCCATACCACAGCCACTCACCTTCTCGGGCGATGCGGTGACCTCATCGAAACTTAATTAACTCAGCATTATGGCCTTGGCCCTCTAACTCCCACACCTGATGTATAGTGCTCTCTGACTTGAAGACTCTGTCTCAGGTGATTTCCACAGTATTTCATTCATCAGATGACCCTCTCATCTCAGATAAAAAATTTCTGGATTACGACGCGCTCGTTAATGAAGCTCTCTCTGTGGTCGCGATGAAATGGATGAGGTGTATACAACTTATTTTACAGCTGCTTTTAAGATTTTTAAGCCCAATTTTGGTCTCAGTAAATGTGGTTTTTAAATTAGTTTAATTAAAGCACTCGTGGTGATAGACTCAATAGTTCAACCTCATTTACCGGGGTGGAACACTTTCACCTTTCGCCTCTTACAGCAGCTCGGCTCCCTCAAGAGTCTGATGACTCACCCATCTCAGGAAAAAAAAGACTTTGCTCTGATGTTCAGCTGTTAGTGTTGACTTGTTGGCACAAAGAAAAAAGAGAAAACAGTTCACTCATCCAGAGAGCAGCACTGGACTGGACTGGATCTTAGTTCCCATCTTCTAATTCTCCTAATTGTACTGTTTTCAGCTAAATTTTCAGCTAATCTTGTACATGGTTCTTCTCTATATATATCTCTTTAATTATCCATTAGCAAAAAAGGAAATTTGGCCACCCTCAGGGTTTTACATTGTCCAGAGGTAGAGTAAGATCATTTAATAAGAATACAAATCACACGGTATGTTTAGTTTCGTCCGTAACTGTGTCCTCCATCCGAGAATCTATTCGCCGCTACGGTGGATCTTTGCATACGAGACCCCCGGGGATGGAGATTACAGCCAAACTAATAAAACGGGGATATTTGTGTGAAATTTTTTGCGATTCTTCCAGAAACACATTCACCTCTTATCAGTGTTTACCCACAATGCTACAGTGCCCCTCCTCTGAGAGAACCTCAACAGAGAAAAACAGAGACCACCGGGCCCCCCTGGTCGTTGCCTTGCGGCTCTAATTTGAGGAGGGAGGACTGTTAGGAGCTGTATTGTCACACCGTGCCCCGGGCGGACTGAGGGAAGCCACGGATGATCACTGTGGTGACCGTTCAATGCGGGCCTCGATAGCCCATCTGTAAATCCCACCCTGCGGAGTTTGCGCCTCTCCCGCCAACCTGGCCTACCGAGGGGAGAGCATGTGGCTATATCAGCTCATAGCCCCCGCCACGACTGGTAATTGTGCAGATTCGCTTACAGGAATGTTTTTTCCTGTGCCAGTTAGATCCTATTAAAGTCACCTAGCAACCTTCCTGAAAAAGGATGGTACCTACTGATATCTACACAGGCGTCCAGCTCCCTCAGGCTGCGTCTCAGCTTCAACACTGGCTGAGCTGGTCAATGTGCCCATCGCCTGTCTGCATTAGTCCCTCTATGGGGGCTCGCAGCATATTGACTGAAAACGTCTTTATATCCTCTCGGTCAGCCTTACCGAACCAAATCCCCCTGCTATACAGCAAACACTGTGCATACTGTTACTAAGCTTCACCGCTGTAATGCCTGCGTGAGTCTGTGTGTTTAACATGCACTAAACAGGTGGCCTTCTCTCCCGCTCCGTTTGTCCTGCTCCTCCAGAACTGAAGCATGAGATCCTGGTTTGGAGGCAGACGGCTCAGCGTATTAACCCCGCCAGCCGAGAGGAGACAGCTGTGAAATGCCTCCTGATGCAAAAAGTCCTCAACCTGGAAAGTCTGCTCCGCAAGATGATGAAAACCTTCCAAAGGTTAAAAAAAACCCACTGAAAACAGAAAATATCTCTTTATTGTCAAGATTTATGTCATAACTTCTCACAGAAACACATTTTCTGTAATTCTACACATTGTAAAGACATTACTGGTGCATATTGTGTGAATCAGACAAAGAATTCAGTATTTATAGTATTTATAATATTGTTGATGAAACATCTCATTTATGCCCATTAATGCACATTTATTTTAGTTCTTTTCATTGTTAAAGCACACTGAGGAAGGAAAAACATGAGGAAGTCCAACAATTGTTTTAAATAGACTCTTTTTTTGTCCCTTTGTCCAAGATTTTTCTGCAACAAGCATAGCAATTATAACACAAATACAATCTCCTACCACTGGGAAATACAGAAGTACCACACACAGCACTCAATAAATGACTAAAAACAGCAGCACATTCAGTGTGAATTCATAAACAGCTTTTAGAGGCACCATTTAACAAAAATTCAAAAGCTGATTAGTGGTTGGTCTATAATTCTATGTTTCTTTCTGTTTATCAACACTCGGAAAAATGAAATTATTGCGAGATTGAAACGTTTTTGTGTCTGACAGACAAATTTCTCAAGAGGATAAGAACTGGGAGCAAAACATTCAAGAGCTGCAGAAGAAGGTAAGCTTTCATGCTTTCACACAGCTCAGACAGGTTTCCTCACACGGCGTGGTGCATCGATGTTATCTCAATAATGAAGTTGACGTCGTCTTTGTAACTTCGCTTGAGACAAAAGCTGTCAATCATGTGATAAAAAAAGAAATGTATTTCTCTCCCCTACAGCACAGAATAACTGACAAAGTCCTCCTGGTGAAGTGTGTGTCCGTCCTTGGCGTGGTGATCTTCATGTTCTTTGTCAACTCCTTTGTTCCCAGCATTCATCTCGAACTCGGTAAGTGCAGCACTGTCTCATTTTTACAGGCCCCACTGGGTGGTTATAGGTTTTGTCATGTAATTATGAAACACAGCTTCCTCTGTCCTTGCATTTGAAATGAGCCCAAATAATGGGCTGACTTGAAAATGCAACCAACAAATTACATGGATACCGAGCTGCATTTAGACCCGTCACATTACATCTATTCATGCGCTGCGATTTCAAACCTGTCTCGATGAATAATTTTCCGACAAAACTACAAAATACTGTAAACTTTGATACATTATTTTATCTGAAATGTTTTCAAGTCTCTTTTTGAAGCGTTTATTGGAAAAGATTGGCAGCAATAAATAGATAGTTACACACAAATCTGTAGAACAATCAATCAATCAATGTATAAAGCTATGATAAAGCATTGGTAACCAACTGAGACTGCCAATTTCACACATCGATGATTTCTATTGTCTTAAAGCTGCTATAATCAATATTTTTATATTAACATGAATGTAATTCAAATTAATATGTAAAGTGAAAGTCGTCCAGAGGAGACTACAGAGAATTATTACCTGACTGTGCAGTTTTCTCACATTTAATGACTGTTTCAGCGTCTTTCGTACTGTTTAAGTTTGATCTGAAAAAGAACTGAGCTATAAGGAATGAATATTGGACTTGTATTTATCAAGTGGCCAGACACATAACTTCAAATAAATGCTAATGTTGTTCTGTTTCTGCTGTGTACGGCAATTAGGCAGCTGCTAAAAGTTCACCACTTTAACCCAAACGGTAACAATACAAGTGTTCGTGTTGTGTTTAAAGCTTTTTCACCATCTCTCAAGTTCCTAGAAAATCTGTTGTTTGCAGGTCTAAAAGTACTTTTTAACTGGTTATGAGAGAATTTAATTCAGATGCCTGCGACATCAGACTAAACACTGCTGGGGTTTGCTCTGGATGAATTGAAATAGTTTCAGCTGTGAAGTGAAGCTTTTGGCTGCTTTCCTCCTGGTGAAGTCGTTCGAGTGATGCGTGTGACATGACAATTTGATGAAACACTACCGCCTTTGTCCACAGAGGGCCGCCAAAATCAACACAAAATGAAAAGTCCCATTGAGCTGCTTTAAAGAGACCACAGCAAACCTTGGGTAGTGTTAATAAAAACTTCCTAAATCAAAGGCCAGAATCATTGATACCATTTTGTAATATATGGGTGGAGAAACCCAATAATATATATATTTTTTTGTGACAAATCTTAATGGTCTTTCAGTATCTAACGACAAATCCATCAACGAAAAGGTTCAAAGTATAACTACACCAACATTTATATAATTAGATGTTATTTGATATAATTCTGCCTGGAGAAACGCTCTAAATCTGCTTGCTTGCGAATTTCGGGGATGTTAGTAAATCTGGATGTGTGGGTTAAGCTGAGGGTTATATCTTGTCTGTCCGACTGTGATGTCTCCGAGGTGTGCTCGGCAGACGACCTTAACAGCGTCTCATTAATGCTAACACTGTCCCTAAATGAAGATGGCGGTCTTCATACGCACCACGTCGTCTCTCCCTCTCACTGCCGAGGCCACTCAGTCACCAAACATGCTCAGTTAATTACAGGCGCTGCTCAGGTTACCTCTCTGTGACATTTATTAAATGGGAATGACCCCCACAGCAGTGTTTTCTGTCCCCGCGGAGGGATAGGCGGCTGTCCAAACACGGCTCTCATTAATGCATGCAGGTCACAGTCAGGGCTGACTACTGCGGCGAACCCCGTCTATTCATTCACACGTGTTTGAAAAATTTAGCCTCATTAAAATTTCATTAACTTCACATGCTAAGATTTAATTTCAGTCTGATTATTACCTGGTCATTTGATCCCTCTAATGGATCTGCGGTTATATGAGTTACCACTGTGAAACTTTATTAATCCCTATTCAGGAGAACGGAGCAGTAAAAGTTATTGAAAAATTCTGGAGAGCTTGTCGAGTGGGACATATAGGAAAGAAATCAATGACCATTTACAGAGTTACTCATTATTTTCACAGACTGCTCTTTCTGTAGATTCATTTTTTAGAAATCACTTTAAATGACTTTGAATGTTTGTTGAAATATTTGGTGCAGTTTCTTATCTAACCATATTCTGACGAGTGTTCGAGACACTGGAGCCGAGGCATAAATCTTTTTATCTTTTGGCTTGGCCTTGTGTTGACTCACTTTGTTCTGTTTACCTTACGGTGAAAAGAAAAAAAAAAAACTCAAAAACCTGTGATGAGACATTTTTCACAGCACACATCCCGTCTCAGACGCTGTTGTCTCGCGTATGATGGATGATCATAAACTGCTCAGACTTGCCTAAAAGCTCTCTTTAATTGGAGAGCTCTTTAGGTTTGTTATCTGCCGCTCGCTCCTGTTTCTGTTCAGCATTGCAGCCTCATGAGGTATCAATATAGTTAGGAAATTTAAAAGTATCATATTTTTGTTGATATTTCTTGTCACCGGGTGCTTGAAAAAGTCTTTGTCTTTGACTTGTCCTTGCAATCTGCTGTATACTACGTAATGTTCATAGGACGATTTAGTTTGTATTAAAATAACATTCTATGGACATGTAATGGAAATTATTATTCACTCAAAAGATTAGCCAAAAATCACAGTATATTTGCCAGATAGATCAGTTTAAATGAGGAATCAGATTCATTTGTTTTACATTTACACTGTCTCCTGTTGTCACACTAAAGCACAGTGAGCTAACTGAACTCTGTAATGGGTTATTAGCTAAGACTTGGCCTGATATGTAGGAAGGAAAACATGACATTTTATGCAGAAAGACCTTCAGCAGACATCATCTCTGCACGACAGAAATGCCACACTTCCCTCTAATGAAGATCAGCTCTTGGTGTTGAGAGTGCGGTGGGAGAAGAAGTGTTTTCCAACCCTGCCGACCTGCTCTTTGTTCAAACACCTCCATTTGTTTGAACTCTCCTCTAAACTGAGCAGAGAAACGTCAGAATCAGAATCGGCTTTATTGGCCTGGTATGTGTACACATACAAGGAATTTGACTCTGATTTTTACACCCCTCTCAGTGTTAATGGGATAATGAATGAAATGATGAAATGTTATCACAATACCAATACCACATACGTAACCTCAGAGTTCCCTCGGAAAATCATAAAATATGAATGAATTGCAATACTGCCTCCTTATTTCAAGGTATAACCAGCAATATTTTCATAAAAAGCAATGTGTGGACAAAAATAATCCCTCTCAATCATTACTGATTTTTTTGGACAGTCACCCAATGACAATTCTTTCTGTGTACACATGCAATTAAAAAAATTAAACTGCACAAATCAATATTTCAATATATTTTCCATGTTAAAATCTCAAACATGGTTACTTTAATATAAAGGAGTGGACATCTGCTGATGAACCTGAAGAGAAATATCCCAATTCTTCAGTTCTCTTAAACTCTGCAGAGCTTTTTTTGTGTTTTTCAGCTCATTGTTTTAGTAAACTGTAGTTTTAGTAGACTGGCTGGTAAAAGTGGAGCATTTAGCAGCTAAAGAGCCAGATATTTCTCTCATGGCCCGAAGAGGACCCAAAGCAGAGTCAAGTACCACAACTTAATTGGGCGATATGTCACTGCTGTGTTCACAAATTACTGTGCCGCCATTACGTTGCAAGAATTTAAAAAGTAAGCACATATAAAGAAAAACTTAATGAGGCAGCATAATTTGGTGCCAATTGTTGGTTTACAATAGCATAATTCATTATTATCCTGTTTCATTTCACCATTTCTCCATCCTTGTTCATACTCATTGGCCACGTTTACCCGAAAATGTTGCCTGCAGCATTATCTAAAGATTAAAATCAATACTAGAGAAATCAAATTGCCCGTTGAGAACATTTCCAGCTCTGCTCCTGCTGAGACCACCAGGAGAAACTCGTCTTATCAGGCTCACTGTCTCCGAGCTTCCCTCTGTCACTCTATTTTTTTTTTTATGTCCTTCCATTGCTCCTCTTTCTTCCCTAATTCTCATCAGTTGTGAAATTATTTCCCCAAAGGCCGCGGCCAAGGCAATTACCGGTGCTCACCTGTTTAATCAAATTTTCTCCAAGTGGATGCACACTATTCCCTCTTTCAAAAACACTCTCTAATTGTAAATATCAGCAGGCTGGTGCCTCTAGACTAAAATGTCTTGAAATGACATTTTTGTGATAATGAACGCTTCATCAAACCCACCAAGACAAACCAAATACTTCTTTCATTGTATGCAACAAGTACCGCTTGTTTGATTTGATGAGATTACTTTATAATGAGGGCACACGTTAAAAACTTTAGAGCAGATTTTAGTCTCATCTGTTGGCATTTTCTGTCTTTTTCACACATTTGTTTGAGATATTAAAATAAATACCTTGATGTAAAAAACGCAGCAGCAGGAACATTTAATGAAGGCTGCTGTGTGCTTTTTGAGCGTTGTGATTAAAGACAAATTTAAATGAACAGAGAGCAGATGGAACTCCATTTCGTTGAATTAATTAACACGTTTTAATGATTTGAAAAGTCTCCTAAGTGTCCCCGTGTGTCGCATGTGATATGTCCCCTTGTTATAAATCTGTGAAAATCTCCCACATTGAGCCCAGTGTCTGTTAGATAAGACCATGAAAGATTTTAATTTTTTTTTTTTAATGTATGTGAGATATCAGGTGGTGTTTCTCTCTCTCTCTCTCTCAGGCTGGATTGCTATCCTTGGTGCGTTGTGGCTTTTGGTTCTGGCTGACATCCAGGATTTCGAGATCATCTTGCACCGGGTGGAGTGGGCCACGTTGCTCTTCTTTGCCGGCCTCTTCGTTCTGATGGAGGTATTTCACAAATTTTTGGCACTGACTGACTTTGTTTTTTTCAAGAGGTTTTGGACTTGACACAAAGTGGTGGAAACCAAAAGCGGATGCCAAACAACAACAACTTTGCTCAGAGCCCCTCTATTTGTGGCGAGGAGTAATTATAACAAATAAAAAATGAGCCAGGACTTGGATGAGTGGAGGTTTTGCTAATGAAGATACTAAAGGAAAACAGTATCAGTGCCTTGATGTATTGACAGTACAGTCAGTCAGTGAGCTTACAATCTGAAAAATAATGATCTATTTCTTTACCTGTGAGTTAAAAGGATAAAAAAAAGCCAGCAAATGAACTGCTTTGTTGTTTCTCCCCTCTGAGTCTTTGATATAGGCATTGTGCTGAATGCATTTAACATTGTACAGTGTCAGGAAGAGTTTTTCAATATTGATAAAAAGAATAGATTTGTCTTGTCTACTCAATGGCCGCTAAATAAAAAACAAATTTAGTGTCTTCTCTCGTTTTAGTCTCACCTATAGTTAATTCTCCTCACTTTTCTCATATTAATCTTCTCTTCTTCATTTTTCAGGCTTTAGCCCAGCTGCAGCTTATCGACTACATCGGAGAACAGACGGCGCTGCTTATAAAAGTGAGTTTTTTCCCCCCTTTGATTCTCAACCTCAACAGTCGTCTCTCAGGGCTCCATGCGACTGGGATAATTGATAATTGGGCACAGGTGACACGGTATTGGATTTCATGCATATTGATTCCTCTTGTTCTGTGCCACCTCTGAATTCAATTATTTTGTTTACATCTGATTCCTGTCAGCGGTTGAAGGGGTCTGAGGTAATTTTTGCCCATATTCTAGCCAGAGTGCATCATGCAAGCAAGGTGTCTTACTGGAGAATTGCAGCAGTAATAGGTACGTCAGCCCGGGTTTAGACCACGGGCCTCTATAAGTCCAATAATCACACATGACAGCTGGTGTGCTATTCGCGGTTTCTGACCTGCTCGGCTCCTCCAAACAATGGACGACGTGCTGGGCAGAATTGCATGGCCTTTTTTGTTTTTTCTTGACTGGGCAGGTGAAAGGGAGGAGATATTGCCTCCTTTAACCTGGCTGCGCGTACCTAAGAGAAGACGATCAGGAGGGTTCAAACAACATCATGCTTGTCACATGTGGAGAATTGGCCTCGCTATCCATGTGTGTGTGTGTGTATGGAGTTGAGAGATAAAACTTATAAAAAGACACCACCGCCGCCCGGGGTCGTGTCACACATTCAAACAGCTCCAACCCCGCCGAGAGGTCCTGTGTCAAAGAATTTAACATAATTGATGTGTTTGATTTAAAGCGATGACGGGCTGAGGTGGGTGGCATCTGCGTCCGAGTGGCAGTGAAAGAAGCAGTTATCTGACGCTCTTATTATCTCCCCTCTCAGGCGGTGCCAGAAGACCAGCGCTTGGCCATAGCCATTATCTTGGTGATGTGGGTCTCGGCTCTGGCCTCCTCTCTCATTGACAACATTCCCTTCACCGCCACCATGGTGAGAGGCTTTAATTTCACACTCCAGTGTATCCCGGTGGAATCAGACACACAAACACATTCATACACATACAAGGTTATTCATACACAAAGGAGGAGTAAAGAACTCACCAATCATCTGACCTGAGATAAGATTTACCACCTTTTATTACTTTATCTCACTTTGAACAAAACTATAAAACTTGGCTAGTTTGTGTGCAGCAACATTTTAGTCTGTGTAACCACTAAGGAGGGCTTTGATACCTATAAATGGTATATGTAAAACTATTTATAGATGTAACTATTGTTGAGGTCACCTTTAAACAGTTTCTAAGGGCAGTTAATGCTAACTTGTTTTATTAATATGAGAAAGATTTTGCTCAAAGTTGGCCAATCCACTGTAATCTCTCTTGAAGCAGAGGTTGGCTAGTTATTTTCACTGTAACTGAAATATATTTTGGTCTGCAAATACTACTACTACTACTACTACTACTACTACTACTACTACTACTACTACTACTAATAATAATAAGAAACTATTTGGAAAGAAAACAAAACAAAAGAAGCAACAGATGTCTAAAAGGAAAACGACTACAAAGAAAATGCAGCATAACATATATATTTTGTACAGATCCAAAAGGTGCAGGCTGAAGATACAACTTTTTGTGTGAATTGTGTTTATTTATTAAATTAAACTTAAAAACACATTTTGCTCACTACAACTGATCCATAGATTCACCGCTCTAACAAATATACTATGATTGTTTGACCATGCATATTACTCTCAAATCATATCAGCTTTTTATCATTTTAAACAACAACCTACACCAAAAGTGATGTATGTATTATTTATATGCTGAACAATAAGGTCTATAATAATGCTTGATTTAAGACATTTTATTTATATACAGTAGTGGTGCACATTTGAACATTTTTGCGTTGATATGAAGGTTTCCAGTATCATTTATTACATTTCACTCGTGACTGAATCATTTACCAGTTCTGATGTCTTTAACATCAAGTATTTTCATACCTAAAATGTAGAGAGCTGGCATGAAAAGTGTTAGCTTTACATAAGGAAACCAGAAAAAACTGTGCTCTTCCAAATACAAATTACATACCCATTTTTTTTTTACTTAAAATGAGATGGTGAGTGTACTGGTACCTACAAAGTGCGACTGTTATCTTAAAATCTAAAAGATACAGAAAGATTCTTTCAGGCATGAATTAATTGGCTTCTTTTTGTTAAAAATATTCAGCCAAATGCCACCTAAAAACTTTTTTTTGTGTCATTTTTTCAGTTTTATTCAGCTGAAAATTAAAAGATTGTACAGAGATCGATGTTTCAGAGGGGTGCCAGTGTGCTCAATTATAAAATGACACTGAGAAAGGGAAAAGACTTTTTAAACATGTCCTTTTCTCTGGTTGGTTTTCCATATTTTCAGGCCAATGTGAGTGTTGTTCCATCTACAAAAGAGGACTTTAAACTGAATCAGTTCTCGGTTCACGGCACAGCTGATAAGAAAACCTGATTGTCACAATAGACTGAAAATGAGAAAAGTTCAGACCAGGAAATTTATGAATTTATGAATAAATCGATCTGGAGCCTTTCTTAAAAATTGAAAGGAATAGCTTGGCATTTAAAAAAAATATACTCACTATACTTTGTTCTTGCTCAGAGTGAGTTGAGAAAACTTTTATGTCTGCACAGTAAATACGAAGCTATATAGCAAGGCTGGAGGGGACAGCAAAACCGACTCCGTCAGAGGTAAAAATGTCCACCTACCAACACCTCTAAAGCTCACTGGTCACTTTTGAACAGGTTCAAAAGTGGATTTTGTCAGCTTTATCCAATATTTGTACTAACTTATTGGCATTTCAAACAATTCTATGAAAGCCAACCAAATGCAGGTGAGTAACTGAGTGATGAAGTTAATAATTGGTCGGCCAAGTGTTGAAAAGTGTTGACCTTTTTAGAGTAAGTAAGTAAAGCTGTGACGGATTTAATAGCGTCAGCAGCTAAAAACACTTTAATCGTCCACTCTGTACGTTGTGGAAACAGGGCCGAGTGAAACAATAGTGCCACAGTGTAATAGCGCATCACAGTCATATGCACACAGATGGCACAAAATACCTGATATTCACCAAGAGGGAATGAAACTGTCAAACAAGATAAAACCTGCTGCTGTGGCAAGCCGTGGTTACGCACCACAAGTCCAGCGCATAGTGGAGTAGGAGAGAAAAAAAAAACAGCTCTCCATGCAATGAGAGTGAGAGACGACGCAAAGTTTAACACCCCAATAACAACCACTCTGACAAAGCACTCAGCACAGAGCGAATCAGAAAAAAAGAGACATCCTGCAGATAGAAATGAGTGAAAGAGCAGGGAGAGGTTAATAGAGCGATAGAATAGTTATAATTACAATAAACTATCCTCCAAATAAAACCTCTTAAGATATGAGTGGAAAGTTTTGGTCTTGCAACTACATTTATAACATTCTTTCCACTCAAATGGACCTTCTTTGATATGCTACCTCAGTGCACTACAGAAGACTGCAGATGAATTTAATATCCAGAAATTCACATTACAAACATGACCGCTAAATGTGTCTGGAACAATGTGGGCACAATATGACACACTGATTATACAGGGACCAGCCATATAGGATCCCTGTTGTCATAGGTCCTGTAAATACATTTTGATAGATATAAGGTTGTGTACAGCGTTTGTGTGCTCTGCTGGTGTGGTTTGTGAAAGTGAGACGTGCACCGGCACTCCTGCCCTGCAAAGCCTGGCTTCACCAGCGGGAACTAATAGAAATATGCTTCACCAGGCTGCACATGAAAGATTTAATATTTCATTTGTAGACTCGGTAAATAGAGCACGCGTTATTCTGCCGTCATGGTGGAAACGGATCCGGCTCATCACTTACTGTATGTTGCATGTAAAACCCGTCACATCGTAAAGGGAGCCCCCGTGTATTTCCTTTATATATGTATTTGGGGGTTGCTACTATTGGAAAGTACAACATTTTAGACATCAAACTCCCTCCATCCTTCCAGATTATTTTGGAAAATCATTGCTTATAAATGTGATTTTCTGCCAAATGTGTTAAGACACTTCAAGCAGTGTACATTTTTGATAATTTCTAATCTATTTCTGATCTTACAGATTCCAGTTCTCATCAATCTAAGTCAGGATGCAGATGTGAACCTGCCAGTAAAACCTCTCATCTTTGCATTGGCCATGGGAGCCTGTCTTGGGGGTAAGCTTTATGTGCTAAAGTATGAACCAAAGTACAAAAGTGGGCTATAAACACACAACAACCGTTCAGGGTTCCTTACAGTCAGTGGGGACTTCATAGTTCGTCCTCGTTTGAAAGGTGTGGATCTTTATCGATGGCCTCAGCCAGAAGGAGACATCATCTGCTCGAGGTGACAGCCGCACTTTGTACAGCTGTGTCACTCCCTGGGGAGGTCGGGCTGTGCTTTTTTGCAAGAGCAGCCCAGAAGCTTGCCTCGTTCGGGCTCTGCCACAGCCCGGCGGCCGGCCCTTAAGTACGGCGCGGCTCTGTTTGGGTGGGAAGGACACAAAGAGAGGGAGAGTCAGAGAGCTGTCATAGTGTTTCAGTTTAATCAACTGCACTGTGACAGGTCCTTATCGATTGGCGGCATGATGTTGCCACCGCCCAGCTCCATCCCCACACTGACACCTTTTGAGATGTGAGCGGTATCGAGCGACGGGATGGATATGCTCCCTGACTGTCAAAATTTTGCCTACGGCAGATTCAAAATAGTAAAACTTTATGCTAGATTAAGAAATACCCATCACAGCAGTGCATGAATGTCGAATACTGGCCCTCTGTAATGGTGGTAAAGCTCTTTATAATTAAATACTTTGTTTTTACATTGAATCCTGACCTGAATGAAATGAAAAGACAGGTGGATTTCGATAAACAGTCTTCCTTCACGTTGTTTTTCTGTCTACTTAGGAAATGGCACATTGATAGGAGCCTCTGCCAACGTCGTGTGCGCAGGAATCGCTGAACAACACGGCTACGGCTTTTCCTTCATGGAGTTCTTCAGGTGAGCCGTCTCTCTCCCCTTAACAGCAGAAAAACACACCAAGGATTGAAGGAATTAAGGATTCAAGGATTCAAGGATTCTTTATTGTCATTTCAACACATATGTTAAACATGGATTCTTTATTGTAAACATTTTGGACACATGTTAAACATGGGATGGAACAAGATTAGTTACCCTGGTCCCACCCTGGTCCCGGTGCAAGCCCAATAAGTAAAGGAGTAAAAAATAAGAAGAAGTAGAATGAGTATAAAAAGTAGAATAGTACAAAACTAAACAAGATAGAATAAGAAAATTTAAGCTAAGTAGATAAATATAAATAAACAAGCAGTCCAAAGCAAGAAAAGGTCATAAACACTTTGACCATTTTAAAATCTTGCTCCCAACGTTGCTTTATCTAAAGCTCATCTCTCGGGGTAATGTCAGACATGTGCGGTTCTGTGAATCCTGTACCATAGCCTATACTGCCTAAAGGGGTACTTACATGTTAATGTCATCATATGCTACGTCGGGAGATGCCAACAATGTTGAGCTGCCTGATGATATTTAGAGAAAAGTCCCACAATGCAGATCCTGAGTTGCCTGCCTGTTCATTTAAATGTGTATCACGTGGCATGTTTGGTACATACTTCTACACAGGAGTAGGTTTTTCAAGGGGTTTGCATCTGACCTTGCTGCGTATATAGACAGCAGGTGCACCCTTCTGTCAGTAAAATAACTCCAGGAAACAACCTGGCAGAGATGAGTTAATGTCATCTGGTCTGGGCAGTGATTTCAGTTTGTGTCCTCTGCAGTGACACTGTGAGAGTCACTGAGAAATGTTTACTGCAGCGAGTATGGAGGAACTCAAACTCCAGCAAAACGTCCTCAGTAGTCCGCAGAGCACCGAGTCATTGAAAAGTCAAACATGTGTGTGACGGATTGAATTGATACTGAGTGAAACACTTAGAGAGAGAGCTTGATTTGAGAACTCCCTGGCGGTTAAACAAAAAAAAAAGAAGAAAGAAATAGAAAACCCAGAGTTAATGGTGAAAAATGTCATTATATCTCAAGCAGGATGGTAAGTAGGCCACCATCCAAGTTGCCACCTGCTCACTAATAATTTTTGCTCTGGTGATGTAACAGCCAGACAGACTTTCTGCAATTTTCTTTTTGGAGAAGTGGAAGTGGTCAGTTATGTTGAAAGGCCGATGAATATGAGTCTGATTAGATTTAATATGCAGTCGCTTGGAAATAGCGCGCCATTTTCGCGGCGTTGTTGTGTGACAGATTACATACGAACTGGTGATTCAAACGGCTGCAGTTGGGATTTACATAAAAACTCACAGCAGTGCTAGTTTACATTCAGACACTTAGAACTCAAGGCAGTATCTGTGGCCATTTTTTTGACCAAATGCGCATCAGAGAATCAGGAGGTAAGAGCCAAGGTTATTAGAAAACATTTTCACTGGACCGAGTGACAGGGATTGATCACTGCTGCTAATTTAATGGAGAGCCCCCACATAGATGACCTGTTATTCATCAGTAATTCTGCCTTTCCTTGCACATTCATGTTTGTCATTTCTGTTTATATCTGTTGCTTTTTTAGCCAAGCCAAGCCATACGTGGCGCTTTGACTGTTCAATAAGCATGTTAAGGTTGTGACCCGTGAGATGCATTTTTATTTCTGTCTGATAAAGAGAAGACTAAAACAAAGACTTAACAATTGATCTGAAAAATAAGACAAAGCTGAATCTTAATGGATGTAACTGTTAGCTAATTACATCAATACAACGATGAAGACAAGGATGAGACCATCCATCAATCAGTGGGCAATAAATGTCACATTAGTTTCTGTGCTCTGTATTGCAGTAGCATACAGTGTACAACACTGAGGTTTGACTTTTTTCCAAGGTTGGTTGTTCTGAATTTTTAGCCGGCTCCATTGGGATATTTTTCCCCGTTTTGATTTCATAAAACAAGAGTAGCAGAGGACAGGAAGTGAGACTGTAGCTGGTGTTTGTGATGTGAAGCAGTGTTTGTAAGAAATAAAAACCACAGGTGACTATTTGTGTTGTAAAGAAACAAAAAGTACAGTTACCTCGCCTGTTTGTCGGTTCCTTTTTTCTCCCTTCTCACTGTGCTTCAAAGTTCCAGCAGAAATTAATGAAATAATTGGTTGAAATGTCATCACAGTTAGTTAAAGTACCTAGTTAAAGTAGCCAAAGTGTGTTGACTAAAGTATTATTACACCGAAAAGGCTCGGGATTGTCCATCAGCATGGGATTTCATTGAAATGGATAAGAACAGTTGCAGCCTGTCAGCTCGACTTCTCCTGCACTGCAGCGGTGTTTACAGTTACTGGATAGGAGCATCGCCAGCGGCCGAAGCGCTGCCTGTAATTGGCTGTCTGTGGCAAGGGTCACAGCTGCTCAGAGAGACAGGTAAGGGGGGGAGAGGTCTGTTTGCGACTCCTGGCAGCTGGGACAGACTAGTGCTGCATCAGGTGGTTAAATTCAGGGCCCAGATGAGCCCCCAGGGACATGGATGCCATTTTGATAGACCATCACAAAGGAAAATGAGCGGCCCCGAATAGCGCAGCAGTTAGCTGGTATGGTCCCTGTTGCTTCCTTTGTGCCTCCAGGCCATGATCATCCTCCTCTCCTCAAACCATTAACCTGGGGAGCGGGGGAAAAAGCGCCTCCTCTACATGTACTGTGTTGCGGACCACCTCGACAGGAAGTGAGTCACCGCCAGTGCTCGAATGCTCAGCGTGAAAAATAGCTGCTGTTACAGTTTAGTGCCTTAATACTCATTTTCACAGTGGTGCTGTGGTGGTGGAAGAAGTAATGTAATAATTATTAGGATAATAATAAAAATTTAATCATAGGGCAACTTTAAGAACAACAGCTTTACATGGGAAAAACAAAAGTTAGAAAAAATAGAAAATAAAAGTACAGAGAATGAAATAGAACAAAATATCCAAGGTGCACTAAAATCAGATAAAAACACTAGAAATAAACATATAAAACATAAAAGAAATTTACAAATTACTGCTGCATTCAAAATCCATTCAGAAGTACGGTGCAGCAAAATAAGAAGAATATTTCCCTTTAAAAAACACAATGGAGTAAAATATGAAAGTACCCCTAAGGAGTAATAGTAAAGTACAAGAACCTGAATCATACTTAAGATGCAGTACTAAAATAAATGTATTGATTACTGTCCACCTTTGATATTTAATTCTGTCATTACACTTATCTCTACTAATCTCATCTTTGAATTGTCAAGAATAACCAGTTTCAGTTTTTGATTTTTTACTTTGTTTTTAGCTCCTGGTCTGCCATTCGCCTTTTTGCCACCAGGCACAGTAAACAAACAGGCTCCAAATCAAATGACATCAAACAATGTGAGCTGATTTACAAAGAGTGGACCATTATTCTGTTTGTACACACCTTGCGCTGCCCCCTCCTTTGTCGCGCCATGTGGCAGAATTATATTCCCATTCATGCAGCTCTCTGCATCTGCAAAGGAAACCTGTGCTGGGAACAATGGCTCCCTGCACTAACATGCACTGTAAACAGTGAAAAAGATATCTAACAACAGAGGAAAAAGTCGTGGAGGTGCAGCAGAGAGAATATTTTCTGTACCACCTTAAAACTGCACATTTGAGCATTTTGCAAGTCATCCTGCTTACTAAATAGCACAGTTCTCTATCGTCATGGAGAGAAGTGCAGTCCTATATCATGCATACAGCCTCCACAGTCCCTCTGCTTTATCTAAAGAGTCTCTGAGATTGCATCAGGGTTTTCAGAGAGCTGCCATCACATGCAATTAAATCAATGTGTGATATCACGAGGTACGACGGGAAGTTCTGCACAAGGTGAACCGTGTCCCTTTTGAAACGCCGTATTGTGGCAACTTCTTCATGCGCCCCCTTTGCCATCATGCTGTACTTGTGATGGGGAAATGGGTATTAATCAGCAGAAAGATCTTCTCCCGAATGGCGGTGACCTCTGCTTGTCTGATTATGATAACGGTTTAGAGACTCCTCACTCCACCCATCGATTAAGAGATAAAAATCAGAGTGGTCTTAATGTTATTGGGCTATTAAATGGCCTTCACCTTGTAAAACCATTTTTACCTATTGTATGTTTTTAGTATATAATTTAAACACCTATAAATAGGACACTGATTGCATGGCGTAAGCTTATTAAAGCTGTGTGTGAGCACTGTAATCGTGCATGGTATCCTTAACCTACACATGTAGATCAATACACACACCACTGAGCCACTCTGCACCCCTGTTTGTAACTGAGCGTGGGTTGTACGCCGTCGTAAAGAAACCAGCACCTGTCTGACAGCAGTTTCTTACCATTTAAAGCGTTAATTAAAGTTATTTGAAAATGGCAAGTCAACTGTTTTGCTGCCAGATGCTTCCAGGAAGCTGAACCTTTTCCTCTGAAATGTTTCAGTTTGTCCTCAGAGGATGTTTTATGATGAATACGACAGGCCTCTAAAATTACAGGAAGTGAAAGGTCAGGCTTTTATAGATCAATTTTACCGTGTCTACCTTTCCCTTTTATTTTTGTTGAACATTTTTCTTAAAGGTTTTCCCTCATTATTCACCATATTAAACCTTTGACGTGTAAATAAAAATGATAATCACCCCGACTTTTGTAACTCAGCTCAGTTGGCTTCTCCAAAAGTTTGAAACTGTTTAAATTTAAATGCACCGCCACGCCATATTGAAATCATTATTAATGAGCCTAAGTGCTTGACTAGCCTCATTAATCCTTAAGTCAAGTACTAATTTGACATTCCCACATGCATATTCAATGGAAAGCACATAATTTGAATAAACAAAATGAAGAAATAGTTGCAGTAAAGAGCAATACATTAATACATTATTATCAGATATGCACACACACATATAACATTTACCCTTTAAGGGCCTCTGGACTTCTTCGGTGCTTTTTTCAACTTCTTTAGTACAAAAGTCCTGATATATGGGACATTCTGAAAGCTCATCTTAAAATAGGTCTATGAAATGGCTTCTGATTCAGAGGACCTTATATAAGGTACAAGAGAGAACTCTCTGAAAAATAAACTTGCACAACAATGCACATGAACAGCAAATGATTTCAGTCCTTACTGTGTTTTAATAAAGACCATTTCCTGTGCTATATATATTCTGATCTTTTTTATGGGTGTGGAAAAGCATTTACCAAACCCTTTGTTATTTGTTGTTGTCTTCCATCTCTGGTATTGATATTTGATTAGACTTATCCAGCTTTTTCACGACGCTGCACAACAAACAGTGATTACTATTTAATTAGCGGACTGCCTGAAAGTGCAGTAAGTGTCTGCGAGATATGAAATCATCCAAACATTTAACTTTGCCTAGCTGTCAAAAATATCTTAAATGTGGAACTCATGGAATAGTTTTAATTGGCCACATGGGGTATCTTTAATTAAAGTTTTAATTAGTTAAATTTTACCACATTTAGTGTTCATAAGTAACTCAGACACCATTGATCAGACCTATGTGAAGCTCGGTACACTCTGGGGGTACTTTTGCCCATCATGCAAACATTTTTGTTGTTTATAGACCAATTTGAAGTCACACAAGCACTATGAAATACACCACAAACTTTGCTACATATCTTGAAAATGACCAGATAAGATAAGATAAGATAAGATAAATCCTGTCTCTGGGGAAATTCTCTTGTTAAACCAGTTCAAAATAGCCAAATATGAGAAGAAGTACAAAAAATAGATATAAAATATAAAACATAGAAGGTACAAATGGGCCACATGGACACCAAAAATACCAAAATCCTGTAAGTTGTTATTTTTTGTGGCTGTTACTGACCCTCAACTGGTATCAAGTTGACTCCATTTTTAGTAAATTTACTAAAAAAGTCATTATTTTAGACTACACATCTGGTAATGACGCACAATCATATTTTCAGTAGTAAAATACTTCTGTTGACTTAATCAAAGTTAGACCACCCCATTGACATATCGACTCAACTTTACTTACATTTTACAGATTTCAAAAGAAGGCAAGCTCATACAGAAGAGAAAAGAAAGTCAGGGACACCAGTGACTCAGTGGCCGTCAAATACTGAACATCAGCGCGAAATGTCCGAGGCCTTGAGATCCTCTGAGGAGGAATCCCACCCGGTTAAACAGAAAATGCACACAGCAAAGAGACACGTAACCTTTCGGATTGCTCTAAAAATCCAGCTGGCACAGTTAACCTTGCCATTTCACATAATTATCTTTGAGGATCTACCTGACCTGTGCGTGTGCTGCAGGAGCTGTTGCAATGAAAGACACGTCAGCGTAATGTTAGTTGCACACTGAAAACCAGTAACAGTAAGTCTGCTGGTAAAACTACATTCAGAACAAATAGGACATAAACTTGTGTTTATGTTTCATGCTGGCCAGTGGCCTTCTGTTATCATGTGTCATCATCATTATCACTTTTCTCATTTATCTCATTAAAAGGATTATCACAGTTAATAAACTGTGATGTGAAGCATCATCGGAGTGAGCTATGGCTGTTTTCTGCTTTATTTGGGCCTGACTTATTTGTTGAGTCTATCACTGGCTCGGTCTCACGTCTCACACTGCACCGCCACACTAGTAAGCAACATCTGCTCTAAATGATATTTTAGCGATACGGCCTCCCTTAATGTTTCAGCAGGGCCACTGTAGTTTTAATTAGTTCTTTGCTGCTTTGACAGAGATGAATTGCTGGCACACTAAATATTCGCGTAGTTTCTTTTCTCGTTTTGTCCTCCAGAAGTGATCTGTGTCAGAGACCGGGGGCAAACAGATCCCTGGCCCTCAGAGCAGCCATGTGCCCATGTAGGACATGGTAGACATCCAAATGACAAACCATCTGCAGTTCTGGAGGCATCTAAGGACATGTTTTGAATTTATAATGCTAATTGAGGAATGACAAACTGAGAAAGTCTGACTAATACTACTTGATACAGCTTTACATCGTCACTGCTACTTTTATGGCAGCGGTCATTACTGTTGCGTCAGGAAGCTAACCAGATTTCAGTCATTGCAGTAAGAATAGGACTGGCCTTTGCAAATGCCAGGCAATGTCGCAATTTCCTTAGGCCTCACGACAAACTTCAGTCTTTCAGATGTGGCCAACTTTGGACTCAGTGGTTTGTGCGCACTTGCAGGTTTTTTTAGTTTCTTTTCGTCATGATGTGATTTAATTTGGCAAATAATATGCAAGCCCCTTTGAATATCTCGCCGGGCCTGTCTTAGAGCAGCAGGGAGACAAACCCTCACCTGCAGGCCGGCTTGTTCCGAGCAAGACACTGAATTTATACCAGCTCCATCCAGCCTGTGCAGCTCCAACCTCCCAGTGCTGAGGTCTGAGTGAAAACAGAGTCCCCCCTTCCCCCACATGGCGATCAGTCAAGTATCACACATCAGAATAAGAATCAGTTTTATTGGCCAAGCAAGTTTTCACATATGAGTAGTTTGACTGTCTGTTTCTGCCACAGTAGGTCCAACACAAAGACTAACAATGCAGTTAGTCTGATAAAGAGGAGCAGACAGTTTCTACAAGAGGAAAAAAATATAAAAAGAAAAATGTACTTTTGCAAAAGTGAAACAAAATATTTGTCATGAGGCTAGAGGTCTCTTGAAGGTGAAGCGTCTAAAAACAGGTGTTTTAAAATGACCGTTTATGTCCCACTCATTGTAATTTGCTTCTTGTCTCTTGACCTCACACTTGGAAAACTCGCTTCTGAAAAAGACACACGCATAAAGTCGCCTGTTTATAAATGTCAGGTCAGCTGCAGAGACAGCTCACTGACTCATCCCTGAGCTGTTTATTCTGGAAAGTTGTCTGACGAAATAAAGGAGCGAATGACAGGAAATATTCACACAAACTTTATTGTACACTTTGATGTCCCCACTGACATTAAACTGGACTCTGATGAGCAGGGACACAAAATACTTGTAGAGGGAAGCTGTGATGTCTTGTGACATTGGTCTGGTGTCTGCAGTTACACATTTTGGGACTGTTGAGAGGTGTGATGATTTTTCTGACAATTAAACCGCACACATGGCATGAGACATGACAAATTTCTGAGTTACAGCAGTCCTTGATTAAAGATAAAAAATCTGCATCGCACGGTTGACATTTTCAGGCTTGTCAGGCTCAGTTCTTTTTTGTCAGACTTTGGTTAACTTTCACCAGTCACAGTATTTGGAGCAGTCATGGGGGGGAAGTACACTAGCAAATCTAGCAAATTAGCAAATGAGCAGCATTGTTGTGTACGTGTGAAAACTTATGTGAAGCAGATTATTGACAGACTCAGGAACTTAATCAGGTTGAGGTGTGTTTAGGCTCAGCTTTGAGGTGATATAAAACATCCACGAAGTACTCAACTGAAAAGTTTGGTCTCTTGAGGCATTTAATGAAAATTCAGAGGAACATCAAGGTCTTTGGGATTCATCATCTGGGGACCACAAAGCTCTAGACCTTTTTTTAGAAATCCTGCAAACACTGTGCAGACTTTGAGGTGACCAACATTATATTAACCTCTTTTCTCTTGCTTCTTACAGGTTGGGCTTCCCCATGATGATAATGACGTGCATGATCGGCATGTGCTACCTGCTGGCCACCCACATTGGACTGGGATGGAACATGTGATCTCCAACAGAGCCAAAGAGACTCTGTGTGTGTGTGTGTGTGATTGTGCATGCGATCACTCCTTCAAGCATTTAGAGTTTCAGCTCGCTGTAAATGTGATCCGTAACCTGACTGACTGATCAGATTACAGGCACTAACTACATAATTTGGAAAGCGTCTCCGACTTTAGCGCAGAATTACGGGAGCTTTGACCAAAACTTTGAATCCAACAACTGACAACCGCTCGAGTTTTACCAACTCCGTCAAAAACTTGAACATTTTGTCCTCAGCAAAGAGTCGATCCAAGGGAAGAAAATGTGTCTTTACTGGAAAAAAAAGGTCCCACTCCATTATGCTGTATGTGGTGCTACCGCCTCATGGGGATAACTGCTGTAAGTGATTCAAGCTACGACCTCTAATGTCAGACTGTTCAACCTTTAAATGTATGTGGTCTGTTTACAAAAAGCTAACATCATTAGAAATGTTTTACTCTGATTTGCTCTTAGAGACATTTAGGACACCAGTCAATTTGTTTCACCCATGGTTTACCAAACTTATGTTGATATTTTAAAGGAACCACAAAACCCAGTGAAAGGGATTTTATAACGGTTAATGTCTAATATTTTTATCAGCTGCGCAAATCTCAGTGCCTTGTGAATGAATCTAAAAAAAACAAATACAATTTATCAGTTAAACTGGAGAATAGCAGATTGATTAAATATAACGGACTGTTATCTAAACATTGAACACTATCTATTGTACTGTGTACACAATAATCTCACCTAAACTCAATGATTTAGTTAACCATATTTAATATAGGAGATGTTTAATCGTGTAAATGTTCTTACATGGAATGGACAAAGTCTTTTTGCTTTTTCCAGCTGAAACTATCACCTGTATTTATTGTACAGCCTGACAACCTGAACATGTTTAATAATCCAGAGAGAGATCAACATGGACAATAAAGGTTGTGATGTTTCTGGTTTTCATTTGACTCAGTTTCTTGTTTTTTTGTGAATATATATCACAATATATAATATAAATTTATCTATGTGCTACCACTTTTTGACAAGGTTTGCAAAGGGTTTATAAGTGGGTAACAGCTTTACCATTGAATCATTTACAAAAGCTTCACAATTAAGTTTGAACCCATCAATAAGAACCACTTTGGTTGTCAGGTTGGAAAAAACCTCTCTGGCTGTTGAATCTTAAACATTCACATTTTAGTCTTAAAGGTCTTAATACAACACTCACATGCCAACATGTAAAATTGCTATAGCTTTTATAATAATGTATGAAATGACCGTGTGAGAGGTGCCGCTCATCGTTCTGGTGAACCAACACAAAATTATCACGTCAATCTGCAGCTACCCTACACTTACCTCATGCATTTTTAATGAGTTTAAACTTGTTTAGCAGTGCGATCCACAGCTTTTGTGATATTATATTTAAAGAGTTATCAGTCGCTGTAACAGATTTTGTGCTCTGTTACTCACATTAAAATCACATTAGGGGTTTCTTCACGACTCGTATGGACATGAGGGATGAATACAGCAACCAATAACTCTTTTAGTGTACATATAAGAATGTGAGTATTACTATAGACTTGAAAAAAGGTGAGCGTATCCTTACAATAATCAAGTCATTAATAAAGTTGTTAATGAAGGCTCAATGAGTTTATAACGACAAGCGACAATCTGCACTTCTAAATCCTTAAAGGTCTTTAATAAAGGGTTGCAGGTTTCTCACTGTCTAATAAATGAACATGAAAAGTATGGAAGTGGCAGTAAAAATGTTATTTTCACTTCTATTTAGGGTTCTTACAACATTTGTATTTATACTTTGGCAGATGCTTTCATCCAAACTGTAAATGAGGTACTATCCAGGCCACCGTAGATTAACAGTCATCAGTCAGTCCCATACTCCACCTACCATAAGACAAACAAGACCTACATGTGTAAAAAAAATAACATACAAGTGCCTAGCAAATGAAATTTTTCCAAGAAAGTGCTAGAGAAAGATAGAGAGAAAACAACAGAGCGTATAAGGTGAGTAAGTACTCTTGAGGATGAAGGTTTTCAAGTGATTTTTTAAGGCACAGTGGGATTGTGGTGATCATTCTGGTGTCATATCTGGAGAACAAAAAACACCAAACAAAGATTTCACGGTCTCACAACCCAAACGTTGTTCTTATTAATGTCCTATCACTTATCTATTATTGTAATTTTTTTTAAATGGCACCTCATAAGAAATTGGTACCAATATTTCAAATGATCATTTATTTCTTTGGTTTATGCACCTTATGATGAGAGACAAATCAGTTGTTAGCTTGTCTGTACTTCGCTGACAGTATCATAATTGCTCTGTCCGCCTACTCTTTCCCACTTTAGCTTTGGGATTTGAAAGTGTAAAGTAAATGTAAAGTGGAGGACACAGAGGTCAGCGGGTGCTGTGAGTAAATTACGACACTATCTGCAGCGAGAGAGTGGATTTCTCCTTTCATGTAAAAAGCTCTCTGGTACTTCACAGTGCTTCCTCTGAGGTTGCACTGTTGTTCTCCTGCCACAGCCGCAGCTCTGCTCTCACTGTGTTTATTGGCAGCCACCAAGAGTAAAACTGACTTTCATGTCTGCCTTAATGAGCCAGGCTCCGGGCCAACTAAAACCCGACTACACAGATCGATGCATGTAGCTCCTGCAGGACTCTTGTTTCACATTAAAAACTTTTCTCCCTTTGGGGTTCGTGACAGCTCCGAGTGCGGAAAACCCCTGTTTGTTTCACTCGCTGGGAATCTGTTTGTGTTGTCCACTCTGCTGCCATCACTGAGCCGCGCTCTGGATCACAGCGTTAATTAGTGACTAATTAATTAAAGACACTTACACCCTCGGAGAACTCCACACTGTTATACATCATTAATGTAGTTAATTTATGGCTGGAGGCTCACACCCTATTTTTTTTTTCTTCTTCTGCACTAAAATGAGCTGAAACCATTTGTACAAAAACAACCAAAGTTGGTATATAATCTTTCACACAGCCCATACAATTCAAATTGCGTCTTTTTTTAACCAATTCATGTAGAATAAATGTCATATCTTAGATTTAATGGCTAAACTTAATCCCCTCTATTTATTTCCCAAAGTGTTTGTTTTTGTTTAAGTCATGACATTTTTTTGCTTTCTTATTATACAAACTAAACTTTTTGAAACTGCCCCTCCATAGTTTGATGATTGCCTTTCTATAGTTTCTATAGTTTGATGATTGACTCCAAATTGTGGATACTCCATACAGCTAGATGGACTTTTTAGATTATTGCCATAAAAAGACAGAAAAAAAAAACACTTCCAACCCTGACAAGTCTCGTTAGGCCACAAAGCGTATCAGACCCCACAATAATAAACTGACACGAGCAATCGGAGGAAATATCTCATCTCTAATATGACATATTTAAAACTTTGAACAATCAAAGTCATATTTTTTTACTTTTAATTCAAATCAGGGGCTTGAACTGGTAACTTCCCTTCAATAAACCCAAGTTAAGAAAAGCAATGATCATAACCCTTTAGTGACCTGTTTAAGGATTTACATAATCAGGAAGAACCAATTGGATTATTTCATTTAGAGCCACAGACATGGCAGCAGAAAGTATTAAGAGAGGAACTAAAACACTGTTGGTCTTGATCTTTTTATGGGATTTGATGACAAGAATAATACAGGCAAACATCAGCCTTATCCTTTGAGAGTTGTGAGAAAGAGAAAATGAGAGCGCACATCTCTCAACACGCATGTCCAAAATAGATTTTAAAGCTGCTGGTGGTTTAAAAATCCTGCTGAAATCATGGTACGATGCAGTAAGTTGTAAGTTGTTTTCCTTCAGTCTTGCAGGCTTGACGCCAACATCTGATTTTTGCTATCGATGTTTTAGATCATTGAGATATTAGACTCACATATGACAGCTGCAGAGGCTTGTTATATATCGACTGTCTGGCGAGATGGCTCCTGCTGGACAGTTTTTTTTCCCCCTTGTTTGCTTTGCTCTTTTGCATAACTGCTGACATTTTGTCGGAGCTGGAGCTAATCCAGCACTTCTGCGAGCCACTTATCTGGTGCTCGGTGTGGCCATCCTCAGTGAGAGTTTAGGAGCATATTTATTATGGTCACTGACCCAGACACTTCCCTAAAGACAGTCCACTGAATATTCAATTGTAAATATTCAATATTTGTTTCCAGGTATCAACAAAGACTCATTTCAATAACAGAGTCCAGGTTCTTCGACTTTCGGGATCGGAGGAAATATTTTGAGGCTTCGGGATAATTTCTCAGTGTCGTTTTTACTTGTTTTGCTCACTGAAAGGACGTGATGTGCTTTATAGTGAGAGCACTGGGGGCTCAGCGTCATTAAACCACGAAGACCTGAAAGTCGTGATTTGGACCTGAGATGTCATCATGACATAACGCAACTGCACATGCACACACATGCAAGGTCATTTGCAGCGATCTTTGCACCTTAAGGCTGTTAAGAGACTGCAGAAGAAGGGGGTACAATGAGATGGCATAATTAAAAAGAGCCAAACCTCAAACACTGTGTGAAAAACATGATGGAAATTTTACTGTATGTTCATTTCGTCGGCTCCTGCCCTGATAAAATTCGATGTTTTCATCTGCTGTCGTTTCTTAGCTCTTCAGTGGAAGATCGGTTTATCAAACTTTCCTCTTCAGCTAAACTGGAAAAACTTTGAGATATTTAAACTAAAAAAAATCTGGTATTTTGACTTTTTTTATGCACAAATTAGAAATTGGCATAAAAACAGGTAAATTAGCACACTTACTTTAATAATGAAGCCATCGTTAATGATATTAGTTAAAGATGCTGTGACAAATCAAACTGTCCATCACTTGTTAAAGATTTAATCGTGGAAATACAGAAAAAGATTTAGTGCTAATTCACTCCCCAGCTGATTGAGAAGTCTGGCATATTTCAATGCTGTCAAATGTCTGTTTACATCAGTCACAGCAGGGATATGATAATCTATAATAATACACATTATCTTTAACTTGTGAAAAGCTAATGTTATCTAACCGAATCTACTTTACCAGCCAGTTTCCTGTCCTTTGTCTTGTGTTGTTCACCGCGGTGTCAATCACAGGTGAAGCTAAAAGCATTAATAGCATGCCAGCTACAGGGCCCTGCTGTTCTTGTCAGTATAATACCTGCGGCCTGCCTTCATTTAGAGGCTTTCTTGGTTTTTCCACCTCAAAACATGCAACCTGCTGGTAAGGACAAATCAAGAGCGCCCACCCAAAGCTCAGCATCAACCCTTTGTTGTAGAGTAACACACATCAACCGGCCACTTCTTATCAAGTACACTGATATAATCTAATCCAATACAACATCTCTGCTATGAATTTTACTTTAACAAGCTTATAAATTTTCAGTTTTCATTGATGCTCTCAAAAAAAAAAAAAAAAAAAGGAAATAATTCTACTTTGTTTATTTTTGAGATTGCAGTGGATGTTGTTGTTGCTCTATTGAAAGGTGGATTTAATATTCAGCCCCTCTCATGGATGTAAATGGGGTGAACACGACATGAATTAACTAGACCACTTTTACTGGAACAAAGTAAAAACACAAGGTAGATGAAAATGAGTCCCTCCAAGTGTTTATCTTCTCAAAAATAAATAATTATGATACTTAAACCTGTGATAACTGATTTTCTGGGGGCAGACACGGTCATATTATCACCGTGATTTTGATATGGTGACATATATATACACACAGCAGACATATGGGGTGTTTCTGGCCAGGATTTACAGGACGTCTAATAATCACTCACTTTTAGCTCCTGAAGGAAATATCTTGTTCTTCAGGTGCATAATGCTCCACTATGTTCAACAGCCAGTTGCTTACTGGGTTAGTCTGGTTTTTAAGGCTTTTTGGTGAAACTGATGTGAAGCTGATGAAAGCGGTGAAACAAAAAAGGGCCGCAAAACCCAAACAATGATGTGTTAAAATGCTCTGCAGAGTCTCTGTGATTTTGTCACTACTATCAAACCTTCTCACACACAAGTAAATATATAATTCCTTGTTAATGTTAAAATAGTGCACATTCATATTATGCTTTTTGCTCAATATGAACGTTATATGAGGAAAGCAATTATACTTCATAATCAATATTCAACACTTGACCCTGGAGGTGGAGCAGGTTGATGCTCTCTATTGTCGTGGTAGCTACCCATCGGTGTGTGTGAATGATCTGCAAAAAAAAAAAACCTTGAAGTGCTTCGGATTAAAGGGCTATAGAAATGCTCGCTCTCTGACAAGTATGATAAGAGTTTCTTTATGCTGTGTGAAATGAAATGAAAGAAAGCATCTGTCATTGTTGTGTTTTATAAAAAGGATGTTACATGGTTGGCTTTGGACTGAGATAGAAAAGTTATACTTGCCAGGTTTATATTAGCTTTAATATAGCGATGATGTGAGAGGTGATGCAGTGGCTGGGCAGTGGTGTCCGTTTGTTGTATTTTGGTTACTCGTGACACTATTGTTCCTCTGACCATATAAACTAATTACTTACACTGGTTCAATGAGAATTCATTCGATTTCCTCTAAGAAGTCTTCTCTATCCACGACTAATGCTCTTATTCATCGAGAAGGGATTAAATGAATTCTACCCCCTGTAATTAAGAACTGGAGTGAGGGAGCTTAATAGGATTCACTTTAAAGGCCATTTTGAAAAAGCATGATACTCCTGTTACAAGACAAAGAAATACGATACAGACCGAAATAAACATTTCCCTCTTTGATCGCCCTAACGTAGAGAACTGACCTCATAGAAGGTGTTTCATTTTAATTAGTCTGATAGGAGAAATGTGAGTTATTACAGTATATGGAAGAAATCTTTTATGTTGTTATATTATGAGATTAACATTTCAGAAGGTTGGAATTGTAACAGCTGAATTCAGCATGAAATGAAATGACATTTTGCAGCATCAGAATACAGAAGAAAAAGAAGTTTCGAGTTGAAACAAAGCATGAGAGAACAAATAAATAAAACTGCACACTCATATTTCTGCGGTGCATGGATAATAACTAACTTTAAGCTATAGTTAGAGCGCAGAGCTTTCACAGATGCATCATGTTGTGCTGAACAAGCTGCAGAGTGATTCATGGCGCTGCTGTGATTGAAGCTGCAAATGGTTCGTACAGGGATGGGCATAATGTGTTTATTAAACACATTGCATTAGGCTAAAAATAGATCTTCATGACCTGTTGCACAATGGGTTTTTTTTGGGGGGGGGTACTGCTGAATTACTGTGTGGGAGCTCTTAAATCTAAAGCCAGATTAACAGGTCTTTAAAACAAAATGCTCAGCCTGTTTGCCTGGTTACAGTATATGAACTCTACAGGCACACTAGCAGCTCTGTGGGGTTGTATTTTTCCTGCACATTTGAAAGAATTAACGGTCATACGTTTCACTATAATTATACCCAAAATGATTATATGTGACAGATAAACCTGAACCTGAGCCTGTACTTAGTCACAGCAGGACTTTGAGATAAATGTTAACATGAGCATGCTAACAGACTCACAGCAGCTATAATGTTTATTATGTCCACAATCATGGAAATATTTGCAAATTAACAATAAATTCGAAGTACAGTTGAGGCTTATGGAAATGCGCTGGTGTCAGGTATTAGTCATACACCAAAGTACTGGATAAATTTGACCTGATGGTGGTGTGAGAGGATGATTAAGGACACCACAAGTTCTTAGAATTCATCCTTTGGGAGAACACAGTTTTCATAGTAATCCATCAAATAGTTTGAGACATTTCACTGAAACCCCATGTATCGACCTTACGGTGGTAGATAAGAAAAGTCACAGGATCAGCAAAGTTTGTAGGATTTATCCTCTGGAAACTATGCATGTCTGTAGAAAATGCCCTGGTGATCCATCATGTAGTTGTTGAGATATTTAAGTCTTTTCCAAAGTGGTGCCTGACATTGCCATCCATAATCAAGCTAGCATATAATCAGTGATTGTCCTGAGGATGCGGGCATGTTCACATTCTTGACTGATTGGTTTTCATCCTAAAGTCATATTGTAAGTTAAAATGTCTTTTACATTTGGGTTCTGTCAAGGTGTGGAGCAGGATGGACCCACATGAGGCACTTATTGTAGACAAGCAAAGGAGGCACAAGAACAGAGTCCACAGACAAACACAGGAACAAAACACAGGAACCATACACAGAAGGAATGAAGGAAGAGGACTGATATATGTAGTGTTGGTGATGGGGAGGTGGAAGCAGGTGAGGAGACTAATGGGGAACAGGTGAAGGTAATCAGGGCGGAGCAGAGGGGCAGGAAGTAAAGTGTCAGACATGTGAGAATACGAACGAAAGAATACAAAATAAAACAGGATGTGAGCAGAACAAAACCGGGAACTTCAGGCAGGACCATGACAGGTTCACTGCTAACGAGAATTTAATGTTACTTATCTAGATCGCACACATAGTAGAGATGGTCAGATTACCCCGCCCTCTCTTGTTGCTCCTCTTTTAGTTACTAAATGCTCGGTTTTGATTGTAAACCACTTAGACTGTCAGTATCTTGCACCTGCTGCAGGGAAATGAAGCTATGAGAGAGGAAAGAGTGAAACAAGACAGCTGCCAACTCTAAAATCCAAAACAATGAGCTGAAAGACATTAAAAAGTTAAATAAAGGTGAGGCATTCAACCAATAATTATTTATGGGCCAATGAGCACATGAATCATTGATAATCCAAAGACACTGATTAGAACAGCTTAAAATTTGGAATTAAGTGGCACTTTCACACTGTTTCATTGAATCATTGATCCAGTGTGTCACCCAAAAGAGGTGAGAATGAGATTGTCTTTTGTCGCAAGGTTTCTGGTCTGAGGTTAAATCGAAATGGATGTTTTCTGTGAAGCTTTGCTATTGTGATGGGAGCGTCTAATCCTGCATGTTGCTGTGAAAAGACATTCAGACTGTGAATTTGTCCTAAAACACTTTCAGCACCAAACAGTAGATTGCTGGTACAACTTGTTCATCTCCAAACACATTTTAATGTGGCTGAATTAAAAGTTTTTATTGATTATTGCCCATTGAAAGCTGTTTGATACTGGTGAAATGATTCCAAGGTTAGTGAAATGACAGGATTTCTCCTGATAGGATAATTTTCTATCCTCTATTGTGACAGCAGAGTAGTTAGAAGACATCTCTTGTTACTGATAATGGCCATTCACCACATTTGAGGCATTATAAGAATATTACATGGTTGAATAAAAGTCGCTAAACATTAAACATCACTCATCATTGATTGCTTACTGATAGACCAACATCCTATTCAAACGTGTGTTTGCACTGGGTTTAACAGCATAGTTCAAGAATGCAACACCTCACAGGTGATAAGCTTTCTTTGTGCAGGAGAGTGTTTATAATTACCATCACCATAATTACCATTACCAATTTACATCGATAAATAAATGTCAGTGTTTTTAACGCTCTGCAATGCATAGTGAAGTAAAAGTGAGGTATGAAATTAATCTACAATTTGTGGTCTGTTTGAGGATGGTGTGCCATCACGACAAAATGTGGAATTTGTAGTTCTGGGAATAAAACATCTAGAATCACTGCCATGGCCTTTTAGGAGTCAAGCTTTGTTTCCCACTCATTCATTAAAAGTGCTTTAATGGAACCGTCTGACATTTGGCTAAATACACTTGTTGGCTGTCTTACCCGGAGTCAAACGAAAAGACCGACTTCATATTTATCTCTGCCTCTCCTGCACATCTTAGCCCAGCTCCATCTGAAATTGCATTATCAACAATGGCCTATCTGTCTTTACATATTGCATAATATGGTTAGACATGAAAATGTTAAAACCTCAGTTGCAGGAGCAGTTATGCGTTGAGGATTTCTGGACAACCGCTGGGTGCAGTGATTGAGCACAGCGTGGAGCCGACTGCCACGGAGGGTCAAGACACTGCAGGTATTCTTTCCATCTGAATGTTAATGCGGCTGCTTTCACTGATTAGCAACTTTATCCAGACAGGAGGAAGTAATCAGACAGATCACCTGGTGAATCGTGTGGTTTTTGCGGCCCCCGAGCCCACAAACTGTCAGACCTCGAAGGGCCTCATGCTCTCGACTCAGCCCGAACAGTGCTCCACTCTGCTCTGTGTTTGAGTTACTTGTGATAATTATCTGTCACAGCACAAACCATTCAAACAAGAGTCATCAAAGACCTATTATTTTCCTTTCAAACCAAAAGACAAGAGGTTTCAAAGTAAAAGCTGCAGTGTGTCTTCCTGGTTGAACCGCAGTTGTGATCACGGCTGATCAAAACTCACTCGCCTTGTTACCGTTCCATCCCCTAATAATGGTGCATTTGCATATCTATGACAAAAATGTATTACACTTTCAATGGCTTATTGTTTATACACATGTACGGGATGATTGCAGAAATGGGAAATAAGACTGCGCAGCATCGACTTAATTGGATTTCTTATCTCGGCATTGTGTGCATGATGAAATGGACCATGGGTGTGAGCGCCGAAGTCACGATCCACGCAGGGTTTAACTTTCAACAACTGTTTTGGGCAAACTTTGTTGTCTTTAGTCATTCAAACAATCTGATGGTGATAGATATACAGGTATGACACACCACAGTAAGGTTAACGCCTTTTATAGGCCAATGCTGAGCCAAGTTTAATTTAGAATCGCTAATTTCTTGTGATATCTCCTCATCTGACTATTGATGCTTAATCCCAGTTAATTGTAAGCCCAACCAGCCCCCTTTATGACCACAAGGTGAGTGTGTGTTTTCAGATAAATGGGCTGTTGGCGCAATGGGACTTTGTTTTTAGCATAACGACAAAAAAGTTAACATTTCATGTTGTACTATATCAAGCAATATTTCAATTTTCACACAAACATACTGTATAGCATATTATAGTTATTTCACCTTCATTTTGTTATCATAATTACAAGCAGCCAGATTGGTAAAAACCTCACGACAACCTCCTAATTATAATTTAAAGACACAGATTGGGAATTTTCATGTTTCACGTTCAGACATGGGAGTAATATCAATCTTCTCATCTAACTCTTCAGCAAGAAAGGAATACGTTTTTTCCTAAATTAAACTGTCATGAAAAGCACGACTCTCTGAGCATGAAAAGACGCTGCTAAGCAGGCAGATACTGGACGTCTCTTGATGATCCGACATCCCAGAGGGACAGAGGGTCCTGCTTCCCTAGCCTCAAAACTGCTCCGAGCCTTCTGCTGGCAGAAAGTAAGTGATTCACTTGCACAACTCATCATTCGTACAGGGCATAGAAACGGCACAACCAGATGCTGAAACCCACAATCAGTAAGTGAAAGGGTCTAATTTTATGTATGAGTACTTAAGAAATCTCAGGTTTCTGCGAACTAGTAGTGTTTTTTTCATGCAGAAGAGCAGGGCAGCTCTCAGTCTAATGTGGACTGATAAGACTGTCTGTGAGAAACAGTACAAGGCGAGAAAGAGATTATTCCAGAAGCTAACTGTCTACATCCTACAGCCGTCCCCTCCTCCTCTACACCTGCTCCCAGCTGGCTTCACCCCAGGATGCAATGTGCAGTCACTCTAGTTAATGACACAGATTCCTCCCCTCTAAATGCAACAGCTGATAATCATGGTGGAGGACTGCTTAAACTGCGAGTGCACTATTCATTAAAATGCTTTTTTACTTTCCTAGACCACCAAATACAGTGCTGATCTCTCGGCTTGACACGGAACTGCTGGTTTACATCAACTGAGGAAAGACTTGCAACCTTTAAATTAAACCTCCTACTACGGAAAAACATAATTAATAGGTTTTAATTCTACACTTTATTTGATGAATGTTGGGCAAGCAAGCTGTAAGCAGTGAAGTGATTATCTAAATGTAAATCAAATATTAAAAAAACAGGACTAATTGTACAAATGCTACTAAAATGTCATGATTTCAAGAGTGGAGGATTATTGATGAAGTATTTAACAACATGACAATTGGATGAAATTCAAAATGTCAAATGCAAAATTCAATTAACATCAGTGTTTACATACTAATGAAAATGTTCATCACAAACCAAACAGACCAGGTGAAAAGGGTTATTAATAGATATGATAATATAGTAAACGTAGTAAACAACATATTTCAGGCCCTCAAGTTTCTGTTTGCTTTATTTATTGCTTTATTTTTGTCCAAGAACCAGGTGACACATCTATGAATGCTCCTACAACAGAAATGGTCTTAATTAATCCTCCTCTAAAACTTCGGCCACAGCCTTCACCTCTTCGGGGGGAGATCAGTGTCATCCTCACGACTGCTCTGTGACCTCGCTGACCTCAACAACGAGCAACGAACCCGTACTGTAACTCATGGCCAACCCTGTGACCTCTGCAGCATTTTATTCTCCTCCTTCCTCTTTTCTCTTCTGTCTCCTGTTCTGATTTAACAGCCCTCAGCGGCACAGAGTCTTGGATTACAGCGGCCTGAGACACTTGAACGACTTCATCGGTGAAACCCTCTTAAGCATGTGACTCCATGGCAAAAAAAGACATCGTCATTAAAAGTGTTGGTGTCCAAAACTGTTTTAGAGAAGATAGATTTCAGTCACACTGATGTTATATAATACATGTCTTGTGCTTCATGTCTTGAAGTGATACTGGAGCTGATCTCACCATCTGCAGAAATGGGAAAATACGCTTTTTACTTTCTTTTGATGAAAGGATTAACATGTCCCTCTTAGATCTGTGCATAAAGCCAGCAGCCAATCAGCTTAGCATAAAGACTGGAAGTAGCTAGCCTAACTCTGCCCCGAGGTAACAAAATCCACCTACCTACATCCACGAAGCTCATTAATTGACGTTTCTTGTTGTCTCCAACACTACTCAGACAACCACAACTTGTATTAAGCTTATGGTGGCCCTTTTTGTTTGTACTATATCCAACTAAGAGTGGATATCCCCTGGTATGGTGAAAAAAATGTAAGGGACAAAATCTGATCAAAATGCGATGACATCAGAGATTTATCTAAAGCCAGTGTGAGGAGATAAATACTTGACTAACATCTCTTAGAATATGAAAATGATTACACCAAAATGTCCCATAAAAGAAGAACAATAAGACTTCATCTCCTGTAAAAACCTGACGGCACAATAAAATGTGTCTTGTGTCGAACTGAAAAATGTTTGTATATTTTATTTCATATATCTCAGCCATTTCTTGAGTGTGCTGAAGCCATTTAAAATCTCTCTGCAGTTTGTGGGAATTATTTCTGCACCAGTGAAAGTAAACTCTGAAAGTTGCTTTCAAAGTACAAAAGGCAAAATGTTGTCAAGGCCTGCTGACAAAAGTCAGACTCTTCTTGCCGCCTGCTATCAGATTTTTAGTTACATTTCATTATGTAAGAAATAACACAGTCACCATGGCAACTGACAATTTGTAGTGCCAGTGGGCAGGACGACCAACACGGCGCTGATCTATGAATGAGATGGACGACTTTTGTTTTGGTTTGTCCTGCACGGACATCACTCCTCCACTGCTTGTACACTGAGAGAGACTTTTAATGACTCCACAGTCACACTTTCTTCTTAGTGAATAATACATTCGGTGTAGTTGTTCCTGCACATTTCGCCTCAGTTGTTCTCATCAGTTCATTCTGTTCCTGCCACTGTTTTGTACCTGCAATGTGCTGGTTGTTCGCAGAGATCTTTCTATACTGTTCCTGTATGTCATGCACTACATAACATCTCCCCCTGCATGTTTTTATCTGAGATGTGACACCCAAAAGTTGCACTAATCAATATTTTTACATTAACAATGGATCAAATGACTGTGCTGTAGTGACGAAGAGTTATCAACTGATTCTGCAGTTCCCCTCTGTAACTGTGAAAAGTACGAAGGTCACAGACCATGTGTTGCAATGATAAATAGCACAACGTACATAAGAAGAAGTCGAGCGCAAGGCTCAGGTATACCTTCCCTGACATGGGAAAGATATATGCTTCCACAGCTGAAACCTTAAGATGGTCATAGAAGCAGCGAGACTGAAATACTTTGTGTGTTGTAAGCACAAGGCAAAGGTATATAAGACAAGGATGTTCAGTCCAATATATGTTCACCAGTCTACGGACTGGAGTGCATCATTGATGTCCACTGGTCTCAGTGAACATCATTTTGCTGTGAATAAACTTTGGCCGTGTTAAACTCTGCAACGATTGGCTCATCTCTTTATCTCAACGAAGCTCATCACAAGGCGCAAGTCCCCCAAACAATAACACCCTCAGACTTCTCTTTCAGGTTGTTCGGTTTGGTTTGTCTTGTACAGCAGTGAATTCACTGTTTTGTTTCAGGCTCTCATCGACCCCATTTAAAGCCACAGCAGGCAGCTTTTACCTGCCCAAATGAGCTCCAAACAACAGGCACACAATGGTAGCCACTAGTGAACTTAGTGCAGCATTTGGCAAAGAACCAGGTAACATTAACATTAACCATGGATGTACATTCACTACTACTCCAAAATGAATGTTAATGTTACTCTATGTAAATATTGGCTAATCACAAATCTCTAATTCATAATGTAACAAGACTTTAAGAGTTTACAGGCATTCAAACTGCACACAGGAGGCGATTTAGGTTATTTGAGCTTAATATAATCATGAGAACACTGTGTTCACAATGATTATTAGAAAATGAGTTGGTGCTAAACAAAAAGCATAGCTGAGGCTGATGGGAATCTCAGGTATTTGCAGGTATTTGGTCATAAACCAAAGTACTAAACAAAATTTAATGATTTAATTTTGACCTGTTGATGCAGTAGATGAAATGTAAGAGGATCACTAAAGTTGTTCTGCGGGAAACATCTCCAATCTAACATGTATTTTCCATTCCTGCTTACAGCCTGATGCAATGGAGATGAATGGATTTCTATCTATCTATCATTTAAAAAATACATTACAGAATTTAACAGCGACATCCTAAAGGATCAAAACTTCAGCAGCTTTGAGTATTAAAAAAAATCGTATTATCAGACCCACACATTGAAGCTTTTGGCTTTCACCTGTAACAACACACAAAGCTCTATAAAGAAGATTGGATGAATACTCATTTTTTCAATTCCTGCTGAAGTTTGGACCTTTTAAGATTTCTGGATCTGGATAACATGAACCTTAATATTTAATAGTTTAGAGCCCTTTTAGTGATGTGTTGTGTTCATGGTGGTGATTTTAACAATGGACCTGTGTGTAAAAAACATCCATGTTCAGCGCAGAGTCTCGTATTTTGGCCCTGTGGTAAAAGGGCAAACTCAATTGCATCATTTATTTGTGAGTGTACGATATTAACTTTCCAAAGGACAACCAATTGTGTTGCCTCCCACCTCCTTTAGGACAAGTCTCATCGGATTTTGGACATGTACAATTGAATTTAAAGACAGCCTTGGGTGATTTTGTTTTGATTTGAAGTGAAAATGAAGTATTTCATTTCTTTAGATACATTTCTCTCACAGGGTGACTTGAATGGCTTTTGCAGGTTATTAACAATTTATGAATAGAGTTACTCCGCACTCACTTGGACCAAAATTTATTCTTACAAAACCATTTCCTTCTACTTCTTAAATAGTTTCAACTGAGATGCATTTAAACAAAAGACATTTTGAAGTGCAAAATTGACTGCATTAATGTACATTTATGAAAAAAAAACTTTATTACATATTTTCTGGTCCTCGGTAGTAATGCACATTTCAAATATAAAAAGAACCATAGGTATGAAAATAGCATGAGCATCAGAAATGGACAGTAGATGCTGGAGCCGAAGGAGCAAAATCATCAAAACAACCCCACTCACAGGACACCACGCTGCTGAGGAGTACAATCTCAACACTTGCACTTGACTGTACCATTGAGTAATGAGATATCTATGTCACACTGAAGCCACAAATATGAAAAACACAAAGCAGAAAAAAGTGTACAGCTGAGTATTGTGTATACAGTAAGTTAGATAGGAGATAATACATGTCAACAAAAAATATGATTCACCACTGCTGAAATACACTGCAGATAGCACAGGTCTGGCTACAGAATGAAAGCTTGTGGTAAAAACACACCGTCTGTACAGCGGCAGAGACGCTTCTCAAAATCCTCTACAGCACGTACAGTAGCTTTTAGTGAGAATTGCCACAAATAATACAACAATGGATGAATTGGCGTTATGACATCAACCATCTTGAGCACATCTAGGCTCATTATTTCTGTTACACTCATAGTTTCCAATCAAACGACACTTCACATAACTGCACTAAATACATGGAAACTGGAGCATCTTTAAAACCCAAAGTACAACAATTTCCTCAAACGTGATTCAAACTATAAAAGGATAAACTGAAACAGAAATGTCTTTGGCTTATTAATCACAATAATGCTTACTAAATGTGGCTTAGAATAAGTGCAGTGTTTGCACTGAGATTATTGTACTTCTGTCCGTTTAGGTGACGAAATTCCACAACTTCTTTGCAAGGGATTTACACAGCACATTAGTGGCAGACAGATAAGTTTCATGTCTAAATGTCTGTCCCTCAGATGCCCCATCTGCATAATCCCGCTGATCCTCGGCACAGACGACGCAGTGCCCAGAGCCGGTTCACTGGTTCAGTCTGGAGCCACACACATGCCCACACTGGCCTGGGATCAAATCCCAGCCTGAATCCCTCCCTGTGTTCACCCCTTTCGCTTTCCCAGAGTCTGGAAAGATAATGCTGAAAAATGTGGACTGTCCAGTTGGAAAAACATGATGCAAAATCAACAGTAAATATGACAGGGTGGGTGGTAATTAGGCTTTTCAAATGGCACAAAGGGAGCCAATGGAAAAACTGTTGTGTCAGTTTAAAGGCACATTGAATTAAATTTTATCCAAATATGTCATCATGCTAAATAACGCACCATTGGGATTCAAGCTAAAAATAACACCTGCACTTGACTCCAAACTACAATTTTAATTCAACCACACTGGATGTATTAATGAGCTGGGTCCTTGTACTTTGTAAACCCCTTAAAAAACAAATGGCAAAGTATTTTCATGAAGTGTCAATGAGATCAGTCACCATGAGAAAATGTGATGAACTCTCAAAGACCCTCCGGAGCCATGTTCACAATAACTCTTGACCTTATACATTAATTAAATGAATCATATAATGCTGCAGTGTGTTTCAGACACTATTGCCTGATAATACGGTGAGAAACAAGAATGACTTCAGTTGACACTCAGTATAAGTTTAACAGTCGGGGCTCTGATGTAAGTTTCTGTTGGCACAATAAAAACTTACAAACGGGCTCAGCTGGTGAACCAGCCTGAGATCTCTGCCTCCCCTCTCTCAGTCAGCTCTCTAATGAAGCCCAGAAAAGTGTGTGTTCTTTGAACTTCCCTCGCTTTCTATCCTAACATGGTAATGCAAGAGTTATTGTCAAGTATAGCACCACTCAGAATACCTTATTGCATCGCCCTTCGTCCGTCAGCAGAAGGGAGTCAGAGCGCCGTAACATCTGGGCACCACAGAGCAAATGAATCAATTAACACTGCAGAACAAATCATTAATGGGATATAAAACAACAGTTATGCATTCACACTGTGGCCAACAAAATGCCACATGTGACGGGTTAAAGTTTGTTATTGTCATTATTATTAGGATCATTATTGTATTATGATTAAATACTCGTATGAATAACTACACTGCCAAAGAAAAGAACCGAACGAGACAGTCAGAGGAGCTTCTGTCAGTACTTTGTTTGTTGGGAGAAGCGATGAACAGGTGCACTGACATATGTGGCTGCATCCATTTTCATTCAGCATCTTGTTTGTCTGCAGGCACAGTAGGCGGCACTTTACACCCGTGCTGGCTGAGTTTACTGTTCTTCTGTTGAAATGGAAATAATGACTGTTCAGTTTCGCAACTTCAGCATACTGCCACAGTGTGAACGCAGCATCAATCCATCGCTAAATACTCTGCAATTCAAATATATATATATATATATATATATATATATATATATATATATATATATATGTATATTTACACTGTATTTATTTTTCTACACCACACTAAACTGTAAATGTGTCCCCATTTTAGGATTGTTCAAACTTGCCTGAAAACATAAATGACTGGGCACATATGTGAAGTATTTGGCACATACATTAGCAAATATAATAATAAAAAGAAAACAGCTAAAAAAAGGGATATAAAAAGTTCCACTTAAGTATACTGCCCAAGGCAAAGAAGTAGCCTTCGCTGAAGTGAGGTCTTCACCATTCTGAGGTTATTATCAGAGGTAAATATGTATTTCTGGTGTTCATCTCAGCTCTGGGCGGGCTACGCTAAGGCAATTCAACGGTTGCTAATGCCAAATCTAAACACAGGGAAATGAAATTATGATACAAACAGTCCATATTAAAACTATAATTCTATCTTCGAACGTATTACAACTTCTTCGGGGTAATGTTTAGTTGTCTATTGCATGCAAACAAGAGCCAAACAGAGATGAGTGATTCCTAATGAGTGGGATTATCATATTTGCGCCTACAGTAATGTACAAATGAGAGCCATTACATTTAATATGGGCATCAACAACTGTGTTAGGAAAAGAACTGAAGGGTCGCCGTAAGAAAAGGAAAAAAACAACAACAACAATTCTCTGCTTTTTCACTTCATCAAATTTGTGTGACGAGCTCTGGCAAGAAGCGGCTGCTGTGCGACACCAACACATGGAGTGAATATGTGTAACATCTAGAAAAATAACACTTGAATTATTCGCATGGCTGCTTTTGTTCCCCGGGTGTTTCATTTCAGAGGGGGCTCCCAATCTGCGACAATGCAGTTGGTAGACATAACAAACTGCTGTGTTATGTGCATAGGCAGATTTAGCCCACCGAAATTTATTGTGAGGTCGGACAACAATATTCAACAACCTCCTTTGGCCTGTCTTCTCGCAGCCTCGGTCATGTTCTGTTTTCTAGGCACTGCGAAACCACGTTTTCACACGCTTAGAGAGACACGAAAAATAATAAAACCAAAAGAGTTTCAGATACATAAGCAGAGAAATATTACAATAAATGAGAATTTACAGAACAGAAGGACAGGCAAGTCGTCTGTCACTTGTTACGGTGACTCAGAGGCGTGTTTTTTTTTAAAGAAAGAGGCTAAATATGGCCTAAATCCAGACAAAGATAAGCAGAAGATAAATACAGATCTGAAAGGCAGACAGACCGCGAGTGGATCCTTCCTGTCAGCGGGGGCGAGTACACGGTGTACTCAGCAGGGGACTACATCCACGTCCGAGCAGCACAAGGGCAGAAGACGCAGAGTAAAGTCACTCGATTCACGATGCCCGAGACCTCCTCAGAGACTTTTTCAGATTCATTTCCACTAGATGGGTTATTGGTTCAATTTCCCAAAGAACTGGTAAATCTGGGAGAACAACCCGGCTTAGCTTACTGATCTGATAACAACAGCACACATTAGCCAGCAACAACTTATCAGTGGGTTTCTCTGATCTGATATTTTAATCCTTAATATAACTGTTACACCTGTGCTTTACTGTAATTGAGTCTTTATTTCCTTTACATTTATGTTGAGAGTGGCAGAGGACTTAAAAATTATTCATAAATTAGAGCATAAAAATTCACCAGAGTGGAGGAAACGAACCATCTGACACTCAAAATCTCATAGGGCACGACCCCCACCTCCTCAGACTGACTCGACTCAGACTCCTGCATTTTCATTGTCTGATGGTCTAGATAGGTAGCGCGCTCACACCCTCTCACCCTCTGTCTTGGTAATCCATGGCTACTTAAGCATGAATAAATAAAAACAAAAATACTTTTCAGGACTCAGTAACTTTGAATGGAATTAAAATAATGTTCATTTTTAGCACTGACAGTTTTTCTTGTGCTCTGAATAGGATACCTTGTCTCTGAAGGTGAACTCCTAAAACCGCCCCTGGTTATGTGCACCCTACTTTTGCGACCTCTTAAAGATCCACAGCGTAATGCAAATGTTCAATGAAAAGCACAGGCATACATACAGCATATATCAATTACTAAATCATTACTTATATTTTTTTAAGGATTAGTTAGACAATTTGGGAAACATGCTTATTTGCTGTTTTGCTAACAGATGAGAAAGTTGACACCAGTCTCAATTTAGACACGAGAGTGGTGTCGATCTTCTCATCCCACACTTGGCAAGAAAATCAATAAATGTATTTCCCAATATATCAATATGTTCCCCTTAAAATAAAGTTGCTTTTTAAAAATATGTCGTTGAACGTGCTGGTGCACTGTGCAGGATTGCTTAGTGAGGACATTAGATGTTCACATTTCCCATCATAATTGTATTTTCTCTTGAGCATGCAAGTCCATAATACCCCAATTAAAGATTTGTGCCCATAAATAAAATATCAAGAACCATTCAAATTGATGTTGCATCCTCTAATGTAAATAATTGGCAAAAAAAAGCACATATTATATTTCTGCTGCAAGTTTCATTCAAATCGTTCTCTTCCCTGGGGAACAATTTATTCAGTATACCATATAGGGGTACTAATAGTGTTGCAAGCAGGAGGAATGAGTCATGCCTAATGGCTGGAAGTCAGTATGAAGAGATAAAAACCTCATGATTTTTCATGTGGTTGTTACAACAAATGGCTGTTTTATAAATGTAACTCAAAGCTCTAAATGAGCAGCCATAATCAGTCAAAACCAGGCTCTTTTATTTATTTTTTTTATAAATCATTATTCCCTGATTATTGTAGCAGATAGTATCTACCCCTCCAGAGGAAGGCACTATGAATGGTTTGAATGACCTTGGATTTTCATCAACTGGATTTGACTGATGGCTGGATAATAAACGTGCCGGTACATTCCCTACAACACAAGTCATCCTCCTGGTTGAGAAGTTTTGGGGGGTAGCAGTGCAAAGCACATTTCCCTCTTTGTCTTCACATCGTCATGAGCACACAGTCCATCCTGTCCTCCTCCTGTGTACAGCATATGAAGAGAATCGGTATTGTGTTGTTTTCTCACATCTGAAGTCACAGAGGCAGAAATCTCTGCTCAGACAGGCCTGCAGACACACACCGTCCCCTCTGTTTATCTCCAGGTAAGTGCCCCAGGTACCACAGGAAAGAGTTTATTTGGCGTTACCTTTTTTTTATTAACCTTAAATTTCTTCTGTTAAAGTGTGCTGTCCTTTGTTTGTGACCCAGCAGGCTCCCGCTGTGTGCTAAAGGTAGAGATAGCCCACCCAGTAGACGATGTTGAACAGCAAGAAGGAGGTGGGGAAAAACACTCGAGAGTACGCGTCCAGTTCAAGTAAATCTATGTGGACGCGTCCTTTTCTCCACGCGCCTCCTTTGCACTCCTCGAAGCAGCAGAAGAAGCTCTGGCAGTCTTTTCCGTCCAGACACTCGTAGACACAGGCGTCCTCAAAGTCCTGCCAGTACATGGAGTTGTTTAAAGCGATGACGGTGTGCGGAGGTCTCACGTCCAGGACAGAATAGTTCTGAGAAGAAGAGACAATCGCACAGAGACACAGACTCATCATATTAGAAGGTTGTCTGGTAAAAACTATTTGTTTTACTTGGGCTGTTTTCCCATTACAGACCATGTTTTTAAACTGAACTTAAACAGTAAAACGAACATTTTGAATCACAAATATCATATCTTTGCACAAATATCATATCTTTGTTTTGTCTGCAGCTTATGTTTTATTTAGCCAAGCCACATAATTGATTTTTACCCAACACCTAAAACAAATGACATTAAAAGGGCACACCAGTGATTCACTATTGAACTTCCACAGAGTTGGGAGACTCATGAGAGGCAGATAAAAAAAAAAAAGAAAAGATGTCATTATCAAGACTTTTTATCTCAGACTTGAAGAAGCTCCTTTAATGACAGAAGACAGTACGGAGCTGTTTTCACAGGCTGAGTAGTACTCCTCATTACTACTATTAAGTAGTAATGAGGAGGTTCATTAAAAAGCTATAGGCTAAATAAAATACAGGTGATACCAGTGAAAACTGTAAATAAAAATCCAGACTACACTTCCTGATAAATAATAAGGGGAATAAACTAATTGTCAATAAAATCTATGCAGTATTAATACATAAACTGCTTGAAAAAATATCTTAGCCACCTTTATTTTATGTAGTTTAATGGTGTTTTAGGCATAAAAACAGTAAAAATAAGGTAATTTAGAGACAAAGTAATACTACTATCCAAACTGCAGTCCCCTGTGTATTAATACAAGGGAAGTTAGAGATTTTGTCTGTCTAATATTAAAGATAAGGACTTTGGTTTTGTGCTCCGAACATGAGATGACAGTCTGCACTCTCCTCTCTTCCCTCAGTTGTTGACAGTCTAGAAAAGGCCTGTCTGTCTTGGAAACTTGTTCAGACTGATGCAGCGTCCCTTAAAATAGTAACAGTCTTATCAGAAGAGCTTATAAAGGGCAGCATCACATCATCTCAACCCTGAAAGTTTTTTTTTTCCACTTCCGTCTTGTAATAACAAAAGCAAAGCGCTATCAGAGAGAAGCTACTTTTTCTAACAAGTGACAGTAATCCTGTACGTACAGGCGTCACCTCAATCTACATTTAATCATTTTCTCATGAGTTCACCCTGAGGTAATTCTGAAGAATACTGCTGCGAGAATATTTTATATGTTTGTGTATAAATAAAACTGATTCCAGGCCAACTTACCGATCGTTTAGGCTGCATGCAGCTCGGTCTTCGAGCGCTGTACGAATAGTAATTTAATGTTGCATACTCCATCAGGGCGGCAAAGACAAACAGGAAGCAGACAGTGACAAAAAGGTCCATGGCCGTGACGTAAGACACTCTGGGTAGTGAAGTCCGGGCCACAGAGCTGAGAGTCGTCATAGTCAGCACTGTGGTTATACCTGAGAGGCCAAAAAAAAAGTTCATTGTTGGTACTGCTCACAGACAGTAAAGGAAATCCACAAGTTTTCAGTTTGGTGGTGACATAAGTGATTAGATTGTGACAGACTGAAAGCATTGACAGATCCTTGCAGCATTTGCCAAAAGATCATTAATGAACACTTCAGTTTTATACAGTCTTGGATTAGTCTTTGAGAAGAGAAAGCAGAGTGATGATGATAGAAGACTTTTGGACAATCACAGAATATTTGTCATGCTCTGACCTGCACCAAATAATTCCATCACAATTTGCTCTGAAACGAGACACGGTGAAAGCTTCAAATCCAGAGAGACACTTGGACTCAATACATACTGTATGAAAGGGTCAGAGCACAGAGACGTGAACTGTGAACTATATCTTAAGCTTACAAAAAAACACCCAACCCATCATAGAAAAAGTCTGATATCTGCCTAATCATTACAAGACATACATCGGGGAAGAGAGAGTTTAAGAGTTATATTACACTAAACTGTAACTTTGGAGTTTACCTATTCATTCACCTATTCATTGGATAAAACTGAGCATGAATGACTGCACCTTTTCCACTGGAGTCAGGCTGGGAAGGGATCACTTCATGGCCAGTATGAACGGGAGGACTGATCACAGCGACCAATAACGTAATGTGTTACTATTATACAATATAGAGATATAGCACATATACATTTTCTTGTGGCTCTTGAAGGCTACCTGCATTTATATTCAAATAATTTTCTCCTCTTCGAGAATGGATAGATGGATGGATGTTTGGCCACCTGACAAATGAAAGTAAAATTTCCTTTTAGCTCTGTTTTTGTCTCCACCAACTCCCGAAGGAAATACTTGCCTCTTTAGCTGCTAAATGCTCTGCTAAGTTCACCAGCTAGTCGCTTTGTCTGTTTGGTGCTGAGCAGATAGTGAACAGTGAGTAATAAACAGATTGTTAACTGCTGAAGTAAAACAGTATAAGTATAAAAGAAACAAACTAAAAAAGCTGAAAGATGCTAAAGTGCCCGAAGAGCTGAGAAGAACTTTAAAATCGTGTGATAATCCTCTGTGGGTTGATCGTTTGATCCATTATTAATAATAACAATATTGATAGATTTCCTGGATTTGCTGCACATAAAAGCATCTAGCATCTCCTTTTTGTTCAGTAATCTTATTTAAAGTAAAAGTGACCGAATCTTTATTTGAACAGCGTCACTTGGCTGCTAAGTCAGAAGCTAAAATGTTCATTTTCACTAACAGCAGACGTTGTCGGTGTCGCTCCGACTGACAGACATGCCTATTCCTCAAGCGTTCCTGTATGATTTCATTATTTCCTCGCTCCCACCCCCTCCTCCGTGAGCATTACAGAGATGCCTATAAGAAAAAGAAAACATCTGTGACTGTTTCACTAGGGGTTCCCATGGTAACAAGCTGGCCCCATCTATTTCAGGCGGACATCTCACACTTTTCCTTTAGCCTCTGCTTGCCACAGTGATTGCACTTACCTGCCTTCTGCTGACGCTGTGGCACAGATTCAAGTTCTTTTTTTCGCTTTAAACGATAGCAGGAAAACTCTCAAACACATTTATCTTTACTGACAGCTTAATGTGGAGGAAATTGTAAAGTTCAATATATAATGTGTCAAACATAAATGCTTCAAGGGCCCAGTGCATGTGAGCCTTTTCCTAAAAAGTTAAGCATGTAAAAGTGTGTGAATACTTGCTACTGAGCAAAGTTGGTGCTGTAACTACCTGAGCTGAGAGGTTTGCTGCCCTGGACTGACTCACCCCAATCCCTTCCTGCACCTAAAGGGCTTTATCTTTACTCCCACACTGGCTTGGCCTCTACAGTCAGCCTACATCTAAGATCCATTAATTATCCTCATTCTTTCAGCTGATTTCCACACAATCGATCCAGATGCTTTGAAACAAAGATGACAGATTAATTGCAATCGTTATTCATTTTGTCCCTTTCATCAGTCGTGAATGTAAAGTATCGAACACACAGGCTCTGATACAACAGCAGGGAGGAGTGTGACGCTGTATTGTTTAAAAGAGGCACCCTAACACACTTATTACTTTATATTTTTGTCATATCAGTCTGAAAAGTTTGTAATTCTGTACTCAAACTAGTATTATTTTGTCCTTTTGAAATTGTAAGCCTGGGTAAACACAACCTCACTAAAAACGTGAATAATGGATTAAAGTATAAACATACAAAAAAGAACAAAAAAAAAGGATGAAATTAATTACCTTCACCAATATGTTCCACAGGACTGCACAACAACAAACAGAGTGCGTGTACAAAAGAGAGAAAAGAAAAATGGAAAAAGCAAATGGAGAAACTCAAGTTAAGCGACAGAAAAATATCCACGCAGTTCAGAGGACGCCACATGAAGCCGCATATTTAAAGCAAAACATGATTTAAAATGTGCAAATGGAAAGTAGAGCCTGAGACGATGCTCACAGCCTCCAATGATCTCTGTGGCTCAAGTTTAAAGCAATTCACAGCCACGTCCCATACATGAATCTGGACAGACAGAGCTGTTAAACTGCAGTGAGACCTCAGTACCTAAAGCCGTCCTGGCCGGCGTGGCGTCTTTTTTGATCCAGAAGGACACCCAGGAGAGGACGACGGTGAGGATGCAGGGGATGTAAGTCTGGATGGTGAAGTAGCCCATTCGTCTGCTCAGGTCAAAGTACACCGTCATCACCACATAGTCACCTGCGTGTGAAATGAACACAACTTCAGCCTCCAGTCAGTAAAAAAATAAACAAATAACCCAAAGAAATTAGGACTGTCAACTCCCTCATTTATCATTTATAAGCAGTATATATAGCTTTTAGGCTGTTATTGCTATAAAGGCTAAAATTCATTAAGAAAAAATGTATGCAAATAACGTTTCTAAATATATAAAAGCTGAGTCAGCTCTATGCAGATCACATACAGCTTCCTCTTAAGGTGGTATCTTATAAATGATTCCCCTCTTTAGCTTATAATAAGTTATAATTAAGATAAAATTGAATTGCACTAAAATAAAACTGTGGCAGTCAGTGAAGGAGATATTAATCTGCAGAAAGTTTTGTTTTTGATGCACACAAAATCCATATGTGATCAGTATCTGACCGCAAAGAGGTTTCAGTGACATATTTATAAGTTTTCATGACATCAAACCTCCTTTTTGCAGCCTATAACTATCTCTCTATATAGTCATTGTTCCCACACATACATACCCCTCAGTTTCATTTATGTCAGTGCTAAGCTAACATTTCCCACTACTTCTAGTCATATTAAAAGTGTTCATCTGGCTGAGGAAATTAGTTTGCGATAGCAATTATCATTGACTGACTTAATTTGATCGAAACAACGTGAGTATGTTTCGCTGCTTTCTGACAGAGTAGCTGCTCAAGGAGAGTTTTACCAAAGTGCTAAAATGAAGGATTACAATTTTAATTTAAATCATGTCAGAGATCTAAAGTAGAAAACTTCAAGTGAAAGAGGACATTTATTAGCAACTCTCTCAAACGGAGCGTGATGATTCAATCTTAAGTAATAAGGACAGCTTGCTCAGTGAGGCGCCTTGAAATATCAAATTAAAGAGGTTTGAAATAAGATTAAACACAGTGGATGGAAACAACAGAAGAAGAGGAGACAGACGCGTGTTTTTATGTGACATATACTTTCTATTTTTTTGCAAGCTCAGTATAAAAACAAGGAGATTACATAAGTGATGATAGGACAGGAAGTGGTCTGGTTAATGGATTTGGTTTTTTTTGTCTCGGTGATGCGACAAACGTGACTTGTTGCACAATCAGTGAAGGAACTACAGTGAACGGAAGGTGATTTCAGCCTCTGTATCTACAAAGTGAGTGTGCTATGTGAACTGAGGACCAACTGTATCTAAAGATGGACGGATATGTCCTGTAGTCGAGATTAGATCGAGATGTTTTGGCTTCACTTCTGGGGACTTATCATGTCATTCATCTTTACATCCAGTCTATGATACTGACAATAACATGAACACATTCCAACAAGCTCATCAGCAGCATGTTTGAAAATGTTAAACTTCCTACCTGCTGTGGTCTTTATTATGTCTGTAGTGTTTCTCAGGCCCATAAAATCAAACTGGTAGAGACGCCAGGACTTTTGGTCAGCCGCCTCCACAGAGTTCCTCCTCCACTTGTAAATCATCTCATCTCGTGGGTATCCATCTGCAATTACACAGAGCATGTGCGTGTGACCCTTGGCACTACATGGCACATCCTAATGATTGATACCCTGTGCAGACAGACCTAGGGCCACCCAGAGCAACATTTGTCTTGTGCTGGAGGCTGGCTAATGAAAAGACAGTCTGGAATGAAGACAGAGGCAGAAGGAAAGTAGATTAAATGAAAGCGTTGGTTCAATAATGTACTGAATCCATCTTGATGTTGTGCCTGACCTTCACATGATACGCACGCAGCCCAGGACTGCTTTTTACAATCGATCATGTGAGGTTAATGATGGGTTAACGATTGCATTTTTTTGCTTCGGTTTCGTGCTAGCCTGGATGTTTCCTGTCTTAAACAGACACATAATCATTTTAAGTTGAAAAGCTAACAAAATTATGATCTTGCCTGATAGCAATTTGATGTAATAGGCTTTCAATTAACAAAAACATTAACTGCGAGGGAAGATGTTCCCCAAACTACTAATTGTTTTCAAACACGCTTGATGAATGAATTCCATTAACATTTGCCACAGCTCTCTCATTTGCTATTAATGATGTCATTAAAGATTCAGCAATCGCTGCTCAATTCAATTCAAAATGCTCAGAAAATAAAAGCGTACTGTTGAAAATAACTCTTTCAACAAGTAAACTTTTATGAATGGCAACCCGGATTGGCAGTTTGAAGATATTTGCATAAAACATTAGTAATGGGCTCAAAGCACAATTCATGATGCACACATATAAATTCACCATCAGGCTTATTACACATTAGCATAAGAGTAAGACTTAGTACCTTTCAAAATAAGAGTGCTTTAGATGGAGACAGTTTTAAATTCACACTCTTCACGTCACACCATGAAGGTCATGGTAGTAGAGACTCTTCCTGCGTGAAGAGTATGAATTTAAAACTGGAGCAAGCAGAGACGGTACTTTATGGTTTACACAAAGGTAGTTATCCCTTAAATATTTCTGCTTTTACAGAGTGAAGCCCAGTAAATGTGATAAAGTACCTTGACTTTTTCAGGTATTAGACTGGTTAAGCCAGAAAGGGACATATATTTATTTTACCTATGGGTTCTGCATCACCGTATAAATACATCGGCCACCCCAAGCATCACTTTAAAGGACTACTGAGCCTTTGCACAAAAGAAGGTAATTGTAGAAGGAGCTAAATGATGTGTTGTAACTGACCTTTATTGTCGGAATGACTTTCACTCTGACTGCCTCTCCTCCTCCTCCTCTTTCTTCACTTAGTGCTTCTCCACATGCCTGACTGTGTTCCTTTAGCTGTGGATTATTATTAGCAGTAACTACATACATTTACTGCACTTGAGTACAAATCTGAGGTACTTAAACTTTTTTTTCCCTTAATATGACCTACTTCCAGTGTGGAAATATGCTTTGAATTTGCAATCAATTATTTCAGAGGGAAGGACTGTGTTTTTTTTTTTTTTTACCACTTTTCATTCATTTACCAGTTATAATTACTGCTTACATAAAAAGATAAATAAAATAAGAAAATTAAACTACCTACTTGAGATAATTACACCTGAAATAATTAACAACTTACAGTAAACGGAATCATTTTAGGTAAATTGGAGTATTGGTTGGACAAAACAAGTCACCTGAAGATTAAGCTCTGAGAAACTGTGAAGGACATTTCTCACAATTTTCTTACTTTTTACAGACAAAACAATAAAATAATCGAGAAAAGGTGTGTTTAGTTTTTGTCACTTTATGGTCAGCTGTGGTTATTCATTGAAACAAAACTGCTTGCTCTGTCTCATCTTCGACTGATTTCTCTTTTTATCGTTTAACTGGTGTAAATCAAGTCTGTAATTCTGTAAATCTGGTTCTTTTTGGTCGACACAGATAATAATATTTATTTTGTTTTGCTGTTATGGTGCATAAAAGTGTGACTGGAGTTGCTGCACTGGACTAATCTGGATGTTTGACCACTTTAAAAAAAAAATAGGTCAGTGTCTCAGTTTGTCAATTTTAACAGAAAAATCCACTAAGAAAGGATCACACTATATAACTACATAAGATATATTAATTTCTAACCGTTATTAAAAGGTCTGACCATCCGACTATATCTAAAAAAGTCAGCAGCCTTCTGTCCAAAAAATGGACTGTGATGGAGATCAAGTCTCTAACATGGAAGCACTAAGCTGAGATGAGGTAAAATGCACTTTTTTAACAAATTTACCTTAAGGTTGATGAACCTGACTTTAGCAATGACTTTTAAAAGACAAAAAACTGCAGCGAAATTTTATATTTACTGTAAACCTTCTGATTTTTTGCATCACTAAAGCAGCAACAACAACAAACATTAGCAGAAAAACATTAGCAGACACTGGAATTTGTCCCTCTGACCACCCAGAGAAAACAAATCTAATAGTTACTTTGCTTTTATCTCAGTTTTGGGTCTCTACCACAACACTGAAGTTGTTACACGCTTCTGTCTGCTATTTGGTGCAGCACAAAAGTACACAGAGTCTGACATCGCAGAAAACATCTGTCTGTGGTGGCTGGAAACAAGGTTAATTAAAATGATAAAATGCTTTGCAGAATTGAGGGACTGCAGACTTGGAAAGAAAAATTCTGTATTCATCAGTATAAGCAGCCCCTTCTCCAGTATACACTGTGACTTAATCCATTGTTGAAATAAAAGTAATGGTTCTTTTAGATTTTCTGTGAAGGATTTTTTTCAAAATGAGCAATCTCCTCAATGAGATATCCTTCATTTGCATTTATTTAGAACTTCTTGTGTTTTTTCCAGGTCAAGAGTTCAGGCTTTAAATACTGTCTTAGCTGTCTGTCTACTCGACTATGCTTCATATTTGCATTACACTCTGCTGATTATTCCAGTTCCCCAGAGGCATGATGGCTTTAAAGATAAGCAAATCTGACTTAATCAGAAAACAGAGATGTCGTCATGGAAACCAATATAATGTCTGATGATTTTCTTAGGTAAGGAAATGGGTCTGATGTATCTCAGCAGGACGGGTGGGCAGACATGGCAGTCCAGTGAGCAGGTTTTAAGCTCTAATAGGCTGCACAGGGTGCAAGGTCTTATTGCATTAAACCGGTCTGTGATCTTGATAATAGATCTGTGCGAGGCCACTGTGGATCCACAGCGGACAATTTTCAGCACCCTGCTCCATTCCTACGAGCATCATCAGCTTTACTGGATGTCCTGATAGATGGACTGACAACACATTTCACATCCAAACAATAAACTGTGTGAATTTTACACTGCTGTTGAGCAGATAAGCACATTTCCCCCCCGACAGAGCTCACTTGTTGACCTGCATGAAGGCAGCTAACTTGGACCAAAATATATTACACAGTCTTTGTAATACAGATTAGGAAACTTATTATATAGGGTTATGTAATTGTATAGTTTTTGCTACTGCTACTCGTGGTTATGCGGTTTAGCACTTCAGTGTACTGCAAGTGCTTCAGTGCACTTCTACTTCAGTTTACTCATCTTTCTCTTCGTTCTGTAGACGTCTGTATCAGCTTGTGATAAGTCAGACTGTTCAAATGTTGCCATAGCTACCTGCAAACCAGCTTGAATGGGAGAGGTTTCTGTGACCATTAACACAACAGAAACAAATCTTTTAACTCTCAGTGTATACAGGGATGTGTAACATAAAGAACAGATCATTAATCACTTCCTTTCCCTGATGGCGCACTTAACTTATGTAACTGAAAAGCCGACACATATGTGAATGTTTCTGAATTGTCCTTCAGTCCCTTATTGCCCTCCACCACTACTTGTACAGATTTTTAAAAAGTCAATGTGTTTTTCATCAGCGCTTCTAAAAGCATATTTTCTTGTGAGTGGTCACTTCAAAATGATTCAGCATTTCTACCTTTCCTCACACATGCAGCTCACAGGTGGGACAACAGTGATGGACGCTGACATCAGCTCATGTTCGTAAATCAGCATATTCACCTGAAACCCATCAGATGAAATATGATTTTCTGTTGCACAATAAACTCCAAAACAAATGTTTTAGTACTCACAGCTGGAGAAGATGAGCGGACAAGAGTGTTCATCCATTGGGAAGTTGTGCAGCTGCAGCTGGCATTCTGCATTTATTGTCAGTCTGAAAAGAAAAACAATACAATCAGCTTGTGATAGATGTGATAGACAAATGATTTAATGGGCAATCAAATCACACAAATACATTTTTGTTGTTGAGGCTTTCAATGTCTCACATTTATAAAAGTCATTTGATATATATTACTTTTTTTTCTTTTAAATGGGACAGGAATGAGATGTGCATTAGTGCATGTTCATTTTGATAAAAAAAAAACTACCGCTCAGCCTCGAGAGGGTCAGCAATTTTTAACTAGTAGTCATCAATCAATCTACAATCTAACTATTTTACTATCTGATTCTTCAAAACACGATCAGATTTTAGCTCAGTTGAAGTGCAGTTTATACTGATAAGGTTTTTAATTGATTAGCTGAGAGTGTTAAAGGTGCCTTGTGTATTTTTCTTCACCACTAGTAGAACTATAAAGCAATGTTTTGATTTAAGTCCATGTTTTGTTTGTATGTTGTACATGTGGATGATGATGCACGTGCTCACACAGACATTCCTGTTTTCATTATTCTATGGATCCACTGAATTGGCAGTAATGCAGAAGGTTATAATGCGCCACAATAACTCCAAGAAGATGATTGCGAGTGTGTAAACAGGAACGCAAACTATGCAGGTTTACATTTAAAAAAAAAAAAAAAAAAAGCTCCCACACAAAGACTTTCAGAGGAAAGTTCACCAGGCTTCAAGGACTCGCACTTTAAATGTGTACTGAAGTTCATCCACAGGGAACCTTTAATCCGCGACTATTCTTTTAATTGATAATTCTGGTGTGAGGGTTATTCTGTTTTTTTTTTTTTTTTTTTATCACCGTGGGTAACCTTGGACTCTTGGGAAAATATGATGAATGTTTTTCAGTATTTCTTCACATTCTCTTGTACAGACCAAAGAAAGGAATATAATTGTTATTTGCAGCGCTAATGCACTAAACATTAATATCCTGAATTGAATGTGGTAGTTCAGGTATCTAGAGCTATACACTTAGTAGAAAATATTTGATATTTTCCAAGTACACATCATTGTTTCTTGTTAACATATGAGTCAGCAATAATGGACAACTGGAGGTGGATTTTTATTACTTTTATCAGCCTCCACTGGCAACGAAGGAATTACAGTATCGACGGGCCTTTGACAGCCTTCAGTAGCTCGTAATTCAAAAACTGATAACAGACAAACTGATGAGTGACCAGCTGTACTCACTCTGTGGATTGAGAAACACTGGTGTGGGGACACAATGAGATGATGTATGTCTTGATTATCCCCACCTCTGTGCTACCGGGTGTATTTCTACGCTGATGCTGCATCGACAGACCTATGGCACACGCAGTCCTCTTATAAAACAGCCCACTGCAATTATCATGTGTAGATTGTGGGGAAATTTGTCTGTGATGTGGCTAAAGGCCAGCAGTCCATTAAGACCAGACAAACCTGTGGATGTAATTATGTAGTTAATATGTTGCTGACCTTCAATTATAAACCTGTTATAGGAAGCAGTTAGCATTTCTTATCTCGATGGGAAAAGAGGCTACAGAAAGCATTAAGAGTGCCCTGACCTCTTTAAACACAATGAAATAGACTGGTAGATTTCACACATCACACTGAAATAACAAGTTTCAAAATAAGCCTCATGCTTTAATAAATCCAGGATCCATGTTCCCATGAAACTACAGTAAAATCCACGCGGCTGAGACAGCGACCAAAACAACATGAAAGAAAGTGCGTTGAAAGCAGGGTCCTGTTGGTTTATGGGATGTGCTGCAATTTTCCAAAATGATTTCATCCCCTAAGATGGAGAGTGCAAGATAAAGATCAAAATAAGAGACAAGGAAGAAGTAAATTTGTACATGATATATGTAATGTGGACAAAGAGTGGGCAGGTTAGAGAAGAAAAAAGTACAGACAAAAAAAAGAAAATCTTCGTAATGTGATTCTGGTATGATCTTTAAACCTCATTAAAGCATGGAACTGGGACAATACCATGCATGTGGGAGAGGCATGGATATCACAAAATGTCATCTCTGTTTACTGCAGCCAAGCCAATGCACAATTAATACCCAATGACATTTCATTGTCTTTCTCTCATGCCATCAACGGATATTACTCCTAAAAGTTTGCACGCTCCTGAATACTCAATATCAATAGAGCTGCATGAGGGAAAATCTAGCTGGGCTTTGTTTGTGACTTGACTTGCTTGTAGAAATTGGTGCTACTTTTTTTTGTTCGGGCGGAAATGTGCTAGCTCTGTGTGGATTGGTACATTTCCCTCGGTCCAACATGACTGGCATGATTTTGAAAAAAAAAAAAACAAAGCTTCCGAACAATGCTCTCTACTGAAACACAAAAAAACATCTTTAAACATTATCAATTAAAAATCTGGAGACGTCTCACAACATAAGGACAGTGCTAAAAAAGATTGAGGACAGTTGAGGGATGCTTATTACTGAAGGAGCAGTTTATATTAATGTAGAGTGCTCCAATTACAAAGAGAGCTTTGGGGCACGGGGGTGGCTGCCTTAGTAAATTGGTCTTAAAGCTCAAGCAGGCAATTTGCACTTACAATTGGTAATGGACAGGGGCTAATTGCTTTTTCTGCTCTTTTTGGGGAATGTTTGCAGCACAAATTGTTTTGAATTTCTGAGTGAATAAGACTGCTGCCGTCTGAAACAATATAAACTGATTGGTTGATTGATAAACCTCAAAGACCAAATGTGCTTGCATCAGCTTCTGAAATACGAGGATTTGCTGCTTTTTTGTGATTTATTTGATTGTAATCTGAATATTTGTGTGTGGACAAAACATGCAAACACCAAAAGACAGGCAAATATTGCATCCTAAATCCTAACACTTGATTTTTCATTCCTACATATGCAGTTTGACTTGCAAACTAGTGACAGTGTACTCCAACTAAGTTCTGTTTACAGTTGTAGTGCTATTCATTAAATACATTACTTTACAATTATAATATTTTCCCTTTAAAATGAACCGGGTTATGCAGAAAGCCAATTCTGCATGAGCTTGGACTTCGTATTACATTTCTTTACTCTACTCAGGTTGCTCAGGTTTTATTTTACCAGGAATGAAGTTGCCAAAAAAACAAAACAAAAACCTACTTTTCTGTGATTACCTTAAGGTGTAAAGTATCTTCCCGTCGTTCCATATTCTGAGCAGCTGGTTTGGCATTGTAATCCAGTGGGAGTCTGCGTTCTTGGAGTTTCTGAAGATGGTATCCGGTAGCCATATGAGTCCGACCATGTTGCTGTTCAGAGTCAGTTTTTTCATCGTGCTGTTGTATCTGAGCCGGCTGTCTGTCCATGTCTGGGCAAAGATGATGTCAATCTGATATTCCTAAAAACAAACAAAAAAAAAAAAAACAGAAGATATGTCAGTGGATATATATGTAGTGTAGTGTCATTTGATGCCAGTTCATTTAAAAAACATTACCAGCTCTGGTTCATGTCCTTAGTGAAACGGGAGGGGGGGGGGAAGAGCATCTTCACCTGCTACTCCAGAGTATTGATTTTCCTTTTAAATGACACTGAATAGAGGGATTATGTGTTTCTGCAACACATCTCTGCACGCCATCTATCATTCATCACTTTCACCAGCTGGAGCATTTATCATTTTACTTGTTCACTGGCCCGTATGTCGAGCACAGGCCTCACCTCGCACCTCTCAGTGATTTGTTTAACTCCCCATTGTGCTGACAGCAAACTTGCCAAGGCTGCAGTGCGTTTGGGACTCAGCCTCTGGTTTTAAGCTACTGTCAGCACCTCCACAGCAACTCAATTTTTCACTGATATTTGTTTGATACGGACTCGAAAATCATCATTTATTACATTTGAAATGATGTATGGAAAATAATATGTCACGGTTAATGTAAAGTTAATGCAGTTGTCAAGTTGCATCACAGCCCTGGAGAGTGTGCAGTCTGTCAGGTGATGCTTTTATCAGCCATGTTTGACAAGTGAATGTGTGACATTTGACAGGAAATATATCAAATCTAATTATACATTCACCAGCTCTATTTTTTGTTATGGCTTTACTTACAATCACATTATGATTAACACAGTTGGGCCGTGACTAATTATACAAACTGAAGTCCTGAAGTACAGTGATTTGAGCTAAATAATAACGTGTGCTTCCAATGGAAATGCTAGCATCATGACGTTTAACATACAATGTTTACCGTATTCATTTTCTACATTTAGCATTTAACATTTTTCAATTAGCACTAAACTATAGGAGAGGCTGATGGGGATGGCATTAATTTGGTATTTGTACTGGACACACTGAAATTTTGACATAGCAATGAGACTAGATGAAAGGTTAAGGACTCATCAAAATAATTTAAACTAATCTTGAGGGCGGCATTAATGTATGTACCAAATTTCATGGATAAACATTAAATAGTTGTTGAGACATTTAAAAAAAAAACCTCATGGTAGCCCAACAGGAAAAGTCAAAGCATCACCAAAGTCAGTAGGTTTCATCTTCTGTGAGCCATGAATATCTCTACAAAATATCATGTCAGTCCACCCACTAGATATTTCAGCCTGGCATCTTTAGAGGCGTGACGTTAGTGTGGCTAACATCGTTTCTGAAATAAATCAACTCTGTTTTCAAATACTCTATAGCTCAAAGACCCTCCACAGAGGTTAACAGCATACATGTAGCTCATTAAAGTGTCCCGTTGCTTTGCAGAAACCTTTGGCTTCCTTATCCAGGCTGCAGTCGCTTAGAAATCTGAGGGAAATCCATCCAACTCACTGAGCTGCTTTTTCTCTCTCTGACGGGGGTTATGTGCTTGAGCACAGCGCTCAGCACAGCGAATTCAGGAAGAGCAAGAAAAAGTACAGACAGCAGATACATATGTGTTTGGAAACCTTGAGGGTTTTACAAGCCTCTGTGCTGAAGCTCTGTAGTGACTCTGTGCTGTATGAGGAGACATGGAGGAAGATCCAGGCTTTATTTCAGGCATGTTTCTTGTCAATAAACAGGCAGTCAGCAACTTTGAGACAGGCAGAACCAGAATAATAAATCTGAATTGGCAGAAGGACCTGAACACAGGTGGCAGGTGAGGTGTGGGTTTACAGGTACGTGGGCATGACTGGACCACTGTATCAGGAGTACGCCTCAGATGATCTGGCAAATGGGGAAGTGGATGGTAAACAAATACCACCAGAGCTTAACAAAGCAATGAGGAGAAGCAGGGACGGGTGACTGACAGGAGCTGAGAACTGCAGAGTTAAGAGTAATGCAGAGTTAACTGCAAAGTTAAAAATGAATGCATGACCAAGAAGAAAGAGGAAGGTCTGAAAGTGAAGGGGGACCATGACAGGACCGCAAAGTTTCTTAACTCTAGTGTTTCTGATGGAACAGGATCATAAATACAAACATGTCACACAACAGTTGCATACATTCACTTGTGTATCAAACTGATGTTTTACCCTCAAAACAAATGCCCTTTGTTTCACTTTCTGTAGTTTATCTATTCTAGGATTAGTAATTCAAACTGGTTTAGTTTTTGCATTGCCGATTTTGGAAAATACATATTTACTTTCTTGCTGAGAGTCAGATGAGAAGGTCATGTCTGTATTGTAAATATGAAGCCACAGCAAACAGCCACTTAGCTTAGCTTAGCATAATTACTGGAAATAGAAATCATGGTTCTGTTCAAAGGTAAAAATGGGGCCTGATAGTGGCTCACCAATAAACACATTATAATCAGATGTGGTTTTAAAGGAATTAGGTGCCTGACTATTTCTTGTCACTTGTAATTTGTTGTCCTTATGAGCTTGCTAGGCAACAAGTTATAATTATTACTTTTACTTTCACTTTTACTTCTTTCACTTGTTTCAATGTTAAGCTAACCTACCCATAAATTAATCTGCCCTGTGTTAAATCCTGCCCTTGCAAAATTGCCAAGATATCAGAAAATAGTTTTAAGATATTATTTGGCCTTAGAGATGCTTGATGTCTATATCAAGTTCATTCAGTCATGAACAAAAACAAATCTATGCACTTAACTGCTGTTGGACCTGACGGACCATATCAGGGAAGCTGGGTATGTGTCTTTTTTTCTCTCATATATGATGTTTTTATTATTTATTAAATCGTGTTGTAGTGTTTACATGAAAAAGATGGGAGGGCCTGTACAGTTGTGTCAGTTCCTGGTACACCTCGAGGTGTAAAGTATTAGCGAAACAGTGAAAAGCCAATACATAACTCCCAGGAGTAAATGTACACTCTCATACATATATCCAAGTATAGCTGTACTTAATGTGTACTTAATGTAGGCACATGATTTGACACTGAAAGCATGCAATCAATTGGGAACTTTATGTTTTACCCTGTCAGCTAGCATTACATAAGCTACTTATGTCAAATGGTTCATGCAGTTGTTCTGTTGTGGATTGTAAAAATACAAAACTCTGACTTGATTCTTTAATTTGTCTTTAAATGTACCAGCGCAAAAAAAAAAAAACAAAAAAAAAAAAAAAAACATTTCTGCTGTCTTGCATTAATTGGAAACTAGATGCAATTTAATGAGGCGAACAATTGCTCCAGTAACTGTGTATAGGATAATATATGGCTACTCGCTGTACATATGTGATGATACGATGTCTGTGTTGCGACAACAGGAGTTAAACAGGAGAGAAATTATGCAAAAACCATGATTAGCCCCGTAGTTTGTAATCTGACTGGCTTGACAGTGATGCCAACTGCTGCACAAGCTCAGACAAAAGCCAAAAATCTCCTCAGCAACAGTCTGAGGGTCCTCTTTAGCAACAATACAGATAGAGATGTACACTACAAAGAAATTAATAAGAGTCTGCCCTCCTCCAGCAGCCCACAGCTTTTTTATACTGCTGCCACCGCCTGAAATGCATTTGACCTTTTACCCATTCTCTCCACCAGTTTGAATAGCTCACCAATTAGAATGAACTCTATAATCAAGAGAAGCACTGGGTGTTTCTGACCTTTAATTGTATGGAACTCGGTGGATTTGAAATAAGTGAACATTATCCAGGATTTAATGACCGGTGGAGGAAAAGTGCTGCAAATCAAATAAATAGAGCTAATATGAACCGAACCATTCACATCTGGAAATCGTGAGCTGCAGAGGGAGGTTGAGAGGTAAATCTCTAATAACAGACTGAAAATTTCCAGATCTGTAATCTCTTATAGAGCTTCACATTAGGGGGAAATTATAACTATGCTGAAGGAGTATCGATCTCATTTCCCCTCCCCGCTGCTTGCAGCTGCTTTCAGCCACTACAGTGGGCTTTGCTGTGAAGAAAATGGGTCTTTCACCTCAACTGCCTCAGAGGAGCTGCTATATTAAGGCTGTTGATACAGAGGTGCTTTATATACTCGCAGTAAAGTCAAAGATTCTGCTGTAAAGTTGGACAAGAAACATAATAAATTCTTTCAAACCGAAGTACAGAACAATAAATCCCCTGAGACATGCAGACCTGACAGATGCTTAATACTGCATGGAAATAATGGAAATACCAACTGGGTTGTTTGTTTTAGTGGTGGGATATTGAGACATACAGTTTATGTACGTGTTTAAGTATGTGTTTGCATACTTTTGTGAGTGTGGCTGTTTTTTCCTGGTTTCCAGTTAAGAAAAAGTTCGATGCTCTGGCATTTAAAAAGTTTAGACAATGGTGCTTCTCCCTGTGTGACAACAATTTTGGGACAGCTCAAAATCACTATTTCAAAGTGACAGCTCCTCCGTGAGCACAGAAAAGACAATGTGGTTTTGTGTTTAGGTCCCAACCTCAATGCCAGTCCGACACCTTCAGGATGATTTAGGATGTCAACTGGCAGCCAGGCCTTATCACCAACATCAGTTTCCATCCTCACTAATGCTCCTGTGACTGAATGGGAGCAAATCCCTGCAGCCAGGTTCAAAATCTTGTGGAAAGCCTGAGACCTGAAGAGCGGCGGCTGCAGTGAAATCGTATAATGTAATATACAGTGCAACCGTCCACATGAGAATGCATGTCCAAATCTGAACTTGGCAAGTTGATTTTAGACTGAAAGCACTGAAAACCAATGATCAAATTTTTAACTAAAGGTAAAAAAGTCAACTCTGACTATAGCTACTTTTTCAATTTTATAAATATTATATTATTATATTACATGATCAATATTATAACTGATATTTTTCCTTCAATAAAGCAGTTTACCTACTATTCTGCTAAATATTTACAGCTTCTGTCCTACTACAGTTCAACTACTTTACATGTAACACGCACGTTTTAATGTCTTTGCTCATCCTAGTCACAGAACATTATAGCAGGTTGGTTCAAAAGTAGTTAAGCTGTTGAGCAGTGAACAGAAACATGTCGCGCCCGTTCTTATCACCCTTAAAATTAGAGTATGTTTTGTAGTTTGGTGATTTTGTTATGCTAAATATTTATAGCTTGACATTTGGTTATTCTGCGTTGCTCTGTGTACAATGACGCAGTGATTTGACTGACAGTTCCTCAGTGGTGCTGTCAGTCTGAAAAATGGCCCATTGGTCGCTTGTGGCCACACCCCAATCAGTAACGTCACACCGGGTGGTTCTCTTTAACTGGTTCTCTTCTCGGCCTAATGCGATTGTGGCTTTACTTTTTGAAGAACCTGTGTGCAAAGTGAAATATTTAATTCCTTCATTCATCATTCACTCATGCCTAAAATATGCTAAGTTGGGTCAGGCTGAGCAGCTTTACTCTTATAATGGAATATTTCACCATCAATTTTTAAATCGTGGACAAATGGGAATATTACTCATTATTGAAAATCCGCACATGGCTTAATGTCGACTCTGATATGTGGGGAATTACTCTGCCACGGTTTACACAGTTTAAAATGACCGGAATACAAATCAGACAGCACCCGGGCCGACTAATAGCTCAGGGTGGAATAAACAGCTGGAATGTGAAGCAGCCACCTACCATGATGACAGCGCTGCTCTGTGGTGCAGCTTTTCATTTCTGTGAAAAGAGAGCGGAGGCATATGCCGCTGACCTTCCTGTCCCCTTATGCAAATAAGGAATTATTCATGACTTTTGGGGGATTTTGCAGATGGACCTTTGTGCACACTATGTAGCTGCATAGGATACCCCTTATCAGAACCACATTAGGTGTATGCAGGGTGCAGGCACACTATTAAAATAACATCCCCTTACTAATACTTATACCTAAGCATGGAATTATATGCCTAAAAATGGTACCTGTCTTTCATGCTTTTCGAAAGACAGGTGCATCGGTGAAAACATACAAAACAGAAACAAGCTTTTTAACTCTCTTTTCTTGTATTCATTTTTTTTTCTTAAACTAGGGCAACGCATACCGTGGGGCTTAAGCTCCGCAGTGTCAAGGTGGCATTTTGTGATTTTGCAGCAAAAGGCATACACCACATACTGCATCTGTCCTGTGCTTTGAGACATCTTGTCATGTTCCTTTGTTGGCTTGAAGTCTCTCCTTGTGTTCTCATTAGAGGCAGCTAAAGGTCACTTGGAACAAGGAGACAAACTTCCATCCTCCACCTGGTCTGCTTGGGGTTTTTTATCGAGTGCACAGATACAGCGAGTTAGGGCTGGAAATCTCTGCAGCTCACATTGTGACTGGGAGCGCTACGATGCAACAAAACCCAGGTACATGATGAGCAGGTTTTTTGTGAAGGAAGATGTAATTTGGTCTTTATTCAGATTTTTCCATCTGCTTTGTAAAATACAAAATAAAAAACTAAATTACAGAGTAAGTGAGCCGTAGCTGTGAGTTACTTTCCTCCCACAATCTAACGACTTGGAGGTCAGGTGAACTGTAATCTGTAATTGCCCAAAGGGTGTACCCCACCTCCCACCCAGTGCATGCTGGGAAGGGCTCCAGCCTCCCTTGAACCTACAGAGAATTAGAAAGCACAAAAAATAAATGGATGGATGGATGTCGGAGTAGGATAATGTTAAACATGAAACCGTGTTATTGCTGTATATTATTCATATTTCACAGTTCAATTAATTTAATCAACTCCCAACAGAACAGTCCGACATAATCTGTTCTCTTCAACGTTGTACTTACTGTTTTGTACTCTGAATATTCATCAGCATATTACACATAACCATGGTGTTTGTAGAGAACTTTTCTCACTCGAGAAATTACATGTTGTCCAGCCCAAGAAAAACAAAATAAGTTAATTTGTTTATAAGTTTAATTTGGAAGGAGAAGGGAAACAAAAATCGAATTATGATAATATATGGACAATATATATAAACCTATCAGTACATTATGGTGGACAAACTATATAATGGAGACACTGCTTCTAAATGACCTCAACCATACATCTGAGATTTCTGTTCTGCAGTTTTTTGTTAATTATCTGCTGCTATATACGCCAACACAGACAAATACATCTACAGTGAACTAAGATCTGCAAATTTATCAGTCTAGCTCTCAAATTTGCAGCACTGCAATGTGAACCAGTGCAAATAAAGTACTCATCTTTCATGTCTGTTTTGAATCAGGAATCAAATCAGTATGCTATAGAAAGCAGTGCAGTGCAGATCAGCTTCTGTCTGTCTGCAACACTGGAAATCAGACCGAGGGTGCTGCTTACTGTGGCCATGCAGGTATGAAGAAAGTCATGAACACTGGTAAAACAGGGAAGATATTTTTGTTAGTTCATTACATGCTGATTGAACCACACAAGCAGTACATTAATATTCCACTGAGATCAGTTCTGTTTGTGGCGTTACCAACAGCCTCATTATATGATCCTCGTGCTGACGACTTCATTACCCAAATCTTCCAGCCAGAAAAAATTAAAAAATGAGATGCATCACCCGGGCTTATTATGTGAAAATATACTTTTCTTTCTGCATCCTGTAACTAAGTTGAACCAGCTGACCCACCTATCGAAAGAAAGATTTTTTATGAAGTGAATGAAAAGATTTCGAGGCAATTTTCTATCACAGCAGGTAGGAGCCACACAATTACGGTAGGCTGCAAATTTCACGAACATTACGAATTAATGTTGTGCTGGGAGCCAAAGAAAACCACAGTACCAAGGATGTTGCGGTAGACCTGCCAGCAGCTCGCTTACGCAGTGGGAAATGAACTGGCATGAATATTGTATTTCTCTGGGTATCCAGCGCTGTGATAGTCTGTGAGTGGGCAGCTCTCTCCACAGGGTGAGAATAGCATCAGGGACCCCACTGGCACCAGCATTCGTTTTGGCAGGGATTCCTGGACGACTGTAGGGTTGCCTTGGACACTGCATGACCCACAAATATAAAAATAGCTTCTTTATAATTACAAAGAGGCTGCCTTCTCCAACTTTACATATTGTTCATTGCTTATAAAAACATAGCTCCGCTTATTGTTTCTTCTGAATGGGTCATTCATGGTGCGCTTCACCGTCGCTGTGCCTAATGGAAAGTAAATGAGGGAGGAATAGACAAGTTTCCCATTTACAACAAGGAGCCGTGTGCAGCAGGGGGTAGAAAACACTTTGCCACAATGTTGTGATAGCTTAATAGGAGACATTTTCAGAGTGTGGAAATGAAGCAACTTGCTGGAAAGCAGTCGAGACGCTGTGCGTATTTGTATGCACCTCTTGTCCTTGCATTTCTAAAACTTCAGCACACACCTGTCTGAGCCTGTGCCAGCCCTGGTTAGCTAATATGACACAAGGAATTCAAGTGAGAAATTGGAGCTAGTACCTAGATAGTGGAGACTAGCAATGGGACTCATGGTCTGAATTAAAAGAATTACATTTTTTGGCCAGGTCATGTTATTGATGTAATTGATTCACTTTTTTTTTTTTTTTTTTTTAGTTTTTAAAGACTTCTCACCTTTTAATTAATTGAAATTCTATGCAAATGAAAAATGTGCAGGTGTGGTGGAGTGATTGAGGCTCAAACTAAATATTTTTTCCCTGTTTTGTTTCCTTGGTGCTTTACAAGTAAAATTTTGTTTTTTTTAAGGTTGGTCTTTGCCTTTCTAAAAGCAGTTGCAGGAAAATCTGAGTGTTATGAATATATTTACTTATATTAACCTTGAACACTGTTTGTCAGCTGTCCATCATGCATTTGTTAAATGACATATCACTCATATGGGAGGACTTTTGCCTTGGCCTTCATTTCCTGCCTTTAATTCATTTTATGCTCTCTCCCTCAATTTTGGATGAACTTGCCGTATTTTGGAAATCCATTCACACTACTGTAATATAAAATAACTAAGACACAATCACTTGAATAAATACAGAAAGAAATTAATACCTTAATTGAGAAATGACTAAACTTGACTCAGTATGTAATCTTATTTTATGAGTCCTCAGTCTATCCACTGCTCAGATTAAATGTTACTAAAAAAAACTAAATGTCGAACCAGTTTGTTTTAAATTGCTTTCAGAATTGATGTTCGAATCTGAACCAAGTATCTTTTTTGTCAAATGTTTAACACACTGTGTTTCTCAATGCACCACCAGCTATTCATGGAAGGAGAAAGGACACTTGGATAATGGCACATAATTCTTGGTCCTCATCTTCTACATGTAGTGCAGAGTTGTCTCAATGGACTCAATGAAAGCTCTTTTTTTACAGCAGTATATTTTTATTTTTTCGATCATGAGCACTTTCTTCACTCTGACACGCTTTAAAGATTGACGCACTTTCCTCAGCAGATTCAATAAACATCCAACTAAAAGCTGATCAGTGTCTCTCAGGCATATAGATAGTAACATTTAATTGCTTCCAAATCATTCATTGTAGTGCTTTAATATTCAAGTTATTATAATTGATGATTGGTCTTCTTGTCCAATCTGCTTATGTTAATTTCACTTAGCAGCTGCCACATATGAGTGTAATTTATTACTTAAATAGTTTTGCATTTTATATTGTTTTGGAACTTATGCAAATCTACTTACTTCTGCTTTAAGTAAAATTGTGAACACAGTAAATGTCATACCTGCTAAATATAAGCTAACAATAATCTAGTGACGATGCTAACATGCTTAACGCTTAAGTACAGTTGCAGCACACCTAACTAAGTCTAGACTTTCAATCTTGTTAAATTTGGGAAAAAAAAAAAACCTTGAGGGACCCAAGGAGTGAGGCTAAAAAAACCCCACAGATTCTTCATACACTGGTGGGATGTGAACAGGGAGAGTGCAGAGCCTCCCGGTTCATGGAGAGTAGGGAGGAAGATTTGGTAGTTTGTTGTGTCAAACACTGCTGAGAAGTACAAAAAGGATGAGCACTAAAGGGAGGGTCAGCGGTTCAATGCCTGGCTTCTCCAGTCACATGAAGTAACCTTTGGAAAGCTTCTGACCACCAAATTTCCCGCTATAGCCATCATTGTATGTTTTTTGTGTGTAAATGATGATAAGATTATATCCGATGAAGTCTCTGCCATCAGTGACTGAGTGGCATATAATATAAAGTGCTTTTGAGTGGTCAGAAGACTAGAAAAGTATTTTAGAAGTGCAAAGAAAAAAAAAACAAGAAGGACAGTCTCAGTTGAGTGGCCCACCTTGAAACGTTAAGTGTTGTCACCTTTTGTTAAGGTAAAGAACAAATGGTAGTGATTTACTACGAATAGAGCAGCAGAGTCCAGATGCAGCAACATTAATTAACATTAATTGAATTGTTAAATAACAGTTTCTACACGGTTGTGCAGAATAGCTATGTCTTCAACTGTACTTTTGATGCGAGAACAGCCTAATTTCTTTTGAGTTTATTCCTAAAGTGAAGGAAATTAATCACAGTCTGTCTCCCGGAGAAGTCATGACACCCAGAATTATACACTGCATTGTAATTAGAAACAATACAAGTGTGACAGCTGATACTGTATATGAATTCTTCTCTGACAATGGGGCTCAAAATTAGCTTGTCACACAGAGGGGGAGCTTGAGTGCTTTGCTCTAGTAGTGCCGAATATGCACTAAAAATGAAGTAGCACTAATTAAAATTACATGAAATTATAGGCTCTGTATATTCATGTTGAATATTTTGCTTGTCATATGGATACACTTTCCAATAAAAGACTAGTACAGCAATACTGGAACATTTACAAGCACAGTATTGTGTCATCTGCCTGAAACAATTAAAAAACACTTTCAAAACCAAACATCTGGTCACTTATTGGCTGTTTATTGGTTGTCACAAAGGTCTCAGTGTACTTCTTTTTTTAGATACTTTGACCAAATGTGGATTTCAGCTTGCACAACCTGCAGGTGTTCTGCTAGCTCAAAAGCTAGATTAAATTCAGGTGAAAAGCTGATGTCTGCTCAAAAAGTACCAGTCTTTTTTTAAATGAAGTCACTAAATGGTCTAAACATTTGTCTGCTCAGGCAACAGTGATCACAAGGTTAGAGCCTCCGCACACCCCTGGCACAGGCACACTGGGTGTCTTCACTTAATTTGGCTGATTAGACCTCGTTACAACAGTGTGTGGGCGTGAGTGGGTTGCTTGATTGACAGCAGTAATGCTAGAGTGGAGCAAATTCCACCTTAATGTTTCACCCAACATCATCATTTATCGGGCAGAAAAACTAAAAACACCTCTGGTTTAGCAGGACCTTAATGCAAACACGCAAATAACATGCTGAAATCAGAATGAAGCTTAAAGTTGAGCCTCATTTACACTGCTGCTAAGTTTAAAAATCAAACGTGGGATGTGATGATTCTTTCAGTCTTACGAAATGAACAGAAGATAACATTTTCAACCACACTTGAAGGAACAGTTAATATGAAATAAGCTTATTCCGCTTCTTTAAATGAAAAACTGTTCTCATATCTGTAAGTCACTGATGAAGCTGCAGCGAGGAGGAAACTAGTTCAACTCTGCCTCCTCTGCAAAGTTAAAAAAACAGTACATCTGAAGCTTGCAAACTAGCATCTTGTGTGTTAATTCTATAAAAAAAAATAAAACAGTACAAAAAAAACATAGTACATAGCTTAAGTATTTCTTAAGGACAATTTACGAGTTAATTTATTGATATTTTTCAACTTTGGACAAAGCCAGGCTAGAGGTTTCCCCCTTCTTTCAGTCTTTATGCTATTTTATACTTTATGCCTTATGCTCACTCCTCATGGATCCAAATAAACATATTTCCCAAAATGCTATGAGGTGTCAGCAGACTTCATAAGCCCTCATGAAAAATGGATAATTCCTATGAGCTCCATGCAATGAAGTATACAGATTTCTGTATTATAATCAATACCAAGACAAATTGTTGGATCATCCCTCCTGTTATGAATTACCAAAGAATATCTCACCCACCCCTGCAGCCCGACTTTGGGATACAGTGATCGATATCGGCTAAGACCCTGACCTCATTAAGCGGACTGGGTGTCGGCCAAATGTCACTTATCGTGCAATAAATACATTTGCACGGGGGTAAGCTAACATGGACAAAGATACTGCTGAGAATGAATGCATTTTAATCTGAGGGCAGAAGTGAGCTTTTACGGTGAAACTTACACATCTAAATCAACTAAAGAGATTTATAGATTTACCATTTTTAAAACACTGATATACTCTCTCTCTCTCTCTTTCTCTCTCTCTCTCTCTCTCTCTCTCTCTATATATATATATATATATATATATATATATATATATATATATATATATATATATATATATATATATATATATATATAGAGAGAGAGAGAGAGAGAGTATATACTACACTTATTATCAGAGTCTGGCCATTTGTCCCGAAACACAAAGTTCATACCAGAACACAACAGATCCTGATCAGATAAGCTGCCCAAGAAAACGCCTTATCTGTTTGTCTTTCAGCTTGACTTTAAATCTGTTTCCCCGCGACTAAACACCTCCTCCCACAGCCTGTCCATCTGCTCTGTATCCTTTTCTAAAACCCACAACTCCCCCTTGACCATTTTTCACACACACAGATTCCAAGTATCCTAAAATCTCTCGCCTCTAACCCATCTGACCAATTTCTGTGCTTTCCTTCCATTTCTATATCTATGCCAGACTCCCTCATCCCTCTCTGAGCTGCCTCTCCCCCTCCTTTCCTCCCCCAATCTGCTGCCTCTCCTTTCACAGGATCACAAACTCTTGTAAGCTATGATTTAAAAAAGAAAAAAAGGAGTATAAAGTCACACCTCTGAGACACAACCCTTGCTAGTGCCTGGTACATGCAGAAATGTCTCATAAAGATAACATCTCTCAATTTTAAAATTCATGAATCCTAAAGCCCAGTGTGGGACGACCCAAGTATCATTTGTACATTTGAGACATTCAAACCAGAATGTAGAGAAATTTGTCACATCAGCAAGATAAGAAAATCTTTGCTGCGCAGAATAAAGGTGTGACAACATTTGAGGTGAGAACACTCCATTTGTTAATTGTCCTGTATTATGAATCCTCCATCCTGTATTAGATGAATATGGACTTTTATGAATGTGCTAAAAGTATTGTTATTGAAGTTTAAAGTTTATGTGAATATAGCATCCTTAAAATATGTTTTTGTATGTAGGAAATTACAGATTTCAAATACTTTCATTCTCATGGATCTCAGCCCCAATTTCCACTTAATGTGGAGTCAACGGCAAATCAGCTTGCTATTGAATATCAGAAAAGGTAAGTGTACATGCATCCAGAAGCATCCAAAACAGATCAGACCACCTGAGGAGGTAATTTGAAATGCCTCTAAGACACATAAATAATCTTTACTTTTTCTGTAGTGTAACTGTGTCAGTAAATGCTCTGCAGAAATAACCTTAAAAGCATCTGTCCTCTGTGATAAAGGTAGTTAAAGTTAACTAACTAAAGTTATGCTGTAATTATCTGTAAAAGTGGTGTTAGCAACTTCAGTATCATGCAATAGGTGCACCAAGCTGTTATCAGTGTGAACATTGAATGGACTGTGTGGGTGAGAGGGTGATGTGAATGACAGCCTGTCTCAGTCATAAATATGATCCTCCATGTTAGTGTGCCCCACTATCTGTCCATGTTAGTAGTAGTAGTAGAGTTGTTAACAAGTTAGTTTGGCTTCAGGTGCAGCAGCACACTCTGAATTGGGCCAACCCTGATTAGCATGTAGCTTAAGAATGTAAATATGTTTCGCTAAAGATAGACAGCAGTATATTAAATCACATCAAGATTTAATACAGACATGAGACTCTTAAAATCACATGTTTAAATGAGGCCTCAGGCATGCATTGTCATCTGCCACAATGTCTTTCTTGGTAGTTAATGTAGTCACTCTCATAACATTGTTATGACAGAGTTATATTGGACTTATAATCATTGTTTGCTAACAAGTTCACCAACATGATATGTCAATGTTGTGCTTGCAACTTGTTTCTGCTGCCCCCAAATGGCAAGAAAAAAAATGGAGTTGGAATTTTGAAGGCTTATTTGCAGACAAATTACCCTTATCATGATAGATAGATAGATACTTTATTGATCTCCAAGAGAAATTCACAATCATTGCACATAACTTAAGAAAGATCACCTAAACAGATAATCAAATTAGAAGCTGAGAGTATAAAACATATTTGCCTTGAGATGGTTGTTGACTGAAGGGAGAAGCTCTCTTCTACAAGTGGGTGAGGTTTACAGATGTTTTGGGGAAGCTCTTTTCATTACAGCTTACTGGCATGTTTGCTACACATATTAAAGTTGTATTATCTGTGTGTGCACTTATCAGCACTGCTATGTAATTGATATTGATTTTCAAGGAAAAAATGTGCCACCGCTTACTGATGAACCACAAAATGATCAATAAAGTTGTTATGAAACCCATGGATGGCTAATAAAACTGCTACTTTCCACCAAGATAACAACACCATGAAGTTAAAGGTGCAACTCCACTTTTAACTTCTTTGTGCTTCCTCATACTAAATTAGGGGCAACTCACAAGATCAGAGAAAAACACCTACATTTGAAAAGCTTTCATACAAAGCATTAACAAAATAAAAGAGCACAACCTCAATGAAAGGGTCTGACTCACCATATTTATTGACGAAACCGGTCCGATGCTGTTCACAAATATGTCGACGTCTATGACGGTTGGTTTAACTGTGGGGGGGGAAAAAAGAGCAAAGTAATTATTGATCAAGACTTTTATTTAGGCACCATACCTGCCTCTTTTGTAAATCAAAGTGAGGAAAAGTGAAGTTGGATCGATGAGACTTTATTCTGAATCCTTTGAAGAGCGAGTGGATGCTGCGGGAAGCCGTCCCCAGGGAGCTGTGGTTGTTAATAATCATCATGCATTAGTATTTATCCCATAAACCGCTGTCATGAAACACCTCTATGAGAGCTCTCTTAAATGCAGCAATTATGCATCCGTGCATTCACAGATGATTTTAGCAACAGGCCACCGACTTTACTGTAACGCAGCATACGATAAGACCCTGTTGACGGCTCCATGTGGAGAACAAGAGGAACATCAGAGGAAGTGCAGGGTGGTCCACTGGTCCTTGAGGCCATTTATCCCTGCTGGTTGTCGCTCCAGCTAGCTAATCATGAGCTGAATTGCACACCTGGAACGCCAGATGAATGTAATTAACTGATAAACGAGCAGCGCTTCAATTCCTGATTGGACCAAGATGAAGTGGTGATGGTCTACTGTAGGAGATAGGAGATAATTCCACAAATTAAAATCACCAAAGCCTCCAGTTTGAAAAGTTCATCAGCAACAGATCAGGGAATTGTGGTGGGTTGCCTTGGTTTAGAAATGTCTGATTTAATCCTAACTTAATATACATATTATTTGACCAGAGCCTTGCTGAGATCCTTCAGTCTTCATGGGATTGATGAGGATAATACTCAAAGAACATACACCAAAATTTGGGTCTGTTATCACCTTGATGTTAGTTTAATCAGTTTTTTTTTTACCTTAGGAGACATAAATAAGGAATGTTTTGCGTCAGTTTATCCAAACTATGATAAAAGTATCTTAAAGATAAGTATAGAGAAGAAGAGCAGTGAAGGAAATGGAGTGATAAATAGAGAATTAGAAAGAGTGAGGTTGCAAGGAGGGGCTTTGGAGGCAAGCTTGTACACTGTAGTAAGAAAAGCAGAAAACTGGAAAGTATACTGTAATTTTCAAAATAAGAGCACTTTCAGTCGGTAAAAGGAGAATCTCTCAATCTTATTGGTTCTTTTAGTGTATTCTTTGTTATCAGTTGACATATGTGAATCATTTCCAGTGCTGTTAGCTTCACTTAAAGGATATTGTTGCCGATAGAAAGCTTCATGATACGGTGCAACAACAGTCACCTGAAGATCAATATCAGAAAAACCAAAGAGCTTGTGGAGGACTAACAGAGGAACAGGAGGCCCTCTTTTCTTGTTGCTATCCAGGGAGAAGTGAAGAGGGTGGACTCATACAGGGACTTAATAAAATTCATTTGACCTGACTTTGTTAAGCTTTGTCTGTTAGTGTGTAACTTCACTGAGAGAAACAAAAACAGAGTTAAATATCTTTTTTTGTGTTGGAAAACAGTGAATAATGCTTCAAATATGGATGCTGCTGCAAAAAAAGCTACAAATTCTAAAATGTGGACACACCAATCTAACCCAGCAGCACAGAAGATCAATGCAATCACCACAGTTTCAAGGTGAGCACCCACGATGCAGCAAGCTTCACTCGTGGAGGAACCCCCCCGGCTTTCCCCAACTGTGCCGCCCTCGAGGATTTCATGCTCAGCATAGAAGTGTCATTTAAAGGTTGAACTTTTAAACCGGCTTAGCTGACAGCTGTGACATACTGCTGCCACGAGCGCTCACATTTACATTGCAAAGAGCTCCCCAATCATTTTTCATTACCTGTCTTTGGAGTCTTCATGTCTCAGCCAATTAAATCCACAGCAAGACTATTTCCACCTGCCAGTCTCCGTTCCAGCGCTCAGTTCACGTGCTAACAGATGGCACACTAGAGAACACTTCTGAAGAGTCCCTGCTGGGGCAGCTTTTCAAAAGCACTATATTCATAACCGCACAACACCTGGTGAACAAATGGCATAGATCCACTGTCTAAACCTCTAAAAATAAAAGAAGACAAACAGCTTTAAAGACCCAAATGTAATATCTGACAAAATCATTCCAAGACCTTTTATGATAACTGTTCTCATTTGTACATTTCTGTAAATCACAGAATAATCAGCAGGTTTCATAGGGTAGAGCCACCGGATGGAGCAGGGCTGCAAACACTTCAAACGTACTCACACTGTTGATTTGACAGCTCAGTGTGTGAAAACTGTGAGGAAGTAATGTTGGCTCCGACAAGAGGATGTATTTTGACCATTAGCACAGGAAGGGGGTCACTGTAGCGGCTGCAGCCACTTTAAATAGTCCAGTGCTGAGAGTGAGGGTACACATCCACAGACACACTTATTGAGGACTCACACTGGTGTTAATGCCACTTGGAGGCTTTTTGCTTTTTTGACACAGAGCAGCAAATAACCCCGATGTGGACTTGTTGAAGTAAGGAGCTAAAAACAAGTGGTCTGCACAGATAAATCAGACAGCTGCTCATTCTGACAACAGCACGGTTTCTCAGTATTGTTGGAATTATGTTCTGTCATCAGTGGTAGAGCTGTTAGCTTTGACTTCTGGTGCGTAACTCAGCAGATTAATGTGGAAATGAGATGGAAATGCCAGCACAGATAAAAAAAACGGACCTCGGGGGACAGATAAAGTGATCTGCCTTAGCTGCAAAAAGGTGAATTTAGTGCTCAAGGAATTTAATGTTAAACGCCAACATGAGACCAATTACAAATCCAACGATAAGTTCATGAGTGCAAGAGGCTTTTCCTTTGCAGTCCCCAGTCACATGCTGGCTTCCTAAACTGGCACTACTTGATCAACCCCTGATCTGCAGTATCTGACATATGATGCACCATCAATAACATGTTGAATAAAACAATGAGTGATAATCAGCCCATAAATATTAGATTTTTAAATACTGTTGTAGGTTTAATCATTGAAATGCATTTGTCAGTTGTTAATTTATTATTAAAGTTATAACCTTAAAGATTTTCATTTCTTGGTCATTTGCAGTACCTTTGGTGATAATCGCTAACTGCAGGGGTGTTATTGGACTCCACGTAAGTTTCACTTTCTAGTTTCATCACTGTTTCTTTGTTTGTTTGGCCACAGTGACCATTTACACACAACACTAGTAGAGCCTGGAAAAAACAGTACACTGCATCACACAGCTCACACAGGTGAGTTTAAGAGCGTGTGTTGTTTTTGTTAAAAGCCTAGCTGTGCAACACTTGTGATTTTTCCAGGAAAGTTGCCATCGACAAGTGGGTCGTAATACTGGAAGTGCTGCAAGCTTTCACTAGTGGGCTATAGGCTCAATCACCACTGTGGTGCATCATCTGGGAATAGATAGTGACCTAACATGCATTTATTAAAAAAAACTTTATAAAACATGTATTTTTAAACATTAATACATGTGTGCACATAAGCAGCTGTGTGCGTGTGTTCAGGGCGGCAGGTTTTGCCTCGATTTTGACCTGAGGAGCAGCCACCAGGACGAGAAATTAATCAGAGACAATCGACCCTGCTGGTCGGCCCTCAGCACCATGCTGCTCTGCCTCTCCCCTGACCTCTTCTTCCCTCCCAAACAGAGTGCATTCATATGCAAACATTTTATCTAATTAATGGAGATCAATAATGACCCCAGGAATCTCAGAGGGTTTCATCAGGTCATTCCCCAAAAGGTAGACACATAAGTTCTCAGCTAATAATAAGGTCTTACATTATCAGTTCCTCAGCAGTCATTATGTTGAAAAAAAAAAGACTCAATATTTTTGCGATCCCATTGGGCAGATAAACTGGTTCATTACACTGTTTCCAAAAAGAAAATATCACCAGCACTGAAAAAGGTTTAATATAATTTAGAGTACAAATGTGTTCTACTGCACATACTTCATCATATAAAGGGCGCACCTCTCCGTAACCCTGTTTCCTATGAATTATCTCATATTCAGCTAATCAGCATTAGTAATTTATGTTCAGCAGGAAGTAGTGTGACATTGACACAGCAGAATGAAAAGTAAGAAGGAGAAGGTCGGCGTAGGAGGTGGGAGCTCAAAGATGTTATTGAAATAGAGAGAGCATTTTCCATCTTCATGCACAGATTGAATTTAAACTGATTCTCTTCTCATGCTCTTCACCTTGTATCTTCTTTTTTTTAGATCAGTACCCACCTTAAAAACTATAAATGGCTCATTTGAACGTGTGTGACATTGTGTTCGGCTGCACAGGTAAGAAAATTGTGACCAGCAGGAACATCTAGATCCGCAACCCCTCCATCAAATCAGCAGGATATCTGTGAGTGACTCTGAGGTGTGGTCATAGTCAAAGACAGCCAGATGCAAAAGCTCCTGCTATTTTCACTCATAGAGGCCCAGTGTGCTGTGTGCAAAAGAGTGAAGTGAAGTGGAATCATTGCACATTTTTAGATTTCTACAGCTTATCATTGTACATGTACCACATTCCTCTACATCGTTATTATGCAGAGTTACTGACTCTGTTGTATTCTTGTGATAACCATATTAAAGTTGTATTTTTGATCCACTCCGGAGCATTTATTTGTAATATTCAGCTTTATTCGTAGTTACTTCACAGGTAGTTTGTACAACTGTGATTACTTTCCTGCTGGCATCACTGAAAGCCACAGCTGTGTGTGTAGGCTTTGAAAATGAAAGACTACTATATTTCTAATTAAAATATAATGACATAATAATTCTACACCCAGTGGCTATAATTAACCGAGGAGCGATGCACAGTGAAGAGACCTGTCAAGCTTTTGATTTCTCCACATGTTAAAGTGCTGTTCATGAATTACGTTACAACAAAGCAACATTTTTTTTTATTTTCCCATACTATACTGTAAATTTACTGTAGGTATACTGTAAAATACTCTACTATAAAACAATATTTTCCCTTACATTTTCCTTACAAGGCTGCTGACCACCCTATAAAAGCAAAGCCGCTCATATTTTCCAAGTCCATCTGCAGGTATTTGGATCACAGTTTTGGGGGTGTTGGTCTTAACAAAGGGTCAACTGTAGTCATTATAGTCAGGAAAGTAGGTGTACTGTAACGCTGTTCGTGTCAGTCTTTGCACTGCAACAGGAGTGTGCTGTGAAAGACTAAAAACAATAGGTAGTTCAGTCGTGTTCAATTATGTCCCTTTGAAAATTTGCAGCTTTGGCAATGGAGCCGCATTACATTACTTTCTTCTTTGTACTGTGCTAATTGTGTTGCAGGCTATAATTCTGCACCTGCCTACAGTGCTACTTAGCAGCATTTAGGCTGTGACTAGTCATTCAGTAAATGGGGGACAGCTCATTAACTTTGGGAAAATAGATAACACGAACTAGAAATTAATTAGTAGTTGTGTTTGGGTTATTTATCAGTGCAGCCATCAGTGAAACATGGTCATCGACTAAATATACTGTGCTGTTCAGGATGCTCTGTCCTCAGATACCAATATAATGGAAGCATATTGTCTGTAGATGGGCAGTTTTAAATAACAACAGGAAGAGAATAACAGAGAATGAACTCTCTCAGGGAAGGGTATAATCTGCTCTGCAATGGTGAACGAGTACTCAGGGACATTTATAAAATCATCCAGTGAGAGGCAGAGAGGGAAGCTGTAACCTCTTGTGAGATTTATTTGTCATTAAGGTGGGCAGAGGATGATGAACAGGTCCACAGAGACATTAGCTAATCTCTGTCCGGGTTTGCACCAGCGCCCGGCCCCATCTGATGAATGGATACATTAGCTGCTGGGGACAAACTGCAGCGCCGTCTCTCAGTTTGACATACTGACAGTGATATTTATGGCAAACAAGAGCACGTGACCGCAGCTGGACATTTGAATTTTTATGTTAATATAAAATTAGATATGTCATTGTCAGGCCATTTTAGCCTGTCATCCTGGTGCAAAGACACACCATAAATAATTAAAGGAAAAAAGGAAACATACACCTTGACTGACATGGATTAAAGTAAAGGACAGAAAATATTTGCACCTTTGTGAACTGTTTAACAAATGAAAACGCAGCACTGCAGATGCAGATTCACTGTCTGTCCTTATCAAGGGGAACTCTCCCTGTTTACAATGTGCTGAAGTATTTAATGAGTTGATTATACTTCTACCTGTGTGAGACATCAAACTCATCAATTCTTCTGACCTCTGCTGGCCTGCATGTTATCCTGAGTGGGTTTGGATCTTCCCACCACATCCCCTCCTGAATGGGTCCTCTGTCACGACGATAATCCATCTTTGATTTTCAATAATTCCTCAACACCAATCACAAAAAAGGTACGGAGGAGGGAGGAGCTGTTGCCAACACTGCACATTAGCATCAGCCGGTCAGTGTATGAATAAAGAAGAGTAACTCTCCCCTTTGAATTTTAAATTGCACTGGGCGACTTTGTTGAAATCAGCATCACAATAGTGCTAAGAATATTTTCTGATAGATTCATAATGAATATTATCAATAATAGAAAAAATACACAAACATGAAATAATTGTATTATGGTTCATTAATTAGACTAAATTATAGGGAAAATTCTACATGTACAAACAAAGTTAGATGACTTTTATTTATTTATTTTAATCATGATTTGCTCTTATTTGTTCATTTGGACAACAGAAAAAAAGTCAAAATAAACTAAATAATAATACAGTAATAATAATAATACTAATAATTAAAGCTGCAAGCAGCATTGGACAGGCCCTCGCATTTACTGGTTCCTGCTCCTTTGAATTTTTTTAGGGGGCGCTATGGAGCCATTTTATCACACACAGTCCTGAGACTGACATTTCTAGTGAGATTTTACTATTTCTAACAAATGTGCCAAATTAGTGAATTTCTGAGCATCATAAGCCCCTCAGCAGCTGCTTCCTGTTTCATGGCGAAACATCAAACTTTGCCACGCCACGCCCCCACAACCCCCACAAACACGCCGTTCAACAAAAACTAAAAAGCTTCGCAATTTAGCGTCACTCATGTATTTAGATTCTACAGTTTAAATTTGAATCCAATCTGACCAAATCTCTAGGAGGAGTACGTTAAAGTGTGAGACCTACAAATGATACTAACTCCCTTTTTTAAGTCGCATAACGAAATTCGCCACACTGCCACGCATACAATTTTTGATGAAAATTAAAACGCTTCACAAGTTAGTGTCACCCATGTCTCTAGATCGTACAGTCCAAATTTGAAGATCACATTAAGTTTCTAGGAGGAGTTCGTTCAAGTACGAGGCCTGTAAATGGCCAAAATCGTGCCAAAATTGGAATTTTTCACTTTCTGTGGGAGTTAGACCATGACAAGAGGCTTTTTTGTGCGTCTTGGCATGTTACATAATCCCTCCAAATTTCATAATGCGGACCCTCTGAAAACATGCATGTAGGTAGCGCTGTTGAGCCATTTTTAAACGCCCGTTCCCGGGACCTTCAGGCCGTCAAAAATGCGATTCGTGACAGTACAGAAAAATAAAAACGAGAAAAATAATAAACGTTTGAATTTCAATAGTACCTCGCACCGCCATCGGTGCCCTTCGGTGCTCAGGCCCTAATGATACAAAAGCACATAAGAAAGACTTCACTCACAGATAAACCTGCCTGGAGACACACTATTGCATTATTTTTAATGATCTTATAACTGAGTAAAAGAATATTAAGTATTAAAATAAAAACTTTTGACCAAGTATCTCAAAACTGTGACTTACTTGGAGTACATTTAGTTTGAATACCTTTTCATTGGTTTCTTTTTTTCCTGGCTTCTATATCCTTGAATACTACAACCCTCAAGAGAAAAGCAGAGCTTTATGATTGTGTACTTTTTCAAACTAGGACTTGTTTCTTGTCTCTCCCATCTCTGAAGTATCTTGCCTCCACTGCTGAACATTTTTGTCCACTCATTAATCACGTAAGCTTGCAGGAACTCCCGATGACATAACTATATGTGGGAAAGTCGCAGCCCGCTCTCGGTAGACGCCATCGCACTCTGAGCTGCGGCGTAATGACTTATGGCACACAGACTTCGACTTCTCTCCTCTCACTGTCCATGCTCATTACCAGAGGAAATGCCAAGGGCTCTGAAATATTCAAAAAGCAGAACAGATCACCTCCCTCCGGCTAACTGTACCACGGCCGATCATCTGTCACCCTGTAAGCAGCGAGACACCAAAGCTGGTTTAAGAAGGGCTCTTTAATGAACGTTCAGGGAAAATATCTGCACTGTGGCCAAAACTGGAGTAAAATCTTGACAGTTTGTATCTGAATCAAGAATAAGTGGAGTACATCTGTCATATTTACAAAAAACAGGGAAGGAGATCATGCATATTTAGGATTAAGGTGTCAAGAACATTGGTACATACTTCTTTATTTTTTCACTTTCACAGATGCGTCCACCTGCTGTAATACAGGATATTATTATACACTGGTCATTGTTTTATTTTGCTGAAGCTCACACTCAACACTATCATTACTGATTAAACTGTTCCACTGTTCATTTTTCTTTACATGAGTTTTATATATTTCTATTTTATGTGATCTATTTGCAAGATTGTTTTCTATTCTGTTGCCAACTGTTATTATCATATTGTTAGATCGTTAATTTAATTTTCTAGTTGTTAGACTTGTACTGAAGGCACCTTACAACAATTTTACCATTGTGTATGGTTGTTTTTATGACAGTAAAACTTGATTTTATTTGATGATTTTATTTGATTTTTTACAGTGAAAGTGTATGTCTACGTTCTGGGTCAAGATGATACCATCAAACACGGCATGATCACGATTGATTAGCTAATCAATTTGCCATTTTGAGCAAAATGTTGATCCAGTGTTTATCAGAATCCTATGAGTACCTTCATTAAGGCTTCTCCACACAATGTTTGAAAAATGTCTAAAAAAGTCTATTCTTGACTTTGCAAATGGTACCTTACTAAACTTTAGGTCCATTTACTTTACTTTTTTTCCACCCTCATCTCACTGTCCTGTGGATCAGTTGTAATTTTCTCCTTAGCACACTGCCTTCCTTCAAATCAAATTCTATTTATGTGGTTTTTAGGATATCCTGCTACACAACAGGTAAGAAAAAACTTAACATAACTTGCATCTGACAGTAAAAAAGAGAGAGACAGGAGACATGAAGAAAGAAAGAGGGGGGAGAATTATGGATGCTGACTGAACTTCAGCATTTCAAGAACAAAACTCGAAAGGTTTTCTGCGTCTTTCCTGATGTGCAGCTCTGGTTAATTACTGTGAACTAAGCGTACAGTGTGTTAGCCACGTCAATCAATCACCGTCAGACGGCGTGCCGAGTCTGACACATCCCGACAACATCTTTTGTAACCAACTTCGTTACTAGGTGATGCTCCAAACAAAAGCCTCAGTCATTTTTCTGCGTGAAAAGTGCCGTTTGAAATGACACATTTCTTTTTTTTCCCCCATTTTTCGAACTGATGTTCTTGTTCGTGCTGCTTTGAAAGCCTATTATATTACCATGATGGTGTCAGCTTTTAACTGCTTTTGTCTTGACATTATGCACAATGGAGGTTAATTATACAGGGATTTTCTAAAAGTCCATTAGAGAGCTACTCATGTACTCACGGAACTGCAACTACATTGAGATTTCCTGTTTAAAGTTCTTATTCTTAAGGGTTTAATGAAATCAAACCTTGTTTTTGATGTAGTTCAGGGTTTTCCTGCAATATTCATTCAGTAAATTCACACTCTGTAATTACCTCTACCTGTAATTATACAAGTTTTATTGGTGTCAGCAGAGTCTGCCACTCCTGAGCTGGATTTAAACGTCCTACCTAAATATAAGAGATTCATAAGAAATGATGCAGCAAGCATTCTCTACCTCCTGTTTGTAACTTTAACTCAGTGATATCAGGCCTACTATTTACTGTTACTGCATTTTCTCCTAATGCCATGTGAGAGCTGTCTTAAGTTACTGCTGATGCAAACATGTCATACTGCTAGTTCACATTAAAATCCCTGTACCCAAAAAACACTGGGTGGCTTTTACTGTGAAACAGTAACAGGAAATGCAATGTATTTGCCACCAAGGTTAGCCATTGTTCGTTCTAACTTAATTTTTAACATTATGCTTAAAACGAATTGTGGCCACAAATGACAAAACTTAGTGTAACAGTAGAACACGTATAAGTCAAACTGCAGTCTACTGAATTGAGTGAGAGTGTGTTTTATTGCTAAGGAATTTAACTTTTTTTTTGTCAGAAGAAGAAAGTTATCAAAAAGAACTTTTTTCTTCTTTATTTCTAAAAACATTTAAATGATCCTGCTTTAAGATGTGACAGAAGGTGAAAATAAGTCCAGTTAAGAGCCACATTTCTTAATTATCCTCTCCTGTAAACATTAACAACACAACCGAGACACACATCCTCACACATTCAGTGTGAGTGTGGAGCGTCTATCAACATCACCGGCACAAGTATCACTTTACATTCACGCCATGCGCTGGAAATGCCCCTTGTTGTTTAACCACAGGCCACTACAAGCTTTAAAAAGTCACATTCATTAATGCTCAAGAGGACAAGGTTAAATGACTTTAGCGCACCATCTGCCATCAAAGGGCCAGCATCACAACAAATGACTTTCTAATTTACTTATCTGTGGTTTGAGGTCAGGGGAATTGAAAAAAAGGCTAATTGCCAACATCCTATTTATCACTGCTTCTTTGAAATTATCCATACAAGTTAATTTAGTTAGCTTTGGCTGGGCAACCAGGGAGGAATACAGATCTGTGATACACAATAGAATAATAATTTACTCTGTGTAAATGTGCGTGTGTGTGTGTGTGAGTGGGAAAAAGCTGACAGAAAAAGAGAGAATCTGGTAGTCCCTAAAGTAGCTCAGTGAAAAGGTCAGTGTGTTTATTACTCAGACACTTAGTTGCTACATCTAGCGGCTGACATTTATATTCCATGTGGTTTCTATAGGTGGGTTTTGCAATTTTCACATAGAAAAAAACAAAGTGGATAGAGCAAAAATATACATATATATGTTGCTAGAAGTTTTTTTGCTTGGATAAGGTGGAAAAGTCCATGTGATAAAATGCAATGGAAAAAATTTCTGAAAGTTTCTGAACGGTCAGTTAGAGATGACATTTAGACACTGCAAAGCTTGGCAGGAATTAAAAAGAACGAATTCTCTCTGATGTGTTATTCTCTTGGTATTCACTTTTGTCACTTAATGATGCTCCCACTCTACGGCAAACACACGTAACGTAATAAAGTCCAGAGGATGAAAAAGTGAATTTGCATGAAATGAATGGTTTATTTAAAAGTTATTATACAATATTTGTTATTTTAGGTCATGGAGGCCATCGGTGTGCAGGGAGGTCTCCTTTGTGTTTCCCTCACTGAGTTTTTTTTCGTTTTACCATGAGAACAGGCTATGAAATGATTTATTAACATAAATGCTTGGGCGGTATGTCGTTCATTTTTCACTCGATGTGGCTGGAAAATCTTTAACTGATTACGCTGACTTATGATTGCATGTGCGACCAGAGACAGAGGAGTTAGAGCCCTGAGTGAGGTATATGAAAGCCCCTGAAAGCAGGCCACAAGGTGAGTGGAAGTACAAAAAAAACCCCAGATGTGCTCGGTAAGAGAGGAGAGTGAGAGGTTAGGGTTATTTATTGGAGTCAAAGTGACACATGGAGAAACTGACACAGAGAAAGTGGCACTTAGGATGCGAGAGGGGGATCGACTCTCTCAGAATGGCATCAAAAGGGTCTTTTCCAGCGGTCACTGTGTGAGGGCATCTATATACACCCCCTCGGTGACATCCTGGTAATATTTGCTCTTTTCTGTCCCCCCTCTCTGTCAGGCAAAGACAACAGAGCTTACCTGGCTTGGTCTCCATGGTAACACTTGTGTTATACATGCCCAAACTGCCCTACAGGACTCAAACGATACAGATGCTAAAAGACTGTTGGATAAAACTACATTGGCAAGGGCCCCACTGAAGGTTGCGCCTTCTTTCCCGTCAGGCTCTTCTTATAAACACTCATATATGACACTGCCCGTATTATTCTGATAATTGTTTCAACCTTTCAAACTGGCATTTCTGAAAAGTTTTTCAGCATTTTCCGATTTTAATTACCAACCAGGGACCTCAGACCTTCAGGGACACAGAGGGACTGTGTGGAAATTCACGTGTGGTTATTTGATTACTTGCACATTTGTTTGGCATTGTATCTGGCACCATAATAGAACAATAAAGCTGTTGTGATAATGGCCTTGAGGGAATAGTCAGAAATGGGAAATAAACTTATTTGCTTTTTTTTTTTTTTGCAAAAGTTAGATGAGAAGATTGATACCAAACAGAGGCAAAGAACCAGACAAACATTTAAAAATCTGACTACCAGCACCTCTAAAGCTCACTAATTAACATGTTATATCTTTCTTGTTCCACTCATACACACACAGAAATATAAAGGTCAGAATTTGTGGTTTTATGGCCGTTATGTGCTGGATCTATTTGTTGGGGAATGCTGACTTCATGGAGTTTGGTAGTCGCCATGTTTTAACCAACCAACCAAACAAACTTCCCCAAAGCTAAGCTAGCCAATAGCTCTTCCAATATGATTTATAACACTTACTATATTGTTACTAATACGTATAATAATACTTTTGAGGTCCTTTCCTGTAGAGGGAGCTATGTCAAAGCTTTAATTTACTTTAAAATCACAAGACGCACACTTCTTTATGAAATTGTGTTGAATTAAATCACTACTAACTGAAAATCAGCAAACCTGGCAGGGGATTATTCCAGCACTGGAGTCATTGTTGGTTTCTGGGGCTCAAAGCAAAATACAATGAAGCTGGCTTGTGAAGTCTGCCATTTAAAAATACCTGACCCTTTAGCTTTTCCACTGTTTTCACCAGCTCATCGCTAACTGTGTCTGCTGCTTGATGCTGAGCAGGTGACAGGTGAGGTGAGTTTTTCAGAGAGCGTTTTTTTGCCTGCTGTGTCTGGAAATGATGAATATGAGAGCATAAAGAGTGAACCAAAACAGCAGCATGCTGGTACACCAAAACATTGAGTTTAAAAATGCTAAAATGCTTCATAGAGGTGATAATTCTCTGTAGGTTCAGCATTACAAGTGAACACTTTTACATCATATTACATGGTATTTAGTATTTGATAGTATTTAGTGATTATAGCAGCTTTAAAGATGCGATCCAATGTATCAGCATGCATCATCAAGTTGTCAATATGTGTGTTAACCTCCTACATCTGCACCAGTCATATTAAAGTAAGGGGTGAGTTTTTAAAAACGAATAAGACAATGAACAGAGTAAGTTAGCCACCTGATCCACCACGTCATCAGCGACAGACACTGCGGAGTCAAGACACGATGCAAACAAATGCTAAAACTGACAAAACTGCATCGGCAAAGAAGAATCACAAGCCAAAGCTGAGGTTACAACCACACCTAAGGCAGTGCATGATCTTGAGACTACTGTTACTGTTACTTACTGTTATAATACAACAAGGTGTTAAGATCCTAAGTGTCAGCTGGACTTCTCTGTGTAACCTGCTGATATGTGTGCAGTTCTCATTCAGTTTCTCAGGTGGATGAAACCTTGACCTCCAGCTCCACTCTGAGCTGCAATGATGGAGGTCTGCAACCAATCTGTGCTTCATCAATCTGATGGTTAGAAAATAACAGAACCTTTTTTCTCTTTTTTTTTTGAAATAAAAGCAACATTTTGCCATCAACTAATGAAAATGTCACAGAAATAATGAATACAGAGTCCATCTCCATGATAAATCCATTAAAAGTCATACTATTTCTTGATCTTGATGCTGAAGACGTTCAGATAAGCAAATAAATCAAACATCATGTTCTCAGATATTCTCACACTGTATGAAAAAGTACAACAAGCGTGAGAGTCTGTGAAGTATAAAATTCCTCATATCTCTCTTTTGCACTCAAAGTGTCAACCTCCAAACGTAATTTATATTCATGAGGATATGCTAATAATTTACATCTTGACCTCTGTTGCTGTAGGTCAGTAAGTAACAGCTGAGAAACTGGGAGATTTTCTCCTTGAAATAAACAACTAAGGATATATGGTTAGAAGGACTTAATAAATATCCTTTATCTACCTATTAAATCCATTTATATATATGTATATATTTATATACATATATATATATATATATATATATATATATAAATTTTTTTGTTGAGCAAAGCTTTTTATCCTTTGGTACCTAACACATGTGTATATGAGATGTAAGTTACATTTTTATATTTCAGAAAACATTATGTCACAAAAATGGTAGCTTCACATCACTATGATGTGATTACAATTTTTAAGATTATTTGTTATTATAATTAAATTAGCCGACTTAAAGCAGAACTTTTCCTGCTGTGTTGTTTTTGACAAAGGTGGATAGTGTTTCACCTAACGTTAAGTTAAATGTTCCCTCCAAAGAGACGACTTCGTCGGGAGTTAGCGGCTGAAGCAAGTTGAATTCACTGGTATTAAAGTGAGACTGTTTCATAAGCATCTAGAAACTCCATAGAGTTGGTTTAATTAGCTGGCTAACATCATTGTAGTTGTAGATGTACTGACAACATAACTTAATAGTTTTGTAGTTTTGTTTAGTTGCTAAGTAAACAGACAGACCAACTCTTATAATATTATCCAGCTTGATGAACCACCAGCCATGTCTAAATAATGCATTTAATGTATTATAAATAGAACATGTCATGTCATGTTTATACATGTAGGTATGTATATATCTTTTTGATGATGTCATTTTGTATTTCTATATGTGAAGCGTTGTCATGGATGACCCAGAGTGTCAACAAATGATCACAGAACATATTCAAGCATCTTACTAAGGAGCATGTTAGATCTCAACTAACTCAGTTCACTGAAACAATGAAGAGGTGAAAATGAGAAATCAAATGTGTTAAAACTGACATATGAACTTTACACATCCTGAGAAATTCTAGTACAACACAAACAGTTATTTTGTGCGAAAAATAAAGAATGAAAAATACAAGGACAGCACATATTACTTACTAACCGAGACTGCTGATTATTTTTAAAAAGATCTCAAGGACTGACATTGGATAAAACGACACGTGCATCCAAAGGTTAGTCGTGTATGTGTCACAACAGGCTGAGCTGCCATAGAGGCGTTACAACAAGTCATATCCACATCACAAGAAGCACAATGATGTCACCTTGTCACCTCACTAGCTAAATGGCGAGAGCAGGTGGGAGCAGCAGCAGAGATGCCTGACCATGTAAGGTGTTATAACCACACTGCATCTGCTGTAACACATCCTGATGCATTATGAAGGTTTACAGCAACTCTTATGGACTGTGCATGAAGTCATCCTGCTATAATACATGATGTTGCACACATGGCAGTTTTTTAAGTGTCAATGAGGAGATGTTTGTTCCACTTTAATAGCAGGTGACTCTTCAGGGTGACAGACTCGTTTATCAGACACCAACTCAGGCTGCAGGTTTGCACAGCTGATTTACATTTGAATGCTCATGGATCCACAGCCTGCAAATAGTTAAGTGAGATTTTTTTCAAATCTCATGACAGAAACAAAAAGAAAAGTCAATTACCTCCAATATCCGGACGCAGTTTCTTATCATATTCTTTCAGTAAATTGTTGAGTATTTCCGTGGCGTCCGTTTCCTGCGATTTAGAAACAAGCATTTGGTTCACAGTGACATCCTCGTAGTCCTCCTCGTACTCGATTGTTAAGGAGCTGTAAAGGCAGAGGGAAAGAAGGTGAGAAGAGGCGATGCCTTGCGTTTTCTGCAGGAGTGCGCGCATGAAGAGGCGATCCAGGCGCACATGAACTCTGCGTAAAGTTTTCTTTTTCACAGACACAGACATGATGGAGTTTATCTCTCCACGGAGCACAACACATTTTTTTGCATCTTAAAGTGCGCAGCTTACCATGCATGCAGGGCAGACAGGAGTAAGACATAAGCCAGTAATTTGGATGACATGTTTCTCGCAGGAGGACAGAGAGGTGTGTGTGTGTGTGTGTGTCTGGACGCGGTGGTGATCACAGCAGCTCGGACGGTGAAGCGAGGGGAAAGCTCCTCATAGTTTGTAATCCAAGAGAGATTTCAGACATGGTTAAAATGAAAAAGAAAGAAAAAAAAAGAAATCCTCCTCGTCCTGTCAGGCGTGTGCAGACGAAGGAGCAGCTCCTCACTCGTAAGGCTGCAGATTGCGCACTCTGCTGCTCTTACGCAGGTGCGCACAGTCTGAGCGCGTCCTCCTGAAAAAGCCCCTCATTCATCCAAAAAACTCCTCCACGGTAAGTCTGCGTCACTCCACTTTCTTAGAGACTACTTTGCAGTTTTCCATAAAAACTGTTGTACCAGCATAAAAAAAGCTTTATGTTGAGCTTTTTTCCTTCCCTCCTCTTTTTCTTGCTTCCTCCTTATTTGAGATATGTCCCAAATAAAAAATGAAACATGCCTTTGTGACTGTAAAAGACTGGAGTACTTTGGGACAATAGTTTCATTTTTATTCTAATATTATTAATTATACTAGAATCAATTAACCTTAACTTTAAAGTGATCTTTTCTACTAATTAATGACATGGCAGACCATTATGTGTCAGTCATCTATGGTAAAAATAAAGTCAAGATAAATATTCTTCCTTTCTTCTTGTTTTTAAAATGTTATTATTATTGTTATTACTGCTGATTTATTCATGAATTTATCTATTTTGGTGGTGCACCTGCAGTGTGAGTGCAGGTGACGTGGCCTCTTTGGAGCTCTTGTTGGTTGCCACATATTCATTTGGAAACTTGCATATCAAAGTGCTGCAAAGAGCCCCGATGGAGCTGCCAGGTTCTGCTAATTGGCATGCAACCCCAGTACAGTACGAAGCTAAACCTTTGTTGCAGTGTTTGCAATTGTAATCAAGGGCCCTTGTGGTGCTGTGATTATATTCTCCTGTACCTACAGTAGCAGGGTGTCCTCAACCAGTGGGACAACACTTAAAGGGGAACTTCTGCGATTTAGTATCACACTTTCATCAAGTCTGGGGAGGCAGATTAGTATGAGTTAAGCTCCAAAAACACAGAATCCTACATTTCCCATGATGCAGCTGGACAGCACCTGCCTCCCAAAGGCCCACTTCTTTCAAACCCTCACACAGCCATGATATAATGCAGGCTCTCTGTTAAAAATGTAAAGTCTAAAGTCAATATAACCCTTGTGATGTCACCACCGTCAAACTTTACAAAGCTCTCTCCAGCGCCTGCAAACTCAACTTTATGTAAAAAAAACCTTTAGACAGAGAGAGAGTTTATCCATGCTGTATATAAAAGTGCCTTCTGTTGCATTAGGAAGCATGAAGCGCTCCCCCCAAGCAGTTCTTATAAAGGGTCATTCAGAGGTTTTCCTCAGAGATTAATGTGACTGCCCCTCAGCCCTTTTCTCGGCTTTCACTTCAAATGAATGGACTCCTCTTTCCGAGCCACAGCGAAGCACTCGTGTACCTAGAACAAAACAATAATTTCTCCCTCTGTCGGCCTCTTGTGTTTTCCCCCTGACACACACAGGAGATTCTTGAAGGGTAGAAGTGAACTGCTGAGATAAATAATCCCCCGCTGATAAATATAGCCGCCATAACGTACAAAATAACGCAGGCTGGCATCAAAGTAAATCTAAAAGCAGTTTCTCTCTCCCCCTGACAGAAACACAAACCACAGCAGCATTGAAAGTCTGGTTGTACACAGCTACAGGCAGCAGTCAGACAGAGCAGAGTTTCCTCTGACGTCCAGCCTGTCTGCAGTGCTGCTGTCATCCTCTGCTGGTGATAAAGGGAAATGCAGCTGCTGGAGAGCGAGCAGAGAGGACAGAGGGAGGGAACCCGAGCTGCAGGAGGAGCTCCTATAAAGATAAGACATCATCCACACCAGTCGACTGGAACCTCGCAGCTTAGTAAGTCATGTGCTGTCCACTGCGAGAAATATAACCTCAGTGGTCTCATAGGAAATGATGATGTTTAATTTTTTTTAATACTTTTGGCATAAATAAACTCTAAATGTGCTCGAACAGTTTATATTCAAAATAAGATTCGTTTTAATGGGTTCAGAGTGTCTAGTTTACAGATTATAGATGATAATTAGCAGTTTTTTTCCACGCCATTAAACTCAGAATTTCTCGTCCTTCCTATTTAATGTGAGTGCTGATATGTCGTGCATGTTAATTCTCACCTGAGCAAAATGGCAAACATTTTACATTTTAAAGTAGGAGCATTACTACATTGTCACGTAGATATGATTTTTGCCCCCATTATGTGTAAGGTATTTATTCACATTCACATTCTTACTTTACCAAATGGATGTGTCCTAAATATGTATATATAATATCTTATTATGATTGCATTAAGCACACTAAGCCAGATTCAGTCTGTAATATTGGTATATTTCAATAAAAACTGTAGGAACACTGTCCATATGTGCATCTTTGCATACCAATAAAATGTCAATAAATTTAAGTGTAACAAGAGAAAGGAAACATATTGTGATCATAAAAAGAAGGCATGTGGCATAAAATATTCACATCTTGGGGTTTAAAAATGATTAATTTGGGGATATTTTTGCTCATTATTATACTTAATGGGAAAGTGAACACACTCAAACACAGCTTATCCATGATAATCTGCGAGCACATACAGTATTTTACAATTGCATTGTCTCAGATTTCACCAAAGACTTTCAGTATGCAAACCTCTCGCTGCAAAACTGTCTTAACCTTAAACATGGATGCCATGTGTGCTTAGATACAAAGACTAAATTACGTGTTAATCCCCAGAATATACAGTAAGCATCTTATATTAGTACAAGTTAAAGGCTACAGATCCTTGAATTAGTGCAACGTGTGTTTGCAAACATTTCTCCTTATTTTAAAGTATTAATTTCATTCAAGCAAGTAGCATTGCAACATAAGTGCTAATTAGTTCACCAACAGCCAGCTTTCTTTTACAGACAGAAGCACATTCATTGTCAGGCATCATTTCATCAAGTATGTAGAAAGTTATAATGAACTCCTACAGGTTGTTACTGAGCTTTAAAGCAGTTTCTCCATGAGCCCTGCTTCAGTGCACACAGATTACAGACCTGCACGGTGCATCTCCTCAATCGTTTACTGTGAAGCTTTGTAAGGCTGTTACCATCGCTGCATACATAACGACTCTGTGGGAGCGTTCAATTTGAAATGCACTTTATTGTAACATCCCTGCTCAGTGTGCAGTGAAAGGGAAAGGAACATAATATTGTGTTCGGTTCGATTAAAGGTTACACAGATAATGTTGGAAATAAAAAAAAAAACTTGCTCAGAATATAAAATAGGTGAACATTAAGACATTCAGGCATGAACATGAACGTGCTTTTTCATTAGTACTTATAAACAACATGCTGAAAAAGATGAGGCTTCAACTTTCAAATAACTTCTTTAAACTCTTTTTTATCGTCTTGTTTTTGTGTAATGTCCTTTCCTGTTTTTGACCTCCTTTTTATGATGCTTGCCTTTATTTAGTATTCTTATATTTCCCTCCAGTTTTTATCACTTTGCCGTCAGAGCTGTGTTTTCATTCCTTTATCTGGCACTTTGTTTCTGTGATTTTAAAGAGCTGTATTAATTTAAAAAAAAGGCTTTTTTATTACCTGCAACTACAGGGTTTGAATCAAGGTGATGTGACGTAATTCACTTCCGTGCTCATACAATACTTTGTGCACTTTCTCTGCAAATGGCACTAGTGGGGAATCTGATTTGATGTTTGAGATGTCTTCCCAAAATCAATACAGTTATATAATCTTAAAAAAATAATCAATGCTTGTATTTTGAAGTTCACTGAAAGATATAGTTGGCTGCATAAATACACTTTACATGATGTTATAGTCCTTTGTACCACTGCAAGAAAAAAAGGTGCATTCACACTTGAATCTGTGGAGACTGCTCACTCAGCACTCCAGAAATCAAATTACATCAGTGAGCTACATGCTGGATCTTGAGATATTTTGTATGCTGATAAAGTAGCTGCAGTAAATTTCTGAACATAAGGTACAGAGAGTGTCCTCTCATCCCTACTGACTAAGCAGTTTTGCAGACGTGTCACAGATAGTACCCATAATGAATAGTGTCTTATATTAAAACTGCCTCTACATACCCCACAAATTTTTTTGCTCTCTCCCAGTTATTCAGTTGGCCCTGAGCCGCAGCCTGTATGCACCTTATGATACATGTTTGAGATGTATTTGCCTCACAAACGTTAAACCTGAATCAGCAGGTTAGCTTAGCTTAACATAAAGGCTGAAACTCTGAATGTTGGAACGGACAAATCCTTCTCGTTTTACCTTTAAAGTCTCTTTGTGTTGAATCAGGAAAGGGATAAAGAGCCATGATGTGCAGGATTTTAAAAATTCTGGCTACTTGTGATAGATGGTGATGATCTTACAAGGGGAAGATGAGAATGAAGGGCTGGAACATCTTCTTATGAACGTTTTTTCATTAAATATAGTGTTGCAGTCACATAAAAATTTAACACATAACGGCTACAAAGACAAGCAAAGTCAGTGTTAATGAATAATAATATAATGAAAAAGCATACGTGTCATATATATGTATGTACAGTATATATCTATTTATGTCTTGATTTAGCATTTACATTGTCAACCTGCCTCAAAAATATCTCAAACAGCCTCATTTTGTTTGGCTGAGTCAGTTTTTACTTATGTGAAATGTGTGTAAAGGTCAGCAAGAAACAGCATAGTCTGACAACGAGAGGCATGTTTTGATGGTGCAGTTATGGGGGATGAGAGAGGACGATCCTCTGCACCAGCACGTACAGTGCCGTGGTCCATCTCTGCCTCTCAAGCTATATACCATGATTGATGGCATTTGGTGCCATCAGTGACAGCTTAATTTGGTGTAGAGTATGGGCCCCGCTGAATGGAAAAAAGCAACTTAAATGGAGCTAAATCCTTGACAAGCAGATGTGAGCCAGATGTTACCACCACAGAGACTCCCAAGATGGATTTACCAGTCCACCAACTGTAAAGGCTGCATGATCTGGATGTGCATGTGTGTTACTAAAGGAGAGACAGCAAATGCAGACCGTTGTTCCATCAAGCAAGATTAAACCAGCGTTTTATCACATCAACTGCATAAATGCATCTTAATATGTACTGTAGATTCATACGTGTATTTATCTGGGGTTAAGATAATGGATTATTGTCAATTATGACTTATATTATAACATGACGCTCAATATCATCAACATCTGACATGATAAAGGCACTTCATGACCGCTGAGCTTTTTATTATATAGCTTATATTTTTATTATATAGCTTATGACAGCTATTACGACAGATGTAGTCAGTGAAGCTTTATTTGGAATCAGGTAGGCATAACAATTAAGAAAGAAAAAAAAGTTAAGGTTTTAATAGTGGCCCAGACCCTTATATTGGTCATCTGCATGGGCCTCTTACAAAAATCGCAATTTAAATGAAATAAAATAGATAAATAAATACAAATAAGTACATTGAACATGGTCGGAGAGCACTGTGCTTCCAAAGAGGGGAGGCCGGAGCTATAGCTATATATAGAAAAGGACTATTGCCAAAAAGGATAAAATCTGGATAAAAAGACATCAACAAAATGAAGTTCAAATGATCACATATTACCATTAACAGAAATCATTATTTATATGAGCGTTATTTATTGCTTCAGATATTTGCATTTAAAGAACAGCCTGTACCTAAAAATTCACTTAAATGTAATAATACAATTCAACTGATGGGCTCCATAAACTTATTCAATTGTGGGAGGCCACACAGAAGGCATAAAGTCACACGAGTAGATCACATTCATATTTTAAACCTTTATCCAAAACAGACAACAAGCTGAGTGTCCAAAAACGTGAAGACTGCAACACTTCCCCTGCTGAAAGTGAGTGAAGAGCGTTCAGCCTTCACAGTCAGGATCATGTAAAACAAAAGCTCGACTTAACTTTAAAAGCTCTTTAACTTGAACTTATTCCATGAATATGCTTATTTGCTTTCTTGCTGTGAGTTAGATGTGAAAATTGGTACCAGTCTCATGTCTGTAAATCTGAAGCAAGACCCTGGTTTACCATAGCATAGCATAAAGACTTGAAGCAGGAGGAAACAGCTAGCTTGGCTCTGTCTGAAAGGTTAAAAATCAGCACCTCAAAAGCTCACCAATTAAAAATGAACATAAACTCTTGTTTGTCTAATCAGTTCGCAGAGTAAAACATAAAAACAAATGGTTTTACATAAGGTTATGTGTTGTCCAGGAGGAGTTTGATCCATTTTTCCAAAACTAATGTTTGTAAAAGTTTGTTTCACACTAAACTCGCCACTTTCTAAAGTTGCACCTCCTTTTTTGTACTTATGCTCTAACTCTACTGTTATAATGACACAACTTAACTAACAACAACTAATATATTATATATGTTGTTAGTCTTGCTGAAGCTCTATACTGAGTGTACGGACATGAGTGTGGTATCAGTCTTCTCATTTAATTGTCAACAAAAAGCCAAAAAGCCCATCTTCCAAAATGTCAAAGTATTCCTCTGATGCAATAACCTCTTTCCAATCTTTGTGCAAAGTTAAGCTAACTGTTTGCTGGCGGTAGCTTTAAGATTTATCATATGGACGAGCAAATGAGCGTATTTCCACAATTTCAAGCTATTCCTTTAAGATAACACTCTCCCAGTTTAATGACAAATTTAACACCTAAAAACAGCAAATCATCATTTACACATGATAAAGGTCAAAACTCAATATCTTGGTCATTGTGACTTTCTGTCTCTTTGATTTGCCTGACAAGCTCAAGTCGGTCTCTTTTCTACAGCAGTTACTCTAAATGATGGCAGGAAAGGGATCCTGCTCAAAGCATCCAAATATTTATCAAGAATATTTGCAAGTTATCATCAAAACTTATAGAAACAACAAACCGATCTAAAAAAAAAAAAAAAGAAAAATGTTTTTAAAAAAGCATTGTATATTCTGTCAAAATTGCTAAAGCTCAAGCTATTCTGCTCATTTCTCAATATTCCGGTCAATGAAGCACTAGACTAGAGTAACACTGTGTTGCTGTATATGCATAACATAGAAGCTAACCTTACTGGCTTAGTGGTGCTTTCCTAAAAGCAGGGCATATATACATGTTTCTTAAACTACGTACATACATACAGGATTCTCGACATGGTGACCTGGAAACAGAAGCTGCCGCTATCACTTTAGCTTGAAATCTGTCCCCATTTAATTTCTACATAAACAGAAAAAAAATAAATAAATAAGAATGGAAAACTGGTCATTTGAAGTTGAGAGAAAAGCAGCAAAAAAAAAAAAAAACTAACGGATTTTTAATAAATTAAAATAAATTTTATTTAATAAAAGCTGAACAACTGGCTTCTGAAAAAACTAACTGCAGGATATTTCAGTGCATTCATAATGAGCTATCACACTCTGAAGGCAACACATTAAGCATGGCTATTTGTCTGCTTTTAACAAGGAAGCAAAGTCCCATGTGCCCGGGCCCAATCGCGCATACCTGGACCCTCAGCCCATTTGTACAAAGTAAGAGTTTATAAAGGTAAAAGCCGCTTTCGAGTAATAACACAGTAAAAATGTTGTTTTGCATAGCATTTGGCCTTGCTGTACCATCATCTACTGTAGACTCAAGAAGAAAATAGAGATGCCAAATGCTCAAAAAAAGAGAGAAAACATCAGAATTTGGCAGAAACTAATCGGTGACTGGAGTTATAAAATGAGATAACGTAAACTGTCTGAAAAGTCATATATTTATATCATACATGTACAAACTCAAGGCAAACATGGCAACGGTTTCCTGAAGCGGCAGACATGCAATGTTTCCAGTGACCTAAAAAAACACACCTATGATACAAGGACTAAGTGCCTTGGCATTGATTTTGATTGCGTTTGATTGCGATCGTAACCCCGTTCCAGTTACCAGATCCTGAAGTGGGTGTCAGGAGGATGAATGACCACAATGATCGCAGAGCCTACACAGCTCCTTTGATCACTGGCTCCCTATTGAGATAAGTGGCCCAGTACACCAGGTTGAAGGTCCCAAACAACACCGGGAACACTATTCTGGACATCTTGTCAATCTTGCTCACACTGTTGTAAGTCTTTTTGGGGTCCGGGGCCTTGGTTTCGGAGGGTTTGAGCTGAACGGCCGTGCTGTTCGAAATGGTCGAGATGGACGTGTCCTTCGTGAGGTTGGTCGTGTAATTCACGCCGGCTGAGCAGGTGTTGTTCGGCTTTTTCGACAGAGCCAAAGGGTCTTTCTTCTGCGGGGAGAAAGAAATGCATTGATTGAGCATAGAAACACATCTCTGACCAAAAAAAAGGTGCTGCATGTTGATCCAACATAATGAAACAGGTAGTTAATGGCACACAAAGAGAAGAGCAAGAGACGGACAGTGAAGGTTTAAAGAGGGGATCAATTTCCTTCAGCAATAATGATCTGGCCCTGTGCCACAAAACTGGCAAAATAAAGAGAGAATAATCGATGTAATATAATAATGATCCAACCACATCTGAACATCTACTTTTTACCTAATTAACCTATTTTGTTTCTATTGACGCATCATGAATCCACAGTAGACTTTACAGCTGCTGTGATGTTTACTTGTAATATTGCAACCTAGAAAGAAAGAGTACAACCTAAAGTGTGTTCTGCAAATGACCAATATTGGAGCAGTTACCCTCATGTCCTCCTCTCCTGGGATAACTTGTGCTGAAGGAGCACAAATTCCTGGATCACGAAGGTCTGGAGTGATTAGTGGAACTTAAGGATCCCATAATACCAGCAGATTTCAAGAGATAAATGCTCTATATCCTCTTCTGTGTGTGAGCGTGGATATCGGCTGTTTGTGTATGCCTGAGCGTGTAACCCAGAGTTTATTTCCCTTCCAATTTTTCTCCCCGTTAAAGCTGTACTGATCAATATTTTTATCTAAACAATGACTCAAATGAGGAGATTTAATGTAAAAGGGGCCGCTTGTAGTGACAAACACACAAAAAAAATTCCACCCAACTCTGCAGATTATCTCCGTTCTGCAGAGCGTTTCAGCATCTTTCAGGTCATTCTGTTCAGGTTCAATCTCACTGTGCTCTGATACACCCATAATACACTACCTGTCTAGAACCAGATGTTAAAAAGTTGGCAATTTGCAAGTAAACACAATGAAGCATTCAACAACTGAGGACCCAAGATTTTTTGGGGTGGTGGAGAAGAACAAAAATGAGCTTAAAGAGGCTTTATGTTCATCATATGGCCACAAACACACCTCCAAATAAATGCTAATGATGTTGCTGTGATGTGAAGGTTGCTGTGAAGTTTGGACCCAAATGACACGAATGAAAAAAACAAAGTAAAAAAACCCCAAACTGGTTATTGAAGCTTTGAGATCAAACTTCAACAACTTTAAACTTAAAACTGAATGTAAATACTTGAGGACACAAACTCTGCTTAACACTTGAGCACTTTTCGTGTTTCCCACATGATTATTTGGCCTTCATCGAGTGGCTACAAGTGGCGGTTTATCTTTTTTCAGGCATCTGCGAAACCCCGTTTTACCAACCGATGGACATTACTGAGACAACCAACCAAAAGGAAATAAAAACATGCCAATAAGCATTTACAACCAAGCTGAGAGACACCATCAACGACAGGAAGATACTTTGAACTGTGGTGAAAATGATTATTGTTGTGGGGACTCTCCACTGATTGCATTTCATCCTCTAGCCTCCAATGCTAACCTTTTCACCGCCCTGAACAGTTCATGTTATCAACAAGGACACGCGAAGAGTACGTACCTTGGGCTGCTGGGCCTCCATTGCCTTTTTTCCATCCCAGGCCCAGCTCCTCTTGGTGAAGTAGTTGACCGTGGCGAACTCGATGAGAGCAGAAAAGACGAAGGCGTAGCACACCGCGATGAACCAGTCCATGGCGGTCGCGTAAGCCACTTTAGGCAGCGAGTTTCGAGCACTGATGCTGAGAGTGGTCATGGTGAGCACCGTGGTCACACCTGGTGGTGGAGAAAACTGGGTCACATTGACTAACTGCACCTACTATTCTGTTTTTTATTCCAGCAGATTAAGTTTTAGCGAAAGGAGGGCACATTTAGACAAATCATGCAGTCTCCATACTTGGTTTATGCATACACATTATTCAACGTTGAACTTTTCAGATTTTACTGATATATTGAGCATAAACAAACACTTCTGATCGGAAACTCTGCAGTCATTTAGCATGTATATTTCTCAGTCATTCATAGTGTAAAATCATGGGTCATTTCCAAAATTATTTTTCCGGCTGATGATGCTGATTATCTCCCAGACTCACCAAAGACAGTCCGCGCTGGCACTGACTCTCGGTTGAGCCAAAAGGAAACCTGCGACAGGATTACAGTCATGAAGCAGGGCATGTAGGTCTGGATGACAAAGTAGCCGATCTTCCTCTTCAGGTAAAAATGAGCCATCATCACGGTGTATTGACCTGCGGTAAACAGCAGAGCAAAGGAAGAGGAAACACTCATAAGTGTTGGCATTTTAGTTTTCTGAAAATGTCATCCTCACTCTGAGCAAGATATCATACAGGAATACTGAAGAGGATGGGCTGGGATGTAGAACTCCTACAACTACTGTACGTCTATCAGAACTACCTGTCTCAAACGTTTTGAGTTGGATTTGGATACTGACTTCTCGTAACCTACAAAGTCAAACAGTAAAACAAAACCCACTCTGAAAAATTTGAGCAAGGGAGCTGTTAATCGACGACACCGGTATTCATCATTCACCTTCATTCTCATGAACACATACATGTTTATTTTATCAGTCGATCACATGCGTACCATCCTGCTGTTGGAGCACCAAATGTGTAATAATCCACACCTTAAAATAGTCCCCAACAAACACATTTTTTCTGTCTGTTTTAGTAATGTTTGTTAAAAGCTGCAGTATCCAGTTCTTTTAGAAAATTATACAGATAAGCAAGAGATATTTTAGAAATGATTAGGAGATGGACAAACAGACTTTTGGTTTTGGTCTTTTCATGGAATTTATTGACAGTAACAAAAAAAATATCACCAGCTTCATCTTTTAAGTCTTAAAATTCAATAGAATAAGAAATGCGCTGTTACAGTCCACTACTAATATTAAAATATTGAACATTTACATCCATTTCTTGGTATTGGACAAGGTATTAGGTATTGGTATTGTCAGGGTTTACATGTTTCTATCTGACAAACTGTCCCAACAAGAATATTTTTTATATTTTTATATGTGATATATGGTGATGACACATAAAACATAAAGGTAAACTATTTGGTGTTTGTGCTCTTTTATCGTCATTTTTTTTTCATCTCTGACTTCTCTTTTGGAGGGGGATTCCTCTCTCTGAGACCCTTTTGCAAGACGTTTCTTTTTTCAGTGTCTCCTTTTTAATGTTGTTTTTTCTGCATGCTGTCATTAAAAATCTGTGTTGTTTTCATTTCCTTCAATCAGCGGGTGTTGTGTAGTCCTCGGTGGGCTGTGATTAAGGGCTGTACAAGGAGATTTTACTCGACAAAATCCAGGCCACACTGCTCCTCTAAATATGAAAGTGTGAGCTAAATTATTGAAAAACAGGTTGGCAGGGAATTCATCATATCCTGTTAATCAACTGAAGATTGCATTTGAAGGATTTCTTTTCTTTTTTTCTTTTTTTTTCTCAAAAATCCTGTCGAGCAATGGAGTCTGATAAACTATAGAAAATCCACAGATGACTACTGCTTTCTCCTGGCAAAATCGGATTTTTCTGTCTCACTAATCCCTTGTCACAATCTGCAATCACAATCTGCATCCTGTATATCTCTCTCTCTCTCTCCTCCTCTGTCTCTCTCTCTCTCTCTCTCTCTTCTCTATGTGTGTGAGTGTGTGTGTGAGTGTGTTTGTGTGCAGCAGACAGTCCATCCCATTCTGTCAGGCCAGGCCACTCTTGATTGGGGACATACATCCTTGCCTGCCTGAGCTCGAGCACTAAAACAGACCTGGATCAGCGGTGATTACGAGCAGGTGCACAGATGACTGACACAGAGGGGGGTTGAGAGGGACTGGAGGAAAGTTTGGACGGTTCGTGCGATGCAGCCACAAGAACCATGTCCCCAATGAAAAGGGCACCTGTGTCGCCTTCGCTCCGAGGACTACTCGCCGGCAGTCCTGCTCTGTGGTGGCACGACTGGGCCAGCCCCGCTCCGATCTGACCGCCTGCTGGGCTTGGAAGTGGATGGAAATCTCCAAGGCGTGAAAATGCGGTTGTGGTGGATTTTACTGTTTTGTTTTTGGAGCGTCTGCGGGGAACTGCCATTCATAGCGGAGAACAACGCAGCTATGTTGGTCAACTGGTAAGAACCATCTGTTGAGCTTTGCATTTTGACCTGAATGTGTGTAACGAAATGAAATGACAAGGTTTGCCGGTCCTCGCTTCAGATCCCATGTGTGTGAGTGTGTGTGTGTATTTTCATCCACCTCGGTTTAACCTGCGAGGTCAAAGGTCAGCCATTCTTGGCTCGTTAATGAGGGTTCGTACCTCAGATTAGCAATGCTAATTAAGGTCTTGCTGGCTCTGCTTGTCTGAGCAGCAGGGGAAAGAGTCACAGAGAGAAAAATAGCAACCTGTATGTTAATCTGAATTTGTTGAGTCGGGTCTTTCGACTTGCAGCACCGTTGGATTTCCCCCCGCTGCTTAAAGCCCACCGTGGCACGCTTCAGGGTAAATGATTGGTTCTCATGACGTTATCTGTCGTCTTTCCCTGGCAAATGCTGGATAAAGCAACCGGCTCTGTATACATTACAGCTATAGGAACTCCCTCCGCCCCCTGTAATAAACTCTCCAGCAACAAGCAGCAGAAATGTATTATCATACTTCTTTACGTAACAGAATTAAGCAGATGCCGCCCCCTCCAACCCCACCCCTCCCGAGTCTCAGCAGCAGCAGCCAATCCCTGCGCTGTGACGTCACTCAGTAAAAGCACAACTGATGGGACTGCATGCGGATTAACCCTACAGACCCAATGGCTCAGACCACGGATAAGTGATTTCTTTTTTTTTTTCCCTCCTCCTCCCCTTTCTCTTCTCTTGGCAGCCTCAGAGACAGCTGGCTGTGTGTGGGAGGCATTCCCAAATCCTTGTGATTCATTCATTGTCTCTATCCAGCTTGATTTGAACAAAAAAAAAAAAATCTTCTCACAGCATCTTTGGATGGCACACTTTGTAATAACACAGAGCTAAATAATAGGGTTGGAGCAGGGGGGCTTAACATCCCTGTTCCCGCCTGAACCTACTGTACGCCTGCCGCTGTAAGGGAGGAAATTACAGAGTGATATAAGATAACGGAGGGATGATGGTGTACATGCTCAGGTGTATGATAGAAGAGGTCATCTTTAATCTGAGGCGGGGTCGTACCTCGGCTGGTGTAGATGTCCTCCGTCCCCGCGGTCTGACCTATCAGGTGATACTGGTTGAGCCGAGAGCCTTCCTCCGCCACCACCACTGACTTGGCTGCTCCCTGAGTCCACGTGTAGACCACCTCCGAGACCGGATACGCATCTGTAGAGACAACACAGAGGAAACATCAATTTTAAATCCAATGATTAGATTATTCTTATTGACATTTTCAAAAAAAACAAATATTCACTGGTTCCTTCATCTCAAATGTGAGGTTTGATGCTTTTTAGTAAATTATATTTTGGGGCTTCTGGACTCACTTTTTCCAGTTTTATTTATTGTAGAGAAAGCAAGAAAAACTTTATTTATACCTATACCTTATACATTTCATTGCATACATATCAATTAATCAAGAAAATAATAATCAGATTAATTGATATTAAAGTAATTGTTGCAGCACTAAATGGACACCAGTGCTTTTAAATTAAAATGTGCACATGTTTCTGTGTGGAACTGATCTTTTTTTACGATATAATTCAGCTGCACAGTAACAGCAGGTTGCAGATGAACTACCAGTTAAGATGTTCTTCATAGGCATGAGCAAATAAAACAGAATAATATTGTTATGCCTGACTGTGGAGATTCACTGTTGATTTAGGGGACTTGTATCTGTGGCAAATATTAAAGTCTAAATGTTTTTTAAAGTTACTTAGCTTTTCCTGAAGATTCTGACTGCACCTCACTGTTAAAAACTCCAAGATTAGCTAAGTAAGAATATTAAGAATAGTTTCAGAACTTGTTATTATGAATTACATTCCTCTAGAAAGTTTCAAAAACTGCATGTCTTGCCGATACCTGGTCTGCTTCATAAGGTTATTCAGATAGTGATCCAGCATTTATCAGATCAATGGATCCCTCAGGTGGTCGGGAGGGCCACTGTAACTATGACACTATCAGTTGTACGGTTGGTAGTTTAATTCCCGGGCTTCCTCGAGCAAGATGGCTTTGGATCACTTCTGATGTGTGTCGGGTGAAAGTCACAAAGGCCTCTGCCAACTGAATGTAATGTAACGTGGATCAAAACTAAATAATTTCCTGATTTCAAACACAGAGCATAAACAAACACACACACATACACACACCTGTATTACACAGCGGCTGATACAGAAAAAGAATCGTTCCCCATCAGTCCGGAGCTGTGCATGTTTTCTGTATTATTTCCATGTTCCCTACGAGCTTTTGTTGTTATTTCCTCTCAAGCAAAGATGAGTTTGATAAATGATGTGTTACGTGAATACAATTACGTAAGAGTTACATTTTTAGTCATGGTGGTTCTCAGGTGCAGGTACTCTGTCATATTAGGTACTCCCTGTGAACTTTGATCCTAACATGGACTCACTGCTAAGCAGATAAACTCAATCGTTCAGTTATTTCGCCGTCCTGGTGTCCCTCCACATTTGACAAACCACTAACATGTCACTTTATCTCCCTCGGCTTGTCAAAATCAAAAAATGTAAACAAGAAAATGCATCTCTGAGCGCGCTCAGTGACCACACAGAGCTGATACAGAAATCAAAGCTGTACAGTAGTCTTAGGATTGTTCCTAAATAAACTACACATTCATTGATGATCACTGTTAAGCAACATGTCACTCAATGGGACTTTTTGGTGTGTTTTATTTTGTAATTTGATGCCAATCAAACAAAATGTCCTTTAGGGACAAAGACAATATTTGTTAGGTGGATAAATTCATTGTTGGTTTGGTCTTTTAATGGGATTTCTAGGCAAAAAAACTACAATGACATAAACTGGCAACAACCTCATCCTCTAAGAAGAGTTTCAACACAGAATATACAGCAGGTGAGCAGAAATTAGGCCTCTTATATATCTTAAAGGATGTTCTAATTAACTATTCTCCAGTCGTAGTTCGCTATTTGCTGATTGATCTTCACGTCAAATACTATAAATCGTTTACATGATACTCTAAGATGTTACCAGCTAAGAAATGTGGCGTGGCTGTGGTACAACACTTGACCTTTCACCCACTTTGCTTCATTACACAGAGATTAACTTGGTGTCACTGTTAAGAGCTCATGTTTGGATCTGATGTAATCAGTTTGAGCGTATCACAATACGCAGATGTTACTAATGGCATGATGTTATGTGTGAATGTCGGCACAGTTTGAGAGATTGCCTCAAATGATTCTAGGTTCACGCTCACAGGGGTTTGACCTTTCAGTGTTGGAATTAGTATTTTAGTGGCTTGTTTGCTGTTGTGTGTGTGTGTGAGGGAGGCGCGGCTGACGGTAAGCCTTAGACTGTGTTTGCCTCTTTCATATGCTGATGCATTTCAAACACACTCTTTCATTCACGCAGGTTTATTATGAAAACAAGCAACCCCTGCAAAATGCAAAAACAGCCTCACTCGTACTGTACCGTGACAGCACACATACTGTAGATGCACTAAATCTGTGTGTGGTGTGTGTGTGTGTGTGTGTCTCTCAATCGTACTGCAGTGCAGTGTCCAATCTAACAGAATTGCACTAATCCAGCAACTGTGGCGTTAGAAGACTTCACAGCAATTTAGATTGACCCCAGTCAGCCAGTCTGTGGATTATCGTCTCAAAGACACTCTGCATTGTCTCCAGCAAGTCTTTGTGGAGCTGCGTTACGTGAGCAGCTGAATTTGTTGCTTCCTTCAGCAAGCACACGTTGCTTTCACATTGTATGAGCAAAGAATGGCAAAGATTATTTCACTGATAATCAACCTCTGCATGGTCCTGATGATTTTGTCTGTAGATCAATGCAACATTTTGAATATGGGAAGACAAAAGATGCATCATGTAATAGCTTTGCCATTCATTGCTTTAAAAAAAAAAAACATTTAAAAAATAATCTTTAAGCCAGTGTAATCAGAGACTTTGGGTTAAATAGTTTGGATAAATGTGTTGCTGCTGCATTCTGGTTTGTTTTTGATTGATTTTAAAGTCAATATGACATTAAATAAAGATATTAATTACTTTATCCACAAAAACAATAAAGCATTACAATGACCTAATGTTAGAGATACTGCAGGTTTCACGTATTACTGAACAAGACTTTGACATCATAAACAAAATGTCAAGACTGTCTGTTGTACTGTGACTTTTAGGTGCACCATCTCCATGTTTACCATTGAGTTGAAAAGGATATATATGGACTGTATCCTATATACTTCTGATCTTTATGCTAAGCTAAGCTTGCTGCTAAGCAGCTAAACTGGTGGCTCTGTTTCATATTTAGATCTTCAGACCTGCGAGTGTTCTTCAACCTTCTTATCTAACTCTTGGCGGGAAAGTGGATCACTGCATTTACCGAAGTGTGACACCACTGAGCTCCATTGAACAAACATGAGCATGAAAAGATAAAAAAGTACACTGAATGTAGGAAACAAAACTGGGCTGTTAATGCAGATGGACTCATTTGTTTCTTATGTATCAGTGGTTATTTCCTCCATTTTCAGAATAAAGTATCATCACTTTCTAAGTCTAAGGGATGCCTTTGTCTATAGGACCACTTTTTAATCTTTACAATAAACTTTTGCATCTTTTTCTCCCTTTAAACAGACAGAGATGCTAAAAGAAAGAGTTGGGGTCCTGTTAGCTTTCTAATTTCTACAAAAAATAAAAATAAAAATAAAAATAATTAAAGGATGGTTTCACATTTTTTAAGTTTGCCTTAGCAATACTCATATGCCCACATGAACACTGAACACTGTTTCCCATACTATGTCCATACTGGCCATTAAAGACCCCCTTCTATAAAGCCCCCAGTTAAAAAAAAGAAAGAGAAAACCTGCAGTCCCCGTTCCCTGCATGTTTTTATAATTTAATCTGAAGTTAAACTGAGTTAATCAAATCAAGTACAGACTGTATCTTTCAGAGCTGCAGTCTGTCTTTTAATTCTATATAGAAGTCTTCACTTTTACATATTACAAACTGTGAGTTATGTCCTTCATAATTTAAATAAATTATATTTATAAATATATATAGCAAGTTTCAGTGTCGTGTCCTCCAAGACACCGTAATGTCTAATACAAATTTAAATATATCGTAGATGTGCAGACAAACACACATTCGCCTGATAAGTAACACTTCGATTTCTAATATATGTGCTTACCACATAATACAATCAATGCATGAGACACTGTAGTATTAACTTTCTGAATTGTACTAGTGATACTTATAATTGATAAGTTTTAATAGCAAATATAAGTAAAGTTGCACATGTAATACTCTACCTACAGTCTGTAGATTCAAGCAAGTCGTCATGGTTTTATTAACAGAGGTACAATAAGTGCAGCAATGTCCAACCTCCAAGTCAGTCAGTGAACCACCAGCTGGTCATAAGAGGAAGGTGGAACAATTTCAATGTTCTGCAAATACTGCAGAGTGAAATGACCTTTGTGTGTACTGAAACAACAAACAAATACAAATACCATGGAAACAATACATTGTCTGGCAGTAGAAAGTTTGTTGCTGCAAAACTGACTGTGGTCAACTTTAATTCATGTCTTTTATAATGGGATCCTGTTGTCACTGAAGTCATTGAAGTCGGTGGTGACTTTTTCCAACAGTAAATCTCATTGTAAGTCTCAAACCTCACCCAAAGCTCCTTGAAGTTTGCAAGAAGGTGCATGTTAGATAGTTGGCCTGCACCCATCTCAGTTCTTTAAAGTGTTAACCTGTTGACCTTTTGTTGACAAGTGTTCAGGACATAGCGGAGCATAAATAGCATCATCCTGAAGAGAAATTAATGGTGCAGCTAACATAACTGTGAGCATAACATAACATAACTATGATAACTACGACTTTGATTTGTATAGAGAAAGATGGAGGTATAAAAATGGGTCAAAATGTCTGATCCTTAGTTTTAGCGGTGCTCAGTACAAATTGGTGTACAAGCCAAAGTGAATGTGGGCCCTTGTGAATTTGCAGACGCAGCTTTTTCCTGGGTCTCGTTTCAAGTCTTTCTCCTGCTGTGCCCCCCTTTCGGTAATTTCCTCCACTCCACCCACGGCGGGCTATTCCACAACTCTTTTCAGTGAATAGTTCAAGCTGCCTTTTGCTCCAGCTGTTGGAAATGATGACGTGTGTTTTACATCCCCGCCCATGTTTTGTGCCCATCAATAAGTGTAAAGAGACATTTGGGCTGTAAAATAACGTAACAATAGAGCCTTGAGTTTATCTGTATTATATCAGCATGGGACACACTTAGTGTTAGTGTTAGTGGAAGTGTTAGTGGGAATAAGCATCAGGGAGTGATCTAATGAGACATTGACGAGACAAGAATAATTTTTGGCTTTCTATTTTCATTTCAGGGCATTTACAGGTGCAGGAGGCAGCGTCTTTCCCCTCTGTTCAAATAAAACCAAAATTACAAATTATATATGAGGAAATAATAAAAATGTGCTCGTGATTCTGCTTAAATATTATAAACTGTGTTTATAATAATTTACCAACATCACCAACTCCCTTCTTTTTGTTTCTTTCTCCTATCAATATTTAAACTTTCTTCCCCCGCTGCCATTTTCTATTTTCAGTGGGGGTTTTTTTTAGCATAAATATATAAATACTCAAAATAAGGGGAAACAGCAACTTAGACAGGAAATATAAAACATAAAATAATAACTAATAAAGAATAAATAATACATAAAATCACAATGTAGTTTTTATACTTCTGTGCAGACTAAACAAAAATGATATTACATGTTAATTAATGAGTGAAGAGGGCAGATTTTTTTATGCAGGACAAATTAATGCTCGCTGTTGTTGTTTCACCTTAATGCAAGATGGGAAGATAAGAGAACAATCAATATTTTCATCTAACTCTCTGCAAGAAAGCAGCTAAGTGTGACGCTGGATAGAGCAGAGAGAGAAAACTGTATAGAAAATCACAGCAGAGATTTTTAGAAAGATTAAATGGGAGCACCATGAGTATAGTAACAAAGACAATTAAAGAGACAGGTGAGAGAGACTTTAGAGTAAATGGGATTATATGTGTACTAAAATTAATTTTACATCCTCCAAACACTTTCTATACATTAAATGCTTTCTTTGAATTGTGCCAAAGATGCATCTGTGTCCTGTAACAGTTTTCAGCCACAGTAAAATAATCATGGGGCGAAAAATTGATGATAGTAGAGCTCTGTCCATGAGAGGTGATTAACACAACGGCAAAGAACAGGTCTCCTGTAGCTTTGAAAGCCTTGAGCTCATGGGTGAGTGCTGTCCATTAGGTCAAAGGATTAGTGAGGGTTAATGGAGTCGCAGAAAACAGGATATACTGTGCCGTGGTAACTTTTTCAGCTTACAGCATAACCTATCACGGGCTGCATTTTTACTGTGACATTCGGTTTAAAAAAAGATCATTTCATGGTCAACAAAGTACTTTACGTTATTCGTACGTTATTCTTAAGCTAGCGTCCTGTAGGTTTTTTTTTGGATGGTTTACAGTCCCCTTTGTTTCCTCTGTTGTAAAAGATAAAACTCTCACAAAGGTTATTAAAGCGTTTTAAATAGAAGTACAGTACATAACGCTTCTAAATACAGACTCCTGTAAGGACGTAACATAAGATAACAAATCCACCAGCTTGTATGGATGAACTACTTGAACATAAAATCAGGTGGATGGAGCTTTCTCTCTTATGAATTGTGTGTTTATAAATTTTGATGTGAGGTACTGCATAAAATTATCCTTGCAGGGATGAATACGGTTGTTTCCAATTGAAGCAAATTGAATTTTGAGACACCCGTACTCTCAGTTAGACTGGATCTACAGGACACTGGGTAAAGATTCCTGTATTTAAACTTTGTGTAATCAGTTCAGGCAGGTGTTGACTCCCTGATAAGTTAATAGACATCGGATCACTTGGCGCCAATGATGCAAGCCAAAGTAGTCTGGGTTAATGGAACTCTGATTATAGCCACGGCCAGACCAAAGAAGGTGTAGGATTGGCTGAAAAGTCAGTCAAGCACGCGGCACACCGTAACACCACCTCTGAGGTCCGAGATAACCCTCCATACGTCAGCGTCAGGGAAGACCTCAAATGCTAATCTTAAGCTCGGAGCTCCCCAGCTGTGTGAGCCAACCTAAATAGCTTAGAAGTCATGAGGACGGCTGGACACGAGCCACCAGTGTGGTTTGGCTGCGTATGTGCAAAGCGTAGGATTGGATTTTTAAAGGTTACCTTGGTGGTAAATATAGGTTTGGTGTGTGTGTGTCTCAAATATTTCCCATTAAATGTAGCTGAGGCAGTGAAGGATGCAGGAGAGCGGCTCTGACATGTTGATTAATGGCTTAATCAGGAGCAGTGTGTCAGTGTCTGCATGGCTATCTCCTGCACCGCCACAACAATAGCTTTGCACCTGAGGGACACAGGCTGTCAAACACACCCAGGTACATCCATCCCCGCATCCCCCTGCATGGATAAAGACGCTGAAACTGATGCCATGTCAAAACTACACGCCACTTTCTCACCGCTGACCTCATTTGTTTTTAGATTCAGCAACACTTTCAGCGCTCGTGTGTCGCTGATGCCAAGGCTGCTGACGTGAAACATTTGCACTGTACCTTTCCCTGCATTATTTAATGCTGTTACTCACTCTGTGCATTTGCTTACGGGCGTGTTTACTCACAGCTTCCAAATTTGAGGGGACAAGCATGGGCGTCCATTGGGAAGTCTTCCAGCTGCATGGGGCACTCTGCTGATATAGTCAGTCTGAAAGACGAAGACATGCATCCAAAGTCAGAGGGAAAATTAACTGTGTGGGATGAGACATCGTCCTCATCATCATGATCACCATTTTCACAAATTAACATATCCTCTTATTATGAATTATTTGTTTCATTTGGGTTGTGATTCATACAGCCATTAACCACAAAAACCATAGTCTGTCTTCATTAGTGAGCCTCAGATAGTTAACAGCAGAGTGAAATGTAATTTTCTGAGCACAGAGCAATAAGTAACTGAGCCACCAGAGGGACCCGCAATGATTCCTGTCAAGGAGGAATGATGCAACTGTATGTGCAAAAAAAGAGCTTGAGAATGATTTGAGAAGGATTATTTCACGGTGTAAGGCTGCCACCTGTCTGTGGGAAAGCAATAAAGCACAAGTGAAGCTTTACTGGAGCAGAAAAAAACAACAACAAACAGCTGAGCTCATCAAGTCGATGTAATTTATGAACACTGTGAAGCACAATGTCTTATCTAATGCTGCCCTCTGCTGGACAGGCTTATAATAGTCAGAGCTGCTGTCATCACCACATACCCCCTGACGAAATATGTAAATAGAATATGTGACAGTTACCGAAAGACATTTATGTGTTTACTCTAAAATATCATGCTATAATACCAGGTAATACAAGGAGGTACTTTATTTGAGTATCTAAATCTTCCTCTACTTTCTTCATCTACTCCACTAATACAGTTTTTCCTCCACAACATTTATTTTATAGTTAAGAGTGGCTTCGCAGTTTAAGATTTAACATACAAGTCATCAAGTAGATAAATCTACATACATACATACATAAAATCAACGCATTGCTGTATATTAAAAAGCCCTTAACAATTCTCCCAAAGTTTCCCAAAGTACCAAATAAATCGAGCTGAATTCGGGGAAAACATGCATGAAATGATACACAAGAAATCTAGACTATTTCTTATATGTTGATGATACCTACTTTTATTTAAATAAGGAATTGAATAGAGTATAGTGGGGTATTACTAGTTTTACTAGTAGAAATATGAGCATCTAGCACCTCTCATAGTACATTATACATTATAATACTAATACAATTCATAAATAATATTCAAATTGACCACAGAAAAGGGATTTGAGTATATTAGAGGCCATCTGCTGTCTCAGCTGTTTAAGTAAAAATATGCACCACATCAACAACCTCGATATGCGAACAGTGAGAACAGACCTAGAAAGAGAATAGAAATACTGATGATTCTGGAAGTCACTGCATTATACTGAGCGTGGTACATTACAGAGCACAATATTATACTGTATTATAATCAGCCTTTGCTCAGTGGCTGATGCAGTGGGTCTGTTATGTCCTACATCACTCCCTAGTGGACTATTATGCAAAGCTCAGCCAAGGAATTGAAGATTAGACTGTGTGTGTGTGTGTTTGTGTGCTGTAAACAAAGTGTTTATCTTAATTTGCTATTCAAGAACATATTGCACGTCTCAATAAGAAAGTATCAATGACAGTATTTGTTTGATCGATTAGGCCGATCGACCAACGATTGACTGACGACTATTTTTAGAATTGTTTTATTAGTTTTTCAAGCAATAATAAAAGACTCTTCTCAGTTGTATGGATTGTCTGGTTGTGTCTTTGGGTTTTGGATTGTTGGTTGAATAAAACAAGTCATTTGAATTTGGCAACCAACATATCAACTATATTTTCTGACATTTCATAGACAAAAAGATTAGATAATCAGCAGATAAATTGATAATGAAAACAATACAATTGTAAGTGTTGAAGCAAAATGTTTTTGAATGTAAATGAGTGTTTATTAAGGATGAATTACTAAAATACTGCCATTATATAGAGTCATCTTATCAAGGTGGTGTCGAGGTCCTCCAGGTTAGTCTAGCTTTGCATAGCTCTGACATCTTGAGCATGACTAATGTCCATAAAGGGACTTTACAGTAAACAGGCAGCGCTGAATGGCTTTAATTAGTGGAGTAGTGAATATGTGGGCTACTGGCTCCTTAATAAATCATAATGACCAATAAGGAAAGTGCAGACGAGCAAATGAATTAGCAGCTGAAATGAAAAAGCAAATTTGCAGCCATCACAGTTATTTCACACTGCTACGTGTTGTGTTTTAGATTAACAGGAAATGATTGCGATCGATTGTGTATTACTAGCGTCTCTGAAATATACTGCTCTGTAAGACATTCACTGCCTGGACCAAAACCCTGTCTTTTCTCTGAGAGATATTTTCATGGTACACTGGCTCGGGCACTGAGCACTACTTGTTCTGTGAACAGCCAATGTAGGAGAGTAATGCATGCATAAAATGTTTCTCTAATAACCTTGTTCCCAGAACACAACAGCATTAATGGGCCATCGTGAAGCCATTTCTAATGGCTTGTAGTCTTAGCAAATGTACTGCAGATTTGTAGCAATTTTAAAGTCAGTGGATCAATAGTCATTTTTGACATGCACCCACGTCCATTTCCTCCAACTTCCTTTGCTGTTATTTGATTTGAAGGATGTTTTGTCCTGATAAGATGATGGAGATGTTTCTATGTAGGATATATTATCTCTTTTTCCAGAATTGACTGCAATTTATTGCTCTCAGAAAGCCCCCATAAATCATTTTAAGCGTTAATAATGAATGGATTGGTCCACTTTGACTGGAAAAAAAACACATTATCTGATAACTCTTGTCTTTTAGGTAACAGAAAATGCGAACAAGATGTACTTTACACCTGTCTATAGCAGCTGATATGATTACACATTATTTAAATACAATTATTTAAATAGCTACAGTATATGAAATGGGAAACGTAAGTGAGTGTTAGAGCAGTAATAAACAGAATTAGGGAGGCTTTTTTCCTGTCAAAGTAAAGGCTTGTGTGATGTGGCGACGTACTTATTGGCGGTGGATCACGACGTGAGGAGGAGGAGGAGTGAAACTCCCAGTTGCCTCTGTCGGAGCGCCGGGTCAGAGCAAACATTTCAAGTTCCTCTGACCTCCACTATACAAAATGAGGACAACATGGTGACGCATCAATGCACCACTGAGACATGTAGTATGAGTGTGTGGGCTGTATTAGTGCAGCAGGGGTCTTAAAAACCCATTACCAAAGAAGTATCACAGGCTGATGGATGTTTTAGTCATCTCTCCAGTTCTAATTGGATTACACAACATTTCTAAACCGCACTCGTCAGCGCTCATGATTCAGTGTTTTAGTTTTAAGATTGATTGGAAAAGAAAGATCTTCCTGTTGTCCACAGTAGGACCGGAGGTCAGCCGTGGGGGAGCTTACCTCATGGTGTAGAGCAGAGTGCCGTCGTCTTTCAGCCGCAGCAGCTTGTTCGGCGTGGTCATGTTGTGTGCGATGGATTTCTTGCCGTTCAGGAAGAAGGTGTCCGGAGTCCAGATGTTACTGGCCAGGAGATTATTCAAGGGGAGCATCTCCATCGGCCCTTTAAAGCAAAGTCTTTCGTCTTTCCAGCTTTGACGGAAGAACACGTCGATAGTGTATTCCTGCAGGGAAAAATAACACAGTTAACACACGTTCAAAGGAAAATAGAGATAGTTTAATAAATACTGTGCATGAAGAAGAAGAAGAAGAGTCCTTTATTTATCCCACATGGGGAAATTAACATTTTGAAGGAATGTGTGAAGGGATAAATATTGTTACACACTATTGATGATCATTTATAAAGTTTCAATACATAAAGTCCTTGTTTGCATTTGTTTAGCATAGGCTGTCAGTTTAGATCATTTTTAAACATAATTGTATAGTGGCTGACTTTATAATCTCACATAAGAGCCTGTAAAAAATAATTTAATGTACTTTTTAGAGCATATTCATAGATGCAGAAAAAGAATCGAGCCCCATTATGGCTGGAGTTTAGTAAAATGATTCAAATGACCTCAAATCCTCTAGTCCCTCAATAATAAGTTGATAATAAAACTTAATAAAAGGAGTTTCTTACCATTTCAGTGTCAGAGACTGGACCAAAGCTTGTGACAAAGATGTTGGTTTTGATCTCTGTCACCTTTTCTGTAAAAATAGATATGATTGTGAGTCTTTGGAAAACATTTGTATTTTGATTAGTGCATACACTATTATTAAGAGCAATGTCTACTCCACATATTAGGAGTTCTCCTAAAAATGTCAAACTTTGGGTTGTTTGGTGATGACAGTTACTCAAACGTTGGCTCCATTCTTCAAAACACAACTCTGGTTAACTCCACAGTAATACGTAAGAAGTAGTATCACAAGGTTGTGTTATTAAGAAAATGTCTGCAGAGCCCTTCCCTCCATCCAACAAAAAGTCACTAATTAGGAAGAAACAATCACTTCTGATCAAGCTGGTAAAGCTGCACACCAAAATAAATATTCTGCATGTTGTCCTTACATGTCCTAAACAGTCTTCCGCCCTGAAGCTATCAGCGCCCTCAGGACAAACATCTTCAGGACCAGCGTGCAAAACAGTGCAGCTATTTTACTTTAAAGGGGCCAAACACTCGCTCATTTCATGTTTTTTTAATCTGCAATGATATAAACACTGTTTCATGAAACATCCTGAAACCACAAAGCAGTAGAGGGGAAGCATTTTCTCTCTTTATCATATTGACCAACTGCATCTTTTCATTTCTCCTTTTATGATGAGAACCTTTCAGCCCTTGCCTACTTTGACCTGCATCCACTGAGAACAATGGAGCTGCTGTTAAATGACAAGAATAATGGCTTTCTCAAGGTCACAGCAGCACGCCATGTGCTCCGGCGTACGTTCACACAGGAGTGCCTTTAAATCATACTTAGAGGAGATGAAAACAGCTGATGGTGTCTCTTTGTCAGAGACCTCATGAATACCGGCACATCGTCTGGAACAAGCAGAAGACAGATGTTGCGGTGCAGAGCATTGTTCTCCGTGTGGACTTAGGGGCTGTAATCATTCATGCAGAGCCATCGATACAGAGGCTGAACAACACATTTTCCTTTCATCTGCATCCAAAAGCACAGAGCTTTCTGTGTTAGCTGTTGTTAGAACAGAGGGAGCCCCCCCCAGGACATTTTCATAATGACATAATCAGTTCTCACCTCGCACATGTGTGACTGTTTTAATTACCAGAATGGCAGAGGTGTTGAGGTCTGTACACTCGGCGGACCTACCTCCCAGTCCAGGGCGGAGTCTGTTGTCATAACCGTCCAGCAGCCCGTCCAGGATGCGCGTGAAGATGGTGATGTTGTCATTTATTTCAGCCTCTTTGGGAGTTCCAGTTACATCCTGGGAGAGGCTGGGTATGAGAGCATTTCCAAATTATACTTTAGAGAGACACAAAGCACTTAAAAATTGGGTGACAATATACCGTAACCTGAGAGAAGCTGCCTTACTTTTCAAAAGAGTCATTTAAAACTTAAATTTCAATCATCCAAGCAGGTATTACAGAAGCTATGTATATTCACTGAATCCTTTAAAATGTGTCTTTATGTTTTTCCTGCAAAGTTACAGGAGTCAGTTCCTTACCTCAGACGGCAGGTGATGCTCACAAGCAGGACACAGACCCACAGACGTCTCATTGCAAAGCTGTGGCACATTCCATCGCCCATTCCTGCAAAGAGACATGATGCTCACATCTTTAAAACTACAAAAACTGTTGTTTGGTTTTTTATGCCTGCATTGTTTACCGACTGTTTTACCTCAAATTAAAGCAGCATTAAAAGAAGTTTGAGTTATTTATTGCATAGCCTCCCTCTTTCTCAAAGCTTCACTGGAAACTAAGTGATAAATATCAAATAATGTATTTATATCTCTCACTGTAAAAAGATATAGAATTGCAGCCTATAATGAAATCAGCTTTGTGTGCAGGCATTAACTGGCAGCCAGGGGTGTGTAGTGTTCGCCTCACTGTATGCATTTCAGTGTAAAGTGATCTGTATCAGCTGCACAAATGTTTTCACTACAGCATCACAGAATCAAATGCACAGCAACGTGCTGACAGTATCACAGAGCCCAATGCAGTGTCCACGCAGCCAAAATGTGCCTTTCTGAACAGAGCAGGACGGCGCAGGACAACATCTGTGGGACCTGCAGATGCCGCCTGATGTTTGAATTAAAAATACAAAAGAGAGCTGAAGTTCCTCCTTTCTCCTTTCTCTCTCAGAGCAGGTCCCTTCCCTCTCAACATGCTCGCCCACCCACCTCACCACAAGAGCCTCCGTTCAATTCCACTAATGAACCTCCTCTGTAAGTTGATGACTTGTGACAGGCTGAGCTGAGCTGAGCTGCATCCTGAGATCCTGAGCTCCCACCTCTGGACGATGCTCAGCCCTCAAAAAACCAGAAAGCTGTGAGATGTCTCTACCTGGGTGCTGTGTGAATATATGAATATGAATACCTATTTCTACACCCCGTGCGAGATTCCCCTCACAAAACACAACTGCAATCCTTTCTGCAACTGCAGCTGGGACTCCTCATACACACACACAGAGTATACATCCCCCTCGGTGTTGCCGTGGCTGTACGCACCCTCCGCTGCATCCCCTCCATTCACGACTCACTCACACACCCCCACCCTCCTCCTCCTACAAGCCGCCTAAATTTTCCCTCCAGCAGGACGGAAAAGTGTGAACAGCCCTCCTTCCCTTCCTCCTCCTCCGGCTCTCATCAGCACCACCTCTCTGAGTCTACAGCATCCCGGTGCAGCTCCTCTCCTCCAGCATCATCAGCATCACCATCAGCATCAGCACCATCAGCAGCAGCAGCAGCAGCAGACCTCGGCTCCTCTTTACTGAAGCCTGTCCTCCTCCAGTGCCCACACAGTCCCAAACACATCAGCCCTGCACGCCGGCCTGTACCGACGATTTAATGCTGCACAGAACCGACACCTGCAGCTGATCACAAAAAAAAAAAAAAAGCTTACCACACAAGACGATGCGCAGTCAAACTTCTCCCAGGTTACCTCACACGCAGGTCGCACTGTTTAGTATTTGGCATCAATTCTTAAAAAACGTCACCTCCGACCAACACTTGCATACTGGGGGAAAAAAAGACGTGGACTAATAATTTCACCGCCAGCGAGGTTTAATTTCGCCCACAGAGCGATTAAAAGGTTGGCAGCGACGAAACGGAGGCTTCCCAACACTTGTGCTGACTGACCATCATCCTTTTTTTTTTTTAGTTTGGTCTCCGGGGAGCACACGGCGAGCTCTGCACAAAAAAATAAAAAAAATAAAAGCAAAATAAAAATTATTTAAAAAAAAAATATGTATCCAAAGGCGATGCAAAGAGACGAATTAAAGAGACGAGGAGCGTGCAGAGCTGCTGAGAGAGGCGGGAGGATGCGTTGACCAGTGAGAGGAGAGAGGAGAGGGATGCTGAGGAGAGAGAGAGAGAGAGATGGGGAGGCAGATAGAGGGGAGGGGGCGACATGACAGAGAGAGAGAGAGAGAGAAATAATAAAGGGATAAAGTATCAGTAGTAACAGTGACAGCCATAAGAGGGATCTCCACAACAGCATAAAAACAGCACAGTCTGTGTATTAGAGGCACTGTTGAGGTCAGCAGAAACAATACTCACTAAAGGAGCGTTACTGTGATAAACCATGTTTCCCTTTGACTTTTATCACTGTTACAAATGCTGTATAAACCAGAAAATGTGCACCGAGGAAGAGCTGGGTGGTTAAACTGGACCATTTTTTTACTGATCTCAAACTGCAGGGAGGGATGCATATATCCAAAGTGTGATTGATGGTGTCCTGATATGTTTGTTACTCCTATTTGACAAGTTTGCAATCAGAATTGGGATCAGTTTTATTGGGACAACAGCTCAAAAAGGTAAAAAAAAACACCAAAACATTAACATAACTACTATATACCACCAACAGTGCAATGGTAGTACTGCAAAGCTTGTATAATTATTACAACAGGTAGCTTATATGCAAGAAGTAGCTGGGTATAACAGTGTAGTATTTGCAGTTAATACATCAAGCATAGGTTTGTGTTTGACAGTGGTGATATTTACATGTTAAAAATAAACTGTGGATGAAAAATGAGAATATATTATATTGTTTACAGGTCCATTTCATTCCAATTTCACTGTTACATGAGTGAAAACTGTATAAAAGCAGTCATCAAAACATGCAAAAACCTCAAAAAATGATTATCTTTGGATGTCTCCACTTGAAGTTAAGAATCGTGTCACTGTTTGAACTTCAGTGACCTCTGTGTAGTCTTATATGATGGCATGGGATCATTATATACAGATATACTGATTTTATAAGAATTGGTTGTGGAAGAGAATTAGTTGGATGAGTTTGCCCTTTTCCTTTTAATAAAACTAATGTATATACACTTGATCCATTTTTCCCTGTTGATAGTGCAGCCTATTGTTGTCCCGACTTAAGTGGGACACAAACCTGAAAAAAAAAAAATGGAGTCCTGATTTTTTTTTTTTTTTTGGTTAATGGTCCAGATTGCAGGAGGAGACAATATGTCACACACGTCTGCCAGCCAGCAGCCCCAAAAAAAGCTGCACGGTATATTTCATCATTCTGCATTCATCTCCTGCAGGATCAGGGTCAACTCTCCTCCGACTCAGTCACTTATAAATGTGGATTTGTGTGAAATTTTAAAAAATAAGAACAAATGCAAAGAGTTGTTTTGTGAAACTGAAGCCCCTTTTTATGAATTTGGACTCGAGGTGAAAGCCCTCTGGTGCGTTGTGCATTCAGAAACACATCTCCACCTGGGACTGATGGAAAAAGTACTGACACAGAAAGTAATTCCTCCCTCTTTTTGTCTTCACAGGAACGCTGTTGATGGGAACAAAAAGCTGTACGCCATCTACGACACAAGGTAAGAACCACTCCCTCAAAAGTGACGTCAAAAAACAGTTCTCTGAAATGTCACAAAAAAAAAAAAGAGCAGCGGCGGCCTCTTGAATAAATGGAAGGAGAGATTTGTTGGGAGGAGTCCAGTTCTGGTTCCCTGCAGTAATATTGAACTTCTTCCACTACGGCAAACACTGAAGCAAACAGGGAGAAAAGAGCTCGGAGAGGAGACACAAAGAAACAGTATGGTGTCGTCACAGGAGCAAGTTTGAGTGAGCGACACGAAAATATTCCTCAACTCTGCTGCCAAGAAACTCCAGAGCAGATTTAAACAACTCAGTGGAGAACAGGAGACTTCTGTGGACCACAAATCCTCATCTGTGACATCTCTCAAACCTGAAAACATTTGAAAAGTAGCCCACTGATTTCTCAGTATCTCTTCACATTACACCTGAGCTCCTCTGGAACAAAGAAAATAAAATTAAATTTGGATGGTGATGATCCATAAACCAAATGAGGCTCCAACAGAAAACCAGAGACGACCAGAGAGGCTCTCGGTTTGACAAGAAACCCTTTAGTTGCCTTTGGTTGCCCCTCCTGGTATTTTTGGGGCAAAAATAAAACATGGAGGTGTCTCATTAAGTCACACACATAAAATTCTTGTAAAGGTTTCCTGCTCTGTGTGAGTACAAATTTGAGATACCTGTACTTTACCTGAGTATTTCCATCTCATGCAACTTTATTCTTCTACTCTGCTGTATTTCAGAGGGACAAATTATACTTTTTACTCGATTACATTCATCTGACACCAATTGCAAATTACTTTATATACAACAAAGGAAGAGCTTTCGAAATATGATGCAGTTTAAAAACTTAAACTACCCAACAGTATGTAAAATATGCAATTATCTGGATACCTGATGAACAGATTTGTTTTTTTTTGGAAAAACCCTAAACATCTCATGCTTTCACTTCCAGAAATGGGATGATTTGATACGTTTTCTTGCCTTAAATGACAGTAAACTAGATTTTGTACAACTGATCTGAGTTTGTGAGCTTGTTCTGGGGGAATTTTGTTAGACATTTCTCACTATTTTCCTTCATTTCCAACCCAGACAATAAAAGAATTGATCCAGAAAATAATCAGCAGATGAATCCATAATGAAGATAATCATTAGTTGCAGCCCAATAAGCTTAATGCATGAGTAATAATACTGATGTTACAATGCTATCTCTATATACATCATTATATATAATATTAGTATTTCACTGATGATACTTAAATACTTTTACTTTAGTCACACTCTCACTTCAGGACTTTCAGTATCTTTACATTATGAGTACTTTTACTCAAGTAAAAGGATCTGAATACTTCCTCCATCTCTGTCACGTGGGCTTCATTAATAAGACAGCCTCGCGCACGCTGACCTGAAGAGTCATAATCACAAACTCAGAGTCACTCACAGACAGCACCGACACACTGTGTGTGTGTGTGTGTGTGTGTGTGTGTGATGTGGGTGGAGGGGGGGTTACGCATGCGGGCGGCGGAACTGTGGATGCCACAAGTGCGATGCTGCACATTTGACTTTGTGGCTGCAAAAGAAGGCTGAGCGGAGGTGCCGGGCGGAGGATGGAGATGCGGAGCAGCAGCCGCTCTGAGGCTTCACCACCCCGCTGCAGCATCGCAGGCGGCGGCGGCGGCGGACGCGTCTGACATCCGCGGAGCCGACGCGCCTCTCGGGCTGCTGCGCCAGAGGTGGACGTGATGTGGAGGAGTGTGGGGAGGAGGAGGGGGAGGGAGTCTCACCTGGTGTAGATGTAGATGTGCGCTCCCCGCTTTGCTCAGCTGTTGGTCGCAGGGATGCGGGCACCCCGGGGCGCAGGGCTCCCTGACATCCTCTCTGTGCCGCTGCTGGTGGCGGTGATGTGCTGCGCGCAGAGGTGAGTGCACGGAGGATGGAGAGAGGAGAGGAGGAGAGGGGGGGAACAACACCAGGTGAGGGTGTCCGTCTTCAGGAAGTGTTACCAACCCGCCTGTCTCCTCTGTTTCAGCGTCAACGAGCCGGGGAACATGTCCTACGTCAAAGACACTGTGGACAAGCTGCTGAAGGGATACGACATCCGTCTGCGGCCGGACTTTGGAGGTGTGTGATGATGATGATGACTCCTCTAAACGTTTCTTTACTCTGCTGCCTTATAATGACACTTCATAGTTAACTTTACTTTGTGTGTGTGTGTTTTAGGTCCACCGGTTGCTGTTGGCATGAGTATAGACGTGGCGAGTATAGACATGGTGTCAGAAGTCAACATGGTGAGCAGTGAACAAATATTCTTTTTTTTTATTGAGTCATGTGCAGTTTTGATGCTCTGATATATCACAAATAAAGAAAAGAAGTGTTGTTGTAGAAGAATTTGATTACAATATAAGGTACATCCTCTGCTAAGGATCATTTTTTAAGAATTATAAGTTGTAAAGAAGTGATTTATTAATGGTTAATTAGTTAACTTAATGCTTAATAGACCACCCAAAAGCTGTAATTAAGAAGGTTTGAGGTTGCCAGGTTGTGAAAAGTCCTTTTGGCTGGTGTTTCCCCATTTTTTTTAAATGAGTGAATATTGGCAATCCATTAATAAATTATGGGGTTTCTCTCTTACTTATAAACCATCATGTCAGCAGTTATATATGTACTGTGGTACGAAAGCCATTAGAGTTTTCAAATAATCCATCCATGCTGTAGTTATGAATGAATTCCCACCTAAGAGTTGCCCTAAGAGTATTTTTACTTACTTTATTATTCAAAGTTACTACTCTAGTTGACATTATTATTCAATAATTTATTATTACTCTATTTAACCCTTATTTTTCATTGCACAGTTGAAGGAGCTAATAGACATATGTGATAAATTAACCTGAACAAGTTGTTAATAAATGCCTTTTGATCCAGATGCTCTGCACACTAACTTGGCAACCCAGTTAGTTATTTGTACTTATTAGTAGATAATTATGATTATGATCAGTGGGTAAATGACTTATTAACCACAGATAAAGCAACTTATTACCATTTATAAATAGTACCTTGTGTAAAAGTAGTGGCCAAAAGGGGTGAATATTAACCAAAATGAACTTTCACAACCTGGCAACCCAATGCCTGTTCATGTTAATTGCTTATAATTGATCAGTAAAGTAAGTCAAACACTATTTAAATAAATGAATTATGATAATGTTATATCAAATCTAAAACAGAAGTGGTACAACATATAGTTGTTAATACAACACCCTGCATTGTGGTTTGTGAACAGAACGCAGCTTATCGAGGCTCTCATGTGTTGTTGAGTTTGGTTTGATCATTCTTTTCTGTATCAGATCATAGCGAGTTGTGTAGTTTTACATCCTGGTTCACTGGACCTGTTAGAAGATGGCTTCAGAAAGTCGTGCTGCCATGTCTTCTCCTTTCAAATGTGGGATAAAAAACACATTTTACCTACAGAGGCGTGTGTGTCTGTGTGTATATGCATGTGTGTGTGTTTCTGTGTGTACGTGCAGGTGTGTTGGGGTTGGCACACAATGGGCTCCACAGTTTAATGCCTGTATGCCATCTATCACCAGTCTGAACTGCTGACGGAGCTTGATGCCCGATCACATGCTACCAGGAGGAAATAGCCCCTGACATGCTGTCCTGACAAGTATGTGTAATGAAATGTACCCGTGGTGCATTTTAATGCATCTCTACGCGGCAGCTTAGAGAGTAGGAAACACTCGCATCCAGTGACAGCTGAGCTTTATATTTTGGAAATGAGTGATGGATGAATAAATCTAGTTTGCCATGTTAACCAGTGTGATTATGTTAAGAAAATGCTGATCAATGAAAGGTCTGTTTTTTGTGTGTTTCTAGAGTCCATGGATAGAAAGTTAGTGTTTCCTGTACAATTAATTAGAATATGACATTAGTTAAACAAATGAAGGTGCAGATCCCAGGGGAGGGAACTGAAGGAGGCTCAGAGGGCTGAACAACATGCAAAAAATATCATATCACAATTATTTTGCCATATGAGTCACAATTTTAATTTGAATTTTTTAATCTAATTTTTACAGAAATAAAAAAATAGTATGTGATTTTTGCTGTGCATGTTCCCTTGCATCTGGAGCACATGATTTGTTGGCTGGGGCATCTTACACTTATAATAATTCATTTTACCTTTATCAAAACATTGCAGTGGTTTTTGAAGTCATAACTGAGTCAGATCTGAACACACAGATAAGATGCTGCTGCTGAGGATATAATTATATTTATAAATCAGCTTAGAAATCATTGAAAAAAAAGCTCCTTTTAACTCCAGAACTTGCCTGAGAATCATCACATTTTTTAAGTTTTCTTCAGTATCCAACTAATGCAGTGATAATTGTCTTCACATCCATTAGCACAATGCAAACAGGAGCTACTAAGAGCTAATTTGGTATCATTGTAATGGTGCCAGTTGTCTTATGTCTGCAGGAGGGCTTACAGTGACTTTGAAAACTCCTGAAATACAGAAATTTGCTTTACATATGTTAGCCAGCATCACTGCTCTAATGCTCTCTAATGCAGCTGTTACTGTGGACATAAGTACAAAATCTGACTTCTTAACTCTGTAAGCCTTTGATTGCAAGTAAATAGATGCATAAACATTTTTTTTTCCTCATATCTCATCAGTTTTGAAAATCCATAATCAGTTAACTAAGTCTCAGCACTTAATGGGCCAAACCTAATTTCCTTGCTGGAGACCACGCCCGCTTTTAACTTGAGAGTCACTGTCTGCGTAGCCACACAGTATGAAAGCATTTGGCCTCCTCAGAGGCGATCATATCAGACAGTCTGTGTTAATGGTTCTAGGCATGCAGATGGGACAAAAGACAAAACATCTTCCTCTCATTGCTGGAGGAATTGGACACATCAAGAAAGAAAGGGAAAAAAAAACTCTCTCCCAGTGGCACTTTGTTAAAAATGATTCACTCATAAAACAAAAGATAAGAGCTGTTTGCATCCTGGTATTATATTATTTGATTTGCCAGATATCCAAAAATAAACGGCATCAAACGCACAGGAACTCGCAGCATCACTGATCAGGTTTAAATATATCGGACTCTGCTTCGGCTCAGGAAGCAAAGTGACCTCGCATCAGCACTTCTTCCATTTATTCATTTTTCGAGTGGAGCTGTAGATCACAAACGCTGTGGTTGTTTATTTGAGGCCCCCGAACAACATTATTTTGTTCCTTTCTGTCCGAGCTGCACTCCAGCTCCTCCTCCAGAGGGCTTTGACATTTGTAGCTTCCTCTCACATTTTGCTCAGTCGAGCATCTCAAAGCTTCAATTGTGTGTGTTTGTGGAGAATCCCTCTCACAAAATGTACACTTAAATTCTGTATTTTAGAAAACATTTTAGAAATTACTACAGCACCTTCAATTAATCTTATCAGTCCCAGTGAAACTTTGGCATGCTGAGCAATGATTAGTGATTTTTGCACATGAAGCAACCAGCTCATCACATTAATAGCTCCGGACTTTATGAGAAAAATTAGCTATCACTTTTGGTTGTAACTAGGGATGTGTTGAGCAGTTTTTTTTTGGCCCCAATCCTGATTCAAGACCTCTCTTAATGGGAATCCATCCATCTGTCCATCCCATTCTCGTGAACACTGTGTTCTTGGGAATTTCTGCAGGGTAGTTTTTCATATCTACTGCTGTAGTTCTGTTATCCTGAAAAAGAAACTAATCAAAGCATTGACATTAGACGCTAAGAAGAGACTTTGAGAAGCTCATAAATGGAAGTAGGACAAAATCACAGTTTGTTAACAATAAAGGGAAAAAAAATTAACAATAATGATGAATTTGCAGTGAAGTAAGGTTAGAAACGAGCAGGACTACAGTAAGTATTCGTTCAAAAGTGAAATGTGAGAGGAACATTTTCAGTCCTTCCTATAATTTTCTCCTTGCAGGTATCTAGTCTATGCTGGAGCCTGGGTGTGTGTCTTTCCTCGCACAGGTTTGAATATTTGGAGACGATGACCTCCTTCCATCTGCTTTACTGTACCTGTAGCAGCTCGAGCTTCAGTCATAGCTCCAAACTAACCTTGTTTCTACAGCCCTTTGAGATGCTCACTGAAGAGTTTAATAAATGTCAGTATGAAAGCATAGCCTCACAAAGCTTGACTCTATCTTAGAAGCTCACTTTCCACAAGAATTCAAGTCTTGAGTGTTTAGATGATTCATTGACTCAATATAATAAAAAAATAATTAGAACTTTTGAATGAAGCACAATTCTGCGTTTCTCTTTCTTTTGTCAGAAAAAGAAAACTATTGGGATGAATAGTTGAAATTTGACATTTCCAGAACAGCTGCCATGTCACCCCAGTTTGAAATCTGAAGTAAATGCCAATGACAGCCCGGTGAGTGGCGTGTCCAGTGTCCAGTCAGATCATTGAAGGCCTCATGTTGACATCCGACCGAAGAAGAGGACTGTCAGTCATCTGCTGAGACAGCTCACCAGAGTAGCTTGTAATGTGTGTGTATGTGCATAAAACTGCACATGCGTGATCACTTGTGTGTTATTTGCAGTAACTTTTAATCTGTTGATAGGATGAGAGACTACATTTAGTAAATCAGTGCGAGTACTCGGATCTCAGTGTGGCTCTCGGAGAGGTGGGAGACAGACCGATTAGATCTGCAATGCAGTGCATGTCCTGTCTCTTTTCATACACTTCAACAAGGTCCCGTTAGTAGTGTGACTCCGTTTCTTTGCATGTAGACCGGGGGAGCAGGAAAGTTGTGTCCCTCTGAATTATCTGCAGTCCAGTCGCACTTTTCGCAGCCTGCTGTGATTATTGAGTGATGATCAATGTTTCTTTGGGTCGCGGCCATTACACTGGACTCTTACTTTGAAATGTGACATTATCTCAGGCTGTTTGTGTGTCAATAAAAAGTCAATAGAATCTAATTGAACTATGATTTATCACAGGAAATGTGTTTATAAAGTAGACTTACAAAACTTGCAAATTCAAAGGTGTGTGTGTGTGTGTGTGTGAATGTGTGGTGTGTGTGTGTGTGTGTGTGTGTGTGTGTGTGCTTTTGGACTCCACCCAGTAAGTGATGTTAAGGAGCCCACAGAGAAAGACCTGGGACTGTGGGCTGTGCTGCAGTGTCTGATTTCCTGACACAGGCAGGTTGTAAAGTGGTGAAAAGAGGAGCAGAGAGGAGAAAACTTGGCTTGGGATCAAGTTCCTCTCCCTGACTTTTAGAGGTAGCTGGATGCTTTTCGGAGTGACTCTGTTCCACATACCTCACACTGAACCAAACTACTCCTCACTTAGTTTAAGTTTTCTCCCGTTGGGAACTGTGTGACTTCACCAAAAGCAGTTTTAAAGCCAAATCCAAGATATATATATTTTTTAAATCTGTCCAGTAACTGTTCTGTCACCGTAGTTTTTATCAAGCCATTCGAAGCAGACATAATGAGCTTCACACTGTCAAAACCAAACTTAAAGTAACAGCTTGACATTTTGGCAAATTCATCTTTTAAGCATTAGACAGGAGGATCGATAGATATAACAAGAGGTTTATAAGGTTAATAAGGTTTAAAAGTGCTAGCTGGCACTGTTGTGCAGAGCTAAACAGTCTTTACTGTGTGCTAATCTAAGGTAACTGTCTAAAAAAACAGATATGCAAGTGGGTATCAATCTTCAAATCTGACTCAAATAAGCGTATTTCACAAAATGTTTTTAGTAGTAAATCATTGTGCAGGACTTTGATGACAGCTCCTTTTAAAGACCAAAGCAGAACTTTCTCCTTCAGAGAAGTCGAGAGCAGAGAGGTGTTGCCGGCGTGCTTTCAAAGAGCCAGAGTCACACAAGGTATTGGCCCATTATAGTCTGTGTGGGCTCGCTGCGGAGCTTGTTGTCTAGGAAATTAGATTATTAATACATTTCTCACTCCGCTTTTCTCTCCACTCCATTATTTTTAGCATGGAAATTAAGATTGCTCTCTGTCCTTTTGCATTCTGTTGTTATTTTTAACACTCCGACTTAACCTGACGTACTTCACGTGTGACGCACTTTGTGAACAAAGTGCAACATTTGTGTGTGTGTTGGGGATGGCTCCTCCAGATGTCACCCACCAGAGTTTCTATTGCAAAGGAGCACCTGTCCGGGCACATAAAGCACCTTAAGACGTAAAGCCTCCAACAGTGCTGTTACGCATTTATTCAGTTGCCACCATATGAGTCAGCTGGAAGACGAATCCATCAGGCGCTAAAACACCAATCCATTTTGACACTTTAACATTATCCACCTTCTGCCAGGAGGAAGCGTTACCCTTAAAAATCTCATAGTACAGATGTTCTCCCAGATTTATATTGAAGAGCTTAGTTAATAAGTCCCCGCAACACACCAGTATAATAGCTTCAGGGCTCCAGATACTCACGAGGTAAGGAGAACTCAGCTAGAAATACTAGTCCTCTGTAAACCACATGCTGAGTTTTTCACTGTGTGAGAACAAGGCTGCATTGAGTGTTACACAAAAGTGGGATGTGATCCTACAGGAATATAAACGCGCCACGCAGCAGCACAGTCATTGTACTCGTCACTCTAACAAGGTGCTTAAAATAAAAATGGAACTTCAAGTGCTTTTATTGAGTCGACACAGCGGACTCGGGTGAAACTAATTGTTGCTGAAGAATGTCCGATTTATGTAATCAGCCGCATTTAGGGGCACGACGTGAAGAAATGCTGAGTGACTTAACCTCCCGAGATCCTGCGTCCACATATGAGGACATTACAGGACAAGACAAAGGATAGGACAAAGGTTATTTATTATACTTATTAGGTCCAAAATAGCTAGGATAAATAAAAATGCACACCAAACAAAAGCTCGAGTCTCAGGAGGTAAGTAAGGTGAGATGACCCCTTCCAAGTGGTACAGTTCCTTCATGTTAAGAGGGCCTCAGAAATATGTTAATTATTCCATTTGACACAGTATTTGCATCTAAATTCCTGCACTAATCAATATTTATTTTATTTTAACAATGGATTAAAAACAAAAGTAAAATGTAAATATGGTCATTCCTACTGATTAATCAACTGACTACAGTTTTCTTCAACTCTGCAGAACTTTTTAGCTTCTTTTGCCTCATTGTTTTAGTTTCACGTCCCGTAGGTTTGTTTCAGTATCTCAGCCAGAGTTAGAAACTAAAGTATGCTGGTGATCATCAGAGAGCAATTAGCAGCATTTGAGACAGATATTTCCCTCAGGAGTTGGTGATGAACAAAACGCAGCTTAAGAGGTTATATAAGGTTAATAAATAAACGAAATAAAACAATGCACCTTTAAGTAGTCATGTGACTATTGTCATAATTTGCCCCAATCTCATCTTTATGCCAGATCCTGATCACTGCAGCCAAATCATCATCAGTTATCAGTGCTACCTATTTTAAATGACTTTAATAAAGCTGATCAAAATATCTAATTAACACGTGGCTTACAATAATGTAAGATGCCGCTACATCTGAAGGCCACGTCTTATTTTTGTCTCAGAAACAGTGACGTTACTGCAGAGAATAACTTCTGACTAAACTCCTCTCAATGATCTAACAGAAAAGAAAGGTTTTCTCTTAAGCCCCCCCCCCCGTCCCTCCACTCCACAAAAATAGCTCACCTGCGACTTTGCTCTCATAAAATAACAGTACTTACACTGTCATAAGGTGGTGAAAGACATGAAATCATTTAATGGAAGGCTTTGTAAGATGTTGCGTGGGAGGATACGCAGACTCAAACTATTAAACGCATGGTTTGTAAAACATATATAGTACACTTTTGAATTCCTCCGGGAACACTTAGCTGTCTCGTGGAGTGATGAAAAGCCCCTCTCTCGCACGGGGCAAGCATCTCTGAGAGTGCTATTCCTGTATTCCCAGCAGATACCCTGGTGTTAAGTTGACGTAGACAATGTTTGACTGGCACACAGTAACCATGTCTGAGTATGAGACTGTGCACTCTCCGAGCTGAAGATGACACGACAGTCTCGTCCTCCCACTGGGCCTCATTTACTCACTGGAGCTGAGAACAAACCTCTTTCTGTCTCTTGTGGTCTACATATCTGACAACAAACAACACCATCCTTTGGGGTGCCAAAACATATATCAGAATAAGACGAATCCACACGTTTTTCACACCGTTGTTATTAGTTAACATTTTGAAATCCTCCAATGTCTTTGAAGGCTTTTGATTATCAGATATGACTACTGTGATGAAATAATACATGCAAATTCGCGGTCTGCGCTTAAGGTTCATTTTTAAAGGTGCTGGGACGTAATTCAGTGTTATAATTAATGACTTTCAGGTTGATTTGGCCATATGGTGTTTGCATTTTGCAAGATGTAGTTTTTGTAATTGTAATCATAAATGGAGCCCAGCATTAGTCCAGGCAGTGCTCTGAAGTCAACCTTTGTATTAGCTTACTGGCATCAGCTGTTTCATTCATGCTTCACAATCAGCGGATCATTCACGGGCCAACCTGACACTGCTGATATCCCCATGCCAGCATATATGCCGCCATATATTCTATATATAAGTGTACGAGTAATGGAAATTAAACTGAAGAAGGCATCATTCATTTTATTATTTACACCTGCGTTTTTCCTGTAATGTTGTCATTATAAAAGGACCTGTGATAATTGATATCTTTGTTTTGTGAAGAGTTGTGACTGTCCTTCGTACTATGTGTGATATTTTACAATTTTAAGAAAGTAGGCATTTCTGTACTGAAATTTCTTGTCTTTAACATGCAGCACATCAATACCATTATATCTGCAGTGAGCTAGTACTGGCTGATATTATGAGTTCAGTTCTACTGTATGTGACTGATATTTGAGTGGGAATATTTTCTTGGAAGTGTATTTACTGTAGAAGGTTGCAAACAATTTTCCTTATTTATATCATGGAATAAATTTGATGCTGATTATGTGGTTGTGTTGAAGAAAACAAACGTTTTGGGCAGTTAAATGTGTAACTTACGCAAAGCCAAACATGCTGTCAGTAATCATGTAGGTAATTGGGTTTACCTAAAATAAACCCAAAATGAATTCAAACCAGAAGCATTTTAAAATAAAGCCTGACAGGTGATGATGGGGCTGAAATGAGATATTCTTGCTAAAAACAGCTGGTTGTTGCAAATATTCTCATGAGTGAATAAGAGTATGACATAATCCAGCATTTTTTAGCAACCTGTACCTTTCATTGGCCAGAGTTAGCAACCTGACCTCCAGTTCAGCTGCTCGAGGGTGTCTCCCCGCACACAAACTGAAAACCCTCTGTGGGGAATATGCTGAGGCCCTGTGGGACACTGCAGGTCACATGGGGAGCTGGGAGCAGGAGGGCGTACTGTACAGCGTGTACAGCTTTGTTTCTGAGATGCTAAAGCTATGTTAAAGGCAGTCAAGGACAACCACTGAGGTGGGATCTGAAGATCCGAGGCAGACCGAAATAGTTGTGGTCCAGACGTTGAGTGAGAGGGCTGGTAGATGGCATCTTCTCCGTAGTGTAAGGGCTGTTGTGTAAAGCTGATTCACCCAGCCCACACCTCTGCTGCGCGTGGGAGAGAGCGTAATGAGGGCATCTTCTGTTCGCAAGGGTGGGGAGAGAGAGAGAAATTGGGAGGGCGAAGACATCTCCAAAGACACTCAAAAAATAAAACAGCCGAGGATTAAGAGATTTTATGGAAACATAGTGTATTTCATTAACTATCACAGAAGCGACACCCTCTCAACTTTAAAAAATTGCAGATTCAGGAGAAATGTGGTCAGGAGTATCATCATTTTTTTTTAACTGGCATATTATATATACTACCATTAAATGGATGAAAACCCCACACACTTTAATTGACCGGAGGCAACTTTTTAACATAGGGTAGGAAAATAAATATATCCTCTGATTGTACACACTGAATTATTCATTGGAATCAATATTATATTATATTATACTGTCAGTCAAATCACATAGTGTGATTCATTCAAGGAGGAAACAAGTCCACAGTTTGTCAGCCGTGCACGGTGCAGCTGTCCCTTTGCACCAATGTGTTTCTGCAGTAATGAGAGTATCAACAAAAATAATGCAATTCCTTATTTTGTCAAAACGAGGTCAGCAGTTTCTGAGGCGAGGAGCTACACCGACTAACTCGTCGTAATAATTAGCGCCGTGTGGAAAAAAAAGAAAAAAGAAAAAAAGAAATGCAGGTATCGATTTTTATATCCAAAGGAAAACTAGGCATTTTCAAACACTTTATTGTGAGTATGCAGGTGCTCTGGAGGATTAAAATGTATGCATTTTCAGCACGGGCCAAGTTTTTGTTTATTTCCTGAGACCTGCTTATTTATTTAAGAGAACATTAGTCAGCAGAACAAAGCCAAGTGAGCTAGTAAAGAGCTCCATTAAAAGCCTGAGAAAGCTTTCGTGTTTTGATGGATCCACTTGTGGAGTTAGCTGCGAATGAATGCCCAATAAATTATTGACATAGCCTCATGTCATTGCATATATGGTTGGTAATATGTAATGAAATCTATCTATCTATCTATCTATCTATCTATCTATCTATCTATCTATCTATCTATCTGTCTATCTGTCTATCTGTCTATCTGTCTATCTATCTGTCTATCTGTCTGTCTGTATAGCAGTGTAGCAGTGTGGTGTTGGCACAGTGGTAAAAGTGGTCAGTCACTAAGCTGAAACGCGGCATTGATGCTGTGCTTGCAGTAATGGAAATCTATAGTCTGAGGGTTCGTGCCAGTTTTGTGCACAGAACAGCTGAGAGGGGTTTCTCGTTCAGACTGGTCTTGAAATATGGTCACCCAGAGCAGACTGATGAGAATCAGAGTTGTTTGACAATTCTATAAATATCCCCTTTGTTACAGAAAGAAAAAAAAATCCATCCCGAGCTCTGCTGACATGCAGCGTTTAAATTGATAACCTTGTAAGAAAGTCTGGCTTCAGTTTGGACAATGTCGGCAGTGCTGGTCTGAAGAAATTGCAAACGTCTGGGACAAAATTACTTTATTTATACCGTATCTGCCATATGGCCTAAATGCATTTCTCTGACTCTTTATTTATTGTTGGGTATAACTACATTATGCCATTTCCCTCCCCACAGGACTACACGTTGACTATGTACTTCCAGCAGTATTGGAGAGATAAGAGGCTGGCATATGTGGGAATCCCTCTCAACCTGACACTGGACAACAGAGTGGCAGACCAGCTCTGGGTCCCAGACACCTACTTCCTCAATGACAAGAAGTCCTTTGTTCACGGTGTCACTGTCAAGAACCGTATGATTCGACTGCACCCGGATGGCACTGTTCTCTACGGCCTCAGGTGAGCACCGTTGATGTTCCAAAGTTAAATTAGTGCTGTGGAAATGGACATTATGCTGGAATATGCTGCCATTTTTTGCTCATGCTAGCCACAGCTCGCTATTATGAGAATGTTATCATATGAGAATTTGCCACATGTGAGTGATATAACCTCCATTATACACATTTGTGAGGGAATTATGCAAAAAAATATGGAGCAACTACTTGAAGACAGATTTAAGCACTGTTTGCTGCTAAAGGCCTATTTCATCTCATACCCTGATAAAATCCAGTCATGACACACTTATCAACACTTATTCTGTATATACGTCTCCATCAACCAGTTAGAAAATTGGCCATTGTTTTTCTCTGCCTTTACACACTCTGGTCTGATCCAGCTGGAGCAGTAGAAATACACATGCATCTTGAAGAAATGGATGCATTCACACCTCCTGTGGTGTGTTTTCAACGACTGGCCGAGCAATCCATCACTAATGGTTATTGGTTGCATTTAGTCTCGGCTTCTATGTTATCCTATAGCTATCTAATCTGCCCAAGATGCACGAAGTGGGGAAAATGTTTTTAGTTTTGTTGAAGCCACTTAATGTGCAATTCTTGCAACATAACGCCAATACATCAAGCCTCACAACAGCTCATATCGCATAAGTTGTCTCGTATATTTATTTGGACTGCGGCTTAGGATTGAATTCTCTATATAACACTGCAGCTCTGAAAAGCCCGGAAGTGCCATTAGCAGTAATTCACAGGCAGTCTGACTTTCAAACATATAACAGTGAATGTCACTGCATTACCAAGATGTTTCAGCTTCCTGTAAGAATTTGTTGTGTGTCTTCCTCTATTTAACTTTATGCTTTGATAATAAATAAACCATGACATTTAAAACAAGGTCAAGAAAGTAATGTGTTCTCTCTTTTGGTTTTGTTTTGATCCAGAATCACGACAACAGCAGCCTGCATGATGGATCTGAGGAGATACCCGCTGGACGAACAGAACTGCACTCTGGAAATTGAGAGCTGTAAGTTTGAGCCCCACATCTTGTGCTTAGCAAATAAATGCAGCAGGCAGCGATACTTTTTCATCCCTTAAAAATATATGAACACCGCTGTGATTCTCGTAAAAAAAAAAAAGTTCTCACACTCCTCATCTCATGGAGACAGAAAAACTGCACAAACTGCTGAATTGCTTTCGATTTATTAAGCTGTCGTATCTCATTGAGATTGCTTGCTTCACCCTTCTCCGGTTAGAGCTGCTGTTTCTGTCCAGAGAGGTTTCAGCCAGACAGCGATTTTCATAGTAAGGCACAGAAATGATTAGCACAACTTCATCAGTCTTAATGGCATGTTTGGCTATCTGTGCTGCCATGACACATATGGGTCCCATGCATGTGGTATAAGTCCCTCTGCCTGCAGTGACATGCCTCTCTATAAAGATTTACATCTCATGCAATCAGCACTTACAGCCAGCCGAGTCTTTGTGATTCATGGGACTTACTGTAAATCAACTGTAGCTATTAGGCCCCCGGATTTCAATTAAGCAAATAAAAATGCATTATTAATTTTAGCCCTCCAACCAAAGGAGACAGCTGCACTTTTCAGAGCTTTTGCACTCGGAGGAGCCGCATAGTCTCACACCTCGCCTTGTTTCCTATGTGCCTGTGTGCAGATGGCTACACGACGGATGACATCGAGTTTTACTGGAAAGGAGGAGACACTGCTGTGACTGGGGTGACACGCATCGAGCTCCCTCAGTTCTCCATAGTCGACTACAAACTGGTTTCCAGGAACGTGGTCTTTTCCACTGGTGAGTTCACAGTGATGTTGTACAATACTTTACACATCAGACACTTTCCTCAACTCAAACCCCCTGCAAAAACTCTTCAAATTTTAGTCATAAAATTATTCAATAAATGACTAAATGACCTATATAAGTTTAAAATCATCTTTAGGGTATAATTTACAAGGAGTTTTATACTCAAAAACTCAGCTGATCTGCGTCATTGTGACTTTGTGGGCGTGATTTTATCAGATTTGATTGACAGGAGCCAAACAACCCAACAGCTGTCAGCAGATGCACAGCAGTTCATGACTCTATTTCCAGCTGAGCCTCGCCCACCTCAAATCAGTGAGAAAAATAGAAAAGCAGGAACAGAAACCTCTCATGTGAAAAAAACAAAATTGTTCTAACTTTGGCAGCAAAGTTGTGTTTTCACGTAGACTCATATCCCTCATAGTAAGTCGCTGATTGAGAGTTTTCAGAGCCTTTAAAGTTTCATGAGGCACACAAATATCAGCAGATCTCTTGTACTTTGTTGTGCAATAGTCCATGAACACATCAGGCTTTCCTGAGTGCAGGATTTGCATCATACCGTGACCTCTCTCACTGTAACACCAGAGCTGGGAGTGATAATGGAGAGGCAATTACCCTTCTATTTCTTCAAGATCTTGATAAAACAACGGGCTCTGTACTTACAGTAATGTAATATATTCATGAGCGAGAGCGCCAACAGCATGAATTATTCTCTTATAATACAAAACCTTAGAGGCACTAGAACAGTGAACAATTTCCACAGCTGAATTAATGACACGTCGGACGGATATTGTCCGAACATTTCTGAGCAGATAATACTGAGCTCATTACAAACAGGGGCATTAGAGCTCATTACAAACAGGGTCAGATCTTAATGCAAATAAACTCCGAGGGGCGTCCGCGGATGCTTTTAACGTCTCCTCAGTGGGTTGGTCGAGCACACAGGGAGCATCACAGGTGTGTGTTTAGTCAGCTAGCTTACAGGAGTGAACATTATAGGACAACAAGGTCACCCGGTGTTTACAGAGGCTGTTTTGTGACTTCGGAGTTTCAGGCGCAATCTCAAAATCTTGTTCAGATGTAAATGAGGGAAGAAAACTTGGCATTGGCAACAGTTGAAGTTATACCTGTCGTAATCAGTCCTTATTTCTGAAGAGTATAAAGTCAAAGATGTACATGCACTCACTCGTTCATTCAGTACATTATATAAAAATGTTTCCCATTAATGTCAAACATCAAGTTTTAGTCAAGTTAAAGGGATAGTTTAACATTGCTATTACTCTCCTGTCTGTGCAAAAAATATGGAGCTACAGCAGCAGACTGGTCTTAATGTAGCTTTAATATTAGCTTCACATAAGGACTGAACATAGGGTGAAATACCAAGTCAAAGGTAAAGAAATCTGCACCTCTAAAGCTCACTTGTTTCATGTCTGTTCAAATGGCTAGCAGTTTCCCCCTGCTTTCAGTCATTATGCTAAGCTAAGCTAACTGCTTCATATTTATCCCACAGGGGTGAGTGTGGTGTCAATCTTCCCATCTAACCCTCGACGAGAAAGCAAATTTTTGGATTTCTCAAGGTGTCAAACTATTTCTCGAACACAGCATGTGTGTGTTTGGAAGCAGACATTTTATGTTTTGCTCTGCACTGTGGTGTTTGCACAGAGAAAATCTCAAGGCCAAGTTTCATAAGATGATTTGCAATTTGAAGCACGCTTGCCTGTTTCCATGGTAATGAAACCAGTTCACGAAGCCATCGCCATAGGAACCAAAACAAAGCGGCAGACATTCCCACGTCCCTCTTGAATTAAAGAGGGCTCTTGCCTCTTCACTGTCTTTCCCTGCAGGTGCCTACCCTCGACTGTCTCTGAGCTTCAAGCTGAAGCGAAACATCGGATACTTCATCCTGCAGACGTACATGCCCTCCATCCTCATCACCATCCTATCCTGGGTGTCGTTCTGGATAAATTATGATGCCTCGGCTGCCAGAGTTGCATTAGGTATGATGTGTCCCGTGCAGAGGATTGATCTTGGCTCTGTAGTTTCACCTTCAGTCAGATGTCTTGTGCTTCATAGTTTGGGCCTGCGGGTTTGTGCACAGTGACCGCCTCAGTCCCAAAGCTACAAACAAACAGAAGACTTTAAACTGTGATATCAACAAAGTAGAGACCCTGCAGTTCTACAGAGATTGAATTGATGATTTACGTCGAACATTTACGTCCAGAAATGAAAAATCAATTTAATTGGATCCTTAAAAATTCAAACACATGAGATGTAGTGCTAGCGGTGCAGTTTTTCTGACTGTTTTCTTAATTTTTTCAGACACAAAGCACTCCCTGGGTGCTTTTTGGGAGAGGGCAGGACAACAGTGTTTAAAATAATGTAAAAGTAAAAGGCATTTTTGCTTCTTCTTTTGATTAGACAAGTGCTAGTTACGTATTTGTCGCCACTTTCCTCATAAAAGTTATAAATCAGGGAACGAGGGGTCTCTACAGTGTTATAACCCTGTTGAAGCGTGATGGTTCTAAGAGACAATATTTCAATTTTTTAAACCTGGACAAAAGCAGAACCCCATGTTTTAACATTACCCCCCCTCATGCTTCTTAAAATTCAACATATTCATTTTTAAAATACAAAAAAAGACTAAATGACTTCCTTCTACATTTTATGTTCACTTTTATGTTACTTTATGTACTTTTCCCCCCCAAAGGAGAGTCATTTTTCTGCTCCAACTCCACTTCTCTCTTCAAAATGTAATTTGCAGATCTCCTCTTACATTTTCCTGTCTTTCCTAAACACTTAAACCAGCTATTTGCCAATTCTCATCACCCACCATCTCACTCACACGGGTCGTAACAGACAGATTAAAAAACAGGAGATAGAAAGAGATGGAGGTAAAGAGGACGTTCTGAATGGATGCAGAAAATGTGACTGTGTCGTTACGTGGTACATTTATAATCGATGGCCTCTCTCCCCCCTCGGAGACGCTTCATGGTAGATGGAGCGTTTGTTGGGAGATCATGTCAAGTTCATATAATTTACCGTGCTGTGACCTGAGAGGATGATAGGTCGGATGCTGTTGGCCACCGGAGGATATAAACCGGAGGATCTGACCTTTCCAGTTCGGCTTTATTTATGTTTCTAAAACTGGCTGGAAGTGATCTTTTCCTCTCTGCTGTTTATGACTCAAGTCTGCAGTGCCCCTCAACTCTGTGGTCTTTTAGTTCACTGTTTGTTACTGTTGGTTGTGGTTCATTCTTATAGATATCATGAACAGCTCTGATAAACCCAACATACATCGCTCATCCAGTGCTAAAGAGTAGACAGACACAGTTGGAGAAAGAAAAGCCAGATATTTCGAAGGAGTTGGTGGAGACCAAAACAGAGCTAAAAGAGAGTGAATATTGGGCTTACATTCATCAGAAGAACAACTCCAAATGACTGCTAATGTTGCTCTGTGTCTGCTGGATGTGCAAATAAGCAACTTTGCCTAACCCAATAAGGTGATAGTATGTAAATGCTGATTTCTGAAAGCTTTCTTCAGCCAGTGATATACGGGATATTTCCAGATTCAGAATCAGATAGCCTTTATTAGTCCCACAGCAGGGGAAATTCACATTGTAGCAGCAATGTGAAACACAGTGGAAATAATATAGTGGGAAAATGCAAAGACATAGAATAAGATAAAAAGTAAGATATTCAACATAAAAATATAAAAGATAAATAATTATAATTACAATTATACCTGGACATACAACAGAGACGATATGCCTTAGAATATACATATACAATATATAATATATATCTCAAGTAAAGAACAGTGAAATAAAAACAGTGAAAACTGTGAAGTGAACACAGTGAAGTGTATTGCACATGAGTCAAGTTTTTGTCAATTTTTTATTAGTATTTCTGTAGTAGCCATCATGGGGGGCTTCTTCTCTTCTTCGCAGAGCTTATCTTTGAATTTGTCTTGGCCTTTTCAGACATGTCTTACTGATGAAAAATGAACCTTATCACAAGCAAAATGTGTACTTTCAGTGTGTTAGCTAAGGAACTACTGTCCCATCTTTTAGACATTTAACATTTGAGAACTTAAGCCTCTTTTGTTGAACGGAAAAAAAAGCTTTGTAGAAATGTTGCTGAAATTAAGACAAAAAAGCACAACATCCCAGGTATCAAAAAAGGATTCATATCGAATGCATGCAAAGCCCTGCTGGTGACGTCATCCCACACTTTGGTTATATGTGAATAGTTCATATCAGATCCAAAATGAACGTTTTGTCGTGGTTTCCTTTCAGTCTGCTTCAGGCTGCTACTCTGTGGTGTAATAGGAAACTGAACTGGATCTATGTCTCACACTTTCCACTGGCCTCTGGGACTGAAACAAATACGACGCTCAGTCTGCTGCTAGAAAACACCCCGCCATCCTTAACTGCATTGATCTCTGCGAGGATATTTGCCTTAATGGAAATCTTCATTCAGCATGTAGACACGCAAAGTAGCGACTGTGTAAGAAGGAGCACGTTAATGCAGGGTTTATTAAATCTCAGTTCATAGTGATTTAAAGATGAATATAATACTTTTTAATGTACATAGTTAGATTTGGATGCACCTCCGCATGGTCAGATCCGTTCAGGGGACGGTTCGTCTGCTGTAATGCCTCCTCACAAAGAGGACCACTGTCTGAGATGCTGTGAGATCGATGCGAGTAGAAAGCGTCTACACTCACTGTACTATCCAAATTCAATCGCTGTCTATCTGATGATTAACTATAGGGTACCATTCACTCTACCATTATGGTGGTATGAGTATCCAGAGGAAAACTACATTTGCAGGGATATCTATCAGGCTATATATGTGTATATATATATATATATGTATGACGTTAAGCACTCATATTGTGTATTTACTTGGAGTCTCGCTGTAGCTGCAAGGTGTTTAAACTGAGCATATCAGGGAATGGAGAGTTTGCTAGGTGTTGGTAGCAAATCTATCATTAACAAAAACAGGCTTCTCATTGTTATTGGCTTCCACTTTATTTGCCGCCTGATGACAACGGTTGCTGCCGGTTTTATCAGCCTTAGATAGCGAGTTAAACTACTGTCCAAACTCTTCAAATGACAAATATCACTCTTATTACAGCCTCACACTCATTGCTTTTACAAGTGAAAAACAATCCAAAGCTTAATAGATTATTAAACAACCACTGGTCGGGTAAAGTGGTAGAGCAAACGGTCAGTAATCAATGATCTATGTGTCATCTATGATTATCATTTCCTAATCTGTCCCTGTTCTTCTTACTGATGTCAGAAACAGCACTAAACGCCACTGCATTGCACTGAGTATATTTCTGGGTTTGTTGAGTAACCGTCTTCTCTGAGCTCTGAGAGAGTTTAGATTCTTGCTCTTCCCTTCTGTTCTGCAGAAATCGATGCCGTAAACCCACGGCGCTCTTGACGCCCCCACACATACAGTACTGTACAGTGCAACATTTTTGTTTTTAATTATGTAAGCCTGAGTCGACAGAAATAGGCACACACACACACACACACACACGTCCAGGTCAGTGAGCCATCCAGGAGACACGAAAACAACACAGACACATTGATTTACATTTACTGTTGATGGTGCACATTACGGCGAGAATTACTACACTGCTGTTTATTGTGTATTTGCTGAGTCTGTTCGCCCGTTGCATGCTCCATGAGCTGGAAACCGTATTGTGCAGCATTTTCTGCTTATCCAAGCTGAGTAAATTACAAACTTGCCAAGAAAGAGGCATCCAGGAACGTTCATCTCTTTAAAGCTCTCAGGTGTTTTTGACCTTTTTTTTAAAGTGTGATAATCAGGTTCGATGGAAATATTTGGACCTGCACCTGATGAAGATGACTCATAGTTAGACCTTGAGAGGAAAATACACAGTTTTCTATTAATATTCTAATGAGTATACCTTTATTTTAGCCTCTGTAATGCTACGGTAATGTACTTTTAATTTTAATTGTGGTGTAAGAAACTTTTCATAAGCCTAACCAGCAGGAATTTCTTCACATGGATATTTTTCATATAAAATGTGACCTAAACACACACATACAGAGTGATATCGCTGATTAGTAAATCTTTTAAATTCACACAAGAACACGCTGATATCAACACACTCATGATTCCTTCATTTAAAATAGGTTGTCCAAGCCAAAAAAGTTGTTCCCACTGCACATACGCATGTTAAATGAAAGAAAAATAAGACCTTCGTGGTTTAAAAATTCATAATACAAAGAATTAATAATTTAAATAACTGACCTTGTTTGCAGTTTGACGTGTCCTGTCAACTGTTTTACACACGCCTCTTTTTTAATGGTGGTCTGTGAAGAAAATGCTTTTTTGGGACACAGTGGATTTTTCATTTTTGTTTCAGCAGGACACAGGCTGTTCTGCAGAGACCAGTAACATGATAAGAGATGAAAAGACAGAACATATGCCAAGAATATATGCCTGAAATAATAATACTATTATATTGGAAAATATTGGAAAAGCTGTTAGTGATGCTGTAAAACTGCATTTTACAACATCACATTTCATCAACAACAGACAAATTAACTGTCTCTGGATATTTATCTCATGGTTTAACATCAGTAGTGTTTTCTCACATCTTTAATTTAAGAAGGTGTCTCGGAGTACTTCATCTGCATCATTTCTTTTTTTTAATATATTTCTATCACTTATTTTCTTCCAGGGATCACCACTGTGCTGACCATGACAACCATCAACACACATTTGAGAGAGACTCTGCCCAAGATTCCCTACGTCAAGGCCATCGACATGTACCTGATGGGCTGCTTCGTGTTTGTCTTCCTGGCTCTGCTGGAATACGCCTTTGTCAACTACATCTTCTTCGGACGGGGTCCTCAGATGCAGAAGAAACTGGCGGAGAAGGCGCAGAAGGCAAATAACGACCGGGACAAATTTGACAGGCCCAAGGTGAGAATCACTCCCAAAAACACCAAAGAACCACGTTACACTCAAATAAATAAGCTGGGAGGTTCAGAACGACCAACGTTTTTAACTAACTGAAGTAAAGTGAGGCTTTATTGTAGGGCTCCAGCTTCGGATCCCAATGTGGTTGTAAGTCACTGTCAATGTCAACTTTTACTGCTCCAACCAAGAAACCAAGAGGAGTACTGTACAGTGGGTCAACACCTCAGGGACATGCTACGAATGAATGTCTGTATCCCATATAATCATATGTAAGGCTAATTCCTTTTAACTAAATTAACAATAAGCGGTATGAGGTTTGGAAGTCCACAGCTCCAAATGATAAATTGAAATCATTCATTCCAAATTAAATATAATTTAATTAGCGCTAACCATGACTAGTAAAATAAATAATGCACTTTGCATTTCAAGTTTTAAGCAGCCACTATGATGTTAGTGCAATTTCATTTGAAAGGGTTTACTTAAAGCCTGATTTCTGGAAATGTGTCATTGTTGTTCAAAATTGAGAGCTGGTGAGATAAAGTCAAGGTTAACCTCCACAAGCAGAGCTGTCTTACTCCCAGTGAGGGTCAAACATGCAGTGATCAACAATTCAGGACTACCACTGACAATAGAGACTTCAACTTTCATTTGTATGTTAAAAATGTCAGGATTGTGCATTGTAAATATATGTCAGTGGATTATAATGTCAGTAAAAAAGACTCGAACTCACCCATGAAAATGAGGGCAAAAGTTGGGATATTAATTGACCTATTTTAATCCACAGTATATCACATGCACATTGGTAGAAATTAAATCTAACTTTGATTAAATGATTTCAAATGAACTGTCAATGCTGGAGCCGCCCGACCACCTCCCGATTCTCCCATGGTCCTCCTGTTTTTGAAAAGCTCAGCTAACTCCTAACCAAAGCTCAGACAAAGGGGTTTCTGTTTGTGTTTCTGTTCCTGGCTAGTCCCTTCTGGAAGGAGGCAATTGCAAGTCTTCGTCTGTTAAACATGCCAATCAGGTACAAGGGCGTCGTCACTCACGGCGGGTGAGTGTCACTGCCTGTTGTGTCAAAACTTTGCCACCTCGGGCCAAAGTTTCACCTCCTCATTTTAACGAAGGACCGTGTTTGATCACAGCATCTTGACCTGCCATCTCTGTCATAATCATCACATATGAGTATATTCCTCTTTGACTCATACGTTTCCTTTTCCTCTGTGGTGTTTTACCTTCTTATTGTCTTTATGTGACTGTGGCCCTGATGTCCTCGACAGTAAATGCAAACAAACCACTCTTCAAGGAAGGATTCAAATATTTCTTTTGTTTTATGATATCATAAAGTTTATTGTTTGTCAGTACTTGATAAATGGAGTCTTTAGCAATGTATCACAATGCATGGCTAAAAAATGAATCTCTGTTTGAAGACCATTAGACTAAAACATGTTTTTGCTCTGTGGTATAACAAATCCTGTGCTTAAAAAAAGTAAATTATATGAACATGTATCAACTCAGAAATAGACAGAAATATGTATTTTTATATTTTCCATAAAAGCCAAGCTTTGCTCATAAAATTGAAATATTTTTAATAAATACTACATAATTTTCATGCCCATTATTAAGAATAAAACCAATGCATAAACCGAAGACCCAAATTAACGTCAACCAGAGATCTTAATTGAAAATATATTAATAAAAGAGAATGGGTGTTCATAATTATATTGTAGTTCCACATTGAAGTAAATTAGATATATGCATGCATATTAGCATGCAATAACTTTAATACAGCACAATCACATATAGTGTGATTTTTCCATAAGGTTAATCAAGGAGAGACTCTTTGAATGCAATATGAACATTGTTTACAATCACTGGATTAGTCAGTTTCAGGGCTTTCAAGTTAAAAAGTGTTGAGGATACTTGATCTGTAGGTTAAGGGTTTACCTGCTTTGGAAGCTGTTAAATGTTATGTGAAATTTTCTCTGAAAAAAATACTATTGTTTACATGTTTTGTGTCCAGTGATGTGCAGACCCTATGAATCCTGAAGGACTTAATAAGATACAGGCTTGAGCTTGATGCCGTAGTTTGTAGTTTTTATATCACATCATGAGGTCTGAGGTGGATGTGAAAATGTTCCAACATGGAATAAGAGCAGTTTTTATTATTAGTTTGCAGTGAAGTTGCCAGAATAAGAAAATAAATATTCACCTTGTCACCTCCCCTCATGTCTTGTATCCACATTGTTATACTGCTGTGTACATCTTGTGCCTCTATTTTTGCCACATGGGTCTGAGTGATTTATATGTTTTTGTGTGGGAAGCAATAGCTGTCATGACATTAGTATTAGAGCCATCCAGCCCAACCTTGAGCTGATTTGTGAGAAGTGATTTAACTTTGGGACAGGAAACCTGGTTTTGAAGGCCGCTCTCTGTCTCCCGGGCTGTAATCTGTCAGCCTAGAAGACGCCGGCCCCGGGGCCTGACGCCCGCGCCGCACATGTGTCATCAGTCACCAAAGCTTCAGCTCACGGCCCATTTTTAACACCGCTCCTGTCTGTTGTGCCTAGGTCGACTCCCAGGGGAACATTTTGCTGACAACCTTGGAGATCCACAACGAGGTGGGAGGGAATGAGATCACGACCACCCTGAGCGAGACGCACAACTCCTCCTCCATGGTGTTCGACAACTCGGGGGTCCAGTACAGGAAGCCGAGCGGGCTGCGTGAGTCGGGCCGCCTCAGCCTGGACAGGAACGCACATCTAAAGAAAACCCGCCTGCGGAGACGATCCTCGCAGCTCAAAATCAAAATCCCGGACCTCACCGATGTGAACGCCATTGACAGATGGTCACGGATAATATTCCCCTTCAGCTTCTCCCTCTTCAACTTAATCTACTGGCTTTACTACGTCAATTAATGCACTGATGTTTTTTCAACCCATATTTGTTTTGTTTTTATTCTTTGAATAAGAGAAGACTTCTTTATGTAAGGAACGTAATATGATAAAATCCATATGAACTTTTTTTTATCTTAGCGAGTCAAAGTGTGCATCTGAATGTGCACAGTCAGAAGGAATTATCTTACAGAACATGTATTTTACAAACACTTTCATGCACTGTAAATGACTCTCTGCTCTGACTCCTGTGAGGATCTGGGACATTGAGTCTCACAGGTAGATGCACAGACTCTTTAGGGGAGTTATTACAGCTGCACCCATGAGTTCAGTATAAAATGTGGCTGTAACGCTTAAAAGTTATTGCTAAAGACAGCTGGCAAACACTTGTAGTATTATTACATCTCTAGTTGCGTCAGTCTGCACTTGGACAAATCTGATCATATGAACACGGACCAAACTTTGAGTTTATGATCTGGAAAATGATTTGACCAGACTTAAAGGAATGGTTCAGTCTTTTGGGAAATATGCTAACGCTCCCTTTCTTTCTGAGCGTTAGATGGGAAGATTGACATCATGTATGCATGCTAATATGAAACTGTAGATTTGCACAAAGACTGGAGACGGGTGGAAAGTTCAGCTTATTTCCTAAATTCTCGAAATATTCCTTTAACTTGCCTTGGAGCCGACGCCTCCAACTGTTCGCTGGTTGTTTCGACGTGCACACTGGAACTGCTGCGACCTTGCTGCTTTGACAAACAGGGGACGTAACACTGTGTAAGGATGTTTTTATTAACAAAAGAGACGCTGATGGAATCCATGCCAGCATTTTATAAAGATGTCACTCTGTCATTCACTGCCATTATTTAAAGGACTGTCTCTACATTTTGGGAAGCATGCTTCCTTGCTGAAGTTTAGACGAGAAGATCAGCAGTACCACCGGTAAACAGTTGACTCGGCTCTGTCCAGGTGAAAATGAGCCATCTATGAGCTTCGCTAAAGATAACGCATCCAATCCAATTTGTCTAATCCATACAAGCACAGAGGTCTAAATAGGACACCTTGTATTTTTAGAGGGCATTACACTTTTACATTTCTGGCCCTGTCCGGATTACATAAAGGAGATTTTACACGTTAATCAGTGGGGTTTAGAAGTGCTGGTAGGTGAACTTTGTAAATGTTGGAAAGACCCATGCTAGCTGTTTCCCTCTGTTTCAATTCTTTATGCTAAGCTACGCTAACCGGCTCCTAGGTGTAGCTCCATATTTCGTGTGCAGACATGAGAGTGGTACCGATCATCTCATCTTACTCCCAACAAGAAAGCAAATAAGAGCATTTCACACAATATTCAACTATGTCTTTAACATTTACAATTACCCATTTGCTATTGCTTTTCAGTATTCAAAAACAATGTCATATAGTCAGCAACAAACTATTCATATGTCAAATGACAGTAGTAGTGCTTTCACAGCAAACATGTACAATATTTGATCAGTTTTACACTATTTCACTGCTTTGTCATTGTGCTTTCAGGGCTGCTGTCACAATATTTTATTGATTTTGTGAAACACGTATTCAGTACAGCATAATTCACATGGCCTTTTTTCTTTCAGACTGCATGTCATATTGGGGCCTGAGTGCAGACTCATTTTTGCAGACACCTCACGTCAGATATCGACCTTCACGTTCAGATTTCTTGATTTTCCATGAAGTGTAATGTACAAACTGTAACTCTGCACATCTTCTTTCGGTTCACATTAATTACATGGCTTTGTTGTCGACAGTGTTGTGCTCGGTGATTTCTGGCCTCGCTGTTTTGTTTTGTTAGTCTTTACACAACATTATAACTCCCTTTTTGTGCTCTAAATATAAAATACAATATCACAGCTTGTGATCATTGCCATTATTTCCGAAGGAAGTGAGCAGATCATGTGAAATACTCCGAGTGAAGAAGGAACTGGGGGCTGGGAGGGGGGTATATAGTATCTCCAAAACAGCAACCGTTGGCATACACAGCTCGCAACGCACCATCTGCACTGCTCGACTGAGCGACTCGCAGCGCGTAGGAGTGACACCACCTGTCAGGAGTCCACTCAGCTCGACGACGCCCGAGCACTGCCGGCTGACGGAGCCCAACATCCCGTAACAGATCAAACAAAAATGCATCACCAACTTACCGAGGCGGGCTGGATATTTCTATTGAACTTGAATTTTCCTTTGTTTGGTAAGTCTGGTAATTAGCAGTCTGGATTCAACTCCCTTTACTTGGCTTTACTATACTGGCGGAGTACAGATTTGACTTCATGAAGCCTTTATAGACAAGTTATTCCTTCGACTCTCGCCACTCAGTATTCATAAGCAGTGAATCAACTCTTTATAAGTTCTTTATCACACATTATGACACAGTTTCAAGCACATATAAGGATATTTTATAAGTCTTTATTAATGCATTTGTCAACAATTACACCTTTTTACCACAAAGCATTTGTAACTAGTATGAACTGTGATATAAGACAGTATATAATAGCTGTACAAACATTCATGGGCATCTCCAAAACTATAAATGTGCTTGAAACTTATGAAACATGTTGAGCTTGGAAATATATTATTATTATTTAATATATTATTTATTAGTAATTAACTATTCATCAAGTAGGGATGCTTCACAGGAGGAGTTAGTGTTGTTAACATATTAAAGAACAAAAATTCCCCTTTTTTCTTAACATTAAATAATAAGAAAAAAAGGAAAAAAGGAGTTTTCTGTCCAAAGCTTTATCCCAATCCATTTTGCAGCTTGTGAGTGCAGGAACATAATCTTACGACAGTCCATTTCACAGTTCTTGTGACTTTTGACGTCAAGCCTCTTGACCACATGATAAAGAGGAGCAGTCACTGGTTCACGAAAGTCAGTAGGATTCACCCTCTGTGGATGATAAATGTCTTCCCGAAATGTCTTGGCAATCCATCGAATAGCTGAGACGTTTCCATCGCTATCAAAATGGTGGATTAACCAATATTCCACTTCAACTGGCTACAACACGTCAAATAAAGTCCACAACCCGAATGCATGCTCAGAAATAAACCAGAGCGTGTTTATATAAATCACATATATTTACCTTTCCAGTATAAAAAAGTCAACGAATAAACTATCCTCTGCAGCGGTGGATACCATAAAGCAGCCAGGAGAGGCCATTTTCTTGCAGGACCTCGTCAGCAGAAACGGGCCCGAAACAACCGTAACAGAGATATGATCCGTTTTATTGTGCATGTATCAACACCAGTGAGGTCACGGCACAACAGCCCTCAAATGATATATCATTTTATGTTGGTATAATATTCATAAGCCACATAACAACTGTAACCATGTCCTTACTCATTCATTAATCATCTGCGTTCTTCATTTATTCTCTGCGTCCTTTCTCTGCTCTGTTATATTTCTACAGACGTTAGTCATTGTAATCTTATTTCAGTCACTACGCCTGTTTGTTCCTTAGTCCCCCGCTCGTGTTAATGTTGTGATTGGTGTAGTGTGGGATGAATGGAGGGGAGAACTCGGCGGCGTGATACGCTGCAGCCGCAATAATTCAATTTGAAAATTACGGCTGATTTATAGTGGCACACTTCAGATAAATGAAAAGCAGGTGTGTGTTTGGCCGTGTGCTGTACATTATGATGATGTGACACATGAGCGCCACATTTTAGGACTGAAATTTCTCTCTTTCTCCCTCTCTCTCCTACATCGCCATGAAATCTGAATGCTGTAACCTCCGGTCATCTGCGCTCTGATTAAATGGCTCCGTGCTGGTGACAGATGAGATTAATCAACCCAGTGGAACAGTTCTTGGACGTAATGACTAATAACGATTGAATGAAAAAGGGATATTGTACACACAGCAGTCCCCATCCTTTATTAATACTACAATATACAATTTTAGATGGAAATGTGCTTCCGACTTAATGTAAACACATTGGGGGAAAAACTCTTTCCTGTTTTAACATAGTGCAACTTCATAAAGGAAAAGGTTTTCTAAGTTTGGTGCCCATCCAACGCCTTTGGGATGAATTGGAACAAGTATTGTTTTAAGAGAATCTGAACCTATTCTTTAATCATAAAATGATATTTATTTGGTAAAATATCAATAAAGCATTACCAAACAAACCCATGGCTACTCAATCATATGAAAATTCGTCTGGACTTTCTCCTTTTAAAAATGAGTTGTGCATCATTTACAAAGGACTGCACTTTGCCAAACAAATCTCCAAAGCTTTTGGTCCAAACTGTGATTTAAAACACAGGACAAACCATGAAAAATGTCAGCCAATTTACTGCACCATGACAATGAAACTGCAATGAATTTGCCGCATCAAAGCAGGCATGCGGTCTGTTCAGATATGACAACTTCGGGAGAAAGTCTGATAAAATCCCTGAAGAGGCTGGGCTGTAAACCCTCCTCGAACAACACTGCTTTCAGGATTTGACTGTATAATTAGGGGCTTTTACAGGCAGACTGTCAGATGGGCGGGTGAGACAGTGTCACTCAGTAATTGGCATGTAAATCAAGGATCAGATGGTAAATCAAGGATCAGATGGTACAAGGAAGCAGGAAAAGAGCGCTGCGGCATGATGGAGTTTAATGAAAGTAAACACTGAGGTATTTTTAAACCATGAGATAAGAACATAATACTATAGATTAAGGAATAGGTCAATTATTGTTGGGATGAAAAAAGTGATTTTTCCTGTTTGTATCTCACCTCTGTGTCTTCGGCTTCCTTCCTAATGAACCTCGGGGCATGTGTGAGCAATAAAAGCTTGATTGGGCTTCTTAGGGAAAACTACGAGGAAGATAATTAGAGCAAGGCAATAATAAATTTCTGGGTATAATGAGACAGACAGTTTGAATATCTGTACATTCACGGGGGATAATTAATCTAAATGAGTGATATTAAAACTGGAGGCGGGAGCAACAACAGCAGCTGCAGTGTGAGCGACCCCCCGAGAGCAGGTGGACCAATAACCAGGAGGCGGGGTTGCAAACATAAATTGGATCTCCAGGTTCATCAGAGAAGCTCTTCATCACCGATGGAGTGTGAGCGCTCGCCGAAGATGTATGATATCGATATCACCAGCAGCCCAATTCTGCATGACCGCTGATGCACTGCAAAAAACTCTTTTAGGAATAAATCCTGAAAAAACAAAACTTGTCAAAACAGCATGGTGCAAAATCTTCCAAATAGTTCAAAAAAGACTTTATGAGAATGGTATGAACTCTTACATGGAGTAGTAACAGATTGTGTATCCAAAGTGAGCAGTTTTGACGGGTCTCTTTGTGAATGGTTGTCATGTATTTAGACTTTTTTTACACGCTTTTCAAAGAACGTCCACTGTCCCTTTCTAGTTAAACACCCCTTGTCTGTAGACTGGAGAAATAAATAGAAATAAATAACAAAGTAGGTCCTGACTTGCAGATATTCACCATCCTCAGCAAGATACCACCAAGCATGAAGTTCAAGATAATCAAAGGACAGACAGACAGACTGCTTCAGTTTATAGTTAGATGATGTTAACCACTGTGTAGGGTTATCAAAACATTACATTAACACTGAAATTAGCTAAGTAATCACATAATCACACACAAACAGCACACGTATCATTTACTGTTATTTGTGCATGTGCGTCTGGACATGCTGCATCTTGAACTGCAGAGTTTGAAGAAAGTGGACTTGCTTGAGTTCTTAGCGACATTTTACCGCTCATCTGAAAGGCTTCTTCACTGTTGACTGACTGGTAGGAAGTCTTCGAGAGTTTTAAATTTCCAGACTCCCGACCAGAACTGAAGAGCAAGTCCAGTTTACCTCCTTCACACTCTTTGGAAATGCATGACCTGGATGACTGAAGATATTCACAGACAAATTTCTGGGGCTCTACGACTCTGCAGGGCGATGTTTGTTTCTCTCTGGAGAACCACTCATTCAAACATCTTCACACTCGACACTGTACTTCATCGGTTCTTCGGCAATACACCTGTCAAATGTGAAGTCGATCGGACGAATGGTTGTCAGGGTAATCAAAAGACAGTTAGATGTACTGTTAATTTGGATTTAAGGAAAGGTTCACATGTTTGTCTAATGTTAAAAATTACTAAGTGTTACTGGTTACTGTCAGTTTCCCTTTTAGTGTTACCTTCCCTTTGCTACAGCTCAGCAAATAAACGCTGCCTGTGGAAGTATATCCACTTCACTGCACTTTAACTTCAACATTTATCATCACCACGTGGTACATGTGTGCTTACGACTTTGATTTGTGTCCGACTGAAGATAACAGCAGCAGCAGTGGTTGAAGTGTCGTATTCACTGTAAAGTGAGTGTCGGTGTTTTTTACCTTCAGGCTCATGTTGAGCTGCAGGCATGGTTTAGAGAAAGATGCTATCTTGCCGTGTAATGAAAAATGTAGGTTCGAGTATTTTGGGAGCTTAAATGACAGTAGCAACAGAAATTTAGGAGATATTTGTTTTTTTCTGCGAGTCCACCACCTTTATGGACATGTGATAGTAAAACACAGTGGAGCCCATTTAATGTGTCCTAAAGGTTTTTTTCTTTATCAAAAATGTTCAATCATCATTAATAAAAGAATAAGAGATTAACCAATGACATTGAAATTCGCTGACGTTTTAATTTCACAGGAACTTGACTGTACATTCAAGCTTGAGTGAAATCCTTTTAATGTCCTCATGTGATTTATGCAACTGACCGGTGCAGATGTGAACCCCGCCCCCCACCTTATCACCAAGTACACCATTAAACTGACTAGGAAATAAACTATTCAGGCAAATGTAGAGCAGGCTCATAGTATCATTGTCATGCTGGTTACACCCTCCCACCTGAACTCATCACTTTTATTAGCATACCTCAGCTGGATGGTCAGAGTGCAGAGCTGCTCAGCAGCTGGGCTGCACCGTGTCCAGATGGTTCTGCTGCATTTGCACCCAGATATATAGTCCATCGTTACGGCTGCATGAAGAGCTGAATGGTTTCAATTTAATTTCACTCTAATAAATGTGTTATATAATCCCTGATATAATACACAGCATTTTATTTGATAACTGTGAACTGTGAACCCCTTTGTGGTAACAGGGTACAGGAAAAATATCTCTCAATATGTTTTATAGAAAAAAACTGTGTTGGACTCGACAACTTGTCACCTTTTACTGCATCAGACCTCTCTCTCACTTTGATCAACCATGTATCTGTGTGTGGGAATATTTTAGCACCACAGAGATGAATCAGGATAAATCATATGTGATCACACATTTACTGCGGTCACATATATCGTAGAATGAACCTTTAAACTAATTAATGAATCCTGCACTGATTACTTTTTAATCACAGGTCATCTGTCTCTGTGAAAATCTGTGCTTTTTGTATTTTCAGAAGCCTCAAAAAAACTCTTCATCTTATCTTTATACCAGTGACTGAGTTGTAGATAATATATAATATAATTAAGAGGTCAATGGTTAAACCAATGGATCAGATAATTACACATTAATGGGCTGTTATTTGTTTACGAGTCATATCATATATCAGCAACTATTAATAATTATAAAAAAAGTGAAATTATTCATTTGTAGTATTTTTTATCACACTGGCCATAAAACCCTGTGGATTGTGTTACAAATCTAAAATCTTCTATATTCTGCTTCGGCATCAGATGTTAGGCAGACATCAGCGGTTTTCTTACACATGGTAAATTAAATGTCAGCAGTGATCATAAATCCCTTTCACTGAAAGAAAAACATGTCAGAGTGAATGTCAGACTGACACGTCATGTCAGTCTGACTTTACTTCTAACATCCAGTAACCAAACCAGCACTATCTCCTTGATAATATAAATATAATTTAGGATGAAGGATTTGTATCTTAGCGAGACCTTAAAAACGTATACCTGCTTAACATCAGCATGTTAGCATTGTTATTGTAAAAATTTCAATCTTAGCATTTAGCCACTGCTTTAGTAACCTATAATATTAATAATATATCTTAACATGAATGTTAACAGTTTAAAAATACTCAGATGTAGAGCACATGATTTAAATGTCGGATCGTGTAGGATCAGGATGATTCTCTTTATTTTGTTGTCCATCGATTAACACATTCATCTTACTGTAGTCCCAACTGCAGTGTCATGTTTTTATCAGTTAAACATTCAGGCTCTCATGTGATGCAAAGCTTCACTTTTGACTTTTAAGGTCCAATCAGTTTCGAGCATGTTGAGTTGTAAAGGGCTTGGTAAGCAGTTGGTGCGCTCCAGAAAACTCACCATTAGTTCAAGGTCAGTAACCAACATGGGAGCTGGACTATGGCTACAGATGTTTTTTTGTTTTTTTTAAATAAATTTTACGCACAAATCAGTGGTGAGGAAACATGAACAATAATCATTCATTGCAGAGTTTAAATAGCTTTATAATAGATTAGAAGAAAGTGGAATTGCGAGGGGGTAATCCCCACAGAGGACCCGGCGCCTCTCCAACCCACTGCTGCTCTGCTGTATTTTCTTTACAATTGATTAGATATCTCAGAGTGGAACCTCTTTGGACTTGACCGTGCACCGTCAGCAGTCTTTGGCGAGCTCAGCTCTTCGGTGCATCCTTCCTATCGCCTCAGTCTCTCTCCCTCTTTTAGCGATACACTCATTATTACAATCAGCACTAATGCCCAGGTCGTTGACTCTGTTTTGCTCAGACATTTATTTGTGTTTGTGTGTGATTACTCAAGTATTTCTAAATAACAAGCATCCAGGATTGCAATAATAAGATGGATACAATATTTTTAAAGGCAAAATCCATCTGTCCGAGCAGATCATGCAGCACAGTCTGTATTTAACACCTGCAATATTGTAATGCTCTTACCTTAGGGGGTCAGCACACCCTAGTGACAGATTGCCATGCACATAGTTGATCCTGAAAGGTTTGGCTTTTCCCTTCATGTCCACTTCATCTGAAAAGTACCAGTGGTCTTGGGTGGTGACATCCACAGTACTGTGTATTTTGATTAGATGTACATACTCAGGCAAGTCCTCAAGGTGGACTTCAGTGGTTTGAGTTAAAGGTGAGATCCAACTCAGACTGATTTAGGATGATCTTTCTTCTCTCCATTATATCTTATTTCTCAGGACCAAATAACATTAACTTCTCTCTTTATTATTCATTAGTTTGTCATGACAGACAGTGACTTCTCCCTGTCTTCAAACAATTTGCTCTAATTCTCTTCTCCTGCCCTGATGAGAAGAAGTTTCTTCTTTTGGGGTACGATTGCGTTATAGCTACAAAGTTTTAGGAATAGGCTCAACGTTTTGTGAATCTTTGGAAAATGATTCAGGACTTTGTGCTTCAGAGAGTCATTACATCTCTTTTCCAGATGATGTAAGTCTTCCAGTGTATTCTCAAGCTTTGTTACCAGCCTGACACTGCTTCACTTGCTTTTTTCAGATGTTGAAGGGTTGCTTTCAAGAATGAAGTCTGCGTGGAACTTGCAGAATAATGTACCTGTCAGGGTCTTTTCTTTATCAGAGAAAATACTTGCCTCATAAAGGATGCCCGTCACCACACGTGTCCCTGGTTTGTTGTGTATCCACACTTCCAAGATGAGTCATTGACAACTGTTAAAGAGTTAAGTTTCCCTCTGCTCTGGTTGTGGATTTTCTTCTTATCATTCAGATACTTGACAGACCCCTCAGCTTCAATCAGCCCACTCAGGAAGCTGGCCTACGGAAAAGCCTCAACATCCTGCAGAAAAGACTTGTTTTCAGTAAAGTTTTGCTGAGAACTCTCCACTGTGTGCACTTTTAGAGTTGTCTCATCCTGCAATGTGACATGTGGATAATGCAAAAAATGTCAGACATTTTATAAAGTAGGAAAAGAGCTAACAGGAAGAGCTAATGTGTGAAATGGCTGAGAGAGCTCAACACACTGTAACTTCAGAAAATTAGCAAATTCCAAAATACGTTTGACAAGCATGCATAAATGTGATGTGCAAGAAAGCACAACAAACCTGTTTCCAAAACTGACATTCACACTAGTAAAGACTGAGGCAAGGTGTTCTCCAATATCTCCAGTAATGTCAGAATCAATCGATCACAATGCTAAACCCAAAATAATGGTTGTTAGCTCAGTTTCCAAAGAGAGCTACAACAATTTCTACCAAATGTTTGCTCCTTTTTCATGTTTTTGTGCTAGGATAAGCTAACTACTGGTGGCCTCATATTTACAATACAGACATGAAAGAGGTATCAATCTTCTCATCTCACTCTCTGGCTCTGATCAGTAAAAAAAAAAAAAAAAAAAATCCTTTAAGGTGGGACTCTCAGTAAGACACTTATTGCAAACTCTTGCAAATGCCAGTTCAGTGAAAGAAATAAGTAGAAATAAGTCCATAATTCATTAACGATATCATGAAACTAGAGATTAAGTGGGCATTATAAATGAACGTGTATATGAAATATAGTAATCATGATTGCTCCACATTGCTCCATATCTAACTGTACATCATACAGTAAACTTATCTAGCCTAAGAGATAATAAACTAAATAAGAATAAGAATAAGAACAACTTTATTATTCCTTAAGGAAATTGTTTTTCCAGTGATCAGTGGAAATAATAATAATAATAATTATTATTATTATTATTATTATTATTATTATTATTATTATTATTATTATTATTATTAGATCACTTTAATAATAAAATGTCTAAGGTAACAAGATAAAATAAAGTAATGCACAGGAGTTGCTGCATAAAAGAGAAAAAAGAGAGTTCAGATGATGAAACTCTTTCATTTTTAATTGTTGCCAGTTTAAGGGGACAGAACTAAATATTTTATCTAATATATATATCTAATATATCTTAGGTTGGAAAGCATGATAAAGCATCCCTACGTTGAAAGGCAGACCTCTCCATGACTTTTGAAGACATCTCTGCAACCTGGTTGGGAAGCATACTATGGCAAACCAAAACCACACAGACTTCAGCATCAAACAACACATAAAAAACATTTATACATCACTTTCTGTCATGGAAAATAATGCCAACAGTTTTTTTAATGCATTGTTAATATTTTTTCTTATTAAAAAAGAATAAAATTATATTATACATTGCTTGTCTCTTGTCTCTGATGGCCATGAAACCCTGCAGCCATAATTATTGCACCCTGGGTCCTTACCTGTGATAGGATGAAAGCCTTCCCATTTCCCGAGGAGGGGAAGAGCAAACAACACTCAACTCTTCACAGATTTGTTGTCTTGCCCGTAAACGCTCCTATGACACCAGATTACAGGATGATTTTAAGCCCCTGCCACCGCCCAACCTCCCTGCAGGTGTCAGCACCAAAAAAAGGCAGCAGAGTAAGCAAAGTTGTCCCTGTACAACACTCACCCTTAACCCTGCATGTAATGAAGCATACTGTAGATCACTGTAATATCTCTAAACAACATTAGCTCTATGATGCTCCGTTACCTTGGCATACTTCATCGGCGCTGGCAGGACGCCCAGAAACCCTTTAAATTAATGAGATAATTGCACATATGCTGTGTTCACCTGATTCCTCTGAGCCTGCACTGATACTACTGCAAGTACACACCTCTGCTGCAGCATCACTTGGCCTCAGGATTCAGTGGTTTGGATGATATCTGTTTGTTTTTTGCTGTGTGTATTAAATTGTTTTATTGAAATTAAGTGTTACCTGATGTATGTAATTAAAGTCTTTCTTGTACCTGGCCATGTAAACAATGGCAATGATATGGACTGGAAAGTATAAAAGACAGTCTGAAGCTGCTATAATCAATATTTTTTGTCAGCTATGAAACTAAAGACTATGTGCAATGTTAAAGATTGCTCATCGTGACAAACCCACATTAAAGTATCAACCAATTTTGCAGTTTCCCTCAGTTATCCTATTTCTTCCTCTATTTCTATGTGTGAGGGTTTCGGAGAAAGTTTGACAAAGTTCACCTCAAGTTTGTCGTCTAAACTTAATTGTTTCAGGACTTCGAAAAAACAATTGTCAGGCCATATATGTCATGTTGTCAAAAGATATCAAACACTGGCATGGTAAATATTTTTTAAAGGCATCAAAATCAAGTGTTCACAAATGGCCTAAATAGCCCAAGGCTCCTAAGGATTAAAGGAAAAGCTGAACACTTTAGGAAATATTTAACTCTCAGCTCAGCTTAGCTTTTTCGCTTTCTTGTTAAAGTAAGAGAAGAGTGGCTCAGTCCTAAGGTAAGAAAAACTTCCTTTAAAGCATGATGATATATTCATTTGTTAATGCAGGTTTAAGCTTTTAAAAACTGGAGTTATCATATCATATCATATCAATCTTTTTGTCTTTTTGAAACAGAGCAATGCTGACTTTCAACCTTTTGTGGCCATCTCCCTTTCAAAATATTCAAGTAAAGAATTCCTCTGTGGTTGATAACTGATAGTTACGTCTAAATGTATGCACCCTGTAATAAACACACACAGCTTTGTTATAGAAGGTTACAAGCTAAAAAGTTTGCTCTAAAATCACCCAAATCAACTCTCCAATGTACTTTCCCAGATCCTGCTCCTTTTTGGAAGGACATTAATGCCACCTGAACTCAAAAACTGCCCCATCAGCTGGTTTTTAAAACACGAAACTACGTCTCGATTATGACAACTTAATCTGAGCAGAGAGGTCTGCAACTGGCAGGGTTTTCCTTTCCCCTTCCCTCTTTTCTGAGATGTGTCCAAGTCAAACTCAGCCATCACAGAGGTTAGTGTATCAGTGGCACAAAGCTCCCTCTGAGGCAGCGCGAACGGCAGAGCCAAAAGCTCCACGTTTGAGGTGTGAGGGGACTCTGACGCAATGTCCCTTATGGAGAAACAAAAATGGTCGTGGCTGCTGTTTTTCACACTTTTCTCCTCTGCTGCGTCACTTGCACTATGATTCTCCATGTGAAGGACTCACATGAATCTCCCTCGGGCAAAATCCCTACCATGTCCCTGAGAAGAAGAAAATGTCACTGATGTCTTAATGTCTGCCTTCACAAATCAGCCACTGGCAACCCTATCCTTAACATTATAATTATGTAGATCTAAAGAAATATTGAAAGTAAAAATTACTTTTACGCTAAATTCTTCTCTTTTGTGTGCTCCAGCATCTTTAAGTTCTTTGTACTTCACATTTGCAGCTGAATGTCTATCCTGCCACTGCATGTAAGCTCGGCCTGTGGTGTGCATTGAGTAATAAGCATTACTAGACGCCCAGATGGTCAGGACTCTCCTCAGTGTGACACTTTGCCCTTAATATCCTTATTCATCCAGCCATTCTTTGGTTGGTGCGGGCCCTCCACACCACATCACACAACACAGCACAGAGAATATACCACATTAAGTGACCCGCAGTTCGTTTTTCTGTGAAGTACGTCAAAAAAATAAAACATTGTCCTTTCCTTTACTCCCTCACCCCACCTAATGGGAAATAAGTAGATAGAAGTGACCGGGGGGGGGAGAGGAGAGCAGAGCACAAAGATGGAGGGGAAGAGGAAAATTAATGTAAGATATGCCCTTTGGTTTATAAATGAGACATTAATTAATGACTTTATGCCAATAAATGTCCTGTAAAATGAGTTTTATTATAATTTTACTACATTATGTTGGCTTCAGTATGCAGACTTCTGAACAGGATTCCTGATAAATGGTTGCCTTTTGTACTTTCACTTAACTGTTATTCAGACATCGTTTCTGCAAAGTAAAAGCTGATTTTCATAAAGGTTAAGATAATTGGACTTTACACTTTTTAATTTTTACTAGAAATATAAGATGATTCCTGCAGGTATGTTTAATCATCATAGTTAATACAGTAACTCCTAATACTGCATTTTTACCTGCATGCACATGTTCAGTTTATGGACTATGTGCAGAGCTGGATGAGACTTTTAATGCTGCACTCACCTTAAGTTAAAGATGCATTAAAATGTGCCTTAATTTGTCTCAAGTTCTCAGTCCAAGCTTGGTGAAACTAAACATAAAACTGCTTGGTTGTTGATTTAGCTGTTAGTCTCATTGGTTTCTATTGCTGGATAACCATTTTGGCCCATAACTAATATGCTAAGATATACAATTTACAGTATATGACATTTTGTACATGTCATAATGGCTAAATGTTTAATGTTAATGTATTTGATAATGTAAATGAACTCTCCTTCACACACAGATGAAGCTAAACTTGTGTAGCATCAACATTATTTTACCAAATATGCCAAAGTCTCAAGTCTTTATTGCAGTTTTTTTTTTTTAAACACCATAGTTAAAGTACTGGCTGTATTAACATCAAGCCTTAAGAGTGACTGACTGCCATTTGTTCCATACATCCATATTGAAAGGGATTTAGGCTGCACCAATAATGTGACCACAGACTACATTATCCTCTGTTTCTGCAGAGAGATGTAAGGGCTAATGCTAACATATATTGTGCAAAAAAACAGCCTTTTTTGTTCAAAATTAGCTTGTATTTTCCATTCAGCAAAATTCAGTGGCCTTTCCCTAACCCTGATGAAATAAGCAAGTATTGGCTATTCGCTGCCGACATGGCATCCATGGTGTTGAAATGTGTGCTCAGTAGATGTGCTGAAACAATTGTCCCTCATCCTCATAGAAGTGGGTGTGCAAAACAGTGCAGTACACTTAAGGTTTGGAGGTTTGAAAATATGTTCACCCCACGCTAGCCAGGCCGAGTTCTTTTAAGAGAACTGGATTGTATTTAGGAGAAGAGGTACAAAAGAGTGCATGTGAGATTTTAGTGTGTTTGAGAGAGTATGGCGATGTATGTGCTAAATTACAATGCTGTGCACAAGGGCAAAGATTTATGGCCTCAACGGACTCTCATGGGTGGTGGCCCTGACCACAAGCATGGATTTTCCACTCATTACACTGACGTTCAAAATGGAAAGCTTCGATCATTGACAAATAATGAGATTCTGCTATTTTATGTTAGATTAACCATGATGACATACAAAGTGTCATTAACTAAGAGCGACATTAGGCCAATAAGAGTGATGACCAGAAAGATAAAGTAATTATCCAGCCTTATATTAGTTTTCACAGGCCGAGTGTACATATTACCATAGAGGATACACCAGAATGAGGAACACATTAGGTTTCTAATATGGCAGTTTGGTGAATGTCTTTCTCTTCACTCACTGCCTTATTATCAGATCAATGGTTGACTGATTTTGCTGGATACTGTTGGTGACTGAGGTACTGAGGTTGGTCGTTCTCCCAGCCTTTCAACCCTTGAGGTCAAACACTCCTTCTCCCAGTTTTTCCTCAGCTTGGAAAGTCACTACACTGTCAAATACGCCCCTGTTACCTTGTCCCAGTGGGTCAGCAGAGCAGGAATGGCAAAATAATTTTTAATGATTTGTGTGCAATAACTCTTCCCCGGGTCTATGGGATCAATACCTGCCCAAGAACAAACTGCTGTTAATTTGGAATTAAATATTGATTCAAGTCATTCAACAGTGTCATGGGAATCAGCAGTGCTCCTGCTATTTTTCGTCTGAAAACAACAGTGCACATTAGAGCAAGGTTTCAATTCATCACAGTGCAATGTTTATTCATCATTGTAGATGTAGTGTGGGGGGTGTAGATGTTGATCTCTGATCTGATCTGTTTGGTTTTTAACACATCAGTTTGGCAGGGGGATGGTGGCGTCGATCTGTCTGCCCACCACTTTAGTCCAAACTGAAATATCCCAAAAACTATTGCATGGATTAATGTGAAATTTTGTGCAGACATTCATGGTCCTTAGATATAAATCCCAGTGATTTGGTGATCCCTGACATTTCCTCTTGTGCCACTAGGAGGCTCATATCTGTGGATCTGACTGAAAGGTCCTGATAATTAAAGGATGGTGTGCACCTTCATCAGGTCAAGATAAAAGAATTTTCAATATTTTGTCTTATTACTGAATATCTGCAAGACTTATGTCATTCTTATCAGTCTCTTAGAGTGTGTTCAAAATCGCAGACAAACATACTGTACACCACATGGTTCATACTGTATACTGTATACCACATAATCAGTACTGCATACTGCATACTGTGTACTAAATAATAATATGCCACTGCCAAAAAAAATAGTTCATCACAAATGTAATGGATGCTGAGGGAAAATTGTGAGGTTACACCATGTGTATCTGAGTTGTCTGTCAACAATATACCAATAAAAGTCCTGATTTGTAAATGGGAACATCACCATACGTAATTTTTAACTTCAGTCACTTCAGTCATTTTTAACAGTCACACCAACTGTGTCTTGCTCTGAGTCAAACTTTCTTTCTGTAGGAAATACAAACAATCCCTAACTCAGGCTTTTGTATATCTTACTGTAATAAAATTGTAATTAGGAGATGAGGCTCATTTTAGGAAAGTCACATTTGAGAAAAATCATCATCTGCTTGACAGGAAGTGTCGTCCATTCTGCATTTTAATTTTCACGTCTGACTGGCATGTAACCACCACTCAATCATTGATTAAAGGGTCATATTGTGGCTGTGGTTTCCAGTGTCTTGTAATTAAAAGTGCCTTACCCTCTGGCACAATGTGCCCATTGTTTATGCAAGATCTTTCTCTCTGTGATTTCCCCGAGCCCCGCCAGCTGCACATTTCTGCAGATTTAGCAAAAATGTCTCCATTTTGCAGGGAAATTCATCAAATCAATTATTGAGTTAATTACTTTGATTTATTTGGGCCTCTGCACATTGAACCTCTGAATACATTATACATTCAAGAGGCAGTCAGCTAAATCCTTTGATAACCGGTTCATGCACACAGTGGAGAGTGACTGGTGTTTTTCGGGTGCTATGGATCAACAGTACTGTAATAACAAAACAGAAGTGCCATGAATAATTAACCAGTGTAGGTTTTTGTGAAAACAAGACTAAGAATCAGCCATTTAGCTTTGAGCTAAATGGTAATATCAGCACGCTAACATACTCACAATGACAAACAAACTTGTTTACGACATATAATGTTTACCATTCAATGTCTAAGCTTAGCAATTAACACAAAGGTGACAAAAGTATTGGGCATTGGACATGATGTCAGAAGTCAGAAGTTCAAAGTTATTAAAGTTCCTGTGCGGACCACGAATGTTTATATAAAATTTCTTGGCAAGCCATCCAATAATTAAGACATTTCACTGAAAACCATAAATGTAAACCTCATAGTGGCACCAGAGGAAAAGTGAGGGTGGTTCCCCCGACTTTCATTAGTATTCAGTCTGGGAATTATGAATGTCTGTACAAAATGTTGTGGCAATCAATCCTGTAGATGCTGAGACATTTCACATGATATATTTCATTCACAGGCCCAGGAGGGAAAAAAATAAAAGGATCAGGAGTCACGAGACTTCATCCTCTGGGAACCCCATTAAATTGTGTATAAAAAATATTATGCCAATCCACCAGGCAGGTATTGAGAAATTTCACAATAAATGACTTAGTGCAGCCCTATAACAAAGGTCAGGAGATCTCCAGCGTCACAAGGGTTCAGCCGCTGGAAACAATGTGTCTGGACCATATTTCATTACAATCCACTTAATAGAATAAATTACATAATAAATTAATCACAAAAAGCCTGCTGGAGCAAAGTCAGGGGATAACCAAAGCTACCACCAACGAAACAAAGAAAAGAAACAATGCCCGAACTCTGCATGTCTCACAGTTATCAGCAGTTTTAGTAACTTGAAGAGATTTTGTAACAGTTTGTTTTGTTTATTTCCTCAATCTGGACTTTGTCAAACTAAACCAAACTCTGTCGCTCCTCCTTTTGGTATCAAAGTCATTTATCTTTTTCTAAATTTCACCTTAACAAATTGTTACAGCAGTTCTTAGCTCTGCTTCTCTGTATGTGTCACGTCGCTCCATGTTCTCCGAGGTGCAGCATTTAAAACTGGGATGCTCGGTCGCAGCTGAGGGAGATACTAATTTTAAACTCATCTGCATCAAAACGGCAACATGTCTCTTTAATTAAGCAGACCGGTATCCACATCATGAACCCTCAAGAGAAATGTTCACTCAATGAGCTTTCTCATTAAACACCAATCAGACCTTGCATACTTTGTACACAGGCTTTCATTTAATGCTACTGCACTTTACATTTGCTAATAAAAGCATGCTCCTACAGCTCTAACACCCAGAAGACGTCTTTGACTTTATTAAAGTTAATGTCATGCTGTTAATCAGACTTTTCCATCTATGCCTGAGGGTGTGCTGGTAATGCCTGGTGGAAGTCTCTGTTTGTGATGATTTCAACGCTAATTTCCAAACAAGCTTCTCCTGTTTCCCACAGCAATTTGGGGACAGCTGTAGTAGGTGTTCGTTAAAATGGCATCCCAAGAAAGTGTGGGTGAGTACTAAAGGTGCCTGGATACCTTTTTTTGTTCTTTCACAGATAAGAAAAGCTCATGGAAGCTTGCTTGTCCTTTCTACATGAGTTGGGGATCTGGAAAAGGTCAGTGTCAAGCTCTACAAGGCTTCTCATGTGATGTCTGCGAGGATGAGATACCAAGGCTGCTAATCTGTCCTCATATACCCCCATCAAGAGCTGCGTTCACACTCGTGGCATTGTGTTAAGCTCGTTTAAGTTGGGCATCAGACCAAGACGCTGCTATTGATTTCATGATATAGAAGCATGCAACTAAGCATCAGTGTTAAGAGTGGGGTAAGAACTATCAAGTCCAGTAACATCTTTTTACTTCATCTGTTAAGTGAAGTGGCTTCACTACAGCGACTAAATGAATGAGATTTCCCACAGTGTCACAACCGAACAGAGTTTCCACAACCAGTTGACCTGTTAGTGTGTGATCAGAAGGACCTCGGGGTCAATATTTGATTAACAGGACTTTGTTGATGTGCCCAGACCTCTTAAATGTGCTATTAAGCCAACAAAGTGCCATCTGTTTTTAGGGATATCAAGCAGAGTCAGCTAAAGAGGAACCCAGAACAAAACCAGGATTAAAGTGAATATATCCTCTAACTAGCTAGCAATGGAGGAAATACTGAAAATACAGCATGAGAGGAAGAGCATACAGGATGGAAACATCTATGTTGGATGATTCTGTAAAACCCTGAATTATGTCAACATTTTATTTACATCCAGTACAAGCATCTTCTTTCTTACTTTCTATAAAATCTGCACATGGCAACATGATAACAATAATTATGGAAAATAAATTATTTGCACTCTTAAATAAATTAACTTGATGAAAACTCTTTCTTTGTGTGGCCTTGGAGCAACATGCTGGAGGACTTTAACATGTTGTGTTCTGAATCTGACCTAAAACTTTACACAATTTGAGTTTGTTTTAAGAGTGAAGATGGTCTACAATGTGTTTTTCCCTGTTTTTCTTTCTCCGTCACTGTCTTCTGATGCATTTGTCTCAGACAATTTTGCAAGTTTATAATTGCTTGTATGAATGAGAAGATTGAGCAAAACTATTCTTTGTTTTACCACTTAACAAAATTAGAATAAAGGTAATCACCTATTTTTTCAATTGATCAGCTTTGGCAGTACACATGAACAAATGATCTAATAATAGTCGGTGGTGCATTTTCTATTTAACTCTTTATTTTCTTGTGGTCATCCCTCATCTTCAGAATCTTGATGGTCACATTTTTTGGTACATTGACATTTTTCCCAAACACTGAAGGAGGTAACAACTTCACTTTACCTCGTTTTAAAGTACAATATATTAGTACCAGCTGTTGGCTTTGTATGTTTGACTGCTGAGAGATGGAAGAAAATATAAAGTATCTACACTGATTAAAAATATGCTTATATAACAAAATCATAAATCCATATTAAATGTTTGATAGTCATACAAAAGATGAAGAGAAATGTATCAAACACAGTCAGATGGAGCTGATATTCAGACTGCAGAACAGAAAGAAATGCAGCTTGTATGAACTAGATTGTTTAGTTGGCCTAATTTAAGCTGTCTAAACATGTAGGTTAGAGGAGCTGAACACAGCTTAAAGTGACATGAACATCTCTTGTACCTGATGATGTTGTGATAGCACATTCTACCTTTAATCCCAGCATCTGAACTTTGATTATGTTAGGAATCACCTGTATGGATTACATATTTGCAGCACTACAGTAAAATGTGATTCACGCTTAACATCAGTCAGGACCCGGCCAAAGCTGTTTAGAGCTCTTTGCTCTCTTCTTTGCTGCCCAGCAATCTTGTTTGTTTGTGTATTTTTAACTTGCTTATACGTATTATAATCTTGTAGTCTGAATGTTTTTTCCTTGTTTTCCACAGCTACTGCCGGACTGCTGGATGCTCCACCCCCGAGGACAGTTGGGATGTCTTTGTCTGGCAGTCAGACATTTCCAGTCCCAGACCAGTTGTCGTATTGACTAAAATTAATGCTCTGACAAGAGGTGACACTGTCTCCTTGTCCCAGATTCAATCAGTACCTAGATTAGACTTTTTTGTATTACCATTTACATCACTGCACAGCATACATGTAATTATGAAATGATTTTATGATTAATTTATCTTTCTTCATAGAGGAGAAGATACTCACACTAATTCTACTCAATGAACTGTGTACTTGGTAATCTTTTTTTTTATGACACACACACATAAAAACACACACCTATTCTGGTGATGTTGTGACTCGTAGGCAGACATAAAATGAAAATGGATAATAAAGCTACACACTCACTCTGATGCCTTTAATTCAACTTATAAAGATCAATATTTTGGCATGACTGCCTTCTCAAGATGAACAACAGTCACCTGACGGGCATTTATACTTCCAAGGACAGGTGTTATAATAAACTCTGGGGCAATAAACTCAGAAAAGGCCAAAAATGACAAAGCGAAAATACTGTTCCATCACTCTTGACCATGCTAACGGCATATTGTCAGTGAACTACACACACAGACATCAGTGATCCCCAGAAGATGAATATATTGACTCTAATGATCTCCTGGGCCCAGTTGTTCAGAAGTAATCAGATCAAATTTCAGTTATCAGATTAGATCAGATCTTGATAGTGGGTTGTTCAAAAGAAAAAGTAAAATTTGAAAAAATAAAAGATTTTTGTCCCTATAAATTAATCCCCTTGATAGGGTCAATTTCCAACAAAACACTTTCATTTTAACTTTCATTTATCACTCTATTTTAATTATAATGACCCAGGTTTTGACAATTGCATCCATTACTTCACATCCGTCCTAAAAGATCGCCAGAGGTTGTCAGGATCTTCAAATAAAAACACTTAAAGTGACCCCACACCAGCTTTTGTACCTGTAGTTCTTTACTAATCTAGTTGTTAAGAGGACTGCTAATCCACATTTGGTGATCTTAAAAAGTTTGTATGTGGATCAAAGTAATCCAGTCTGATGTTGCCTTGAAAAAAACAGCACAAAAGTCAAATGGATTAGCTAATCTTGGAAAACATTTTGATCCAGATTACAGATTTTGAACAGCTGTCCCTCATTTAGTGCCGCTAACAGGTCAAACCTTCACTTTTCCTGTTATATTTGTCACATCTACCAGCCGGATTGGCACCACATGTCGTACACACTTCCACGTGTCAGAGTGAATCCTTCTGACATCGGTCAGTGGATCCTGTGACTTTTCCTCTCGAGCCATGATCAGGTTGACATTTTTAGCTTTAGGCAAAATATGTCAACGACTATTTGATGGATTGTCGTGAAAATTTGCACAGCCATTCACATGCTCACAGGATGAACTGACTTTCCCACCATAGACTTGTATTTTGTGGATTTTGTTTGTCTATTTTGACTTTTGTTTTGTCTTTTTCTGCTTTGTGCTTGTTGAATTCTTGATTTTGTGGACAGGTTTTAAGTTTCAGGCCTTCCTTGGATTGGCTTCTCCGTCCTTGTTAGAATAAATGTCAGTTTGTTGTATTTTATCCTGAAGAAGGCGGTTTGACGAATGTGAAAAGTCTGCAGGAATCTTCTGTTTTCTGTGATTTTTAAGACACCTATATCACCTGTATATTTCCCTGTATGACTAAACACAGAAAGAGAGAAAGAGGGAGTTCATTTCCTTTTTTATTGATTTCTCTGGCGTTGGATAAAATCTAAAAATTTCCAGAGAATAGAGCAGACTGAGAATACTGCATATTACACTTACTGTTTATATAAACCTCCCTGGAAATATTTACTGTAATGTGTAATGTAAGAGGCAGATTTTAAAATGTTTAAACACACACTACATTACGTATTTGTCAGCACATATTTGCTCACTATGCAGTTTACATTAACAGCCCGAACGTGACTGAAAACGAGCAGGATTTTAATCATCCGTCTGCTGTTTGTGTTTTTTTTTTCTGAGGCTTATAGGTGCCATCTGCAGTAACTGATTACGTGCGTTACAACGGCCTCGAGCCGCCGCACGTCATCCCCAGAGATTGATTGCAACAGAACCAGCAGGTTTCCTCCCGGCTCACCTGGAAATCAGCGGGCTGGGCAGTTATTGCTTATCCGTGTGACAAAGGTGATATCCATCCCCTGTATTCATAACGAAAAGAGGGTGAATAAGGTTATCTACAGTCAGTGAGACGGATGCTCGTTCATACCTTCTCACCCGAGTGTCCATCCTCATCAGTCTAACTTGACCTATTTTGTTTGGCTGGCAAGGACTTATGACATCTAACTACTGAATACAAAGGAGACTTTGTTGGTATATTTGCTTAAACTAAGGTAAAGTCTGTGTAATGTGTGTCTTTTCATTTACATTTATGGCTTCCTCGTGGTTTCTTAACACCTACCGATCACTTCAGACAAACGGAGGTGCCAAACATCGCTCTGTCTCTAGGCAACAGGAGTATGCTATTCTCGGTATAGACATTGTCTGATTTCACAGGCCTCCCAGCCAAATAATTCATGTCCAAACCTTCTTAATTCGTCAAGGTCAAACGTTCCACAAGTGAAGCAATTGTGCCTGTTGGCGTAAGGAAGTGTGATCTGAATACTCATCCCATTCACTAAAGTTCATTTTCATTTTCATTTTCATTTTTCATTTACAATGCAGTCATCAGATAGACGTCTTATTGATTGTACTGAGGTTTAATATAATACAATTTGGAAGTAAACAGCACAAATAAAGAGGAAACTATGACAGAGGATGTTGTATTTGTCATGTAACACCTACAGCTCATTTCTGAAATTCCCTTCCCTGCACCCACTCGCCAACCACACATTTACATACGTGCGCGGACACTCACTGTCATCTAGACGTTGCGCCGGGTGATGTGAAGCTCCAAGTGTGGACTGATTGGAGTATCATGCCCTCTTCTGGCAGGTTGCTCGCTGTCTGTGAGCGACGAAGATGAACTGCAGTCTGTAAACCTCCAATCTGCTCGGCATGTTTGATCTACAAGCCGTCGCTTCTCAGTCGTTCTCGTGGTTTTCAGTCTCACTGTGATTTGTGTGTCACTTCATTTGTAAAGAGGCTACTGTGCAGTGCCATTCAGAACAAGAGAAGCACTAAAGTATATAATTTAGTAAAATCTTTACTTTACTTGAGTCTTCATGTGGTTCTTCTACTTCACTACAATTCAGAGGGAGATATTCTACTTTTTAGTTTACTACATTTATTTGACAGCTGTAGTTACTAATTACTCTGATTAAGACTTGCAATGCTAAAAATTAAACCAGCTCTTCCAAACATTTTGGCTATTGACCCCTCACAAAAAAAAACACTGTCTGGTTGAGGCTTCTTGTCACGACTTAAATGTCTGTGAGTTGTTAACATTTCCACCAAAGAGACAAACTTCTCACAAGAGTTTATTCAAATAACTGCTGAAGGCCCAATGAGGTAAAACTCCCCAAAATTTCCACGTTGGAAATACTGAAATAATTAATTAATAATTATTAATAAAAAGGAGAGCATATGACCTCAGTGTCCCGTGCAGACGTACTGATAAACCGACACGTGTACGACATATGTTTACACAAGAGTCCTAAAAATTTTTAGCATCAATAAAAGTCTACAGATTAGTGGAAAGCCTGAAAGTACATGGAGATACATTCATGATATCCATGACATGCAGTGATGCAGACGAGGGTCCTGCGAGTTTCTCTTCAAGGGCAGTGTGTCGGTTCGCTCTGGGAGGGCGGAGTCCCGGTGATGTCATTTCTGTGTTACGCTGAAGGACATCAGGTTGAGATCAAAGTGAGCGCAGGTGGAGAGCGAACTGGTACTGAAGCAGGAACGGAGGAGTGACAGCATCTCATCACTTCTTCTCACGTCGCCATGGAGACAGAAAAAGAGTTGAAGCCATGTGCCGTGGGTACCAACAGTTTATGCAAAATTTATGCAAATGTTTTGCCTCCATATTCACAATCGAACAAGAAATTATCCAATATTTTACAGGATTTTCATGGATTTGAAGGCCTTGTCTATCGACGGGGCAAAAAACATGAACATGAACTCCACTCAGCGACGAAACGAAAAAGATCAACACTCAAAAAGCATATTTTTTTAAGACCTGAAAAAAATGAAAAGCTATTTCACTGTGTCATATGCAGAAAGAAAGAATGAAAACAAAATACTCATAAATTATATTTGTGGGGGGGAAACCAAAGCTAAAACTTCAGACGTTGGTTTGAGCATTTTTTTTCCACTTCTGCCTCTATTGTAACACCAGATAATGACAGCCTGCATGTGAGCAGATTTTAGGGATGCTTAACCCTCTGAAAAACACTGGGTACACAAAACCTTATTTTCCCAAAATAAGAAAGAAAAGTATGGTGCGATTTCATTTTCAGTCGAGAGGCTCAACCTGATTTAGTTTCTCTCCCATTGTTTGCTCAGCGCAGAAGCCGGCTTTTTTGAGGCCTGTTGTCTCGGATCCACCTCGCTCCGGTCGTTCATCACGGGGAAATTGAATTGTTCCCCATGCCAAGATGCCACAGCGCACAATCAGCCATTCGTTTTTAGCCCAACAGCTGGACGCTCCTATAGCAAATTGCTGTAGTCTGCCCTCGGACAGGCCTTTGATTTATCTCCTCTGGGGGACCTGCTGGCTAAGTGGCCAGTCTGTCTCTGGAGGTACTAATACCTCAGAGCTTCGACTCTCATGTTCATTCAGTGTATTACAGGGCTCGTGAGCACATGCTTACTTTTGGAGAGTCTTCCCACAGTATAGCAGTGTGCGCCAAGTTACGCTGGGACTTTAAAGCATCATTTAGGACTGAATGGGTCATTATCTCAAATTGGAGCCTTTTAAGTCCGTCCAACAAACTTTAAGGCCCCCATGTGTTGGATTTTCTGACTCCTAGTGGAAGAATCTAAAAGGGCACAGCATGAATTTAATATTTCTATTTAATATTTATTTATTTATTTATAATAGAAGATAAAAAAAACAAATATTCCACTATATCTGTAGAGAAATGGCAGTAATATAATAAAACTCTGCAGCAACAGTTGCTCAAAAAGCTTGACTGTTTGTAAAAAAAACACTATTTTACTTTTATTAGAGTTTGTAAGTTTTAAATAATTAAATAACTTCAGATTTTTCAGAAAAAAAACTGTGCAATAAATTTGCATATATTTATAAATTTGTATATACTTATACAGTGTGAAAGCTGTATGAGTATATGGCACACACAAAAAAGATAGCAGGATTATTATCAATCAATTGATTCATCAAAACACGGATGTGCATTCTGGCATACGTGTAGCTCACAGTGAGCCTTTGTGACTTAAAGCTGTACTCATCACATTTTGACCACTAGGGGGCAGAAAACATGTTGTTGCTGTTGTTATTGTCATTGGTGGAAAAAAACTGAGCACATTAACTTGTACTTCCTTCTCTTTTCTGCTCTTTTAAACTTCGTCTCAACTACATTTCAATGGCAAATTTGTACTTTTTAATCCCACTACACTTATCTAACTAAGTTTAGTTACTTGCTACAGATTCAGACGAATAACGTTAAATCTAATCAATAAATGATGATGTAATAGTATAGATTAAGATAAAACTTTATCGACCTCTGGGGGACAAAACCACAAGCTGCTCAGCAGATAAAGATGTTGAAATGAGCTCCATCTTTACCACCTGAACACTTAAAGTAACTTATTTCATATTTATCTATTTAGTCATATATTTATTTTAGTTTTATAATGCATATTTTAGGTCTATATTTTAGATTTTAGATTATTTTTTAATTACATTTTATTATTTATATATTTGTTAGGCTGCTCTAACCCAAGAATTTCATTTCCAGCTCAATGTGATAGTTGAAGTCTTGAATCTTAAATAATTATAAAGTATAGTATAAAGTATAATATATTTTATTCTGAAATGAGCCATTCTGCATAGTGAGTACTTTGACTTTTAGTACTTTAAATATATTTTAACGCTACTTTTGCTTAACTCAAACTTTCAGTGCAGAACTTTTCCTTGTATCAGAGTATTTCTACACTTTTTTTAAAGTGCAGGATCAGAGGATTTTTTTTGGATCACACACAGGCGACACAAAGAAACAAAGAAAGAAAAAACTTTTGAAACACAGTAACTTTTTCTTCTTCTGCCCTCAAACTCTCTCTCAGTCGTGTAAAAACTGCGCGCAGCTCCTCCACTGTCGATATTTGGCTGCTTCCTGTGAGAGAGAGAGAGAGAAACTCCAATAATACCGCGTGGCACTTGACACACACACACACACACACACACACACACACACACACAGAAGAGAGAGAGAGAGAGAAAAGCTCCAGGTTGGATCGAGGAGGGGCCTGCGGGGTCAGATTTCCAGCGGAGAGCGACCCCCCTCCGGCCCGTTGACGAGCGTCCTGTGTGCGCTCCGCCTGCGCGCCTCCGCCGCTCTGCGCACTGCGCCGCGCCGCGCCGCCGCTGGAGGAGGCCGATCCACATGAGCTACAGATCCGCGGCGGAGCTGAGGGGAAGCCCGGCAGTTGTACCTCCCTACTATCTCAGCATCCTTCCCAGCAAAAAGGCTGGGGAAAAAAAGGAAGGAGGGGAGGCCAAAGTTTTTCTTGAGGCTCGCGTAAAGACGACATGGATGGAAAGGAGCCGTCTGCGTGAGGAAACTTTCCCCCTCCAAACTTTCCCGGTCGGAGAATGATCACATAGCTGCTTGGCTGCCCTTTTTTTGTGTCGGCCGTGCATGAGAGGACTCTGCTTGGAGAGGAGGAGGTGGAGGAGGAGGAGGAGGTCGCGGTGGTGGAGGTGGAGGAGGTGGGGGGGAAGAAAGTAAAGTTTCTTTGCGGGCCATGGCGCGGGAGAGCGGGGGAGAGCCCGGGGAGCACCGGAGGAGGAGGAAGAAGAAGAAGAGCAAGGAGGGCAAGACCAGGACGGTGCACGCCAACACCCTGTACGAGCACGCCAAGGGGGAGGAAAACCCCAACAGGCACTGCGCCGACAACAAGATCAAGACCACCAAGTACACCGTGCTCTCCTTCCTGCCCAAAAACCTCTTCGAGCAGTTCCACAGGTTCGCCAACGTCTACTTCGTCTTCATCGCCCTCCTCAACTTCGTTCCGGTGGTCAACGCCTTCCAGCCCGAGCTCGCCCTGGCCCCGGTGGTCTTCATCCTGTCCGTCACCGCCATCAAGGACCTGTGGGAGGACTACAGGAGGCACAGGTCGGACAAGGAGATCAATCACATGGACTGCCTGGTGTACAGCAGGTGAGTGTGTGTGTGTGGAGGTGGAGGGGCAACATCAGGATTCAAGGTACAGACTCTCCTTCCAAAAAAAACAAAAAACACACTCTCACATCAGCAACTCATCCAAACTTTGAGAAAATAAGGAAAAAAATACAATCCAAACACACTTTCTTTACTTTTGTGTGTGTGTGTGAACTCTGCGGCCTTCAGGCTCCAAGTTTGTGGGTGCATGATGGGAAAACATAAAAAAAAACTCAACAACATTTACATTTCAGGCCTCATTTTAACACAGGAGGAGTGTTTATCACATGTGAAATCCAAAAAATAGAGAGAAAACTCCCACCTTTCTGTCACAGAGGTGTCAAACTGCTCTGTCCTCCCTCCTCCTGATGATCCAGATGTTCCCTCGCTGCTGTCACTGTTAATCATGATCTGCCGTCTTACCTGGCAACCTGTTTCTCTCCCAAACTTTTCTGCTGTTTTCTCCAATCCTCTGTGTGTGTGTGTGTGTGTGTGTGAGGTGTATTCTGCTAATGAAAAGCAGCACTGTCGTCAAGTCAAGCACAGAGCATAATTCAGCCGAGTCAAAAGGCTCAGTGTTTCGGCCGCTCCGCAGTTTTTAGCCAAGTCTTGACCCGGCTTGTTCTGTCAAGGTTGGACATAATTGAATTTTCTTTCGGGCGGCGGCGATATTGTGCAGAAAACATCAAGTTTTTCTCCCCAACCCGGACACAGCTCGGCTCAACCTGGACCCACACGTCTGCACATTTTCCTCAAGGTTAAACACACACTCTGTCACTTCCCACCCTGGAGAAGTTTTGATCACGTTTCACCTGATGAGCTTTATCTCCTTACAGATATCATATTTTCAGGAGGTTTTATTTATGGTGTGGGAGATTCCACCTTTATCAGAAACGCTAACATTTACAAAGTCTCGAATGATGGAAACGTCCACGTGCTGCTTAATGTTTTCTTCCCCTTTTATCACCCCTCGCTCTCTTCTGAGGAATCATCCTGAATGTGGGTTTTGGCGCTGCCTCAGATATTTAGACGAACCCTCGTCCGATCAGGCCGTTCTGCTAATAAATCAAGTTTGCTGGAATGTAAATATTTTGCTCTTAATCTGTCTCGCACAGAGCGAGCGACATCCTCCGGTAACAGCGCGGACTCCAGGTCACCGCACATCCGATTTATCTTTCTGCTGTGTCTCATAAATGATCATTAATGGTGTGTGTGTGTGTGGTCCATCTTTCCATCGCTCTATTAACTTCAGTTATTTTGTGGTCATGCACAACAAGCAAGAGATCATTTTCACATTAAAGAAGCATTTAAGGGCAGCCTTCAGAAATAATCCATTTTCATCAGACTTGCTGTCCTCGTTTCACTTTTTTTTGTTTGTTTCAGAGCAGTTAGTTTAAATTTAGAAAAACAAACGATAAAACATGAAAATAATCAGCTGTGTTTCTGCACTCAGTGAATCTTATTACAAAAGGCTCAGAGTTGCTGTAAATTTCCTCTATTCAGGAACACCGCGCTCATTTTAATGCCAAAGTTTGCTTTAAAACCGAGCTCGGCGCTCAGAGGTGTTTCCAACAGACACAGTATTCATAGAAACACTGTCGTGGTATGTTATGGGTACATTGGATTATGTACATTTAATAAAGTGTGAAGTCAAAGATAACATGAACCACGTGCTCACACACAGAAAATGTAAATTCACCCATCAGAGAGAGACGAGTACTTTTTATCTGCTGTTTCTTTATTTGATTAGTTATTTGTGAATGTCTCTCTATCATACATAAAGCTTCTTTGTTTTCTCCAGACGGCATAAAAAGTAGAAACTGAGCAGACATAACAGCTGTTTTCTGTTTTGATTAGCATGCAGATTATTTTCTCAATGAGCGGGCGGACTGATCAGTTGGTCTATCAAAGGTCGGAAAATAGTGAAAAAATGTCCCAGAGCCTAAAGTTATTGTCTTAAATAGCTTTTTTTTTTTTCCAGAGACGTAAAGTTAAAACAATGTAAGACAAGGAGAAGCAATAAATTCTCACATGAGAGAAACTGGAACCATCATTTTTTTTATTTTATGTTAAAAACTGATAATCAGAGAGTTGCCTGAAGAGGTCTGAAGTCTCCAAAAATAAACGATGCTCCTTTTATTAGCTGCTGCTACGCTGAAGCTGCTGAGAGCTGCAAATAAAAATTATTTTCATTATCGATTCATCTGCCAACTATTTTCTTGGTTAATTGTTTTGATGGGAAACGTGAGACTGTTAAAAATATCAGTCCAAAACCCAAAGATTTACTCTCAAAAACAAACGAAACATTCAAATTTGACAAGCTGGAAGACTGAAGAATGTCTCAGACGATCGATCAACATTTCGCAGCCCTGTTTGAAATCCAAAATAAGAGTCTCCTGCAGTAACATAAAGTCATTAATTTAATCGCTTCAAGGAGCTAGTCGACTCATCAGCCAGTTTATTTAGTTTTAGTTTATTTGGCTTCACACCTCACGCTGAGAATCTGGGTCACTTATTTAACAATTCTGTGGTCTAACTTTGGCAGGTCTATTTCCTTGTCCTCGAGCTGTTGATCCATTTTTCAGGCGATGGAAAAAAAAACAAGGAAAGACGAAATGTTACAAGTTTTTGTTTTTTGTTGTTCTCTTGTCCTCATCCACTTGCCCCCTCCAGAATATAAAGTTCTTTGAAAAACGTCATGCAGACACCACGTGCACTTCATAATAAAATTCAAGGGAAGGAATGCCCTTTTCATTCTCAGATGTGAGTCATTAATGCCTCAGAGCCGGAGGGGGTGGGGGGTTTATGTTGTTTTGAATAAGTAACAGTGTTTTCACTTCTCGGCTGTACGGTGTGAAGATGTGCATTATTTAGCACATTTGGTTCCAGAAATATCAGAAATGACCCTCAGTTAGCGTCGACAAAGTTTTGTCCATCTGCTCAGGGCGGTGACATCATCTACAGCATCCCGACGTAACGCCACACACTCATTTGTGGTGAGAAGAGTCAGTCCGTTGACGTGGACTAAAGCCCTGCTGAGGTTTTCTGCAAACAGAGATGGTGTCATGTCGTGCACGTGGGAGCGATGTTTGTTTAACCCTCTGAAAAGCTCTCATCCACCTGCATCTCCAGCCCGATGAAGATGCAGTGTTGTGTTGCTGCTCGCCTCCATTTTTGTATTTTGATGGACACATTTAGAGGAATGTCTCTCACCAGCTTTAGCATCAACAATCCCGTCCTCTTTCACGCACGACATATTTGCTGTCCCGTTCAGATTTATGGAAGCGTCTGTTTATGGAACCGGCAATTATTGAAAACAATGGCAGCTCACAGCAGTTTCACTGTTCCTGCAGAGCGGAGAGGCGCTACGTGGAGAAGTACTGGAAGGAGGTGCGGGTGGGCGACTTCATCAGGCTGCGGTGCAACGAGATCCTCCCCGCCGACGTCCTGCTGCTGAGCACCAGCGACCCCGACCGGCTGTGCCACATCGAGACCGCCACACTGGACGGAGAGACCAACCTCAAGCAGAGGCAGGTCGTCCGCAGCTTCTTCGACCTGGTGAGACGGCCTCGTTTTTTCACAATCGGTCCATGTCACACAAGTGTTAGTGATGCTCCCAGTGAAGTTCCCAAAAGTTTGAATACAACTCTCCAGCAGTTTCATCATGTGACTCACACACTTTCTACCCAGTGAATGAATTTAGAAAAACTACTACTAGAAACTACTACTACTAGAGAGATGAATATTAACTCGAATTAAAGATGCTAAAATATAATTTTCAGTTCACTTTTTTAGAAAATGACAGTTTTGAAGTTGTGTGTGCAGCCTTGTTAGTTATTCCAGGTGTTGGTCTTTCCTGAGGCTCAACGTTTTTTTCTACCTCTGCTGACAATATTCTAGTATTTTTCATAACCAGCTGATCTTTCAGTCATTTTTCAACTGAAAATGTGAAACATTTTAATGGGTAAAAAGAGGAAAGATAGGATGGTTTTAACAGTTTAATCTCATTTGGATATTTTCCCTGTTTGTGAGATTTTATAAGACACTGTGAGGCATTCACATGCTGCCTGCCCCGTGAAAAACAAGCCCCTCTCAGTAACTGCACCTCATCTAAGAGGGGTAAATAATGAAATATGAAAATACACAAGGATTCGCTTCATGTGGGCTCTTTTCAGCATGATTGCAGTTCACACTCAGCAGCTCTATTATAGTTATCAATATTTAGTTTATCAAATGCAGTCTAATACAACAGTTCTTTAATTAACCCTCCCCTCAAGGGTATAAAATTCAGTTTTTGTTGACACTATTATAGAGACGTGTTGATTCAACTCTAACATCATTTAGGACGCTGCAGTTTGTGATGCTGTTCAGTTATATTGCGTTATACTGAGCAGTATTTCTAATATTTTGGCCGCCTCAGCTATATCGACGAGGGCAGACAAAATATTACAACACCTCACAGGCTGTATAAGAACAACTGAACAGGCTTTTAACTGTGACTCATTTGGTTAGAAATCGAAGCCACCGCCTGAATAATCGCTGTGTGTTTGGTCCGTTTGCAGGATTGTGAGTTCGACCCCTTAAAGTACAACAGCATCATCGAATGTGAGAAGCCAAACAATGACCTGAACAGATTCAGAGGCTACATGTGAGTGCTGTCTTATTTCCTTTTTTTATTATTTAAAGCAAACTGTTGTGACTCCAAGATGCTTAACTTTCTTATTTGTTTTCTCCCATTAAACTTTTCATTTCCCTGGAGATTAATGCGGCGACATTGTGAGTAACGTTACGCTCCGAAATGGAAATGATGTGAAACTGCGGTTTGCTGACAAGCCGGGAGCCTCTAACTTATAATTATGACTAAACAGTTTTTCCAAGTCAAGATTGGGATTCGTCTTGGGATGTGGTTGCAGGGGTTTCGCCCATCTGACCGTGCACATTTGAACACGTGTGCGCTCCCCCAAACAACAACTTGTCTCTCGCCCTCGGCAGATTTCCTGTCACAACTTACTTCCTTTTTGTCCGTGTTTACAGTCGAGGAGCCAGAAGCGGCGAGATATGACGAGAGAGGACGATTCAGCCTGTCCTGTTGTTGAACTCTGTGCCTTTCGTTTATTAATCACATTTAAGCCAATTGCCATTTCTCCTCTGGAGTAAAGTGTTTGAAGTGTTTTTACTGGTTTCAGGTAGCTTCATATTTGCTTCACAGACACAGGAGGGCTATTGATCTTATCATTTAATCCTTGGCAAGAGAGATAAGTGCTTTTTTCCAAACTATTTCTTGAGTATATATCAATGTTCACGTTTATCAGAAGGGTGCAGTATGTTCGTGTTTATCAGAAGGGTGCAGCGTGTTCGCTCCCTGCTATTGTCTGAGTTTTTCAGAGACCTGGATTTGTGCCATGTGGCGTCTCCACGCTGTCTCTCTCTCCATCGTGCCTCGTCACTGAGTCGCGTTGGAGTTTGCGGATGAGGAACGTACAGATTATGACATCTATTCTTTTCCCAGAAGGAGACCAGATGCTGCAGGTATTCAGTTGCCAGGCTACGGCAGAGCACAGGGCACAACGGTGGAGTCGAGAGGGGAGGCGGGGGGGGGGACAGTTGTCTCAGCAGTGTTTTATTACATTATGGCCAATGGCACCGACTCTAATCTCACTACCTCTCTGGGAGAGAAAGCACTGTGCATCTCAGAGTGTTATCAATTTGGCGAACAGCGTGCGAGCTGGGACGAGCTGTGTGTGAGTGAGCCCAGGGACACAGTTATTAATCTATAATGGCGGTGACGTGTCAGTCGGCGTGCTGTCAGAGGCCAAAGGATGAACATTCCTGTTAGTAAACATGCTGACAGTTGCGTGACTTTGAAAGAGGCAGCAGCGAGGGTGATTATGCGCCGCTTCCTGCTGAAGGTTGTGGGACTGTTTGAGTAACACATTTGTAATCCTCGATTTAGTAATGGAATTAATGCTGACATTAAAAACTTCGCTCTCCCCCAACAACAGGCTCACTCGCCCTCCGTTTAACACAGCTCAACATACGAGTTAAAAAGCCTTTTCACAGAGTTCCTTGGTGGGCCAAATTCAGCCTTGAATTCAGCTGAATTCAGTCTTTTGTACGACATCGACGCTCCAGATGGGCCTGATGAGCTTTAAACTGAGTCTGAAGTGAGATCTGAGGGTCAGCAGCGAAGCAGGGCCTGATTGACTCGAAGCCCGAGGGGGTTTCAGCGGCGCGGCAGCACAGTCAGTGCTTCTATATCAAAGGGAATTTGTGCTGAGATAAGGGCTCCTGTGAGGGAAGACCGCGGTGCTTTAGAGCGTGATCGATTGAGGTGCTCAGCAGAATAAACTGATGTGGTCTTGGGGGCTCTGGCATGGAGAGATACTCAGTCTCTCCGAGGGCATCTGTATTTTTCACCCGAGAGTAAAGACGTAACCATAACCATCATTTTGCCTTTGTTTGATAAGTCCAGCACTTACAGTCATTTTTATGCACGTTCTGTCCCGACAGAATCCATCGCAACGGCAGAAGAGACGCACTTTACAAAGACAACCTGCTGCTCAGAGGCTGCACCATCCGCAACACCGAAGAGGCCGTGGGAATAGTCATTTACGCAGGTCAGCCCACCAAAATAAAGGCGTAATCAGCCACCGCTCTCCATATCTGACCTCTGCTCGGCTGCCGCTAACGCACCGTGTGTTTCCGCAGGTCACGAGACCAAAGCCATGCTCAACAACAACGGCCCGCGTTACAAGCGCAGTAAACTGGAGAGACAGATGAATGTAGATGTGTTCTGGTGTGTCATCATCCTGCTGGTCATGTGCCTGTTTGCTGCTGTTGGTGCGTAACAGTTCAGTTTTATTAAGGGCTGTTTTGGGAAAGAAATTTTAATTCAAAACCTTCTTTTTCTTTCGATTTATTGTGGAAAAAGTAAAGAAAAACCTCCTCCTGGACCTCCTTTACTGTGCTTTTTATTATATGTTCTCGTTGCAGTGTTTATATGAGCTGACCTTGTGCTGTTGCTGTTCCAGGTCACGGGCTGTGGATGTTTCAGTACGGAGATAAGAGGCCCGTGTTTGACGTTCTTAGTCCGGAGGGGACAGATTTATCGCCCATCATGTCCGCTATTTATCTCTTCCTCACTATGATCATCGTCTTTCAGGTACGAAACAGATAGAAACTCAAAGAACAAAAAGCACAGATAAAGATGTGAGCAAGACGCACGGTGTCTCTAAGTTTGAAATGCTTTATCCCGCAAATCAAAGCACTGGCAGTCGTTTTTTTCAGCCCCCCTGTCTGTGTGACCTCTAGATCTTTATCATTTAATCTGGAAAAAGCAGTGAGGAATACTGCAGAAATAATCTTTATAATACAGGATTTCTTTTCTTTTCATTTTTTAATATTTATTTGTGAAAATGTGAGCCTTTCCTGTGTCAAATGTTGCCACTATCAGGTAGCTTTTGAAATAAATGAGAAGTCAGTGAAGATAGCGGTTTGGGTACAACTGTACAAACAGTTGCCGTTTGAGGTTGGAGACCCACCAGCTTTGCCAGACATCGCTTGATACACTCTCAAATAAACACATGACTCGCTCGGGGTCCAGGCGCAGGGAGAGTGTGCAGGCTGAGCTGCCCTCCCAGAAGCTATGACTCATTTCTCTGTGCTACTTACCAGAAATGTTGCCTGGAAAACGCCTCGGGACAACACTAGCTTTTTTTTTTTTTTTTAAACAATCAAAACAGATGCCCGCTGCACTTATACATCATCTCTGAAAGTGTTCAGGTGGATACTGATAGAAAAGGCAACAGGAAAGCTGTAATAATCTCAATACAGTGACTCCCACCCTTTTTTTGTCTGACGCACCCCCACATTCCTCTCAAGTCACTGACACTATTTATCCATTTCTTTTAATAACTACATGATAATATTTTAATATTTATATATTTTTAACTTTTTTTTTAAGGGAATCATTCAAATGTTTATCCATTACTTTCAGCATTTAAAACCACTTTAATCACTTTTAGGTCACTGTTCCAACTGTTAATCTATTCATTTTAGCTCTATATTTTATTCATTTAAACTGTTTTATCCTTTACTTTTAACTAGTAGTCTATTTTAACCATCTATCCTTTATACTTTCAGCTAACTGCTTTAACTTCTGTTCGCTCACTAACTAGTTTTCACACTTTCTCAGCGTGCAGGCTTCAAGAAACTTTTTTTTTATGTCGTAATTTCTGCTTTTTTAAATTAAGATACTCTACAGACGTACCCCCTGAGTTACCATCAGACCTGGTTGGGAATCACTGCTCTAAAACTTATGCATACTCTGTGAATGTCTCTGGAAAAACGGATCCAGCTGCTCTCTAACATGAACTCTGTCCTCTCCCAGGTGCTGATTCCCATCTCCCTTTTCGTGTCGATTGAGATCGTCAAGATCTGTCAGGTGTACTTCATCCATCAGGACATGGATGTGTACGACGAGGAGACGGACTCTCACCTGCAGTGCAGAGCTCTTAATATCACAGAGGACCTCGGCCAGATGCAGTACATCTTCTCTGACAAGACGGGCACGCTGACGGAGAACAAGATGGTGTTTCGCCGCTGCACCGTGGCAGGGGTGGAGTACTCCCATGATGCCAATGGTGAGACAATCCAGCAACACACACACACACACACACACATACTCACAGTCCCTTACAAAAACATTTAGCAGGCATTGCCTTTTAAAGTAACTCTTAATGATTTGTATGTGTGTGTGTGCTCGAAGCTCGAAGACTTGCTATGTACCAGGAGATGGATTCGGAGGAGGAGGAGTGCACGTCTCACGGTGGCACGTTGCCAAGGCGGGACAGCGTGACCAGCCACCAGAGCGCCCGGGTGGTGCTGCGCTCCCACAGCACCAAGTCCCACCGCCGAACGGGCAGCAGGGCAGAGGCCAAGCGTGCCAGCATCCTGTCCAAGCACACGGCCTTCAGCAGCCCCATGGTCAGTGCGCCTCGCCGTCACACCGTCGTGGTGCCCTGCAATGTTTGCTCTCAGCTGATAAACCATCCTCTGTCCCGCAGGAGAAAGACATCACCCCCGACCCCCAGCTCCTCGACAAAGTCAATGAATGCGGCAGTCAGATGGACTTCATGCGTTTCCACAGCCAGTCCATGTCCCAGCTGCCCTCTGACCTCGCTGACATCATTGATTTCTTCATCGCGCTCACAATCTGCAACACGGTGGTGGTGTCCTCCCCCAACCAGCCCAGGCAGAAGGTAAAACTCACCTTCAACAAAATCTATCCGGTCAAACCTCCTTCAGGTCGATAAGAGATTTATCTTTCAACGTTTGGAAATAGAAAAATTTGTTTACATGGACAGATGGGCGGCCTGATAGTTGATCTTTGTTACACTGAGTTTGGTGTAACTACGTTTCTATTTATGCATTTATCAGTTCACAGTTCCTGATTGCGGTTTGACTCTTTTGTGTTTCTTGCTCGTGTTTGTATGTGAGTGTTCGAGAGAGTATCTTCATGCAACTGCACATCAGGGAATGATAAATAAGTCGGCATCTACTGGAAATTAATAAAACAATTAAGAAGAATTAACGCGCATTGTCACTTTTTTTCATCACCCCTTTATCACATTGACACCCAAAAAGAAAAGTCAGGAATATTTGAATAACACAAAGGATTCATGGTGCTGCAGAACTTTCAGTCATCTGTGAAAAATAAAGATAAAAATCTTTTATTCTTTTTTTTTTTGCGTTCTGTGGAAAAATGAAATGTGACAGAAAACAAGAGCAGAGAGACCGTCTGCTGTGCAAAGAAAGGTCTCCGACCACATTCCCAGGATGCCGTCTTTGTTTTAGACCCCTTTCACCAGTCTAACCTGGGGGTCGAGACCTGCACAAAATCTTGTTACATGAGAGGGGTCGCGAGAAGATTAACAAAAAACGAAAAAGTATAGTCGCTCTTCTGCACAGAACGATGTTTGTTCAGACTTTCCTCTTGCTGTTTTAAAGTTCGGGTTAAAGCCTGAGGGGTCACAGGTGGACAGCACTGCGTTTACTTTGGTCACAAGTCAAAAGGGAACACCCCCCCACACACAAAAAAGGAGCATCAATAGAGGATCCTACAGGGACTATTTCTACTGATATCCTTCCAAAGCACCAACACAAGGGTTCCTCTAATGTTGCATGATTCTGTTTTTCTTTTTTTGATCAGCATGGGAGCAGCTTCCATCTTTTGACGAAAAGAATGCATTTTGTTGCGTGTTCTTTTGGCTACTTTTCCTTAAAAAAACACGCTCTCAAACACATTAAAAACCTTCCAAAATACTCTCAAAGTCTCCTTTTGCACGTAGCGTTCGCTGCTTCGCCGCCTGTGTCTTTGAAGTGCTCGGCCCGGTGGAGGTTGTTTATCCGTGTTTTGTTGTGTTTTCATGTGAGCCCGGGTGTGGTCGTCCTGTTCAGAGGTGATATCCTCTCCTCGCCACACACTGCGCACCAGCTCGCTGTCCTGCCAGTCAGAGGTGCAAAAAACCTGCTCGGAAAACGCTTTAAAAAGTGACACATTATTCATGTTCTCCGCTTCTGTGTGGATGTTATCTGATAAGATGGAAGGAAATATAAATCACAGAAGCATTAGCTTTGATGCAATTTTCCTTTCTCCTTTTTTTTTTTCATTGTTTGTGCTTTTTCTGTCCTTTGAGCCGATGTAATTGTTCGCATTTTATTATGATGCCCTTGCTGCTAACCCGGCACCTGAATGATTTATATCATTATATATGTGAGAGTGCCTGCTGCCAGGAGTCTTCAAAGTGAGTCACTCTCTCTGCTATTGTACTGCACCACCTTGGGAAAAGGGATTGGCTGAGGGATAATGGCCAGGAGCTGCATTTTCATCAGCGCTGAAGTCTTCTAGGCCTGGTTTTCCTTCGCCGAAATGATCATAAAACCCACAATGCAAATTTTTATTAAGCTCAGGAAGTGTTTCCCAGATGCAGCTCAACATAAGACCGTAAATTTAAGAGCAGCCTTCACTGGAGGAGAAACCAAAAAACCACACGTTACTTTGAAGTTTCACAAACATTAGTGGCCGTGGTATTTTTTATCACAACTATTAATCCTCTCTGTAATGTGACGTTGATGAGTAAAATGAGTGAAATGTTTTCAAAAAACAGGAAAATCGATGTAATGGTGGATAAACAAGAACCGAACAGCCGAGCGAAGAGAAAACTACAGTTTACACAGAAAATTAATAAACAGAAGAAGAGTAATAAAGAAAGCAAGTTTAAAAAGAAAGAATTAGACCAAGTGATGCTGCATGGAGGAGCTTTGGAGGCAACCTGGAGCGTGTACTACAAAATAAGAGCACCATCAGTCAGTAAGATGAGGAGAATCTCTTAAATGTATCTTCTGGCAGCAGCTGCTGATTTGAGTGAAACATTTTTCTTTTTTTGCTTTTTAATTATCTGTCACATGTGAAGGTAAGAATGACATCACTCCATCAGAACTGTTTGTTTTATGTTGAACTACTTCCTTCTTTCTCCCTCCTCCACACGGCTGGCCGATATCAGGGTGTGGAAGTGTGATTGTCTGATTCTAAAAGTGTTCCCATTAATCTGATATCTGAAAGGTGTGGAGGGAAGGCATTTCAGATGCTGCTCAGCCATCCGACAGGCAGTTCTGTTTTCTGCAGCGTGGAGAAGGAGCTAAATGGATCAAAATTTACTTTCTTAAACTGACTGGCTTAGTAAAATAAATGATAAATGTCTGAACATTAAGCGTTGTGATAATGATGTTTCTAGTTGTGGCTCTGCTGCTGCAGGTGTGACTCTCAGTTCTTCTCCTCCTCCAGGTCCGGATGAGGTTTGAGCTCAAGTCCCCGGTTAAGACCATCGAGGACTTCATTAAACGCTTCACCCCGAGCCGGCTGACCAACAGCAGCAGCTCCTCCAGCCTCATCACCAACCGCTCCTCCAACAAGGGCTGCTCCAGCCTCCTGTCCTCGCCCTCGGCAGACAGCACGCTCACCAAGCTGGACGAGCAGCACGCTCGCGGAGGCCTGGAGAACGCCTTCAGCCCCGTCCCGCCCTGCTATGACGGGAAGGCGTGTAGCCTGGAGGAGGGCGAACTGCGCTACGAGGCTGAGTCTCCAGACGAGGCGGCGCTGGTCTACGCTGCGAGGGCCTACAAGTGCTCCCTCGTGTGGGACGCCTCCCTGACCAGGTGACCGTGGAGCTGCCGCACCTGGGGAAGTTAACCTTCGAGCTGCTGCACACACTGGGCTTTGACTCCACCAGGAAACGCATGTCGGTGGTGGTCAGACACCCTTTAACGGATGAGATCACCGTCTACACAAAAGGAGCGGACTCTGTCATCATGGACCTCATCAAGCCCCCCGACACAGGTAAGAAACACTCATTCATGTGCTCGCCCTTCTCAGGTTGTTGAGTCCAGTTAGGGATTAATCATAAACATGAAGGTGAACTCGGTGCTGCTGCACTCCTGATGAATGACGACACCACCGTCAATGCGGCCTTATGATTTGGATCGGAGGGCGTGTCGGCGGTGCTGTATCATGTCGGCACACATGACTGTGACTGTGAAGCCATGATTGGCTGCAAATCATTTGATGTAATCTTCAAATGGCGCCTGCACTTAACGGACATGTCGGCGAAGTGAGAACATTTTCACTTCGCTCTGGTTTAGTCTCAAATGATGGATCGCTTCAGTTTTTGTGAAAAAAAACTGTGATTATACTGTGGACTCTCTGCAGACCAACCAGCCTGCACAGAGAGGAGCTTTTCGTCTTTATAGAGCACCCAAAGCTTCACCCCCACTTTACTCCAAACCTTCATACTTTCCACTGATGTAAACCTATAAGGTAACATGTTATGTAAGATCGTATTTTTAGTCACTGCAGCAAAACTCAATGCCCCTCGATTGTTGCCTTTACAAAAAAAAAAAAAAAAAAACTCTTCCTTGTGTATTTTCTTCCTGTCTGATCTTAAAACGTTGTTCCATACCCTTTGAGTTATTTAACGTCCTAATGGCAAAGGTGGACCAGCTTGTTAGTGTTCCAGGCACACAAAGAGCCACACAGGCACTTTTCACTAATGCTCTGTAAACAGTCACCAGACATCTGTCCAGGGGTGCTTAGCAGGGTCTGTTTGTGCCCACAGACCGAAGGCTTGACACAACACAGCATTTGTAGTGCTGCAAATAACGATTATATTCATAGTTCAAAGACACTTTATGTATAGAGATTTTAAAAAAATAGGAAGCCAGTAAAGCCACACACCTGGAGCAAATGTTTGGCATCTTTTCTTTATTAATGATTTAAAAAATGAATGGATTAAATACAAATTTTGCTGATAGATTTTCTGTCAATCTACTAATAGTTTTATTTATGTTAATGTATAATGTCTTTGGTGGAATTTGTGAGGGAGCTTTGGGCTTTATCTTAAATTACAAACTGATCATGTGGAGATTAAACAACCAGACTGGACTAATCGATCATGTGGGTCTCAGTCCGCTTGTGAATTGATGTATGACTTTCAAGAGCTAAACTGTTGTTGAATCCATCTGTGCATCGTGAATTATAAGGGAGGTGGTCTTTAGATATCTTTGTCCTGATAAATCAAAAAAGTGAAAGTTTCCTGCTCTGCATTTATTTTTAAAGTCAGTGTGAACATGAGTCGGATCAGAACTACATTTGTGAAACTGCCCTTAAAAACGTGGATCAAGACCAGAAGATGCAGTCGTGTTGCATTGTGGGAAATGTAGGCTCACGCATTTTGGGAGTCTGACTCGTACCAGGGACTAAAAGCCTCTCTCCTGAATCAATTTTGACTGTTTATTTTTTTTAGTCCGTCGTTCCCAAGCCCCCCCGATTTTATGGAAGTGCAACATTAAATCACCAGAGTGCCCCTTTTAAAACATCTGAATGTGTCTTTTGTTCTGATTTAGTAAGATCTGGGTTTCTTTCAGGATGAGGTATTGGGTGTAAAAAGCCCTTTAAGCTGCTCATATATATTTAACATATTTATATCAACCTGTGAACAACAACTTCTCTCTACTTCCTTTCAGTAAAAGCGTGCTGTCATGTTGTGCTGGTAATTCATTTACTTCACATTCCCTGGTCAGCGGCTCCCTCCACTTCATTAGAGGCGGCGGTTCTTCTCTTCGGCTTCACTAAATGATCCACCCCTGCGCTGACTGAAGACTTTTTATCTGCAACACATCAGCGGAGGAAGAGCTCTCCCGTCTTGTTTTGGCATGTTTTCCAGCTAACGTGCAGTCCTGTTCTTCTTCGGAGGAGTTTTGCATTTACAATATGATTTATCGTATTGATTTTCTATTATGAGGAGCACGCCGGTAACTTTGAATCTGGGCTGTGCTGATTGTTCATCACGTCAAATGCCCTCTGTAGAGCAGTGTCTGAGCTTTTTTCAGTTACTTAAAATACCCCCCTCCAACACCACGTGCCTCAGCCCAGCAGCTTTAATGTCCGACAGGCTGCGTCCTCACACAGACACGTCGCTGCTTTCTGTCACCATTGAGTTAAACCAGCCAATCGGAGAGAGCAGCGTGAGTTGGGCCTCCTCATAACACAGACCTCCATAATGGCTCCATTCAGGCGACGGGGGTGTTGTTCGGTGTCCCTCTAATAACAGACTGCGGACCCTCGCAGCTCAGTAGTGCGTGTCATGCCGTCACTCCGCAGTCTCACTCCTGCCACCAGGTTCTATTTAACACACAATTCCACCTTAAAACAGAACCTCAGTTCAGTGTTTGTGCCATTTTTACTGAAAATCTTCCACAGGTAGTAAATTTAAAGAGATTTGTGGATGACACTGCAGACCTCTGTGTTTCTGGATCTGTCAATTTAACAAAATTATATTATTATTAGTAGTAGTCGTAGTATTGTTGTTGTTTTTAAAGCTTGTTTGTCTGCAGCTCTTATCTGCTGCCCTCATGTGGTCAAAAAAGTTGATATTCGATGTTATTGCAGGTTTAAAGTTTCTCTACGGCGCCTTCTTGGAAACTAACAAATCTTCCCACTAAGACACATTGTTCCTTAACAAATGCGCTCAAATGTTCTTCATAAAACATTTGCAAAGCTAAAGATGTTTTTTTTTTTACATTGTTTACGTCCACATTAACTTGCTTGCAGTCTTCTTTTTTACTGTTGTTGGGGCATTTGTGTTGCCGCCACCTGTTGAGCATTGGAGTATCGTGATGTGTTTGGACGGACCAAGTATAAAAAACGTTGCTAAAAATGGTAAAGAAAACTCCTCGGAGAACATTTAGCACACGGGACACAAATCCTGTTTTAGGTGGATTTTCTCACTTTCAGCAGTGGGAAAAATAAACATTGTGTGAAGTTTTCGCCTGCGTCTGTCAGGCCCGTCTGGTCAGCAGCTGTTTGTGAAAAGGGAAAAAAATGCTGTTCTTGGAAGTACTTTTTTTTTTCCCAGGGTTTCTGTCACAAACAACAAGAATATTAATGATCAGGATGAAACTTCCATATTACCTCTTTAAGGCACAAACACACATCTGTCTTAGAGGTGATTAAAACATATTTATACTTTAACTTAACACGGTAAAGAAAATGTTTGTCTTTTTCTGCGTGTAAATGCTTCGGGTTCCTGACAGTTTTGTGTGAGTCTGTTCTGTTTAGCAGAAATACTTTTGCGTGTGTGCGTAGCAGTGCCTGCCAAGCTGTTGTGTTATTAGTGAGACTACAAGGCTGGCGATCAGAGGCTTGGCTGGTGCATCTGTGTCAGGAGGCTGATGAAGCCAATCTGTTTGTGCGCTGTCCTCCTGCCAGAAAGATGCCCGATGTGCTGCGCGAGGGAGACGGTTAAGCGAGACTTTATGACAAAACACGATGCCTTAAAACACCTGAAACAACATGAAGCATTTGAGCACATTAAGATCATTTATCCTGTTGATTGAAATCGATTGATTATGTCTGTGAAATGAGATAGAAAGTCTTTTTTATCACATTTTGCACAGTATAGTCCAGACGCAGCTCGGTGAGTCATATGAAGATCTTGGTGAAATATACTGAGGCGCAGCATACATGGTTAATTTAGGTGTGAAGACAGATGGCTTTCATGTGCCTCTTGGAAGAAGCCTTTGGCAATCTGGAACCAAAACACTGAGCCGCTTGTGCAAATTCCCTAAAAACAGGGATGTTTAATCTCCTTTCTTCTGTCCTATTATGTTTTTTTTTTAAAGGAAACTCCAAAGGGAAACGGCAGAAAAAGATCATCAACCGAACCCAGAACTACCTGAACCTGTACGCCGCAGATGGCCTTCGCACACTGTGCATTGCAAAAAAGGTAACGGGGATCCATAAAGCTCTTAAGAAGTGCTGAACAAATGCTTTCTCTCTCATTAAACTGCTTCAGAAGCCGGAGACGAGGTGTCTCGGTGGCTTTTTTGGCAGGTTGTGTTTGTAGCCCGGCACAGATGATCACATGGGCCGGCCCTTCCAAAGTGACATTCTTCGTGACTCAGCTGCAATCTGTGCCACTTTCCCAGGCTGCTAATTTATGCTCTCGCAAACTGGGCTCATTATATCCCTGCTTGTGCAAAGCCCGTCACCAAAGCGATGTGATAAAACACCTTCTCAAGGTCTCACATTCTCCCGTGGATCCTCCTCTGCCATGTAGGCAAAGAGAGGAGATGCTGCTCCGCTGTTAAATATCCCCCCAGTACTTTAACAGGCGACTGTGTGTGTGTGTGTGTGGGTGTTCATGTGTCAGATTCTGAGCAAGGAGCAATATGCCTGCTGGCTGCAGCGTCACCTGGAGGCTGAGACTGCCATCCAGGGAAGAGAGGAGCTGCTGTTTGATTCGGCCCTGCGACTGGAGACCAACCTCCACCTTCTGGGTAATTGTTTAATTTTCTTATTTAATCTAAACCTCACAAAAAATGTCTTTACTATGCTTGCAGCTGGATTATATTCATTTAAATATGTATGACACATTGCTGTATATTGTCTCTTGGTCCACAGGTGCGACGGGCATTGAGGACCGGCTGCAGGACGGCGTGCCCGAAACCATAGCGTCCCTGCGGAAGGCCGGCCTGCAGATATGGGTGCTGACGGGCGACAAGCAGGAGACGGCCGTCAACATAGCGTACGCCTGCAAGCTGCTGGACCCCGAGGAGGAGATCCTGACACTCAACGCTGATTCTCAGGTGAGCGGCAGAAGCAGTAGAGTTTCATAAATTCACACTTGCTTCTCTAAAAAGACAAAAAAATGTAAAAAAGCACATCCTGGCAGCATGGTTGTATTCTCCAGGCAAAAATATTACATGGCTACTAAAATACAGTCAGTATGTGGTAAATAAATATGTTGTTTGGTTATGTATATTAATACTTCAACATTTTTGGGGAAAATGTGCTTATGTTCTTTCTTGTGGAGAGTTAGAGCAGAAGATGGATACCACTCTAATGTCTGTACAGTAAATATGAAGCTACAGCCAGCAGCAGGTTTGCTTAGCTTAGCATAAAGACTTGAAACAGGTGGAAACTAGTATGTAGTAGTAGTATGCAGTAGTATATGTGTATTTCCCAAAACCGTTCCTTTAACATACCATTGTACGTTTCCTCATTTTAAACTCTACCTTTGTTTAAAAAAAATGATGTCGGACGGTCATTTGAGGACTTGCTGTTTGAGTCTGAGCTGCTGGAGCAGCTGTTTGCCAGATGTGAAGCAGGTCAGGCGGTGTAATATTAAATGACCTGATCCTGAACTCCAGCCCGCTCTGTGCCTGTCTCTGAACCAGGAGGCGTGTGCGCTGTTGCTGGAGGAGAGTTTACACTACATCCAGGCCAAATTCCTCTGCAGCTCCACCGACCAAGCCGCCAAGACCTTCCACAGTAACTTCGCACCCTTCGAGTTCTACCCCTCCTCCTCGCCGTACTCCTCCTCCTCGTCCTCCAACGCCGTCTCCCTCACGGTGCACCAGCTGGGCCTGGTGATTGACGGGCGGACTCTGGCCTACGCTCTGGATAAGAGCCTGGAGGACAAGTTTCTGGCTGTGGCGCGGAGCTGCCGTTCGGTGCTCTGCTGCCGCTCCACGCCACTACAGAAGAGCATGGTGGTCAAACTGGTGCGGAACAAGCTGAAGGTCATGACTCTGGCCATAGGTGAGCGAAAGTTCAAGCTCCACATGAGACACACGTTCACAGTCACATGACACACCCTTTTTTTATTTGAGCTCCCAGATGTTTTAGATGTGTTTCAAAGTTCACGATGTTCATGGTCCACCTCGAGATTCACAGTTAGACCGTGTTAATTAATATTCTTGTTGTCAATGTGTATTCTTCATGTCACGTCCTGAAGAGAAACAGACTTTTTGGTTTCGTGTGTTTTTGGTGTCAGATAAGAGCAGAAGGCTTATCAGAGCTATTTTTAGGGTCAAACATTTCTTCCCATTAAATGGATTAAACTATAATGTGTAGTTTTGAACCTTTAGGCTATCATCATCAAGTTGTAGGGTTCAGTAGCGTCCAGACAGATCAAAACACGCCTGAGCCATCGCACGCAGCAGCTGATGGGAAAATATCAACTTAAAAATGCTCAAACAAGCACTCTGGCTCACCTGAAGAAACGAATTTCCTTTACATCTCTAACAGATAAAAACATTTAGCATCTGCTGATTCTGGTGAAGCTGGCCTGACAGGTGTCTTCCCTCAAGCCCGAAGCAGCTTCACCTTCAAAAACTTCCTCAGCAGTCTCAAAAACTTGCGACTACTTTAAAGATCACGCTGCCAAAATGCTAAATAGTTTGCTTTTCACACCGTAACCTTCTGCTGAGCTTCACCGTCATCACGGCAACAAACAAATTAGTGGAACAGATGCCGTTTCCAGTGCTGCTCTCAGAGTGTATAAGGGGAGTAACGTGCCTTAGATTATGTTATTTTGATTAAATATTGCACCCAGATGTAACCTGCTGTTCCAGGGCGACCTTGCGGTGATAAGGTACGTTATGTACTCGCTGGTCCGGCACAGCTTTCCAAAACAAAACTCTGAGCGCCTGAGAATTCCTCCGTCTGAAGTTAAAATATTTTGGCCGTTTTACTCACAGAGCTCCTGCGGTGCATCGCTGTCAAATAACACGGCAGCAGTTTGTACTCGTACACAACTTGAATTCCCTTAAGGCATCGAGAAGATATTTTACCTTTTCCTGTCCGGTAATTAATGACGTGTATTCCTCCATCGTGTCTTGTTATCATGAATATCAATGTGAAACTGTAACACAAGTGCAGTGAAGCTCCTGGATGTTCCTCTTGTTTTTGGTGTCAACATGAGCTGACTTTGAAATTTTGCACCCACGAGTCAAAACAATGTTATCTGAAGGCACCTTGGTAATTACACTCTCTGGGTTAATGAAGCTGTGGCATAATGGAGGTGACACTGGGAATGTTGTCTGTGACTTACGACCATCTCTTCCCCGTTTTCCGTTTATTTGCTCCCGTGGATCTCGGGAGGACCCTGTTTTTGCCAGCCGAGCGCTTTTCTGTCATTGCGACGTTAGCAGTAATGTGGAGGAGACGCTGCAGCTCCTCGCTCTCTTTAATTTTACGTCTCTGCGGGGACAGCGGATGATGATGAAGCTCTAATATCTGTCAGTCCTCTAATCTGATCATTACAGCTCCACGTTTCCAAACATCATCCGCGGTTACACCGCTAACGAGAATGAGGTCTGTGCCTACTGTAGTCTATATGTAAATCATATGTTATATTATATTCTTTCCATTTATTTTCTGTCCGTTCATTTTGATTTTTATTGATTTTGTTTGCAGTTGGCAAGATGAGGTTGCATCAAATGTGAATATAATACAGAAATGTCACATAAACCCTGCTGAATAGTTTAATATCTTAATATCTTAATGGATATTAGTAATGATGAGATAATTAGTTGATTTCTCAATCAAGTCAATTAACAGACAAAAAATGACCAATAACTACAATAAACAATCCATTGTTGATCATCAACAACTCATTTATCAGGTAAATAACAACCATTTGGTGACTGCAGACTCAAAAATGTGAGGATTTGGTGCTTTTCTGTATTTTAAATTAAATATCTGTTAACTGTTGACGAAGCAGCAAAATAATTCAGTCATTTGAAAACATTTTTGTACACTCATCAATTAACATTATTGTAAGGTGCTGTCCAATATATTTGGATCCCCAAAGTGTTTTTTAGTGTACAAATAATCATATGGATTGTTTAATATATAAATATTGATAATTGAAATGTATTATTGTGAAAACCAAAAACATTGGTATGAATTGTTGTTCATGTTTTTGCATCATTGTTATTTCAAAATATACCTTTAAAAAATATATGCAAAATATTAATGAACATAGTTTTACAAATCGATTTGAGACGTACAGGATTTTAAATATTACCATGTCCCCTGGAGAGCTTTAAAGTTTATTACTTTTCCTAGATTTTTATTATTATTCAGTGTTACCAATATTTAATAGAAGGTAGTGGGGATACTGTATTTGTACTTGAAATCACTGTGGGCCTGTTCACATGTCAGTTACCACTACAATGACTTCAGTGTTTGGAGACATTTAGTCGCACTGCTGCAGTTTTCACCAGCTAACCTCTGTTTGACGCTCATCACCACCTACCTCTCATACTCAGCAGTCATGTTTACTATTGTGACAACAAAAAAACCCTCTCAGCCCACCGACACTTCATCTCCCACTCCACCAGCTGTAGTGACAAAAAAAAAAGAAGCCCGCAGCCCGAATAAATGGAGCAAAAACAAAAAAGACGCTCACACACAGCAGGCCTGTTTGTGCCTCACCACAAGAACAGTTGAACTGAAGGGCACAATATATAAATACAAATAATAAAAGCACACGTAACATTTGAAGAAAGTGACAGCGCAGTGAAAGCTTGTTGTTTCTCCCACACACATGAACACACACTCAGTAAACTTCTTTCTGTTTCGAGGCTGCAAACTGACGCCCTGCTGATTTCTGCTCTGAGGGACTATTTTCTCTCTCTCTCTCTCTTTTTCTTCACTACATTAATCTCAGGTGACGGGGCCAACGATGTCAGTATGATCCAGGTAGCGGACGTGGGTGTGGGCATCTCGGGACAGGAGGGCATGCAGGTGAGGAGAAATCTGGGCGGGGCGGATGAAGAAGGTGGCGCAGCGAAATGGGAGGGGGGGAGTTTATTTAAAGAGGATCATGAAAAAAATGCAGCATGAGAGATCCTGCGAAGAGCGTGAGGAGCTATCGGACAGAAGAGAGGAGAATAAGGGGGAGACCGTGGCGTTTTTCAGCATAGCTAATCGGTTTTCATTACTCTTAAGTGTGTGTTCGAGCCCGCATCCATACACATCCTCTAAATAGGATTGCCTGCGCGCTGCTGAGTCAGGAAGCCCGTCCTGTGTCCTGCAGCAAGGCAGCGCACTTTATTGGTGCTTTAGTCTCCGCTCCATCCAATCCAGCGTCTCTCCTCGCACAAAGGTCACGGCCAACGCTACAGCCAAGGCAGTTAGATGTGTGGTTAAAAAAAAACCAAACAACTTTACTCTACTTTACCTCCTCCACACCTCCCACCCTGCTCAATTCACTCAAGCACCCTCTTCCAGAAAGGTGATCTTGCATAGCGATGATGGAGATTCCCAATTAACTTTCAGGGGAGGCTTGGGAGGCGCGCCGCTGTGTAGCACATCTGTTAAAGTCTCGGTACCCTGTCCTTAACGGGGGCCGCTAGATTAATCATTGTTAATCAAATTTGCTCTTAATGAGACAGCGGTCACTCCTCAGGATCCCTCGGTGTGCTGAGATACATTTTTTCAGCGCTCAGGCCAGCACACACACATCATGCCGCTTTATGATTAACACACCTCTCTCCTATCAGGAGCGCACTCCCCGTGTAGTCATTACCGGCCTGTTATTAGAGCGCAGCAGAAACTAAATTGCTGCACAACGAGGCATCCGCAGTTATTTTTCTTGTTGACAAATAACGTTGACAGCTGAGATGTGTCATAAAGTGTTCGCCGTGCCGTTTAAAACCTAAGTTATAAACCCGGCCCGACCGCGGGGAGGGTTTTGTTTTTAGACGTTGATAGATGACAGCTTCCCACCGCTGTAAACGGTGAATCCCAAAAGGCGAACAGCTCGTTTCAGGGTTATTGCTTTGGAAAGATTAGATTCGCTAAAGATTCATTAAAAGGAGGCGGGCGGGTGTATGAGGGACCGGCCGTTTCCTGCATATTATTTCCTAATATCTGCGTGTTGATGGCGTGAGGGAGAGAGAGACACTGAACGTCGGGTCCTTCTGGTGTCTCACAGGCAGTGATGGCAAGCGACTTCGCCCTCCCACGTTTCCGGTACCTCCAGAAGCTCCTGCTGGTCCACGGACACTGGTGCTACTCCCGACTGGCCAACATGATTCTCTATTTCTTCTACAAGAACGCCGTAAGCTGCTTTTACCCACAAATCTGTGCATACACAAATGTGAAATTGAAATTTATTAATGTAGTCACAGTAAATGCGTCTGTCCTGCCTCTGCATGTGAATTCACCCCCGTTATCTCTCGCTCCCGCAGATGTTTGTGGCGCTCATCTTCTGGTATCAGTTCTACTGTGGATTCTCAGGTTCGGCCATGATCGACCAGTGGTATCTTATCTTCTTCAACCTGATGTTCTCCGCCTTCCCGCAACTCATCACTGGCACTCTGGACAAAGGCGTGTCAGCAGAGACTCTCCAGCAACTACCTCAGCTCTACATGAACGGCCAGAACTCCGAGGTCCGTGCCAAACGTCAGCGCGTTCGCGTGATCGCCGCTACCAAGTTAATCTTTCCTGCTGAATGAAATGACTCTACATACTACAACTAGGCCTTTTCATTTCTGTGTGTCCATTATGTAAAGAGCACACAGGCACGCGTAGCTTTGTTAGTGATTTTAAATTATGAATCATTAGTGATGACGGCCTCTGTAGGACTCAGACAGCTCAGCTTGAACTTTATGATTTATGACGATAATTTGATGTTATGCTGCACCTTGGCGTGACCTCTACCTATGGACAGTGAAACTAATGAGGTGCATGGCTGTAAATCTCTCTATCTTGCAGGAATATAAGCCATATATGTTCTGGATGAACATGATTGATGCCTTCTACCAAAGTCTGGTCTGCTTCTTCATTCCTTACTTCGTGAGTCTGGTTTTCATTCCATCGTCGTCTTTGCTCAGAAATTCTCTGTTCCTCTTTCTTACTCATCATTTCCGCTCTTTCCAACCCCTCCCTCGTTCCCTTCCTTCTCCGCAGGCCTATGCTGACTCTGACGTGGATCTGTTTACATGGGGAACTCCCATCACCACCCTGGCCTTATTCACCATTCTGGTGCATTTGGGCATTGAGACCAAAACCTGGGTAAGGAAACTCATTTTAGACGAGCTGATGGCAACACCTGAAGATTTCCTCTCTTTGAAATGCCTTCTCTCTCTCTCTCTCTCTCTCTCTCTGCTGCTTCCTCTCACTCAAATCAACCTCTTGGCTTTGTGAGAGCCAGTGTGAAGGCTGACAGGCACATGGATATTTAACTCAGGCTGATTAGATTGAACCAGAAAGCTCCGCCGCATCAGAGCCTATATATCAGCCTGACAGCGTGTCTGCAAACTGTCTCCACCAGATCACAGCTCACCACCACTACACAGCGCCACAGAGCTCCAAAAGAGCTGTTTATATTACACACACACACACACCACACACACACTCATCCCCCTCCCTGCCTCGGTTTTATTCAGGTTTCCACGTGTGGTTCCCGTAAATGGTCCGGCAGTCTTGGTCATGAGCCATTTTAAATTTATGACCCTGCATTGAATCAGATTCTTTTCCATTATGCCGAGGCTGTAAATTTAGCCTGACAAGTTTTGTACATGAAAAATGTCCTTTTCACTAACTACCTTCCTGGACACGGTGCAAACTGTCCCCTCGTGCATGAGAAGTGTTCACAGTGAGCGGCATCGACCGAAAGTAAACATTTCCAAACGCTCATCTGGCAGGTACTTCATTCTCGGGCTGCTCGGAAACATAATGCATGCATGATTGGTAAACGGCTGCGAAAGTCAATTAAAGGTATTTGAGGTGACAGCAGGCAGCGCTCTTTCTCTTCCCCCATACAGTCGCTCTGAGGCTGTAATTAATTATGTGCTTCTCTGTCTGTGTGTGTGTGTCAGAAGGGACAATACACCAGTCAACCATTGTGTATGTCTCACTCCATCAGATGTCTATCAGCTGCTCAGAAAGGCCTCTGGATGACACACATGCTGTTTTAACTGCCTAAACTCAATATAGAACAAGAACACTCATCTATTTATAAAGTTTTTTTGCATGCAGATGTCTCACATTCATACCTTTTTGATTGCATTCATCAGTTTTATATATGTGCTTAAAGGAAAATTCAGCTTTTATATAACTTGGGTTTTAATTTGTTAGTTTCCATCAGACCTGGGGATGCAGGAACATGAGTGTTTAGACAGTAAATGTGTGTAAATTGATGCATTTTTACTGAAATCTATATGTTTGTACATTTGAATGTGTGGTATTCAACCACCCAGTTTTATCATAACCATCATGTGAAATGAAAGGCAAATTTTAAAGCTGCACCAGTCCATATTTTTACAAACAAGCTAATGATAGCTAATAATAGTGTGATTTGAAGGAGTTTCTTGTAGTGAAGAGCCCGGAGAAAATTATCACTCGACTCTGCAGGTATCTTCGGCTTTTTCACGCATTTATGTGTCTTTCAGCTCACGTTTTTGTATTTTTCTGGCCCACAACTTAACTGTTTTGGTTCATTCTCACCACATCATCTCATCATTTTCTTTTTCAGACACACCAAACAGCTGTTTTCAGTCAAATCCACTGTATACAACCTGCCCTGATAAACAAAGCAACCAGCAAATAGCAACCAGCTGGTGAACATACAGCTAAACAGACAGATATTTCCTTCAGGTGGATTTTGGAGACCAAAGCAGAACTAAGACAGTCAACTAAATGTGTAAATAATTTGCCAAATCAACTTCATAAAGTCAGGACATGTTTTGTTTCCGGCTTGTTCTGCAGCCCACAAGTGACCAAAAAAACAACAGTTTAAAAATGATATATGTTATGTGTATGTTGTATCGTAAAAATCTGTGAAATGAACCAACATCTTGGTTCATTTTTGCCCCTCTGTAGTTATTATAGCTGTGTGCAGACATATTTCTTTCATTATTAAGTGACTATTACTGACATTTGGCTGCACCCGTTTGGAGTTTCATTTCTAAATTAGCGTTGTAGATAGTGTGGCTGAATGAAGGTTTGTTTACGACGTGTGTGATAAAAAGTCTGCTCCCCTTCCTGCCCGGTTGGAGTTTGTACAATTTATCACATCCTCAGATTCCAGTAATGGTTGAGTACATTAAGTAATCAAGTACTTTCACAAATAAAGAAAAAACATACTTTTCTTGTCTGTTTCCTTTCAGACCTGGATGAACTGGCTGTTTATCGCCTTCAGTATAGCTTTATTCTTCACAGTGGCTCTGTGTTATAATGCCTCCTGTCCCACCTGCTACTCCCCCTCGAACCCTTACTGGACCATGCAGAGGCTGCTGCAGGACCCCCTCTTCTACCTGCTCTGCCTCATCACGCCTGTCACCGCGCTGCTGCCCAGGTACGCCGAGCTGGATTTGTCCATTCGACCACATCCATGAGCACATTTCTGAAATATTTATGAACCGTGTAACGAATGATATCTCTACCAGACGGCTTTCATGTTTATCCCAACAGTCCTGCATCCGTCTTTGGGAATAGAGCTGGAGTTTGTCCTGATGTCTGGCTCTGCTTTACTTTCCAGATATTTCTACAGGGCGTGTGTCAAGGCACACTGTTTCCCAGCCCGGTCCAAGTTGGAAGACAGTTGGATAAACTCCCCACTGAAACCCGCAGAAACATCCTCAGCCTCAGCAGGGTCAAGGTGGGGTCGCCGCTCAGCCCCAGGCCTCCCTTCCTGTCGCTCAGTAAGCTCTCCCCTCAAGGTTGCAATAAAAAAGACCAGAGGAGCTTCCCCGGCTCCAAGACGTCACAGGGGCCTGTTTTACAAACAGATGAACGGGGCCCGCCGGGGCCCACAGACAGTGAGAAGGGCCTCTCAGATGTCTTCACATCAGGCCCCACAGAAATAGACACCCTTCCTTACACCAAAGACGCTCCTCCGCTCTCCGGGGAGCCGCCGCCTCCTTCCACCAAAGACTCGGAGTGTCTCGATAAGACTTTGGAGGCGTCAGATTTGAGCCTGTCCAGGCAGATCACCTCCACGCCTCTGCTCGCACAGACAGACAGCATCAAGCTGAACCTGCCCACCGACAGAGACTCCCAGTGCGTTAAATACACGAGGAGCTCAGAGGAGACGCTCAAGTCCGACCACGCCGTTCAGCCAGCGAAGAGGACGGAGCTGGTGTCAGAGCGGGCGCTGCACACCCGCCTTGTGATGTCAGACTGTCTTCAGTGTGTCGCTCAAACTCCAATTTGCACGATAGTTTTTTTTTTTTTTTTTTTAAGTCTAATTTTATTGTATTTTTCAAGGAGAGTCTTTTATAAAAGATACAAATAGGTACTTTATATTTTGGATGTTTTAAAGCTAAAGATATTTTTGAGGTTAAAGGAGACGGAAGAACTGGAATATCTCCCGTTTGTTTTTTGTTTTTTTTTAATCCTGGGAAATTTTGACTTCACAAAGATGCATCTCAGTACGTGATCAGGTTTTAATGTCGGGAAGAGCAGAGTAGAGACGTTCCACTGAGTTGCTGTTTTTGGGGTGTTTTCCTGTCTGAAACGGTACTCTGTTCTGTAAGTGCATTAAGACCTGGATCACGTGCAAAAATGGGGCCTGAATCATCAGTTTTGATGTTCCCCAGAGGAGTGTTCTTTCTTTATTTTAAGTCCCGACAGAAACCTGTTTCAGTGCAGATTCTCAAAGAGTTTTATCTTTACTTAAATCAGCAAATACGGGCATTGGCTCAGAGCATGTTTCAGTCTCGTAGCTGGATTGACAAACTTTATTTTTTTGTTAAATTTGAACGACTGAAAAGCGTGTTTGTAGCTGTTCAGTACATTCAGTACATTCCACTGAAGAATAATGAGAGCTGTTTAACTGTTTAAATATAATCTTGCATTATGAGAATTCAACAAGAAACTATTTTAGTCTTAATACAGCAAGAAGTGACCAGAAATTGATGCTCTATATGTGTGTGTGTATATGTGTGTGTGTGTGTGTGTGTGTGTGTGTCCGATTACCCATTGGATCCTGTTTTAACAGTACCAGCCAGTGCCAAAGTTTCACCTTAAAAGAATAGTTTGAAGTTTTGGGGAAAATGATTTGCCATGAGAAGATTGATCCTGCTAACATGTGTGTCTGAAATATGAAGCTAAAGTCAGGAGACAGTTAGCATAGCTTCACCTAAAGACTTAAAAGGGGGGAAATGTCTAGTCTGGCTCTGTCCAAAAGTTAAAAAATAATTCACATCAGAGGCAAATTAATTGATACTGTATATGTTGTTTAATCTGCACAAAAACTCAACTCAGTAAAAACTCGCTCTTCCGAGGAATATATGTCATATATATTTATCATAATGCCCCTTTAAGAACCAAGAAGAGAAAAGTTTCCATTTTACACTTTTTGTACAGGTAAAAGTGCTACTGACCTCCGGACAGAATCAGGCTAGCTGTTCCCCTCTGTCTCCAGTCTTTATGCTAAGCTATGCTAACTTTTGACGTACAGACACAACAGTGGTAACAATTAGTGATGTTTGCTGGTTTATCATAAAGACTTCAACAAAAACAGAAAGCACCTCAAATACAAATGAGCATTTTATAACTTGCTTGTTTATTTCATATAAAAGCTGGAGCCGCCTTGTCACTGCACCGACCAAGTAAAACCACAAAATCTTCATTATTTTTTCAATAAACACAGTCAAGATTTAACATGTAAATTTAGCGAGATTTAGAAAGAGGAAATCAAACAGTCTTGTAGCTTCATATTTAGCACACAAACATGAGCAAAGAAGAAGAGCAAATGCAAATTTCCCAAAATGTCAAAGTATTCCTCTAAGTGCTGTTCAGTAGGTTGACAACAAACTACCATCACGTTTCATTAATAAGTTTACTTGAAGGTCCTTTTTCTTTTTTTTAATTATTTCATGTGCCAAGTTTATCTCGGCCCAGTCTGCTGGCGCTCAGCTGTAAACCAAAGGCTCGATGGTGAAAGAAGTTTCTTTCTCAAATGTAAAAGACGCGGCTTTAAGATTTAAATTTGCACTTTGAACGCATTATTTTAGCATTACTATCGAGTGCATTGTTGCTGGTGGCACGTTCCCCGATCAGACTTTAGACTGAGGCTCAGTTTTATTTCCTTTCACGCTTTTGAAAGAGGAATCGTGACGCGTTTGTCGTCATGCACAAACTTAAGGAAAATTGGAAGGATGTTACAGTTTGCTCAGTTGTTAAGCATTTAAAGCAACAGCACCTTTTTAATATTGTATGATTGTTGTATCTCTTGTGCAGCGCATTGCAGTACATTTTTGTAAAGTATATCATTTACCAAAGATCATTTATATATCTCTATTTTCTAAGCAATCGTATGTGCCTTAACACTGGATAAGAAATTACAAATCTAAGAGTTTGCCTGTGATGCAGAAGCTGTATTTGTCGAGAGACGAGGAGCATTTTGTGTTGGCGTGCAGATGATATTTATGAGGCTACATGCTACGTGGTTTCTTTCCTCCTGTCTGTTTTTGCACACGGTGCCTTTTTCTGGCATGTTGTTCACACTCTGACTCCGCAGTCTGTCCACTTTGTTTTACAGGGTCTGTCCGTTCTGCTTTTGCTTTTGGCGTCACACTTTATGTGCCGGGATGAAGCTCGAGCGTATTCGTTGCTGAACTCCCAGCGTACCCACTTTTCACAAATTCCTCACAGAGGCGCTCGCTCTCACCGCACACGACCACGAACATATCTCAGCTCCTTTTTGTTGTTTTTTTCATTTATATTTTGGTTACAAGGAAGGCCTACTGTAAATCTGCCATTTTTATATTGCATATGTAAAAAAAACTATTTCTATATGGGGACAGTTCTGCTTTTGTTCTTTGCTCTTACTTCTGTTCTACTTTTGTCTACTGTTAAATGACTCAAGGTCACCCACAGCAGCAGCAAACCATTCATGTCTAATCTAACAGAACCAAAGTGACACAAAGATCCTGTACTCTTTCCTTAATAAAACGTCTCAATCCTGATTTTTAAATACTAGCCTCTGTAAGATAATAGTTTATAACACGCTCACCCACAGCAGCAGCAAACCATCACCATCACCTGGAAAAATGTAAAGTTTTGTCCTAATTCTGATTTTATTTTTCAGATATTAAAGTTTTGCTTATCAGTTCATTTTCCTTTCGAGTAATCGGGAATTACTGCATTTGGACGTGCACAGTGGCTACTTGTGAACAAAATAAAATGACAATAATAAAGTATTTATCCGTTGCTACCTGTTTGTCCATTCAGGAAAATGTACTCTTTCCTTAATAAAACGTCTCAACTCACATCGTCGGGCGCTAGCTACCGCCTCCTGATTTTTAAATATTTTTTCTGCATTTGAGCTCTTTTAAGTTCTGTGCCTCAGATATTTGGAGTTGGGAGTGAAAAGAAATGAAATGGGGTTTGTTAAAAGCATGCTGGTGCAACGGTTTATTACCACGCTACACAGCTCAAAGCGCAGCCTGTCTTGTGTTATTACAGTAAAACTGCAGTTGTGAGGGTCTTCCCTGCCTGCTGGACTGTCATGTTGTCGCTGAGGTTAGCTTGATCAATGGGCTCTCAACGAAACCTGGAACTCCTGCTGGACCCTCCACTACCTTCCCAGGTGAGCGGCCTGGAGGGTGTCGAGCTGAGCTCAGGGGTTTATTTTGAGCTCCCAGGGGGGATGTCGAAGAAGGATCGTCCGGCGCCTGTCCATAAGTTGCTCCATACAAACTGGGTTGAGACACCATGAGGAAAATATGGCAAACCGGATCTAAAGCACGGGCTCGAGGGACTGTCCTGACGCCTACTAAAATGGTAACGTTTGAGATGATCAGTTCGAAGCAGTCGGATTCATGGACGGTGGGCAGGAAGCTGGCCAACCTGGTGCAGGACAGGCTCGGATTCAGGAGGAGTCCTGAAGGACCATGTTTTGGGAGACCAGCTATTTGTCGGTGTGCTGTGGGCTGTTTTTTTTCAGAAGGGGGAAAGTCCTAATTCTGATTTTATGTTCCTCTTTGACAGAAAATGCTATTTTCTGTTTCTCCATTTAATACATGCTCAGAGGGTCTCCTTTTGAAGGTCTTTTTCACGCGGCTGCTGCCGCCTGCATAGCTTGAGGGTGCTGTTGGAGGGTGACCAGCTGTCAGCTGAGAGGTGAATAATGATGGGGTGACCTATTCTGCTGTTCTCTCTGTCAAGTTTTCAGACTTGGCCGTTGGACGGGCACCTGCCCTTGTCACCGGTCCTGATTTACACCTTTTGTCCAGCTTTTTTATGCTTCTTTTGCACTACATTAAAGCTGGGATGAGAATGTCACAGATTAACATGAAGCTATAAATACATCATCTGTCATAGCATCTTATAAAGTTTTAAAGGCAAACTTGTTAGCAAGCATTGCATTTTTACAGTGTCCATAGTTGTGGATTGCAGAGGAGTGTCTGGGGTGAGGGAGTCTGGATCTTGCTCAGACTGCTGCCTCCGCGATCCGGTCCCGGACCAAGCGGATGAAAAAAATGGATAGTTTCAAGACAACAAAAACAGTGAAGTTGCGAGCAGTAAAATCCAAAACAACAAGCAGAAAGACATTAAAACTCTTCATCGAGCTCAGAGGAAGTGCAGATTGTTTGTTCACATCACATGTCATCATCTGAACCATTCGTCGTATTGAAGTATTGATTGAAGTAGCTTTAAAGCAGCTGCCTCCAGAGAGACTTTAAATTGAAATTCTGTGTCTTTTTATCCCGTTATGATCACCGGCCTGGTCTACGTGTACACAGGTCGTCTTAAAAATGTGTGTTTTTCTGCCTGTTTTGGCCTTTCTTCCACTGCAACTGCATTAAATGGACCTTTTTGAAAACTCGCTCAAAGGTGAAGATTTTCAGGAACTCCTTTTTCAGTTTTGACATGTAAACATGGGAAACAGGTAAAATGGAGCAATCAATCATGAACCATTTTCTTTTTTGGCTGCAATCGTTCCTCTGAAGGCCAACTTTCTTTTTTATTTGGAGCATCAGAAACTTCTTTTGGACATGTCTCAGCCTCTACACACCCAGGTGCTGTAGCTTTCTCCGTGGCAATGATTGCTCCCTCTTCATCTCTGGCAAACCAATCACTGCTGGTAGTGAAACGGATTTAACGATAAAACACATCATTACCGGTGCAAGTACCAGCTCAGGAATGAATATATATATATATATATATATATATATATAATACCGATATATATATATATATATATATATATATATATATATATATACATATATATATATATATATAATATATATATATATATATATATATATATATATATATATATATATATATATATATATATATATATATATATATATATATATATATATATATATATATATATATAGAGAGAGAGAGAGAGAGAGAGAGATTTACCTGGCAGTGATAGGTTTAATCCACATTATTTGGCTTGAATGTAGCTGAGGTTCAGTAATATGTAAAATTCCTGCACTACACTTTTAAACATCAGTGTGCTAAGTGTGTATTATTCACTATGTTGAGCTTTCCCACCAAAATAAAAGGAAAAGACACTTTAGTTTAGTTTCAAAGTCAGCGTTATAGCTCTGTGAAGCCCGGTGGGAAGATCATAGGAATAGGATCGGGGTCTTTATTCCCACAGGATCCACCACACACGCTAAAAATGTAACTTCTAATGATGCTGAGAGGTACTCAGGAAAACAGAAACACCAGTGTGCGACTGCAAACTAAGATCCCCGCTGAGAGACTTGACATATTTGCACATAGCTTGACCTTTGACCTTGCTCAGTCCTATTTGCTTTTCTAAGAAGCTCCAGTGTCTTAAAAATACACATCTGCTTGAATTCAGTTCTGACATCTGTGATATGGTGATATGAGAGGCCTTCTGAAGATGGATGATATTTAGCCTGGCGTTGCAGCAGTTTCTCTTTGCCTGGTGTGCATAACATCTGCGCTGGTATCTCAGAGAGGGGAGGGCGTTATTAATGTTTCTTTTAACGAACACTGAGGGAGAAAGGACAGACGAGGCCCTGCTGATGCTGCCTTTAGCGAGTCTGCTGCAACAGGACGGGCAAATTACTGACTGCCGCTGCACTTTACAAGAGCAGGTTCCTTCGTCCAAACGCGGAGATAATGATGACTCCTCGGCCCTCGCGGCACTGCTCTCTCCATCTCTTTCAAAGCCCAAGTGTAAACCTCCCCGATTGATCAGCTGTTTTTTCGCTGCATACTGTGTGTGTGAGCATTGTACTTTTGTGCCTTCACGCAAAGCTTCAGCTTCTGCACAATGATATTTTTGGTGATTTCTCCTCCCGGCAGCATTAGATAAGCAGCACATGCAATAAAATGGATTCTCGCCAGGTGTGTCGTACTTTGTGTTATGAGAATTCATGTGGAAGATTGATAATATAATTAAAACAGGCTCCACTCTAGAAATGAGGGATTCCTTGCAGTCTGCTCTTTTTTCATTTTCTTTAATGACTTTTTTGATTACCTGCAGTCTACACACAGACAGGAGACTCGTTCTGCAGAAGCTAATGGAGTTTGATTAGCATTTTATCATAGAGGAGCTTCATTGATTCTGCTCATTAAAGCCGCCTTGACCCGCTTCGTGACCCATTGTTTTAACAAGCTTAAATCAGGACATTTTCAATTTCCTAAGCTGCGTCGTATATAATCTGGTCCAATGAAACCGTCAGAGGGCTGGATTATGGGAATTGTTTATGTTTTAAAAACCTCACCTTCCTCACTCTGCTCCTCCAAGAGCAGAGCTTTGCTGAGGAGACGAGGAGACTTGTTCGTTTACACCAGCAGAGATATGCACCGCATCACTTTTGATTCCAAATAACAAATGAAGGCTTTCTGTGAGCCAGGGCCATCTGTCTTCCAGTTGGGGGAGCATTGTACGGCTCCATTCTGCACTATCACGTAGGAGTGGCTTAGCCGAAGCATTATTGCTCTTTTTCAGTCTAACTTCCCACTGACACAGGAAACCATCCAACAGAAACAGCAGGGACACAAACTGGACTAATAACATAAAGACAGACAAACACCTACGGGTAATTTATAGCTTCCAGTTCACCTGTAGGAGGAAATAGGAGCTCTGAGAGAAAAGACTGATTATAATTACTATCGTCATGCCTGTATGATCATTTAAATAGAAACTCAACACACTGACTCAAACAGACCATACCAGCTTTATTAAGTGGGGCTTAAAGTGTGCTCTGTTGCTCCTGAAACCACACCCAGCAGTGATGTCACAGTGTCCCAGAGTACACTTGTACATCACTGCAGCAAGGTGAGAAGTTAAACCACTGAGGGTCATCATAAAACAAGATTTTTTTAAAGATATAATCTCAGAGATTCTCATTTCAGTCACTATCTATCATGCAACACAATGGTGACTGATGCAGTATTTACATTTTTACGACCCGGGTGTCAGTGGCAACTTTCCCGGGTGCACAGTTAGGCTTTTAACAAGACTTTTTACAAGAAAAGCTCTTCAACGCACCTGTGTGTGAAGCAGCATGCTGGTTTTTCCTTTATCTGCTAGTGTTATGTGTAATTGGTTACTATGGCTGAACAAATAAAGTAAATGTTGATCTAAATGTTAACATCAGAATGCAAACATGCCGACATGTTTTACCTGTTTACCTGATGTTTGACAGATTCGCCATCTCAGTTCGGTGCATTCGCCAACATTTGCTTATTAGCACTAAATACAGGTGAAGCAGAACCTGATGGGATTAGTCATTAGTTTTGCAGGTATTTGGTCATAAACCAAAGATATTTCACTAAAAAAGGCTCCTGAGCATTCATCATCATTTCATTTCAGTCAAACCCAGCAGAGGAAAAAGAGCGGGAACGTGTCTCGTGCTGTGAAATAAGCAATTTCCTTGTTTTTGTCTCATAAACATTTCAGTCGACCGTTCGCCGGCTTGTTGTGATGATGTTGACATTGTGCCGCAGTGTTGAAAATCCCCTGAGCTGATTGAGCTCAGGATTACGAGCCGGAGGTGAGAGCGCCAATCAGAGATGCTCACGACGTCCCGATCACAGAACACATCGAGTCTGTCTTGATTGCCTGGGTGATCCTTGTCTCTGTTCGCTGTGTGGCACCCTTCCAGGAATCACTTAACAACCATGATAGAATAATCCCGCGCTCCACACTTACGTCCCCATCCTACATGCGACCTTCAGCGTCTTCCCCTGAACTCTACGCCACCCTGCAGTCACGTTCCCAAACTGTCCACGGTACAATTGAGGTTAATAGATATGTTCCAGTTCCACTCTCAATCCAAGCCAATGGCCGCCACTCGTGTTAATTTTGTTCGAGCTTCACCTGGATCTGCAGCTGTTAAATTACCAATTTCCTCCATTTCAAACATTAAACACGACACGACCTGAGCAAAAAGGTTGCCCGGAAATGATGGAGCAAGTTCATGTGTGCACTGGAGTGTAAAGCTCAGGCTGTAGTGAACATTAATGGAGTTTAAACCTTTTCCAACTCTGTCACACTCAGCTATGATTAAGTGAGGAGGTGCATCAGTTTAGATGTGATTTGAGTTTTTATCATCTCTTCACACTAAGACAAACTAACAAATCACCACAGAGGATCATAATTTAGAATAGGTGTTAAGGGGTTGCGAGGTGACTAGGAAAGCAGATCAGCCATATTGGTAATAGACAAGGGTGAAAGAAGTATATTTTAATTAAGGTTAAACAGCAATAGTGTAATATGTTATATACAAAGGTCCTGAATCTTTACATCTACAATATTTTGGCCACTGGAGGGCAGAAGTCACTTGTTTTGAACCTTGAACCTTTTAAATGAGTATGTCAAGTTTATTAGTAGACTGTTGCTTATTTCTATCCATCCAACAGTTAACTTAGCTTAACTTAGCTTATCTGACTCATCAGCAGCTGAATGCTCCATTATGTTCACCAGATCATCTCTAACTGTGTCCATCTACAGTTGTGTTGTGTAATTCAGTGTGTTTTAATAGCTTTTTTTTTACAGCCTTTTTTAAAGTATAATACATACATAGTTACATAAAATTGATCTTGTTAAGTGACTATCTATCACAGAATGATGCAACATGTGATTAATTACATTTTTAAAGCAACAAACTTGCTCCTCAATTTACCTGTGTTTGAAGTGGGGTTTTCCAGCTCAGTGGCCCAACAAACAAACCAAGAAAAGGTCGGTCGAAGCTCAGGAAGATAGGTCCAAAAACACACCTGCAAAAGACAACAAAATGAAAATCTTTGCAATTATAACTTCAAGTGCTCAGCAAATGTTCCACAAAATTATTATTCTTTTTTATATCTTTATTTTTTCTTGTGATTTACTGGATAGTTTTTGTTCTTCAGGACTGACAATGGCGACAACATGTAAAAATAATACAACCTGTGATGAGGGGTCACAAGTCAAAAGCTTTGGGAACCACTTTCTATATAAACTGTGTGAAGGTCATTGTTTTAACAACAATTAACACTGTATCTACTTTTTAAAATTTTATTGTATAATTTGAAAAAAGTTACTTAGGATAAAAGAAGAAAGAAAGAAAATCACCTTGTGAGGAAAGTGTCTGTTTACCTGATGCTGTGTGTGCTTACAGTGCCTCCTACTGTTCATGTGGATTACTGCAACTATGTACTATAGTGGTGTCAAATCTCCAGCCTCAGAGAGACAAAGGATGGTAATTAATGCTGTGCACAGCATCCTTTTATGCAACATGACATGTTTATTAAGAATCTCCCACATACGATCACAGGGCTAATTTTAACCTCTGTCTATTAATAATAAATATGAAAAGGGAACACACTCTTAATAACCTGTGAATGAACTCAGCTGGTGTTAGAATATGAATATATTTCCATTTTCAAATCTAATCTAATGTTGTACTCTATAACCACATATAACCCATGTTTTTACTGTATTCTGACCTTCAATGCACCTTGTAGTTTAAGAGGAAGCCTTTTCATTGTTCAGTGTGACACAAAGGACTGACAGCACACAAACCAAATGTCACACTGAGTGTAAAACTCCATATCAGGCCCAAACGCTGACAGAATAACAAACATCTCCTCAGCACCATGAGAGCTATGCACATGGATTAGATAATGCATAATTTACAAGCCCCTATTGCAGAACGAGATGGCAGGGGTTTGACTACCTGCTGTAGTCTACACCACAGTTGATTTATGGTTTATGAATATGATTTAGAGATCTTGGCCTCCAGCGACACAGCCAGCAGGCATGATTTGTAGTTTTCAGACACTTCAGACTCTTCATGTGTGCACCTTTGCAGAGCTGTATAATTTAGGTAAGTTATGACTCTGAATTTATCTAATAAGTTGATGAGTGATTTCTGTTCAGTGCACAGAGGTGGACTAATCAATGAAGTAATAACTTTTTATATACAGATTTTTTTTAATGTATTTTATGTTTTAATCAATAGCAGGTCTGTGAAAGAATAACACATCTTTTTTCATGTGTAAAAACAAATTGAAAAAAAGAAATAATCTCATGAAATATGATGCATTAAACCACCCAGCAGTATATAAAGTAGGTAAAACCAGCTCCAATCAATATTAACAATCAAATAATATGATATATGATGATATTACTTTTTGTATTTCAAGTACATTAAGTTGATAATATTTGTGTGTTTTAATCCAAGTTAAATGCTTAATAAGGGCTATAATTGTAATAGAGTATTTCTCAGTTGTGGTACAATATTGATATCAAGTTATCAAAGAACAAGTATTGATCTTTGTTTTAGTATTTATATTCTTATTTTTTATCAGGATTCTTCTAAGTATATGAATGTGTGCACACAGACAGACATGGTCTATGACAGGCCCGTTGTCTTCAGATTTCTTCTTTTAAAGTCAGTCATGTATAGAAACAGCCTTTATAATAAATGAATGTGTTAAATAGAGTGAGGCTCAGTTTGACTGTAGGTGCCCCTCAGACGATGATGTGATGATTTATAGTTAATATAGAGTGAAGTATTAGCCTCAAACTTCCTGCCTGGTTAAATCAACTTCTGAATCCAGATGATACTCCAGATAAGCTTTTTATCTACCAACAATAACAACAGAGGTATACCAAGTTTATTTCAGAGTGATGTTGTCTCTGTTTTCTGTGTTGTCACTCACTGGAACAGCTTTACAAGAGACCTTCATTGGAAATGTATGTGGGATTTATCAAATATATTATATTATATTATATTTACTAATAAAATAAGTCTCTTTTAAAATAATACACAGATATAAAGCAGCAAATCATTATCTTGTCAAGTTGAAAAATGATATCAAGGTAACAGTGAGAGTCAGGAAGGATCTTTGTGTAATAATCCTTTGACACAAACATCCACTGGACCTGTATAATAAACACTTTATACACACTTTATTCTCATTGTGTAAATACACACTGATTTTATTAAATAAATATCATCACCCCAATAGTAATATATGCTCTCTGTATATACTGTGTCTATATACTGTATATACACTGTGTATCCTATGATATTCACCTCATGTATATAAAAAACTCTCCATTACTGCACTATTGTATTATGTACTATTTGTAATTGTTTGTTATACAATATGAGTGTGCTTTAAATGAGTTTACATATTTTTGAGTAGATTTTTATTGATATTATTGACTCCGATTTCACTTCATACTCAGAGGATGTTTTGTTTGGATTAAATAAATATAATGGTAATAAAATCAAAGAATATTATATTAATAACATGATTATTTATTTAGCACAAATCCAAATCTAATAACTCTAAACTTTTATTTATTAACCTGGAAAATAAAAAAATAAACAACACATAAAATCTCTGTTGTCAAGAAGAAGGAAGAAGTTTGTGCTCTCTTCCTTTAATGTGTTTGCTCGAATACATAATTTTCTCTGTCATTTTATTTTGTTTACCACAGTCACTTTATTTAGATTTTCAAATAAAGAACATTTAAATAAATAAATACATAAATAAATCACAGTTTTTTAAATAAATAAATAAATCACAGCTTTTCAAATACATATATAAATTAGATCAAAGACATAAAACGAACAGAGGGAGTAAACTGAACATGTTCATGTGTGTCGTTTGTGTCTGTGTTGTTTATTTAGTTGAAAATTGTTTATTTCTTGTTTATTTCTATTTCTGTGCCTCGTGGAGGAGGAGGGGGGGGGGTGGACGCGTGGTGTTTGACAGCCTCGCACTGCATGCCGGGATACATCTTGCTCTTGTTTACAAGATGGTCGAGAGGAGACTGCGCTCAGCCCGTCGATTAAAAAGCCAAACGTCTTCGCGTCGCGCTTCAGAATAAAGCCTGTTCCGGCTCCGAGCGGCTGAACGGAGCCGAAGAGATCCGGACGGAGAGCGGAGAGCTGGATGAGGCCGAAACCCCGCAGAAACGCTGAGGAGGAGAATCTGCACCGTCACTGAAAGACAGACTGACACCGATCAAACAGCAGGTCAGTTTGTTTGATGTGAGAGAGGCAACAAAGTGTATCAATACAACAGCGAGCCGACCGCTGCTGGAATGTAACTAGTTACAATGTAAAGTCCATTTACTCGAGTACTAATTAGGGATACTTGTAATTGGGTCATTACGTTTCTTTTCTTTCACTTTCTACTTCACTAAAGTTTTGCTCTTTTTACTACCCTGCATTAATCTTTTCAGTTCAGGTCAAGAATCGGTAGTCATTGACGATGATTGCTTGATGTAAATTGATGTGCAGTGAAATTCTTAACTCACATGCTCCCTACAAACAGTGCTCAAAAATATTAACAAGAATAGAAACACTCAGATCTCAAAAAATGGATTAAAAAATAAAGAATAGCACAAGAGTAATAATAAAGTAATAAATATAGACCTAACATTTTAATTAAACAATTAAAATATACATTTTACAACTAAGAAAATATACAATTGATATATAAAGTAATCTGAAAGCTTTAGTCAGTTTACAGAGTCAGGATTTTTATCATCAGAACTCATAAAATCTGATGTTTGGTTGTAAATTAAGCTGCGACTAATCAGTTAATCAACTAATCAAACAGGTTTTCTTGATAATCGTTTGTTTTTCATGTAAAAATATTTCATAGTTCCAGTTTCACAAATGTGAAGCTACATTTTAATTATTCTAACCATTTTATTTTTAAAAATGTTTAAGTTTGGACTGCAGATGTGCAGATCCGATATTCAGTATCAATATCGGTTCAATATCCAATCCGATGTGGGATTAACAGAGTTTTACTGGATCAGATTTTGGGAAAAGACGTATAATCTGATACCTTTAGCAAGTATTTACACAATTATAATTGCTTTGTTATTCTAAATACTCTAAATAGTCAGATTTAAACTTGCACAGAGATGGACAGAGCAAAGTGTGTCCACAAAAATGTATCATTAACAGCTTAGTTATTTAAGAGAGCGGAAAAGATGGTATCAGTTCAATATCAAAAGTGTCCGGCCAGAAAATAATCAGCAGATTAATTCAGAATGAAAATAATGATTAGTTGTAGTCTTGTACAAAATAGTACTGCTTTGAGTACTTTTACTTTTAATACTACGTACATTTCCCTGATTATACTTACATACTTACTTGTAACCGAGTTTTTTTTTGCCATGATGCTAACCTCAAAGACACTGGTTACTGGTTGTCTAAAATCACAACACGCCTTTATTTATTTCACTTTGCTGAGTCTCTTTTCACATGTCACTGAATGATCTGTTTGATATTAATTATTAAACATCTTTAGTGATCACACAGTAGTAATAACTTCATGAATTATTCATAGGGAACAGTACTAAATTGTTGGGGTGGAGCTGAATCTCACAGTGAATCTTTAGCTTCTCAACATCTCGACAGAACAAACAAATACAGCCTCTCTCTATTTTTAATGAAAACCTGGACGGACACATGCTCCAGATCTGTGGCTGCTGACAGGCTTGAGCAATATCTTTCACGGCACCTTGAATAACAAATAATATCCGAAAATAACTACATATTAGATCAGATGATGTTGCAGTCTGAGGTTCATGAAATCAGATATGTGACTTACCATCATAAATTAAAACCAGTCACATGATGGAAGCGAATAGTTCATGACTAATGAGCTAAAAACTTGTGTAAAAATAGACATAATAACCTAATAATCTGTGCACTAAATTACTTTTATGTTATCGCTACTCTTTTCTTTCAGGGGACTTTAAATTGGGCCTGCAGGAGGGAACCTGAATCCAGCCGAATGTAAGTTGCTGCACTCAAATAGTTAAATAGTTAAACTAGTAGCGACACTAACAGTTTTAGTTTTCTGTTTTGCACCCTTTGACGTTCTTTATCTGAGATTCTCATTTCTGGGTCAAAGTGTTCATTTAGTATTCAGTTCAGTTCAGCCAGTTAGAGGAAGTCATTCAACAGTTTTTCAGAATTTGTGGTGCAAGAATGTTTATGCTTTATTTTTCTAACTATAGATGCCTTTGAATCATAAATTTGACTCCTTGTTTGAATGTCTTACGCAGGAACAGAGCGGCTGCAAAGCATCTAATTGAGCGCTACTTTCGGCAGTTAACTGAAGGCTGTGGAAATGGCGACTGCACGAATGATTTTTGCGCATCATGCTGTAATTTTCAACCTTTGGATAACAATGCAGCGGCTGCCAAAGCGCTTGAGCTGTTTAAGATTAATGCCAAACTCTGCAATCCTCACCCCTCCAAGAAAGAGCCTCCACAGTCAGACTCCAGTGCCAACGAAAATACTCATCTGGACTCTAAGATGAGCGATACCGATCTTTTTCCTGCCAAGGAGGATTTCTCAGGTACTGTAGAACTGACTCAGACTCTTATGGACTTTGAATCACTTCACTGTGTTTATTCAACTTTCCTTTTACTGTTTTGGTCCAGATGTTCAGTACCTCACGGAGAACACTGTATGTATGATCCTGAGTTTCTGTGAGGAGAAAGGGGACTACTCGCCTCTTGTCCGCGTCATCGGCAGGGTTTTCTCCAACGCAGATGCCCTGATGAAGAGTTTCAGGAAGGATGAACCCAACACAACTGATAACTCTTTTAAACCAGTGGACAAACAGGAGACGCAGAATGAGCAAACCTCAGAGAAGATGGGTGCTTCTTCTGCAGCTGCTTTACCAGACGAGGGTCCTAATGTGGGGCATGACCCTTGTGATGTAACCGTGGACATCTGCGCCGTGAGGAGGGTCTACGACAAACTTCTGACCATCGACCAGGTGGAGGCAGCTCTCGTGAATGCACTCATTTACCTCACTCCAAACATGGAACTTGACCTGGAATACCTTGATGTGTACGAAACAAACCCAGATTACCTGAATATCTTCATCATCGTGATGGAGAACAGTAACCTTCATAGCCCTGAGTACCTGGAGGTGGCTTTGCCGCAGTTCTGCAAAGCCATGAGCAAACTGCCAGTGAGCGCGCTCGCCAGGCTGTCAAAGCTCTGGTCCGTGTGCGGTCTCCAGCACACCCGCCGTATGATGGAGACCTTCCAGCAGCTCATCACTTTCACGGTCGTCAGCAATGAGTACGACGGCGAAAATCTGGTGAACGATGATGACGAGACCGTGGTGGCTAATATGCGACCCAGTGTTTGAAAGTCGTCTTCTACGCAAGCATCCTTGGTGGTGACGTGGACGCGGAGCACAACGAGGATGACGAGGAAGACTCTGAGACCGATGAGCTCACTCTGCATGAGCTGCTGGGTGAAGAGCGGCTCTATAAGAAGGGCCCCCGGGGTCGACCCTCTGGAGAAAGAGCTGGGTGTCAGACCCATAGATAGCATAAGGCCCCTCATCCCCTTTGAGGATTTTATCAACGAGTCAGTGAACGAGGTGGTGGAGATGGACAAGGACTTCACCTTCTTCAAGGTCAATGCCGAAACCAAGTTTTCTTTCCAGAGCTGCCCCTTCATCCTCAATGTCATCACCAAGAATCAAGGACTGTACTACGACAACAGGATCAGGATGTACAGTGAGCGGCGCCTCACAGCCCTCTACAGCATGGTCCAGGGCCAGCAGCCCAACCCTTATCTCAAGCTCAAAGTCCGCAGAGATCACATCATTGACGACGCCCTTGTCAGAGTGAGTAACACTGATATGTTACTGATGCATATTGCACTGTGAATCAGACCTGCTGTGTTTGTCAGTTATTAACCCCCCCCCCCCCCAATGTTGCAGCTGGAGATGATCTCCATGGAGAACCCATCTGACCTGAAGAAGCAGCTGTTTGTTGAGTTTGAGGGGGAACAAGGTGTAGACGAGGGAGGAGTTTCAAAGGAGTTCTTCCAGTTGGTCTTGGAGGAAATTTTCAACCCTGACATAGGTGAGATGTAAAATCATATTAAAAGAAAAAATCGACTTTTTGGGAAATACACTCATTTGGTTTTTTGCCAAGAGTTAGATGAGAAGATAGATACAACTCTCACATCTCTACTGAAAATAAAAATAGTCAAGGAGACAGATAGCTTAGCCTAACAGCTGGTCTGGGTCTGTTCAGGTGTAAAATCATCTGCGTACAGTCCCAGCTTCTGAAGCTCCCTAATTAAAACTTGAACTAGGACTTTTGTTTGGCCAGGTGAAATAACTTCCTGGTCTCAGCTTGTTTCCTGGTAACCTCATGGTACAGGCAATATTGCCGTACAAATTAAACCAACAGCATATTGGTGTAGTAGAGGTACTGATTTTTGTACCTTTGCACAGAGTCATGCTCGCAGCTTCCCCTTTTTCCAGTCTTGGTATGGATTTCATGCTAAGCTAAGCTAGTAACTGTTGCCTCATAGTTATTGTACAGAAATGAGAGTGGTATCAATCGATGCAATTAGCTTTTGGCAAGAATGACAAAGAGGAGTATTTCACAAAACTACCTTTTAGTATTAAATATTTCCTTAAATGTCTTTTACACTCTATGTTTGACTCTGAACAGGAATGTTCACCTATGATGACGACACAAAGCTTTTTTGGTTTAATTCTTCCTCGCTGGAGAACGAAGCGCAGTACACTCTGGTGGGACTCGTCTTGGGGCTTGCCATTTACAACAACTGCATCCTGGACGTGCATTTCCCAATGGTTGTCTACAAGAAACTCATGGGCAAGAAAGGGACCTACTTGGATCTGTCAGACTCACATCCAGTACAGTAACTTTCTCTAAAGTTAATAAAGACAATACATCAGTTCTGTATTTCCAAATATGTTTTGGATACAAGCTAAATCTTTTACCTTTTGCAATTTCTTAAAATCTCAAACTATTTTCTTCTTTGCAGACACTTTATCAAAGTCTGAAGAGGTTGCTCGAATATACCGGTAACATAAAGGAAGACATGATGCTCACCTTCCAGATATCGCACACGGACCTTTTTGGAAACCCGGTCTTGTATGACTTAAAAGAGCAGGGAGACCAGATCCCTGTCAATGAGGAGAACAGACAGGTGAACGTCTGAAAACCACAACAGTCCTCTGAGTTAAAGAGCTGCAGTAACTTTGTCGTGGTGGTAGGAGGACAGTGGTTTGAAGGTGGTACATCAGACAGAGCGTTGATGTCAATTTAATTGAACTTATTGCTCACCAAATTAAAAACAAAAAAACATTATCTCATAATGGCTTCTGACATGTTTTATGTTCTTACATTCCTACAGAAATTAATAACTGACTGATATTTCTTGTTCGTCATTTGTTTAAAGATACTTTTCACAAGAACAGCAACAGGAACTTGGTATATGTTATATTTATACATGGACATTGTGCAATTTAACTGCCATTTCCTTTAAGGAACATTTTGCAGGTTTTAGACGAGTACACAAACTCACCATTGATTCACATTTATTTTACTGCAGTTAATGAAAGAAGGTAAACAGTCAGTAATTTAACAGATGCTTTTCAACATGTATAATTCACAGGAGTTTGTGGACCTGTATGTGGAGTACATACTGAACAAGAGCGTGGAGAGACAATTCAAAGCCTTCAAAAAAGGCTTCCTAATGGTCACAAATGAGTCCCCGCTGAAATATTTGTTTAGACCCGAGGAAGTCGAGCTGCTTATCTGTGGAAGCAGAGTAAGGAATCAAAGCCCAATTTTGACTTTTATTACTATATTATAGCTAGCTGTTTATGACTTACAGAGCAATCTCTTGGGTTTTTACAGAAACTGGACTTTGAAGCACTTGAAAAGACGACAGAATATGATGGAGGTTATAGCAAAGACAGCCAAATCATCAAGTAAGTCTGATTTACCTTTTTTCCCCACACGTACAGCACAACAATGATGTCATTATCCAAAATAGGTCAGGTTGCTGTTAAAATTTGTCTTTTTATTTTCTGCACACAGAGATTTCTGGGAGACGATTCACTCATTTGGAGAAGATCAAAAGAGGTTGTTTCTTCAGTTTACCACCGGCACAGACAGAGCACCGGTTGGCGGGCTTGGCAAGTTAAAAATGATCATCGCCAAGAACGGCTCTGACACAGACAGGTACAGGACAGTCGGCTTTTGAGGTTTTATTTTGGTATTTTCAGGCACAATAGATGAGTAGAGGAGCCCCATATTGTAGAGCATGTAAGTTCAAACAAGGCATTGATTCTTTATTTTATCATCCAACATACCTAAAAATATACCAACAACTGACAGCTAGTTAAAACATTATGCTGATGTTCAAACGCACACGATAAGATCATCTTAGTTCACATTCGTCCCACTTCTTTTGGTGCCAGGCCCGGCGATGCTCCTTTCACTTTTCATCCTCTCTTTCAGGCTGCCGACATCTCACACCTGCTTTAACGCTCTGCTGCTCCCAGAATACTCCTCCAAGGAAAAACTGAAAGAAAGACTCCTCAAGGCCATCACTTATGCCAAAGGATTTGGGATGCTGTGATCAGATTCGCAAAGTAACTTTTCGGACTGCATTTTAAGAAAAAAAAAAAAAGGGAGTATCACAAAAATACAGCGGGAAATGACATAAAACAAAATGCTGCAATAACCCTGTGCCTAACCAACATCTACCAGTCATACTACACTGTCGGCCTTTAAACACTGAGGCCCTTTCCTTTGCGAGTCAGTTTCATATAGATTACATTAAATTTCCCAAAGAATTTAAAATGGCACTTCCATAATTTATTTTTTTTTCTCGTGTGTTTTCTTTCTGGGCAAACGTGAACAATATTTGATTTGTGAAACTGTGAAAGTGCACTTATACACAGGATTTTTAGTGAATGCCAACACATACAGTATATTTATTGACTTTGTTTGATTATTCTCATGTTTCTCATGGTGTAGCAGCATTCGGTCCTCGAGCTCTTTTCCCACAACTGGGAGGATTGAGCAAAATGGTGCTTCTTGGTTATGATTGTCATTGTAGTATACAGAGGTGAAGCTTTTTATATTACTGCTAACCCAAATAGCCTCACTGACAAGCTTTTTAAAGCTATTTTAAGTATTTCATGTCAGTGTGAGAGCAAACGCACCACTAACTTTTAGGTTATTTTAAAGTGTTTCTGTGTCGTGCCTCTTGTATCACATACTGTATGTTGTGAAACAGTGAACCTGACCAGATAATGTGGTTTTGATAGCTTGCAGGGTTTCAGACAGCATGTACTGACTGGTCGGTTCAGACTTTCACATCCTGAAAGAAGTGTTTCTCTTCCCTTGGTTTGTTTGCTATAAAGTGTTTCTGATTGCACACTTGTAAGTGCAGTTGACAAATGTGCAATGCCTACGTAAGGAAAAGAGTCACATGAACTGTTTTATTTGGCCAAATATCTCAGGTACATAAAAGAATGTGCAGATAATGTGAAACTCTCTCTGTAAAGCAACTATTATGCAAAGAAAATAAAGGTGAAAAGAATCTGTTGAATCTGTCATTAATATGGGGGTGTTTAGACCATTAAACCACACCAAGACAGTCCTGATGACAAGCTTTAAGTTTTTGAGTGTTAAACTCTTAATAAATAACGACTTATAACTAAACCTATTTTTGTATGAGTATTCATATTATTAAGAAATACTTCAAAATTAAAACCAGGTGCAACTCAGTTAAGAAGTTTAATAAGACTCTGAGAAACAATAAAAAATATATTGTAATATTCACAGTGCTGCAGAAAAGATATTAACACTTTCTTACTTAGAATCTAGACACATACAATATACATTATATGAACATTTTAAAGTTTATTCACATATAGCATTACAGTTTACAACTGATAGTGCATGCTGATAATGACTTATAAACAAAACTGTTTGGGATAACTGTACATTCACAGACTGTATCAAAGGGATATTGCAGCTGCATTGTTGTGTTTGAAATGCAGTTCACACTTCACAGATAAATCGTATTTTTTGGGGGAAAATGTTAATAATGATCAGGAAAAAAAGCATTAATATTCTAAGGCTATTAGAAGCCAAATTATTTTTGCATACAGTGCTTTAGATCAACAAACTCAAGTAGTTTCATGACAACATGAAATTGGTCAATCATAGCATACACAATAAAATATGTATTTGCTGCATACACTGTACACAATTTGACACATTATAATGATAATATACAGAGATGTATAAATAGATATAAACATGGGCCTTTAAAAAGTGTCACTCTACGATTCAAAATGAAAAATCCCTTTAATCTGTAAAGTCCTCTGGTTTCGCTCATATTACTGCACTTTTTTATCTTTGTCGGCCACCACCTCTGACAGGTCCTGTGGTTGTATGGATTTCACTTTGGCCTCCATCTGAGTGACCCTCTGCTTCATCCTCGTCTGGTTGGAGGTTAACTCCGCCATCAGCTTGGCAAACTTGGCCTGCATGACGTCCAGGTTGCTCTGCAGTTTGACAATCTTCTCCTCCATGTCCTTGGGGTCGGCACCGGCGTTGGCAATAGCCTCGTCGATCAAGTTGTCTTTCATCAGGATGGCTTTCCCTTTCTCCTCCAGAGCTTTTTTGGCCTCTGGATACTCAGTGAGAGCTTCCATCAAGTCGTCCTTGGACAGCGCAAAGAGGTCAGAGTAGCCCACGCTTCGGATGTTGGCTGTTCTCCTGTTGCCTGCTTTACTGCCCTTGATACCCAAGATACTGATTTCCCCAAAGTATGCGCCGTCACTGAGCACTACAAACTGAGTGACTCCATCATCGGCCACCACAGCTAGCTTCCCCTCCTTGATGATGTACATTTCCCTGCCAATATCCCCTTTCTTACAGATGTAATCTCCAGGACTGAACACTTGCGGCTGCAGCTTGAGCACCAGTTCAATCAGCAGACCAGCTTCGCAATCCTGGAAAATACGGACTTTCTTTAGAGTATCCAAATGGACATTGATAGCAATCTCAGCCTTGAGCTTATCTGGGAGGTTCTTCAAGACTTCCTTCTCGTCACAGGTCTTCTTCTCGGTCCACAGGTAGTCAAACCACTTGATGACTCTGGCCTCCAGGTCCTTGGTGACCTTACGAAACTGCATGTACTGCTTTATGGAGTCGATCTTCGCCTGGAACTCGGCACGAGAGGCGTTCATGTTAGAGATCATGGCACCAACGTTACCGACAATACTAGCAAAGATCAGCACACCAGTGAGGAAGTCAGAAATGACAAAGAGGTATTCGACATCCCTGACTGGCGGAGGGGTCTCTCCGATGGTGGTGAGGGTCAGTGTGGACCAATACAGGGAGTAAATGTACTTTCTGGCCAAGCGGCCATGCTCCGGGTGGCTGATATTAGGATATACCCACGTATCAGTCCCAAAACCAATGGTTTTTGAGATGGCAAAGAACATACAAGCATTCCAGTGGATAATGACAAGGATATAAAGTACGAGATTGCTGATACGAAACATGTTCGGAAAGCTGGTTCTGGTTTCAGTCCGCTCAAAAAACTCAAAAAGCCTTGAGATTTTGCAAAGCCGGTTAAATCTGAACTCCGGGTTGTTGTATCCATATTTCAGAAACAGCAGATCAGTGGGTATCATTGAGATCATATCGTATTTGAAATGAGTCGTTGTTCTGTATTTGTCTCTCAGTTTCTTGGCATCTTTTACCAGCAGGCCTTGTTCCAGGTAACCTGAGGGAGAAAAACACAAGCATTAGCCAAATACTAAAGTAGAAATGGCCACAAATATAAATCCTGTCCTGAAACATGTCCAAGAATCTGACCTGTTCTTGATCTGACAAACGTGTCAGCATAGTAGATGAAGTCTGAGGTGTAGTCCAAGACTATCCAGAGGTGTGTATACGTGTCCTGAAGTTCATTAAAGCAGGCTCTGGAAGGCAAAGAGAAAACCTTTTAAATTTAACGAACAGTCCCACTGACTAAAGTTTTAAAGCACGTTAAATGGACATTACCTTGTCACAATCATTATCAGGTTATAAAATACTGGGCCTGCGATGACGGTCAGCCATCTATAGTACTGGTCCGCTGCTGGATCCATAATCCAGACTTCTTTCCTAAAAACAACTCAACATTACTTTATAAAATTATGATTCTCTTGAAGTTTAAACATACAGTACGTATGAAACAGACGGATGTGTGTTTTGTGAAATTAAAGTTCCCAGTGCCAACAGACCTACTGTATCTAAAGTTGTACTTACGGTGGCTCCTCTTTCTTTTTATCGTCTTTCTTGTCATCCTTCTTATCATCCTTCTTATCATCTTTCTTCTCGTCTTTCTTCTCATCTTTTTTCTCATCTTTCTTCTCATCCTTCTTCTCCTCTTCCTTTTTGTCACCATCTTTCTTTTCGTCTTTTTTCTCCTCCTCCTTTTTCTCATCTTTTTTGATCTCCTCTTTTTTGCTACGGATTACAAGTTTTGCTTTTTATGGCGGTCAAAAAAAAAAAGGCAGGCGTGGTGCACGAGGGGCTGTTGGAGGGCTACCAGACTACATGAAGGGGGGATCTAGTGGAGGTTTCACAGTTTTGGATTCAAAGCTTTGTTGGAAAATCTGGTGCAGGTCATACATTTGTCCAGCAGATGGCAACACAGCACATGTAAGTTTCTTTCAGTTCTCTACTTCAAGAGTATAGGTAGCTAATCAGAATATGTGTTTTACGCCAAAATATTCAACAAAATCAGTACAACCCACATCATAACTTTCAACAAAAAAGAAAAGGGACAGGTTTTATTTGTCTAATGCAGGAGGAAATACCAAAAAGGAATAGGGAATTGGAAGATGTGTTGTTTCTAAACTATTTACTGCAGAATATACCACATAAGCTACATAATACACAAAACACCACTAATGTTCACATTTTTCTTTCTAAAAATCTACTTTTATTTTCTGACACAGATATGCACACACTTACTCGTCTGTGTTGTTGCAGTTATTCATGTTGTAAGTAGCTAGCGGCCACTTACTGGCAAGAAAGAAATAAAGGAAAATATTTTTGTACAGCGAACTCTCACAGTGTCAGACATTAAAGCTTTTTTGATTGGGTCACTATGAAATGAGAAATACATTTTCCATTTCCCATTTTATGCTCAATGTCAGCAACTAATTTTTTTAAATCCCTCTCTTTTCTCTTTCTGTAAAAATGTTTTCATTGCTCATCTTGAAGAGAACTGTATCCAATCACATGTGATTTGTACAGCCCATTACCACAAATCACCGCAACTGGCTAAAACATTGTTTAAATTTCCAAACAAAGTGATTTTATTCATTTCATCCTCATTTGCCCACTTCCTGACCTAACAACGTGAGTGAGGGAAGTTTGTGTGGCAGCCAAGAGTCCTCCCAGCTCCATATCTCCTCACAGCTCTGTATCACGCTTTGAAGCGATCCAATCACATGTCAAGGATTTGATTCAAATCCTTCTTGCAACTAAACCCCGTCCACATGTTCTGTTTCACCCAGGAGCACATTACTGAAGCGAAAGAGGTTGTTTAACATCTGTTTTACTGTGAGGTAAACATCTTTCTCTGATCCAAGTTTGACTCATCAAAGGTTTGATTGTTAAAGGAAGATCGATGTCCTGTTTGGTGCGTTTGTTTGTTCTTTCAAACAAAACCATAGCAAGTCCTGAAAATTAATCTTTAAGGCGCTTCTACACAGTCCTGTACTCACTTTTTCTTACGGACTGTGTCGCTGTGGCCCACAGACTGGGCGTTGCTTTCTCGACTGGACATGTCTTTGAGCTCAGGGCCTCTGAAGCGCTCGAGGAAAGAGTCGTGCCTCTCCTCCTCAGGGTTCACTCTGTGAGACGCCCAGTTCCACAGCATGAAGAAGAAGTAAGAGAGCCTAGAAGGTTAGCGGGAGGTAAAAAGGGAACAAGGTGACACCCGTCTAGTCTAGAAATGTACTTGACTAGATCAGTCACACCATCTAACAGGACATGTGAATACCAGTGGTGGAGGAAGGATTCAGAGCTTGTACTACAGTAAAAGTACCAACACAACTATGTAAAAATATTCCATTACAAATACTGATGTATCAATGTTAGCCAGAAAAAGTTTATGTTTGTTGTATTTTGTGGCTTATTATAGGTTTTTATACCAAATTTTATTCTGAAATGTGACTACTAACTAGTTGACAATTAATTTATTAAGTAAATTTCTTTCACCAAGCCAAGGATCTGACAATTTTGCTGAATTTTTGTAAGTAAGGGAAAAGGTACAAGACAATGCATACTCAAACCCCAAAACTGTACTTCAGTACAGTACTTAAGTAAATGTACTTTCCACCTGTGGTAAATACCAACTAATAACTTTCAAGTATTACTACAGACGTTTACCTGGACATTGCCCCGGCACCTGCGAATGAGTCTATGTGTGGCTCTGAAGACAGTGCTCTTTCAGAGTTGTCTTCACAAAGAGAGTGAGCCCTGAAAGACAGCAGGCGGGGGGAAAAATATGGAGACATGCTGAAGATCATGTCATGCAAACTGTACAGCTACAGTCTGTCAAAGGTAGAACTGTGTCTTCAGGTGTCAGATTGGTTAAAGCATCATTCAAAAGCACTGATATGTCCAAAGTCCTGGTGTGAAAGTAGCAAATGGTGACTTTTTAAGCATAACTTGAATTTAATGGTGATATCAGACCTGCTGTCCCCATTTTCAATGACAGCCAGCTCCTCATCAGGTGTGTTGGCGGATAACCGCTGCCTGGTTAAGAAGGAGTTTTCTTTGCAGATCTTTGCCATGTTGTCGTGTCTGGCTCTGCAGGCCTGGAGCACATACAGAGGAAAACACACACACGTTATGGCACAAACATCAGATGTTAAAGTCAGCAAAACACAGAGATATGCCTCATGAGAGTGGTGTTGTTTGTGTGTTTACTGAGTGCCACTTTTCGCTGTTTGTCTGAGAGTAGCGCCTAAAAATACACCCTCTTTATGTCCTTAACACTAAACAGGATCAGTGCCCTCTCTCTGTCAACGCTCAGCTGCTTTTTAAAATAACTAAGCTATGGCTTACAGGTAGACTGTAGTTGCTATGTTCAGTCGTGTATACGGCAGGTTAAGTCTATTAGGGTGCCGCTTAAAGAACAGGTACAACTGTACATGGCTGAGGGCACCGACTGCTTTCAGTTCTCAGCACAGTCTGGAAAAACAGCCAAGTCAACCATGTGTTCCTGTAAAGTCTCCAAGAATAAAAAAAAAAGAATTTAAATGTAAAAAATGTATTTAAAAAAATGAAAAATCGTATTCTGTATTTTGATACTGTGCAGGTGGATTTTAGGCCTTTGGGAGCATTTGCACCTAATTATGAATTAAAAAAAATGTAATGTCAAAGTGAGGTTTTATTTCTGCTTGAAATAATAGATTTTATTTTGCCTGTTGGTAAATATTGAGTCACTGATCTCTGGGGAACACCAATGGTTGTAACACGTGCACACATGTAGATTAGTGCTAATACCTGGGAGTTAACCAGCCCCCACAGAATTAAATCACACTGACAATCACCAAGAAGCCAAGTGCTTGAAGGGTGACAGAAGGTGAAGCCAAGAGGCTGTCTGCACACCAAATTACATAATCATTTGTGAGCCACGTGGCACTTTATAGCCTCCTAATTTGTAATGAACAGTTTGGTGGGAAACAGTTCAAATCAGTGCGACTTTAATGAGATTTGTGTTTTTACCTACATTTTCTACTGCTTTCAAACATGACAACCGCAATTAAGTTACAGGTTAGATGATGATGCTGCAACTTAGAAAAAAAGATACTGAAATGTATACCTCTGCCTGAATTATGGTGAATATATAGATATATTTATATTTACATGTTTCAATCATACTGAAGTTCAATCCCTTAAAATTATATACTTGCATTTTTACTGCCACAATATGTAGAAATAGTGGGGTGGGGGGGGGTGGGGGGTTTCACAAATAGTATTTGAACATCAAAATACAAGTTAAGAAAGTATATTATGTTGAGAAAAGGTCTTTTTGTTCAGTTTTTCTAAGTATCTAAAAGAACTGAATGCAATGATGCACAAACCTCAGCCTGACTCATATCTGATACTTAAATATAATGATGATCCTTGAAGGCAAAATCAGAACATCTCTGAATTATTTGATGCTGAAGTGTTCTTGAATCTATCATGTTTAAAATATGTCTGCATAAATAATATTTCTTTGATTCAGTGAGGTGCATTCCCACTGTTTATCTGTGTGTGTGTCCTTCAGTAATGACTGAGTAATGAAAAAAGGCAGTGTTTAAATAATTATTGTTGCTGTTCCTGGAGATTACTCGCTCTGCTGCAGCAGTGTCATGACTCACTAAGAGGCTTGAGACTTGTGCTTAATGTTGGATATTCATCAAAACTTCCTCTCCCCTGAAATACTCCTTCTTTCCCCCCAAATGGAGTCAATTTTCTTCATTAAATTCAGCTGTGAATTTAAATGCATTTGTTGATTTGATGATGATTTTTGATATACTGATGTTTCTTCATATTTCCTACAAATATACACATCTTAAATAAGCTTAATTATCAAACACACTTCTTTATTTTACATTTTTATCATTCATGTGTTGCCTCTGAATAATACCAGCTTTAGTGGGAATTTATCTGAGCATCTTCTGCATATGAGAGAGGAAATGAAAAGACAGATTGGTGCAGATTTCTTTTACAAAAACGAGCTATATGTATCATAAATCTCTACAACCTTTTTGAAACTTTTGTGATGAGCGTCTGAGCAGAACTATTTTCTTCCTAAATAAATGAGAGTCAACGTGAAAAGTCAGCTCACCTGTTTCAAGCCTTTTTCACACTGAGTTTTGCAAAACGAGCAAACAAGCGATCCACCTCAGATTTCCTGCGTATGATCCCATCTTCAGAAGAGAAAAGTCTTTTTAGTTATTTTCTCTAAAAGGTGGAAGAATAGTATTTCCGATCGCTTTCTGTCCGAGCGAAGCGTCACCGAAAATATCGATGCCGGCTGTCCATCATTGGTGTCGGCGGCTCTGCTGGAGGAAGGAGGGAACTGACAGGTCCCAGATCAGAGAGGGGAGGAGACCTGGACATCACTGTGCCTGCCATCAGTGTCCACAAGTCAGCACACAGACACACAGCATGTCATGATGATGATGGATGATCATTTAAAATCTGCTCACCAGATGACACAAACATGAACGAGGCTGCTCAATGTGGACAGTGTGGATATAATGAGTATTATTTTAGGAAAACTAATGCCAGCTAATTAGATTTTTTATTTTTTTTTCACAGCAGACAAAGAAGATACACTAATGTGCAGTGCATAAGCCAGTTTTGAAATGTAACTGTATTAAGTACAATTTTGAGTAACTTTACTTGAGTATTTTTCATGTAATGCTACTATATAGTCCTGCTCCACTAAATTTCAGATGCAGTGATTCGCACCTTTTACTTAAGAGATCAGAATCATTTTCATTGGCTAGATATGTGCACACATACAAGGATGCTTGGATAAGTATAATTATTACATGTGTAGTATATACAGTATATACAGTAGGGATAGGTTTTGCATGTAAAAATATACCTTCACAAGTAAAAGTCCTGCGTTCAAAATGTTAATATAAAATGTATTCATTATGCAGCCAAATGTCCTTATGATAGTTGTATTGTTATAAACGACATTATTTGAGGATCTTCTACATGTGTCTTAGCAGCATTTTACCTCTGTAGCTGCTCCATATGAAGCTAGTCTGAACTACTTTTTATAGGTAGTTTAGTAGAGTGGTTCCCAACTTAGGGGTCAGGCCCCTTCAGAGGTTCACAGTGTAAATCTGAGGGGCCAAAGGGAAGAAGAAAACCACATAAATTAGAGGGGAAATGTCTCTTTGGTGGAACTGGTAACAACTCTTAGACATCAGAAAAGTGACGAGATCACAGAGAGCTCCTTCATATAAAGTTCCTAGGAGGAGTCATAAGATTGGGAGTCACTAAGTTCATCTCTAACAAGGCATTTTATGTTTTTAAGCTCATGTTTTTATGTAAAATGTTAATCTAAAAGTAACCAGTAACTGTAGCTCAAAGAAGAAGTTCAGAGCAGAAGTATAAAGTAACATAAATGGAAATACTTAAGGAGACTACCAGTACCTTAAAAAAGGTGTAATGGGAAATACAGTACTTTTTGCTCCTTTACTATTATACAGTTCTATTCAAAATCTATGATGAGTTTATGAAATACAACACCCTGCTGTAAGTTAAAAGTTTACAACATCAAACAGCTGCAACAGAAGATACATACACAATAATGCATCGCTAATAATAATAATAATGCTAATAATAATAATAATCCAATAATATACGTGTAATGTCATTATTTCACACTGCAGAAGTACTCAAGCATGCATCACTTCCACTACTTGTATCAAAATAATCTGGACCAATCAGACTTTTATCAAATTACTAAAACAGCCACACATTGCTCTTTTTTTCTTTGATAATTAGCAGATATTACAGGAACAGATGTTTGGATGCCTTCTGGCACAAGCCTCTAAAATAATTTTTTATACCTGTATGCAAAGTTTATACCTTTTTGTGAAGATTTGTGAGAAAAGACGCAGTAGAAACGAAATGGCTTTTGAATTGACTGCACGAATGGTCGTATTTACTAGAAATCACTTGATTGGCCATCAATCACATGATGGGCAATAATTTGGGTGATTGAGAGAAGCATCCTTCATCAAGATGCTTCTCCTGTCACCACACCCGCTCGGCACCGTCGCCCCGCCTCCACCTCCTCCCTCTCTCTCTCTACATCACCCCAAAGGCATAAGGTTAAAAGAGAAATCCCTTGGCAATATACGGAGCTCCACCACTAATCCCGGCTTAGACTTGAGTACCTATTTCAGCTACCTAATGCCCCCTCATGGATGTGGTCACTTTAAGATGTGCCACTTTTGTCCAACATTTTCTCCTTTTTGACGATATCACACTAAATTCATCATTCATTCATTCATCATCACTCATCACAACTTATCTCTCCTCACTATAGTGGCATATGCTCTCTGACTACTTATATATTCCCTCATATACTGTATATTTTAACATTGCAGAAATCTTCTCTGTAATCCAGATATGAACAATACTTCTGCAGAACCTGATCACGTTTCTTCTTTAGTACATCTGTGGTCATCTCAAACTGAAGGGAATTAGCGCTGTAATAGACTTTGGGATTGTATCCTCGCTGGGAGTGGGTTTAGGGCAATCCATTAATAGAAACAGTGTGCTGGATACACAGAAAAGGTGCTTACACACAGAGAGTCTGTGGACGCTAACAGCCGTGAGTGGCATTTCATCAAGCTTCTCCAAATATGGTGTCTGATTTGAATATAATCCTGCGTTTAAAGCTCAACATGTCGGAGCTTTTGTAGGATCTATTGTCCCTTTAAGTGCACGGGGATGGATCATTGTTCAAACCATCTGTCACAACAATACACTAAATATGCAGCCCTTTTAGCCATGAAAGTCCTGTAAAGCTATAACCACCCATATTTTTTAGATTGCTTTATTTCAATTGAATGATGCTGTGGTGAGAGAAAATCAAGAAGTGGCAGACCAATCACTCTCCCCTTCTCCAAACCTCATTAGGTTTAGGACTGTCTCCAGGTGCATACAGATCTATTGAAAGCCTCTTTACATCTCTGCCAGAAGGCACATGGTAATTACTGCGTCCTAAACCCTGGCTTTCCAGAGTGCACCGTGACACAGTGCAACAATTGTCTCCCACATTGCATTTCCAAGTCAATCAGACTCTGCAGCTCCTTCATTTATAACCCTCAGCCATTCGACAATGAGCTGAATCCAAATTGATGTGATGAATCTCCAATTTAGCCCTGATCACCTGTTGGCAGACTCCTCTGTAAGAGGAGAAGAGAGAAGAAAAGAAAAAGAGAAAAGTCCCACAAGATGCCCAACATACAGTTTATTGTCACAAGTTTTAATAGTGTGGATGCTCTCCACATGTGTCCACATTAAATAGACAGGGTTGGAGATGCAGAGCACCAACAGGTAAAGCTGCTGTGGTCTCGATCAGAGAGCAGGTGAACAGTAAGAGCGGACAGCAGGAGAGGAGCTGGGATCATTTCCAAACACACAACAGAATTACCCTGATAATTAGACTCAATCGCTGTTTAAATTTCACTTCATTACTTAAATCATTATTAAATTATTTTAATTACTGAAAAAAAAAATCAAGATGTGGGCAGCGATCCAGACTACTAAAGAAAGACCAATAATTCATGACCATGCTTGCAGTTAAACACCTGCTAAGCCAACTTATAAGACAAACTAAATTTGACCTGATGATGGTGATTACATGAAAAGTTATTACAATTAGTTAATACATTAAGATATTACAGTCTGGAGTAAAATGGCCCACAGATAAACAAGCTATTCACAGAGTCATGCTGGTCGTGTGACTATGTTTTTATTTTAATGTTAAACCTTTCTGGTATCTTTGATTCACAGTTCATCACAGGGAAGAAAATCTCCCATTGCAAGATACTATTTCAAATGAAGAGTTGCAATGACTGTTTGAGTCTGTTGACTATTTAACTTTTTTGACTGAAAGCAGAAATAAAATAATGTGATGAGAATGCACTAAAACAAAAGGTTGCAGACCAGATTAACCAAAACAAGAAGCTGAAAGACACTTAAATGCTTTGTGGAGCTGTAAGCAAACTGCAGAGTCTCCGTGGGTCCGTCCCTATGAATGACCACTTTCACATACAAGTCATGTGATGCAGTGTTGATATCAAAATACTGATTATAGCCGCTTTTGAAGGATAAAGCTTGCCATGTTCTGTTTGTGTCTCTTAGCCTCAAGATAATTAGTTCCTATTGAACTGGTCACAAAAGGTTTATTCATTTATTTACTCCAGAAGCCTATATCATTTCCTCAAGCAGCTAGGCAGCGCAGTTTTTAACAGACAGGAGTATTAATTAATACTATAATAGTATTTCAGAGCATGTCACCAAGTATAACATCTGAGTAAAAACCAACGTGTGTCACTGAGGATTAAGATATTTTTTAGGTTAGTTTGTAGGATCTATTCATCGTTTAATCAACAAAAATCTAGATTAAAAACATAAATTAACACCAATATAATGAAACAGATATGAAATGTTGTCTCTGTCTCTGGATAGTGTGTCAAGGGCACGATGTGGAGAGGAAACATATCAGTGTCGCTGTCCCGCCTGGGACATCCTTGAAATGTGTTGAGATATGCAAAGTGGCTGGGGAGTGTTAGTCCTTTTTTCTTGGTAATTCAGCCACTTTAAACGCAGACGAAGACAACCAAAAAGAAAGTTAAGCCTCAGAAGTGTATAAAATCTGTGATGCATTGTAGACTAATCATGTCCCAAAGCAAAATCTAAATGAAAAAGTGGACTAAAAACAACGTACATGCCTGCAATGCAAACGAGTTAAAGCTACATAACAAGTAGGTCCTCAGGTGTGTCTTGGCGGCCAATATGCTGCGAGTCCTCTTGTGCTGATGAGTTATACCCTTCTCATCAGATGCAGGGATGATTACTTGTACCTTGACATTGTTTTATTCCGAACAGAGAGGGTGCTTTATCCTCCGCCAGACACTTACACAGGGTTGCTATGACAACCTCAAGGACACGTCTGTGGGCCTTTACATAGAAAAAGTGAAAATCTGGTCTTTGGTGGTGCGAGGCTTTCTGCTGATTTGTTTTGCGTATGTTTCATAATCCCCTAATAATGCAGTCATTGGACCTGCTCTGTAATCAGCGTAATCAGTCAGCTCTCTCTTGCAATCAGTCGACAGTACAAGTGTGTGTGTGTGTGTGTGTGTGTTTACTTTTAAATTCTCCTTTACCATCTCATGTGGGTTCGATGGTTTTCAAAGTGTGTGTTTGGGTGCTTCGCTCTTCTACATCCTGCCTCAAAATTCACTCTGATTCATCTGTAGCACCACGTGAGGCTGTTGAGAAACTGCAAAGAATCAACTGATGGTCTAATCAGAGTGAATAATGAAGGTCACGCAAAACAGCACATTCACAAATTATGCTTGCAGTCTCACAGCCTGCAGTTTTGTTAATATAATTTAACAATGGCTGAATTCCACGTAGCTGCTTCGGTTTCAGGGTCCTGATAATGTGCGTGGTGGCTCATTGTCACGCTGTCATTACTTACTGAGGTAAAAAAAAAAAAATTAACTTATGACATTTCACTGAAACATGCAGTGTCTTATAGTCCAACTTTAGAGTTCCCATAACCCACAACATATTATTAAATGTATTCTGATAATTGGTATTAATATATTCTAGACAAGGAATGAGCTTATTCAAATGCACAACTGTTTTCTAGCAAAATGGTGGTGGAAGTATTTGTGCACAATGAAACACGCAATAGCTGTGGGTTGCATTTTATGCTATTTTCTGCCCTCTGCAGGAAGCTTGCATGTAAGTGCAGTCACCACCCCAGCAATGTGTCTTCACTGGTGGTTTGATTTGAAAGACCTTTCTCAGAGTGACACTTTGACCTGTCACAGTAAGGAAAGCACAGGTGTCATTAATAACATAATGATGGCTCAGTATCATTTAGGTGTGGTAGTGAGTTAGTATGCAAAACATCTGGATCCTGTAACTTACACAGATAACAGGTAACACAGCAAAATAAAAATGTCAGTCAACATTTTTAAAATATTTACTCAAAGATGATGTCAAATATTTCAAATGCTTTACATTTAACCACATTACAATGAGCTTAATTCTTGAAGTTTGGCACCACTTTGATGAATAATTTTTTTCCAACAGCTCTGTCATACATCATGCAGAACATTAATTAAACTTTGGCATTATCAAAATAATGACAGGGTGGCTGCACTGAAACATCCAGACAACAGCATGTAATATTTTTTTATGTAAACTAAAAGAGTCAACCAGTTTTTGCACCGAACATGTGCTGTGTAGAGTGCACTCTAAATATCCCATCCCAACTGTTTGTGAGTGAGGAAAGTCTTGTAAAAACGGTAATAAATCAGCTCTAAAATGAACACACGTCCTGCTGCTCGTGGGATCTTGCCGGATGGATGTTTGCTTTGCGGAAACTCGATCTTCTCAAAGTGAACATTCCTCCATAAACGCTGTAAAATGATCTGTGCTGCCTCAGATGTTTACTTGAACAAAATTAGTAGAAGGTGGTTTTGAATGTTTCTGGGTTACAGGCCCAGTTACTGGCAGCGTGCAACTCAGCTGTCAGTCAGATTTCCTGCTTCCCCAGCTCCCCCTGTGCGTCATCCATTAGATCACAAGCTACAGCACAAACAATCCTTTAGGCTGACCACCGTGGCCAGATTAACCTCGGAGGCCCCAGGCCAACATTATGTTGCTATAAACCACCAACTATGGCTGTTATTTCCCCAAACACGCAGAACCAGTGTCCTACAGCTGAAACGATCAGTTGATTACTCAGTCCATCGGCAGAAAACTTTATTGATAATTGATATGTGGTAAATCATTTGCATTCATTTGTTAAGCAAAAACTAGTGACTACAGTGAGAATATTTGCCTGTTTCCTTCTTTTTCTGTGATAGTAGAGTCAGTCTCTTGTGCATTTTTAACTGTTGCTCGATTTTATTATTGCACATTGCACTTTCACCACTTTATTGCACTTGTTACACTTAGTAGTTTAAGTTATGTTATGTTTTCTGACAAACAGGAAAATCGAAGCAATTTGATGAAAAACTATAAATTAAAACTTTAATTAAGATCTCAAACTAGATTTTGAATCAGGGTCCTTATGTGAGACAGAACAACAGGATCAAAGAGTGACGATCTGTCACTTGTGCAGACCCAAATGATATGAGGTAAACCAGAAACTGGGCTTTAGAGGCCATTTGGAGATCTGGGGTCTTTGGGCTGCTGCCAAGCAAGATCTATCTTGAAAAAAAAGACAAAAAAAACTTGAAGAATGGGAATTATTGGTTCATATATAATACATAAATGTCTAAATAGAACATAGGGACCTGCAATATTCAGCTTTTTAAAAACTTATTTGAGTGAACCTTGTAACACTTCAGTGTGTCTGTCAAACAAAATGTTGAATGTTCATGCTCATTATATTGGACTCGCCACTATTAATGAAGCAAGTAATCACATGTAGAAAGTAATATCTGGCTGGTCCTTCAAGGCAATTGATTTTCTAGATAGGATACGACCATAACATGTGATGACATAAACAAGACTTTAGTCACTCATCACTTGTCCATATTTTGACCAGCTGTGGTCTCACAGTCTTTATAATATTTATTATTTCATTATGTAGTTGAAATGTTTATTACAGGCTCCCATTGAAGGCTTCCCTACAGATTATTTTTTTAATCATTTATTGTTAGTTCCTACGAAAACATGACCTCAGATTTGTCAGTAATGATTAGTTTTATTTCCATTTGTCATTCCCAGATTTTCCCAAAAGTTCAACTAGTAAAACCTCAAACTGCAAAAAACTCATTTTGCCAGACATTAAAAATTGAGAAGTATTTAAAAAAAACATACAGTAACCAAACAAAAAGTATTATAGTGACATGTTAATGCATAATGAGCATTCAGCATATATAAATACTCAACAAACAAATCTAAATGTAATGATCACTAATTGAAAAAGGCTCAAAACAAGAACAAATTATTTGGACACTCTCTTGCTCCTTGTGCGTCTTGATAAAAAGCAAACAGTTGTACTGATAATGAGAAGAGGCGTTTGCAGCAGAAGATAGACAACCTTTGTCACTCGTGTAGTTATCAAAACAAGTAATTAGTGTAATAAGAGTGTTATCTCACTGTAGGTGCCCTTTAGTGATACAATCCACTGAGGGTGGACGTAAATAAAAGTCCTTCTATCTCCCAATAAAGCTGGAAAAGTCAACCTTTATTGTTGATATTGTACTAAAATTGCATAAAAAAGAGACTTAACTTGGTTTTCAAGACTTCCAGTAAAAAATAAATTATGCTCCCGTTTTTATTCATTAGTTTGCCGCAGAGCAGAAGTCGACTTTCCTTCAGGACTAAAGCTGAACAGCACACAGAGGATTCAAACAACGACTATCAGCTCTCTGAGATGACTTAAACATCCAGAGGATCGACGTGGCTTATCTCGTTCCACATGCTCACTGCTCTCTTGTTATCTCACTTTATCTTCAGTTTTATCCAGAAATGTCAGCTATCAGCAATCACCTGGCTTTCCTGCTGTCAACCATTAACTATTACTCCAGTTTACTCATACAGAAACCACGTGTTGTATTCTGTTATATCAGTTTTATATTATTTATTGTTGTATTTGGACCCCAGAGGAGATTTCGCAAAGCAGGAAGGAAGCTAACTGATCCAATAAAATAAACAGCAAATAATAAATAAACAAAAGACAGATAATGATAGCTAAAACAAAGTACAAGTAACTGTGCTCAAGTAAAGTAGATACTTTCAGTAGTAAATATTCTGATCTTTTACTTAAGTAAAAGTACTAATACCACAGTGAATGAATATTTTCTTACAAGTAAATGCACAAAAAACTTCCTTAAGTAAAAATTCAAAGGAATTACCATCAAATACATTTAGAGCACCAAAAGTAAAAGTACTCATTATACTTTATATTGTATTATTTGATCTTAATTATTGATGCAGTGATGTATTCATCACTTACAAATAACATAGCTGGTAAAGGTACAGCTGCTGGGAACCTAACCTACAATAAAACATAATAATTTATTAGGTGAATATATTTTGTATGAATAATAAAATAAAAATCTGCAAAGTGACTAATGTTCACAAATAAATATAGTGGAGTAAAAAGTACAATATTTCCTACTGAAATGTAATGTACAGTGGTGGTAGTAATCAAATCCTTTATGTAAAAGTAGAAATACCACAGTAGAAATACTCCATTACAAGTCATGAATGAATGAATTTATGACATTACTAAAGTAAATGTACAGCTAAATGTACTTAGTTACCTTTTATCAACAATTTAAACAACAAAACGAACAAAACTTTCATCATCTGTCTTATTGACCCCAGTGGAAACCCCTCTGTCCCCCCCTCTCACCCTTTTCCCCGGTGCAGACCCCCTGTCTCTCCCCAGTATAGACTCCCTCTCTCCCCGGTATAGACCCTCTGTCTCCCCGGTGCAGACCCCCCGTCTCTCCCCAGTATAGACCCCTCCGTCTCCCCGGTGCAGATCCCCTCTCTCTGCCCGTTGCAGACCCCATCTCTCTGACCCCCCGGTGCAGATCTCCCGGTATAGATCTCTCCCCTGATTGTCTCTCCCAGACCCCCCTGTCTCTCCCAGTATAGACCCAGTCTCTCTCGGTGCAGACCCCCCTGTCTCTCCCTGGACCCCCTGCTCTCCCAGACCCCTGCATGCAGACCCCCTGTCTCTGGGACCCCCTGTCTCTAGCCCCCCTGTCTCTCGGTGCAGACCCCTCTGTCTCTCCGTGTATCCCAGAGCCCTCCCCCTCTGTCTCTCCCGGTATAGACCCCCTCTCTAGAGTCCCAGACCCCTCTGTCTCTCCAGGTGCATGCAGACCCCTGTCTCTCCCCGGTATAGATTCCCAGACCCCCGGTGCATTCTCTCTCCCGGTGCAGACCCCTCCCTCTCTGCCAAGCCCCTCCTACCCTCGCCCCCTCTCTCCCCGGTATAGACCCCTGCTCCCGGTAGACCCCTCCCTGCAGACCCTCTCTCTCTCTCTCAGACCCCCCCTGTCTCTCCCGCCTCCCAGTGCAGCCCCTCTCTCCCGGTATAGAGTGGTCCCCCCTCCCTGTCTCTCCCGGTATAGCCCCTCTGCCCCCTGGTGTCTCTCTCCCAGACCCCCCCCTGTCTCTCCAGTATAGACCCCTCTCTCTCCCCTAGACCCCCTCTCCCGCAGACCCCTCTCTCTCCAGTGTGGACCCCTGTCTCTCCCAGACCGTCTCTCCCGGTATCCCCTGTCTCTCCCGGTATAGACCCCCCCTGTCTCTCCCCTGCCCCTCTCTCTCCCCAGACTCTCTCTCCGTTGCGGTATAGACCCCCCCCCAGTATGCAGACCCCTCTCTCTCTCCCGTATAGTGCAGTCTCCCCCGGTATAGACCCCCTCTCTCCCCGGTATAGACCCCCTCCCTGACCCTCTCTCCCGGTGCAGACCCCCTGTCTCTGCAGACCCCCCGGTGTCTCTCCCAGACCCCCCTGTCTCTCCCGGTATAGACCCCTGTACCCCTGTCTCTCCCGGTAGACCCCTGTCTCTCCCAGTCTCCAGTATGCAGCCCCCAGACCCCTGTCTCTCCCTCTCCCCGACCCCCTCTCTCCCGTATAGACCCCCTGTCTCTCCCGGTATGCAGACCCCCTGTCTCTCCCCGGTATAGACCCCCTGTCTCTCCCCGGTATAGACCCCCTGTCTCTCCCCGGTAGTCCCCCCTGTCTCTCCCGGTAGACCCCCCCCCCCCCGGTATAGACCCCCCCTCTCTCCCCGGTATAGACCCCCCCTCTCCCCCGGTATGTCTCTCCCGTATAGTGCCCTCTCTCTCTCCCAGACCCCCCCCCTGTCTCTCCCCGGTATGCAGACCCCCCTGTCTCTCCCGGTTGCAGACCCCCTCTCTCTCCCCGGTAGCCCTGTCTCCCGGTAGTCTCTCCCGGTAGACCCCCTGTCCCTGTCTCCCCCCCCCTGTCTCTCCCGGTGAACCCCTCTCTCTCCCAGTATAGACCCCTGTCTCCCCGTCTCTCCCCAGACCCCCTCTCTCTCTCCCAGTATAGACTCTCTCCCGTAGACCCCCTGTCTCTCCCGGTATAGACCCCTGTCCCTCCCCGGTGCAGACCCCTGTCCCCAGTCCTCCCTGTCTCTCCCAGACCCCTCTCTCCCCCTCTCTCCCCGTCTCTCAGTATAGACCCCCTGTCTCTCCGAGCCCCTCTGACCCTCTCTGACCCCCGGTATAGACCCTCTGTTCTCTCTCTAGACCCCCCTGTATAGACCCCCCTGTCTCTCCCGGTAGACCCTGTCTCTCCCAGTGCAGACCCTCCCGCCCTCTCTCCCAGTGCAGACCCCCTGTCTCTCCCGGTGCAGAGGTATAGACCCCCCCCTCTGTCTCTCCCGGTATAGACCCCCCTGTCTCTCCCCGGAGCCCCCCTGTCTCCCAGGTGCAGACCCCCTGTCTAGACCCCCTCTCTCCCAGTATAGACCCCGTCTCTCTCCCCCCTGTCTCCCTCCCGGTAGAGGGTGCGGGCCCTCTCTCTCCCGGTATGAACCCCCTGTCTCTCCCGCCCCTGTCCCGGACCCCCCCTGTCTCTCTAGACCCCTCTCCCCTAGACCCCCCTCTCTCCCCGGTGCAGACCCCTCCCCCCTAGACCCCCCCTGTCTCTCCCGGTATAGACCCCTCTCTCTCTCTCCCGGTATAGACCTCTAGACCCTCTGTCTCTCCCAGTGCAGACCCCTGTCTCTCCCAGTCTCTATAGACCCTGTCTCTCCCTGTATGCAGACCCCCCTCTGAGACTCCCTCAGGCCCCTCTCTCCCCGGTATGCAGACCCTCTGTCTCCCTAGGACCCTGGTGCAGACCTCTGTCTCTCCCTGGTGCAGACCCCTCTCTCCCTAGACCCCTGTCTCTCCTGCAGTATAGACCCCTGTCTCCTGACCTCTGCTCTCTCCCTCACCCTTGTTCTCCGCAGACCTCTCTCTCCCGGTATAGACCCCTGTCTCTCCCCGGTGATAGACCCCTCTCCTCCCGGGGGTAGACCTAGACCCCCTCTCACCCTGGCTTCTGTCCTGTGCAGACCCCTGTCCCCTGTCTCTCCTGTATAGACCCCTGTCTCTCCCTGGTCTCCCCTGTAGACCCCTGTCTCTCCCCTGGGTATAGACCCTGTCCCAGACTCTCCCCTGCAGACCCCCCCTCTCTGCCAGACCCCCCCTAGACCCCTGTTTCTCCCCCTCTCTCCCGGTATAGACCCCCTGTCTCCTGGTGCAGACCCCTGCTCTCTCCCCTGGTATAGACTCCCCTGGTAGACCCCTCTGTCTCTCCTGTATAGACCCTGTCTCTCCCCAGTATAGACCCCTGTCTCTCCTGCAGACTCCTGACCCTCTCCCTGCATAGACCCCTGTCTCTCCCTGGTGCAGACCTCTCCCTGTCTCTCCCTGTATAGACCCGTCTCCCTAGACCCCTCCCTCTCCCCTGTCTAGACCCCTGTATAGACCCCTGACCCCTGTCTCCCCTGTATAGACCCTCTGTCTCCCCTGTGTAGACTGAAGACCCTCCCTCTCCTCCCACCCTGTCTCTCCCAGACCCTGCCTCTGTTCTCCTGGTAGACCCCTGTCTCTCCCTCCCGGTATAGACCCCTGTCTCTCCAGACCCTGTCTGACCCCTGGTAGACCCCCCTCTCCCCAGGTATGCAGACCCTCCCTCCTCTCTCCCTGTATAGACTCTCTGACTCCCCTCCTCCCTGTAGACCCCCTCTCTCTGCAGACCCTCCCCGGACCCCTGTCTCCAGTATAGACCCTGTCTCCCCTAGACCCCCTGTCTCGGTATAGACCCCCTGTCTCTCCCCATAGACTCCCCTGTCTCTCCTCTCTCTCTCCCCGTATAGACCTCTGTCCCCTGACCTCTCCCTAGACCCTGTGCAGACCCCTCCTCTCTCCCCTGGTATAGACTCTCTGTCCCCTGTCTCTCCCCGGTATAGACCCCCTGTCTCTCCCCTGGGTATAGACCCCCTGTCTCTCCCCGGTATAGACTCCCCTGACCCCCTCTCTCCCCGGTATAGACCCCCTGTCTCTCCCCGGTACCCCTGTCTCTCCCGGTATAGACCCCCTGACCCCCTCTCTCCCCGGTATAGACCCCCTGTCTCTCCCCGGTATAGACCCCCTGACCCCCCCTCTCTCCCCGGTGCAGACCTCTGTCTCCCCCCCTCTCTCTCCCCGGTATAGACCCCCTCTCTCTCCCCGGTATAGACCCCTCTCTCCCGTATAGACTCCCCCCTCTCTCCCCGGTAGACCCCTGCAGACCCCTGTCTCCCTCGTATAGACTGTCTCTCCCCTCTCTCCCCGGTATAGACCCCCTGTCTCCCCTGGTGCAGACCCCCTCTCTGCAGACCTCCCTCCCCGGTATAGACCCCCTGCAGACCTCCCCCAGACTCTCTCCCCTGGTGTCTCTCCCGGTGCAGACCCTGTCTCTCCCTGTGCAGACCCCTGTCTCTCCCGGTATAGACCCCCTCCGGCTCCCCGGTAGCAGCGGGCCGCAGCACGCCGCTGTGTGTCGCCCCCGTGACGCGTCCGCCGCGCAGCAGCGGAAGAGGAAGAGCCGGAGCGGAGGCCGCCGTCCTGCTCCGCTCAGCCGCCGCCGCCGCGCTGTGCCCGGCGATGATTGACAGAGTCAGCCGAGCCTCACACGGGCATGTCCGCGCACTCCTCCTCGCTCGGCTGTTGTTAGCGATACTAAGACGTTTGGCGGCATGGCGAGCGGAGAAAGAGCCCCGAGCTGTCGCCTGGCACACAGCCGGACACAAGCGGCGTGTGCGGGATTACTGAGGATTTTATTTATTGCTTTTATTCACTCGACGCGGGCCAATAAACAAGGTTTGTAACTTAGCTGGCTGCGTTAGCCGGGGCTAACTTCCGCAGACATTTCCACCTCTCCGGGCCAACTTTACCACAGCTAGCTCAAACCTCAACAGCACCGCTAAATTATGGTTATTTCTGCTCGACATTTAGCGCATTTAATGACAGATATGTGTGTTATTTTTTACTTTACACAGGCTCAAAGTGCTGCTGGAGTTAGCATTGTGTGGCCTTTAGCAGCTTGGTTTTTGTAGCTTGTTGTCATGTTGTCATCTCTCCATGTAAGGATGAAGTTTCACCTTCTGAAAACAGAAAAAGGAAAACAAAACTAAATTTGTCCGTGTTGGCTGTCAAACTGTGTGGCGTTCATGTGTGGTAAAGTCAGCAGTAATTACAGGCTGTGACAGCACTTCCTCATGCAGGATTTTAAAACAAGAAAAAAAAGGAGCATGTTTGGCTTCAGTCAGGTGGATGTAAACGTGGCTCTGAGGTTTTTAAAATTTGGAGTTTGCTCCAGCTTGGACAGTCTCTCCTGGAAAGATAAAAAAAAACAATTGATCATGTTATTGATCCTGTGACAGTGTCAGGTCGCAGTGATCAGACAGGTGGACAGCTGCTGTGCCAACTTTAAAACCTGCCTGGTTAATAGTTTATCATCAGAGTGAGGTTTTTCTTCATGTGTTGGTGCAAAAAACACTGTCTAGTCATTGTAATTAGTAAAAAGTAAAGTAAAAAAAAAAGATTGTAAGCAAGAAAGTAAGTAACTCAAGTCATAAATATAAATTGAATATAGAATAGACAGTATTATATAGTAGAGAGTACTATAAAAAAGTTGTGTATCATCAATCAAGTATGTCATCAAGTATGAAGCAAGTTGTCTGTATATGTTGGTGTGAAAAAGTACAAAAATGTAAGGGGGAAAGTAAATACTTAAATAAGTATCAATGAAAAACAATAGTTAATCAGAATTAGGTAAGTAAGTGGAAAAAAGTAAGAGGGTGAAAGTAAGTAGTTCAAGTCAGAAGTATACATTAAATATAAAATAGACAATACTAAAAAGTAGACAGCAAACAGTACTTTCAAAAATGGTTTATTATCAGAAACATGTTTATTGCAAAGTAGGAAGGTATTTGTCTTTATGTTGGTGCAAAAAAAAAAACGTATGTAGAAAAGATTTTAAGAAAGCAAGTACTTTCAACCCAGAAGTATAAATTAAACATAAAATTGACAATATTATAAAGTAGACAGGAGTACTAAAAAGTCTAAAAACAATTGTTTATGATCAGAATCAGGTTTATTGTTAAGCAGATTTTCACATATAAAGAATCAGTCTCGATATTTTGGTGCAAAAAACATATATAAACAGTAAGAAGTAAAAATAGGTTATACTTTCTATAAGGACAACATCTTTAATGTCTGATATGATATATTATGATCACATGTACACACACCTCAACAGTGAATAAATATAGTGTGCTATAATAGTACATGCAGTATCATAAGTTATCATTGTATGTGTTAAGTAAAATGAAGCGCATATTGATGCTCATCTGATGGTGATAATTACTGATGGAAAGTCGAGCACAATGCATTTTCTTGAATTTAAAACAATCTTTGCTGCCAACTGTGTGTTTCTATTATACCACACACCATGAGTCTTTACTGCAGCTGATTGTTGAGGTGTGTGTAGGTGAGTATAGGTGGACATAATGTATTATAAGCCCTGTCAGTCAACCTCTACTTTATAACTATGGACTGTATATAAATATGGACAATATGTGCAATATGACTGTTACTTAAATGAAAGAAACTCATTATGAGTACTCATTACGCACTGTGGGCCATTCAAAACAAAATTTGTGTGTTATATTACTATATTATGGTTACCGATGCATTCACATGTTCATCACTTTAATATTACAGCTGTTATAAATGGAGGTCATTTTAATACTTAATATACTGCTGGTAAATTTCAATCTCAGGGATCAATAAAAATTTTTCTTAACCTGTAATAATGCATCTTAGTTTATTTGATTATATTTTGTGTGATATTAACAAGGAACCAAATATATTAACTAATTGTAGTGGAGTGAAAAGTACGGTATTTTTCTCCGAATTAGAGTTGAGTAAAAGTATAAAGTAGTAGAAACATTTTCATTTAAATAAGAGTCTGTCAAGTTACTGTCTGAAAAGGAGGTGGTGATTCAGTCTACAGCCCACTAAGGAAAGTTGCAGTGTTACAACCTGGATGTCTGTGGAAACTTTCCTGGAAAACTTCATGAGCCGCACAAAGGACTCGCTCTTTAACTCACCTGTGTGTGAAGCAGTGGACTTTTCTTTCAGGTCTGGTAGCATTGTATGTAAACGGTTATGATAGCCAAAACTTGGGAAGGGAGGTCCAAAAATAAGTCAGGAATTACAGCTTAGCGCCACAGGTGCCATGAAAAATCACAAAATGAAAATCTTTTAGTTTATAACCTTAAGTACTGTGCTTGAGTAAATGCACTTAGTTACTTTCCATCACTGCGTGCTTCAACCAACATCAACACTGCAGGCTTAGCAGACTAAATCAGTGTTAACTAAGATCACTGCCTGTCACGCTTCATTAAACTATCTGTGCAGATTTACCGAGGCCAGTGCCGGGAGAAGTGATGCTCTATTTAAAGCAGAAAAATGATTAAACTTCCTGTTTGGCAACATCCAAGAAAGCCACAATTGCACTCGACCACCAGCTGTGATTCAAAACTCAAGATCCTTGTTGTCATGAGCACAACAATTACTTGGAAACAGTCACTGGCAATGAATTTTTTTAAAATCTCAGGCTCCCTCCAACATCGCACAAAAATGGACAAAGAAAATCACACAAGTAAAAGGAGAACTTAAGATATAAAATAATGCAAAAGCTCAAAATATAGGAATATAATATAATATTAATAAAATATAAATATAATACTGTGGAGGCAGGTGTGCTAAAACGAATCATGTAATGTAGACACATTATTGACTCTGTCAGACATTGAGACCAATAGGCTCACTGTTAATACATTATTTAGACTGATGTAGAGAGTGTATCTTAGTACTGTATTGTATTTTTGTTCATCTGCTGAATCCCAACAGAAAAGTTTAACTTTGGGTAAACTTGCATTCAGCTCTTGTGTTCTCTTGCTTTGGTGTTCCCCTGTTTAGACTTGTATGTTGCATTTAGGTACAGTGGTAAAAGTTATTTCTTTTCGCTCTATACTGACAATACAGGGTGACTTGACCTTGCAAAAACTCCAGACCAGACAGTCACCTGTGGCAGAACAGCTCTCATGTTAGCAGTGTGCAGTGAAGTTGTGTAACTCCGGTAGTGAAATCTAAAAAGGAAGTGAGATTGTGAGGTGTTGCATCAGCCGTTGAGATCACCTGGATTTAAAATCACGCATTATATCCAGCAGGAGTTCATTAAACGCAGCAGTTTAGTTTGTCAGTACACGTCCGACAGAACAGCCGGTTTCGTTGCCAAACGTGCGCTGCGAGCATGATCTGCAGCCGTCAATCTTGCGGCCCAAGCTGAGGGATTTCAGCCGTGTCGTGTGAAAAGCTTCACAGTAGAGTGAAAGCATAATAAATGCTGACCAACACATCAGATCCCGAGCCTGATCTTTCCTCCTGTCTGCTCTGAAAGTGCAACAGATTAAAGTTCATGTGGGGAGTTGTCTTTACTAGTAATATAACTTGAAGATATAATGACCGCTAACACAAAGCTACTTTTAGATATGTGCTGCTACAGCTTCACCTTCTGATGTTCATATGTGTTAAAACACAGCTGAAATTAGAACCACATTGTTCTGTTTTTCAATAATGGTTAATAAGGTGGTAATAAGATCCTCCTGTCTTTTATTTTTACAGCATTCATTCAGTCAGACACAATTCTAGAAGTTTTACATTTTGGCGAGGGAAGCCTTCTACAGGTGAGCACTGTTGACTTTCTTTGCCTTGCTGTTGTTGCTATTAAAATTGTATTATGACTCATCAGGGATACAGAAATGTTTACACAAGGCCCTCCACCTGGTTTACACATGATCTACCTCTGAATGTAATAATGCCATACTTTTCTTAATCACATTTAAATATTTACTCATGTCTCTGTTCTTTCTGCAGGCGGGGTCTGACATTGATTTTAGTTTATATCATCAACAAAGGTAAGTTTTAAGTCCTCACTCACTTGATATCCCTCCCTCTTTTGCAGCAAGAACTCCATATATGTGTTAGTGTTGTTAAATGCCATCATGTTATTGGGGTGTAGTTAGTTAGGCTGGTGCTGTTTGTTTTTGTTGTGCATCTTCCACATATCTTCTCTAATTTAATTCTTTTGTAAAGTGTTGCTACGAGGTAAATGTAAAGTGGAGTAAAATAGTGTTGCTCTCTGTGTGAAACGATAGAACAATGGCTGCCCGCTTTGTTATGCTTCCTGCTTTAAGTCACAAACAGAGTAGAAAACAGCAAAGACGGTGCTAAAAAACATCCTGTAACAAACTGGCAAATTGCATCATCGGTCGCTGTGGTCAACTGTGGTGGACAAACGAGCGCAAAAAAAGGTTCTTCTGTCGATTTTATTGCATTTGTCAGGCCACAAAGTGTCAGCTAACAACTTAAAATAAAAAGCTTGAGCATCGTCATCACAAGCTGCCAGAGCCCTGGTGCTGCAAAAACTACAGCCTTCATCTAAAAACTGCAGCCTGTAACGATGCTTTAATACCGCACAGATTTTGCAGCATAAAGTGGGTCGAACAGGTAGAACTGCTCGAACAAGTAAACACTGTGTCTAAGGAAGAAAACTTGTAAATGTCCGTGGGTCACTTTTTAACATCACGTTTTTGTGCCATAGCCTTCACGTTACATCAGTACTGTGTCCCCGCTTAACACACGTGTGTTTTGTTTGGGGGCAACTGCCAGCGAGTCTTTACTATTTGTACACTATGTTCTAATCCATAAAAGGGTTATCTTCCTCAGGCATAGCATGACCACTCCCTCGAGTAAGGGGGGAGGGTATTTTGCTGTTTGACTGTGTTGATTCAGGTTTTTGAATGTTGAACTTCCCCTTTTGCTCATTGTATGTGTGTGTGTGTAGTGTTTGGAAATCTTTTCTGTTGTTAATCATTATCTCCCCCTCGATTACTCTGTGTGCTCTTCTTTTGGAAAGAAAGTTTTCAACAGTCTAGCGGCTTTCACTGGAATTTAAAGGCTTTTCAGAGTTTTTTTTTTTTTTTTTTGGCACTAGTCTTAAGGTTAGCCTGACACTGGACACTGGACACTGGACACATGCACATCTGAAGCCAACAGGCACAGCCCTCCCCGCGATCCCCCCCGCTGCTCCAGTTACACACCGACATTCAACACATTAGCTCTGAAGCGCCGAGTGAAAGGCCGCGCAGAATTCACAGCCAGGATCCATTTGAATCCTTAATCCAGCAAGAATTTTGTCAGTAGTTGTTATATTAATGAGAGAAGTAAGGACAGGCTGCAGATGACAGATTATCCAGGAGGACCACTGTACTGTCGGGGCTCTGTGTGGATTACTGTGTGCCTCGGGGGATGGCAATCCATCCCATCTCAAGTGAGCTCTGCTATTGGAGCGCACTGCTGTAGCCATTGTCTGCCCCCGTACACATAAGTTTGGTAGTAAAAAGGTATAATTGATCTCAGGTAAATTGTCTGACTCCAGGGTAATGCTGGAGGGATTATACACGAGTGATGTGTTAGATGGTGTCAGGTGGTACCAGGTGCTGCCATATTAATTCTTGTGCAAAACAAAGGAGAATAAAATACTTCAGCTCGAGTGTTTCCCTGAGTGTAATATATTTGCTGCCAAGTTATTATTTCTACAAATGTTCCAGCATGTTCTAAAATGAGCATGTGACATTTGCTTTTTTAACCATCAGATTATTTAAAACGTGGTCACCTACCACACCTGTGTTGCTGATGAACTACTCTATACATGAGATTTAAATAAAGGCTCTAGTTCTGCTGTGTATCATCTCCGCCAAAGAAGAGGTGCTTCTCTTTAGGGACGGCCTATTGTTAAGATACACCTGTCAAACAGGTTTGGGGAGTTATGCCTGTGTCCTGCAGCGAGGTGGGTGCAGTCAGTGCACAAAAGTTGTTGCTTCATGTGAGAGAAATGCTACGCTGAATGTGACAAGAAGAGATTAGTCTTTTTTTCCCTGTCCCATTATTTTTATTTTTATTTTTAATTATATAATGTTTTTCTGTATGGATTTTCAGGGAGATTTTACGTATGGAAATAGTACGCTGCAGCTGGGAGTGGTCCCACAGCCATTTTAATGCAGTGTTAAAGACGGGACGCAGACTGTGGTGTCTGTGCTTGTGTGTTTCGTCTCTCCTTTATTGAAATTCACACAAACATGGATGCTAGTTTTCCTCTGCTGCTGGTGCTGCTGTCACATCTCCCTGTCTCTCACAGCACGTCCCCGCACCGTGGGAACTGCCGACCTATACGATTTGAACCTCCAATGTTGGACTTTCACGAACAGTGAGTGTTTGACATGTTCTCACACTGATTATTATTATTATTATTTTGTTTTCGTATTGTCAATGTTTTTATTACATTTCACATTGTTTGACACACTTGCTATCAGTACGAAAATATGAAACTAATTTACTGTAGACATTTTTTGTTCTTAAATATGATCACAATCATCATCTATAGTATTAAACCCTTTTAAAACCAAGTGGACGGTCTACAAACTGGTGCTTAGTCATTATGACAGACCTCAGCTTGTCAACAGTAAATGGCTGAGGAGGCATGTACTGCACTTAACAAAACCACATTCTTTCACTCCGTCACCTAGCTTCACCTTGGGACGAGTTATTAGGTCACATTCCTCTCTGACAGTGGGTGCACACCCATGTAGCGTGATCCAGTGTCGCCTACTTCACCAGGGTGCAGAGTGCAAATGGTTCAGTAGCTCTCTGCTCTCTGCACCGACCCACGGCGAGAGAGCCAGCTGTCTCAGCCCATCCTCCCCTGTCCCGCTCCCTCAATAAACAATCCACTTATCAACTGTGAAAGTTTTGAGGGCATAGAAATTAAACCTTGAGAACTTCTCACCCTGTCAGGAATTCACTGGAAACTTACTTCCTAAATCAGCCCACAGATATCAGCTAAACTTTAGACGCTTTGTATCTGGAATATTAATTATATGTGCTGGACGTGTGTTAGGGGAACCACACCTGCCTCTTAATCCACTTTGTTTAAAAGACTGTACAAGTGAATTTTCAGGTTTAATCACTTGCCACAGAGGAAATCCAAAACACTGAACTTACAGTAGCCTACAGAAGCAGAAGTTACTTCATTACCGCATGATTGTGCCTTCTGGAGCAGGGAGATTCATAAAAACTCCCTAAAGTTTCACGTCCCTACCAGTTGACTTTCATACCGTATTAACATGAAAGACACCACAGGCTGCCTGGAGTGGGGGAACAAAGAGTTTATGGTATGCCTTGGATGTTGATTGGCAGTGGTTAAAGTGCAATGTATACGATGAATGGGTTATAACATGCATAACTGCTTGAATGGTCCTTTGCAATAATTCGGAGATGGTAACCCAAAAGAATGTGAAGAGCACCATTAATCACCTCATTGAGTGCTCAGACAGGGAGGTTTCTTCATGTTTCCGCTCTCTTTTTCTTCATCTTATTATTACTTTATTGGTCTGTTTTAAAGTCACATTCTTCACCAAACCTGCTGAACTGCTCATTTAAATCTGAATCAGTTTAGACCTTTTGTCAATTTTCATGTTATTTTAACAACTTTGTATTAGAGTTTCTGTTCATATATTACATCTATGTGTTCTTTTATAGATATATTGCTGTTTACTTGCTCTTACTGAGGCTTCTCTTCTTCTTGTACAGACCCGTTGGAATGCCAAAAATGGAGAAAGTTTATTTACACAATCCTAGCTCAGAAGAAATTAGTTTGATATCAATATCTGCAACAACAGCACATTTTCATGCATCCTTTTTCCAGAATAGGGTAAGTACTCAACATTTTTTTTGTCCAGTTGTCACAACAGATCTGATACTTTGGAAATACACATGATCCTCTTATAGAAAAAAAATCAGTCCCCTTGATGTTTAGTCACGTGGCTGCATGTTGAGCACATCGTGTTATTTAATCATCATGCATCAAGAGGTATTTTTAGACATTAATAAATCAGTGTTATTATCTGGCATAATTATTGTAAACAAGACACACACATCAGGAAACCCACTGTAACTTTCTTCTGTGTCCCAGGTGGCATTTGCTGTTTTGTTTTTCCTGCTTTATCTTTAAACTAGAGTAGTCTGAGACCCTAAAGCAGCAAGCAAACTAGTAAACAACAGCATATAGACACCCATGATTAAGTAAGAAGTCCCGATGCAAATCACACGTCATTAGAGGATGTGGTCACAGCGAAGCTCTCTGGAGGTTGTAGTTCTGTTTGGGAACGGTGCGCAGATGAATGGCAGCGTATAAAGAGACAGTTCAGAACACAAACACACAGTAAACAATTTTAAAAAGTCAACAGGAATATAATCAAGATCTAGTATACACAGTTTTTAAACATGACACATAATCCTTATTGAGATTTATTAGAAAAACAAATCATCATGAGATGGAGTGTCCCAAGAGGATGTGTCCAAAATAACTAACACACCAAGAAGATGAACTCATTCTGTGCCTCTCTATGTATGAGAAAAGTTAGAGAAGTCAAGAGGCCTGCCGACCTTAAGCAGCCCATGCTTTTTTTTTTTTTCAGTAGTTCCCTTTTTTGTTTTTCTCTCCTAACCTCCAGTTCGCTGCTGCCACGTCTTTAATATTAAAAGGTCTCTGCCCATGTTGGTTCACACTGCCTGCTGTTAGTTTCTGAAAGCTGGAAACACGTGAACATTTATGAGGTCCTCTAACCTGACACCACCACGCTAACGCAGATATCAGATTAAATAGATGACCTTTGGCACAAATTTATGCTCGGAGTTGACTAACTTACAACTTCATGCTTAAAAGCTCTAATGTTCGATTTGTCAGTATGATGGTGTGCGTTATTAAGGTTTTAACTCGTAACAACAAAGTTTAGTATTGTTAGTGTGAAAGTTAATCTGTCAAGATGAATTAAAACTTCTTCTCACCCAACTAAGTAATATAATTGATTTTTATTGATTATAAATTATTGATTTAATTAATTGATTATTGTCAATTGGAATAATTAGTTTGTCACACGTTAACTAATCAAAGAGAAAGATTGCAGCAACACTGGTCTCATTAGTGTTGCTACTTAAATAGCGGTCCGTGTTTGTCAGCCTGTTTTAGAAAGTTGTGGTCTTCCAGCTCCGGCAGCTCTAAAAGATGCACTTTTTGTGTGCAGATATATACTCACACAACGCAGCACACTCCCACTTTTGGAAGTTAAAAGGCAAGTTAACAGAGTCAGAAGCACGAGCTGTGTTTGCTGAAATAGGATGAAGAATATGTGTCTTACTGATTTGCTGTATGCAGTAATGTGATCCCTCTCCAATATCTGTTTTCTCGCCTTCACATATTAACAAATAAATCATGTTTTCTGCACTGCATATGAAAACTCTCTCTGTAGGAAAGACCTGTTCTGTGGCTTCAGGCACAGCTGCTGCATGCTTAAATATTTACCTGTAAAGATGTTTAGCTCTAAGACATTTAATTCTCTATTTAAAGAGAATTCTATCTTTCTATCTATTTTTTCTGTGTTTAATGCTCTGTGCCTGACCTTTTTTCAGGATTAAAGACAATATTCTGTTTAAAAAGTCAGTATAGGTATTAGGCATTAATATGCATATCAGTGGTGACTGTAAGAATCATTTAATCTTCAGGACATGAGAATATAGTTCATATAGTACATTCAGCAGGAGGGAAATCAGTGCGGCTATGGTGATAACATCTCAAGCCTCTGCTCCTCTGTCACAGGATATGTTTATAAGAGGTTTTTCTACATTAGGACAGACTAAATCACTTCTTGAGGGAAGTACAGCTTTGTTTGCCTGCCTCCGGGTTCCACCAGATGTCTATAAAGTGTTGGAGACTTTAAAAACAGGGTCGTTTGCAAGTTGGAGATTTGTTGGACATTGTTCTTGTTCTGAGGCGTAGAGCAGATTCACCATCATAAAAAAGATAGAGAGTGATAGAGAGTATTTGTCAAAGGGTGTAGTTTTGGACCATTATTCTTGGGACACTTCTTCTCTTGATTGCGTTTAAATAAAAACACATGGCACATTTATTAGTTTCATTTTACCGCTGCATACCTTGTATCTGTTGCAGTTTATTTTGCCAAGAGTTATTAACTTTTTTATGTGTTTTGGATTGTCTGTTTATATTCAAGAAAGGATTCATCTCTGCACTCTGGCCCATGCAGTGTCTATTTAAAGACTACAGTTCCCAGAGATATTTGCTGTGGTCACATGTTCTTTGTGTCAGAACTTGCCAAGTGACTGTCAACATTTATTAGTTGTGTCCTGACTTCATACTGTGTAGTTAGACTTTAAAATATATCAGCAAATATATTCTTTACTTTGAATGAAACTGGAACTTTGAAGCACAACTGCCAGTGGAAAAATTTGGAGACAAAGCAAAATGTTTATCCAAAGATTCAACACTTTTTCCCCCCAAGATGTTTCCTGTGATACCAGTTTTATATATTTTGCTCCCCGCTTTTATAGTTTCAGGTTGATTTTCTTGTTAAACTTTGTTCTCCGACTGCTCGGCCACCATAATCCAGATGAGAGGAGTAGATAAAAATGTTGACATGCTCCTCTCAGTCACCTTCAACTGTTCCTGTGTTCAGAGCAAGACATTTAACAAGCAGGGGCAAGTGGTGTAAGGCTGCTCTCAGGCTACGTACAATCTGCGGTGTCTTGTTGGTGCCAGATGGATGTTGAGGGAAATACCTGCAGACAGTAAACAGGGCAAAAAAAATTTATGTTAAAAAATGTAGTTTTGCTTACAGGTTACACTGAAGCACATGTTTAAAATGTTTTCTAAATTCCTTAACGTCCTTTAACTCCGGCATCCACTGTCTGCATTTTTGTGAATCTGCAGCAACAGAGATGACACTAACTAGTGTATATATACCTACAAGAAATGTTTTAGCTGTTAGGGGAATCTGAACAGTCACCACCTGCAACCACAGTCACCACCAAAATGCTAAAATTAGAGTGTAGCTGTAATGTTTTCGGAGCCGCGGGTCTTCGTCAGGTGTTGTGGAAGTGAGTGTTAAGATCTTTGAGGTTATTTGTCCAGCTGTTTGGGAGTCAGTACATGTGAATAACTCTGAAGAAGCTGTTTTCTGCTCCGTCTGTTTGTAAAGTGTTTGTTGTACACATCATGTATGTTAAATAATCTTTTTTTTTTTTTTTTTTTTTAATCCGTTCTTTCAACAGATAATTCCACCAGGAGGGAACACATCATTTGATGTCGTGTTTCTCGCTCGAGTAGTTGGGAATGTAGAAAACACTTTATTTATTAATACATCACATCATGGAGTGTTTACATACCAGGTATTCGACCAAATTAAACAGTACTTTTAAGTTAAATGATTATTTCCTGGAGAATTTTGGCTGATTTTGCTTTTCCACCTCTGCCTTGAAGGTTTTTGGGGTTGGTATCCCAAACCCCTACAGACTGCGGCCCTTTATTGGGGCTCGTGTCCCAGTAAACAGCAGCTTCTCACCTCTGATACACATCCACAATCCATACAGTGAGCCACTGCAGGTAATCCAGAGCAATCAGCACCTCTGATAGTTGAATTTGCACGTTTGATTTGTTTTTGTATGCAGCGGCCGATTAATGTTGATACACTAAGTTGATGTATGGGGTGTGTTTCTTTTCCATGTCTTACTCCAGGTTGTTGAGATGTACTCCAGTGGCGGGGATCTGCATCTCGAGCTTCCTACAGGTCAACAAGGAGGCACCGGAAAATTATGGGTTGGTGTCACGTCTCGTTGTGTTTGATCCCATGTTTGTGTCAAGTCTTATTCTGATTTTTAAAGGTGAGCGGTGGTGAAAGTCAGAGTCGAGTCACTGACGCCCGTGTTGGCTTTTTGTCCCTCCAGGAGATTCCTCCGTTTGAGACAAAGGGAGTGATGAGAGCCAGCTTCTCGTCAAGAGATGTCGACAACCACACGGCTTTCATCAGAATCAAAACCAACGCTCCCAATGAGGACCAGTTCATCATCCTGCCTGTAGAGGTGGAGGTCACATCAGGTGTGCTTCCAAACCTTTGTGAATTTTTATTTATCTACAGAAGTTTATTTATTGTAATTCTCAGTGTCCTTTTGTGTGTCAGCTCAGCATTTTTATCTGTTTTGTGTTCATTTTCTGCAGCCCCTGGTATTTACTCCTCCACAGAGATGCTTGACTTTGGTACGCTGCGGTCACAGGGTACGAACTGCTACAAAAGAAGCTACATCTTTCAGTTTTTCTTGAGCTGTCTTTCACTGGGCTTCTTTTCTCACTCTCCCTCTGCTCTCCTTTCCAACCATTTATCTTACAGATCGTCCAAAACTGCTTAACCTGCACCTTTTAAATTCAGGAACAAAAGATGTTCCGATCACTGTAAGTATCCTCGGTAACCTTTTTCAATTTTTAAACCCTCATCTTAACCCTTACGTAAACCCGTCCTTTATTTATGTTTCACAGAGTGTACGTACAACACCATCAAATGAAGCAGTCACCATAGATTTCAAAGCAGTCACACTGAAAGCTGGAGAGAGCAGATATACCAAAGTTGCAAGTATTAGTTTTGATGGTAAGTGTTGTGATAAAACTAATGCAATCTAATACAGCAGTCTTGAAGTTTAATGATGTTCTGCTTTTGTGTTGATTCAACTGCACAATCATGTTGGAGGATTTCATCATGTGTTTTTGTTAAATGGTTTTGCATTATGCTGACAAAGAGTAGGTTAGATAACAGAAGCAGCTCTTAAAATGACAGCTCCTCCTCCTCGAGTCATATTTTATGTTATTTCAGGGGAAGTTCAGAATAGAATATAATACTTCACCACCGCTTCTTCCAATTGTGGGATATGATGCAGACACAAGCTGACCGAAAATATCTTAAGGAATAGAAATTCATTGTCTTTAAAATAGTACAGTTAGAGGCATGTTTCCACTGAACAAGGAAACGGTGAACAGTCAGTAGCAGTGTGTGAACTGCAAAGCATGTATGATGGCAGTTTCCTCCCTTAAGTCTTCGCTGACACAAGTACAGATGTGTTTTTTTGAGTTCACAGTGTGTTTTACATTAAGTTCCTTAAGAGTAAAAAGAATAATTTCATTTTACTTAAGTTTTAATTATATATATATATTTGGGCGAAAACAAAGTTGTCAGAAGTCAGTATATTTCTCTTTGTGCTTCTTTCTTTAGTTAGTAATGATCTTAACGTTCTTCAGCTTCAGGAGTTTTTTCTTCGTGCCCTTAATCTAGCAATTTCGCACTTTTTGGTTTAGTATTGCACCACTTCCTCTTGTGGGGCCTTGTATCCTTTTGCAGTGCACTTATCCGCTGTTTCCATCTTGTTCTTTCATCGCAGCCTCAAAAGCAAGAAGACCATATCAGTTCTCTGGTAAAATAACAGTTAAAGCGAAAGAAAAGAGCTACTCCAAGCTTGAGATCCCATACCAGGCAGAAGTTTTAGAAGGGTGAGTGGATTTACATGGAGACCAGCTGGATTTACGTATTATATAGAAGAAAAACACTTTTTTTTTTAAAGAGTTTTCTTGAAAGTTATTTGGGTTTGTCATCTCCTCTGGCAGCTACCTGGGCTTCGACCACACAGCTACGTTGTTTCACATCAGGGACAGCCCCGTCGACCCAGTGGACAGACCCATCTTCCTTACAAACGCCTTTACCTTTGCCATCAGAATACACAACGTGTCCCTGCCGGAGGAGGCAAAAACCATGTTTAATGTGAGCATCCCCAGATCGAGTTAATAGAGGTCATTCTGACTGTGAAATGTAATACATATATATGTAGAAGTCAATATGACATCACCTTTTCTCTCTTTTTATTTTAGGCGCAAAACTTCAGTGCACCCATCGTTATACCTCCACATGAGTCACGTTACATCTTCTCCCTCCTCTTCCGGCCCGTCCGACCCTCCATTCACATAGACAGCAACATCCTACTCATCACAAATGCATCAAAGTTTCATCTGCCTGTCCGGGCCTACACAGGCTTCTTGGAGGTACGCACTGGAAGCACAGTTTTATTTAGAAGATAAAGCCTTCTTCATATGTAGGTCATTTACTTTACTTACTCAGCGTGGCACAGAACAAAGAGCTACTTAACCTTATCAGTGAGTGCTCTCATCCCAGTGTTCATTACACTGACTGTCTGTGTTCAGAGTGCAGGAAGTTTAGAGGCCTGGGCAGCGCTACAAATGCAGTTTTTGCTCAACGAGCATGCATTTACTGCGGTTTCGCTTTGTTTTTAGCTCGGTCTACTTAAAAAGCTTTCAGACTTTCTGAACTTTCTGTATGCCTTATCCACACCGCACCAAACATTTTCATATACATTGGTACATTATAAAACCATATAGGATCTGTGATAGCATTACCCTGCTGTGTCAAGGCCTTTATTGCGTAATGGATTTCCACAAGGTAAAACAGAGATCACAAAGTCAGATTCAGGTCTTTTTATAGTTTGACCAAATTACATACTTGCTGCGTTTCACCCTTGTAATGCACAGATGATGTCTCTATATGTCTTGCTGAGTTTGTGTGTGTGTAATGTTGCGTGTGTTTGTTTTTGTTTTTTTACTTGTTGTCTGAACAGCCACTGGTCCTGCCACCCAGTCTGAAGGAGAACCTCCTGGACTTTGGTGTTCGCAGTGCAACAGACACCAGCAGCATCATATTTGTGGTGGTCAACAGTAACCCTATAGAGGTGAGATCCCACATTAGACTGCTTGTAATGCTGCAATACACAGCAAGTGTCAGCTTGTTCTAGATATTTTATCTAGAACCACTTACTCTCCAGATTTCGAGATAGTCTTTCCTTTTGATTGTCCGATATCTGATTAAGACACAACACTGATCTTTTCTGTCCTCCAGCTTGAGATCAAATCTTGGCTGGTCACTGGAGACAGTCTTTCCATGGAGCTGCTGAAAACTGAGAAAGGAAACACAACAGTGGCCCTGAGTCGCCTGCGGGAGCTGCAGAACACTTCAGCCTCCCATCACAAAACAGTAAGATCTCCACAGTGTTGAACCAAAGATGCTTTTGGCTTTATTTTCTCATCATCATGGCACTACAGTTGGTAGTAATGCCAAAAAGTGTCATAAGTTTAATGCAATCCAGTACAAGTGTCTGGCTTTAAATCCCACATTTATGAAGCCTCTAGCATTCAGGTTTTCTTAAGACTGTGCCTCGTGGCTCTTAGTTTGACATCATGGTCATTTCTGATCTCATCTTTACTGCAAAGACATTTAAGATTACTATTTTTATATGCATGCAGTTATAACAAGTGGTGACAAAATTCTGTCTGACATTTTTCACTTCAATGTACGTTTTTACTTTTATGGATTAATAACCCAATAATCTGAAGAAAGAAACCGATGTAGGAGACATGCAACAGACATACTAAAGCTCACACGATGACAGTATTGTCTCCAGGTTGTCCAGTTAAACGCAAAATTAAATATGGCATCTGAGAAGAGACTTGTGAGGCACAAAAACAGAAGAAAAGCAGATAGAAAAAAGTAGTAAGGAAGGAAGAAGGTGGAACAAGGAGAGAAAGTATCAGCAGGAATGTACTCATTTAAAACATCTTTTTTTCAATTTATCTGTTTAGTTATCTATAAAGTCAATTTAATAATGAATTCTTTTTGTCATTTTGTCACTGAAAATGCCTTTATTTAAAGTATGTAGCTGAATTTTTTTTCTGTTTGTTTGTTTTGGAACATAACTCACTCCAGTAATGAATTCTTTGTATTAAACATGGACTAAACCTTCCTTTCTTTCTTAAACCAGATAGAAACTTGTTAATACAGAAAGTATTTACACCTGTTAAAAAATAAAATATTTAAAAATATTCTATATTCAGAGTACATTAAGTATGCCTGTTATTCTGACCTATTAAAGATAACTTTATTGCATGTATTTAGGTAAGAGGGTACTTCATAGCTAACAGCTTCCTCATGTTGACACTCTGCTGCCTGAGTACCATGAAGTTTTTTGTAATTAAAAAAAATCTAACACATTGTCTGTTACACTGTTCTGTCTCTACAAAGGTTATATTAGCGTCTGGCTATTATGCAGCATTCAGGGTGACGCTTGTGGCCAAGGCACTGGAGGGCACGTATGATGGAGCCATACACATAACCACAGATTACGAGGTAAGTTATCAGTCAGATCTGCTTTTCTGTCAAAGAAACACACAGCCGGCATTCAGTCTAACAGTGACTTCTTTTTTCCTCAGATATTAACCATCCCAGTGAAAGCTCTTATCGCAGTGGGGACATTAAACAGCTCTCCGAAACACATCGTTTTACCACCTTCTTTTCCAGTGAGTAGATCTGTTCATGACTAAGATTTCACACCTGCGCTGTACTGTATGAGATAAAATGTCAAATGCATAAGCGACCTTCCTGTTAAATACCTGAGGAGTTGGGGCTCCTCACATGTCTGTACACATCTGTTTTTCCTCAGGGGAAAGTTGTTCATCAAAGCTTCAGCATACAGAGCTCTTTTACGCAGAAAGTGAGGCTACAACAGATCCGCTCCCTGACAGAAGATATACGTTTCTATTACAAACGTCTCCGCAACAACAAAGATGAGCTGGAGCCGAGACGTAAATCCAAGGTAGCCTCCTCCTCTCACTGAGCAACATTAGTGAGGCACTGTCCTTGTAAACATGAACTTATTTTCTTTCCTCCATCTTTTTCAGGTGGCAAATATTTATTTTGACGCCAGCTTGCAGTGTGGTGATCACTGTTATGTGGGGCTGCCATTTGTGCTTAAATGTAAGTTGTTGTTGTTTTTTTAGTGTGTGTGTGACATTCAAATCTCACAAAAAGAGATTCAGAGGAAAAATCATCTTTTTTTCTTTCACAGCCGAGTCCAAACCTCATGGGCTGGTGTTACAGGAGGACATCTGGGACGCTGATGTGGATCTCCACCAGAAGCTCCTCAGACGATGGAAAGAGCTGAAAGACTGCTCAGGCCACAAGTAAGCACATTAAGGGTTAGGATTCAGTGACCTTTGGGCTTCAGTTATCAAATTTCACTGTTAAATTAGTTGATGTTCACTGAAGAGCTAGTTACAGAACATAACAAGATGTTGTCCTTTCTTACTAAAGGGTTGAAGCTGTCTTTGAAGTCAACACGGACCTCCAGAAAAACGTGCAAGCTAAAATAACAGCGCACTTGACGTGGCCGTCACTGGTCAACTCTTCAACACGAATTATGTTTCCTCTGACCAACACAAACAGCTCCTCTGTGAGTAGAAACAATCCGCCTCGTTATCGCGCATGCACGAACACACGCAGGAATGTTTTGACAGTGTTTTGAAGTTCTGCGTTTGAAGCTGAGGTGTGAAATCTTTCTGTGTCTGTGCAGGACGAGGAGGTGGTTCTGCAGAATCCTGCCGACGTCCTTGTCTTTGTCCAGGTTCTCCCCATGGCCCTGTTACCCAACCCCTCTGTGTTTTCTGGGAAGCTGGCTGACAGGTGAGACATCTCCACAACCTCCAGCATGTTCCTATTCTTCATCCCCCCTCCTCTTTCTCTGACAGTGGCGTTCTGTTGATTTTATTTCACAGGTTTCCATTAGGAAATTTATCCAACATCAACATTGACACAAATACCTTAGAGTTCCAGGTTCACCGAAATCAAGTGAGTGCTACGAGAGCGAAGTTGACCATCATTCAGGAATTCAGAGAATCAGCTGGTTGCCGTATAATTGCATTGCTAATCACAGTCCCCTTGTCCGGTGGCGGGGGCAGCACATGGAAGCTGTTTGGCTCTAACAGGCCCTCTGTTTGTTTGGCAGAAATCCCTAATGAAGAGCAGTACAGGCTTCGTAGAGGGATCAACCAGACCCTTTGTGTACAACCTCCTCCTGCTGCCTGGAGAGGTCAAGTCGTTCAGCGTGAGGTTCACTCCTAGCAGCAACCACAGCGTCTCCTCCCTCCTTATAGTCAGGTACGTCTGCTGTTTGACGTGACTAACCGCCCCTTTAAATAAATCTGTGTTCCTGTTCTGATATTGTGTGCTTCATTGTGAATCTGTTCAGGAATAATCTGACTGTGATCGACACAATCTTACTCCACGGGCGAGGCACAACAGAGAGCTTGAAAGTTGCAGGGAAGCCTCCGGGACAAGGCAGCTCTCTGAGGTTCAAGATGACCGAGGCCCTGCTGAAAGACTGCACAGAAAGTGAGTTTGTGTTGCTGCCGTGCAGATCAGTGTGACCACAGGCCCCCTCTGACACGTCTCAGGTGTCTCATATCCGGATAAAACCTAAATGTGACTTAAGAAGGTACACACTGAAATGGCTGAAGTCACTTTCTCCCGGTCTCAATCATCAAAGAGCTCATTTCAGAGTAACTAAGCTTCGCTGTCATGTAAGTAGCTGCCTTCACAGACTGTTTACTGATGTAATTACACTTGAGAGGAGTAAAGATGATGATACATCTCTGATAACCCTTTAGAACATCTTGCTAGAATCAGTCACAAATGCTTCTGGGAAGCAGGTACTTATATTTTTTATTGGACAGCTAACTAAGTGTAAATGGAGTCGCTTTTTACTTTAGGCAACAGCGGCGAGTATCAGGAACACAAAGTATGAACGTGATGCATTGTGTGTTTTGCACATTGTCACTTCCTGTTAAGTTTTCAACTAATTTGAAGACAGTCTGTTTGTTTTGCTGACAACTAGCATCAGGATATTTAATAAGGCATATCATTTCTACAGTATACCAAGCTTCTGCACACACAGAAAGCCACATTAGCAGAATTTGAAACCATTTTCCAGGATTACATGCACTTTACTGTAAAAACACGTTTTCCTTTTGGTGTCTCCATATTCAAAAGCAATTACTAGTCTGTAATAAAAAAGTATAGTGTATTTTACTTCAGACTTAATCTTTTGGTCAAAGCCAAAAATAACAAAAAAGGGAATTAAAGCCCAAGTATACTTTTAATGTATTGATACTCTTATATTATAATTTCCCAATACTTTTCTCATGTGCATTCACATGTTTGACGCAGAGTGATAAAATAAAACATCCTGTATAGTCCTGGTGATAATAATCATTTTTAAAAATCCCACAAAATTGTGTATAAAACTCGCTGAATACTAAAGACTTTTCTGTCTCTTTTGCAATGTGTTCTGTCTCCACTGATTATTGTCCCTTTATTTATTTCAGAGACAAAAGTCAAGGAGCCAAACTTCACCCTCAAAAGAACCTTCAGGGTGGAGAACACAGGCCTGCTCCCGATTACCATCAGATCGGCAGAAATCAACGGACAGGCGTGTGAAGGATATGGATTCAAAGTTCTCAATTGTCAAGAATTTGCACTTAAGCCAAACGCTTCAAAAGACCTCATCATACTGTAAGTGAACAAACCTGTTATTTCTCTTTGTCTCTTTTTGATCTGCAGTTTGAGGAACAAGGCTGCAATTTGACTACTGCAGGGGAACTTTATGTGTGTGTGTGTATTAGACTTCCCCCTATCACCCACAAGCTCTATTAATACTCGTCCTCAGACTCAGCCTCAGTAAGCCCTTAGTAAGAGGATGAATTGACTCTCTGTCTCTGCAGCCTCTGCTTGCTCCCCTCAGGTCTCATTTTTTTTCTTCATCTTCAGTTCAAGTCAAAGTCAAAAAGGACACATTTTCACATGTTAAGTGTGCACTTGTCATCCCTCAACAAATTAAAATAATGTTCAAATGTTTGCTGGGAAAACTTCAGAGTTAAATATCAGAGTTGTCAGAGTCTAGTTTTAACAACAAGTGTCCCCAACTTGACCTGTAAATTCTGATGTAATAGTCAGTCTGTTCGTGCAAAACTCAAACTATAGTGGTTGTGCATGAGTGTAAGTTAATTTTTCTCCACCAAGTGTTCTGACACATCAGTGTTAAAATAGTCACCTGCTGGTTTCCTGTGAGAGATTTCATCAGTCTAACAGCAAGGGTGTCATTCAGAGTGCTTTACAGTTTCCTTTAGTTCAGGGGTCAGTTCTGCTCTCCCTTCAAGCTATTGAATGATGGAGGAAAATTTAAAACTTCAGTGATGGATTTGCTCTTAAATTTTAACTTACTTTGCTTATTTTCAGAACTGTGTGGGTGTGAACGGACTTCTTACTTGCTTTTGTCAGGGCAGGGCGATTCACACTTTAATCATTTGTAGCGCAACATAAAGTTTGGATACCTCACAGAAGACATTTTAATATGTTAATGTGTACAACCTTCCTGCACTGTTTCCTGTCCCAGCTGCTTTTGGTCACACCAAGCGAGCGTGCGGTGGATTTTGGTCATCTCACCACTGAATATCACACAGTCAATGATGAATGCTCTGGCCAGTACAAATATTGAATGATAAATGACATGCAAAGTGCAATAAACGATTCAAATCAAGCTCGTTTTATCAAACTCTTCACATTTGGATCAAAGCTAGTTAGAATTTAAGAGCAGAAGCCTTGTCCTCATTGAATCGTCACGCTATAAACTTTTCTCTTGGCAGACATTTTGGCTCATCACAGCAGGAAAAAGAACAGGTGAAACCAAGAACGAGCTTTTTATGGCTTTGTCCTACTTACAGTCAATGTCACAGTAAACCAGTTTGCCAGCGTGTATAAAATCAATGTTATGCAACTGGCACACCTGCATAGAGAAAATAGACATTATTAACATTATTAACTGTGTCATGACAACTTTCCTGAACATTCATAGCAAATATATGTGTGTCTTCCAACTTATAAGTAATCGTACCACACATGACCCCTGTTTAAACTCATATTTATCAAACACTGGATACTCGATAGGTTAGAATATGAAGTTTTATTATAATGGATATGTGTATATACTGTAAATTTGCCCATATCAGCCCAGACTATTCACAGAGAGTCCTCCAGTTTAAATAATGTGCACTTTTAAATTAAAGTAACAGAAGAAAATGTGAAATGCAGCTGCTTTTCTTAATCAGATATGGCTCAGATCAGGAATATTCATTTAAACAATCGTTTCTGGTCAGTCAGGACAGGATCTTCATAAAGCCGCATTTCCACCACAGGAACTTTTCTCAGGAACTTTTGCAGGAACTACTTGTGTTTCCACCACAGGAAACAGGATCTAAATAAAGTTCTGGGGGCTTTTTTACCCCCACAAAAGTCCCTGCTTGGCGGGGGTAGTACTTTTCAAAGTACCAGGAACTTAATGAGTGGACGTTACAGGTAAACATTTGTGATTTGTGGAGCATTCCCAGAATTATATTTCAGCCAGTTGAGGACTCGGTGGAGACAGAAAGATGGACAAACTGTCAGCTAAAGGTAAATGACAGCCAACATGGTGTTTGTAAAATGTTATAAGCCTAACTGATGTTAGCTAGCGTCGCATGCTAACCGTTAACGGTAATGCTAAGCGGTAATGTTAATTTCAAGTGCTAACTTTAAAGCTAACCAATGTTAACTGCTAACGTTTATGCTAAGCGCTAACTTTAATGCTAACTTAACGTTAATGCGTCAATATTATTTAATATTTCAGAAAGACACCATAAGTGCAAAACAAAAATAGATGTAGAACTAACTTAAATAATAACTTTAGCAATAAAATATAATAGAACTAAAATAAAATATACAACTAAAAATATATACAATAGCATATAGAAATACTGTTGAATTACAAGGTACAAGTATTGAATTGTCCATTTAAGTGGAATTTAACAGTCTTATTGCACTATTCGGTACTTGCACCTAGAATTCAAGTATTTCTGTATAGTAGTGTATATTTTAAGTTGTATATGTGCTGCAACGTCAAACTGGATGTATATTTATTTACTGTGCTGTGTTTTGGGGTTATTTTTCAACTTAAAAAGATGCGATGGGACCTGCTGGACGCACTGAGGGACATGACGGCACCGATTGGACCATCCTATAGCAGCTGGATCAGTATCTGCAGCTGAAGAGGATCGGCCTAAAGACTGCCCTTTACCACTTTTTTTTTGTTTTTTGCTTTGTTTTTTTTTTTGTTTTTTTTCTATACCTTTTATATTTTGCACATTTGTATTTTTGGTCAATAAATAGTTGTGTATGGAACCAGATGTGTGTTTGTATCCTGGCTGATCTTGTTAATCATATTTGGCTGCAAGTTTGACCATTATACTGCAGTAAAATCAGTATTTAAACCAGGTGAGAGTGCATGGCTTGAAATAAACAATGGTCCTTGTCCTGAATTACAAGTGAGTGAAAAAGGTAGTCACAGGCTAAAATGATCGGATTATTTGCTTAGTCCTCCCAGATCTTTTCAATTTGGTGGAAACCCAGACAAAGGGTCCAAGGAACCATTTTAGTTCCTTGAAAGTAGTTCCTGGTTCCTGGTATTTTGGTGGAAACGTGGCTTAAAAGAAGTATATCCTGATGCATCTGGATGGTTCATAGATTCCTGAATCATACCAACGCTTTTGGCCTCTGACCTCTGCCTGTAATTCGGAGTCCCCATTTTGTGACCACACTTTGATTTCTCTGCTGATTAGAGGTGTTTGAATGGTGTTTGAACGTTTCCCTGTTTTTCTTTTATAGGTTTACACCCGACTTCACTTCGTCCCGAGTGATCCGGGAGCTGAAATTGGTGACATGTGGAGGCTCTGAGTTTGTGTTTGTCCTGAATGCCTCCCTGCCCTACCATATGTTAGCTTCATGTGCAGAGACCCTGCCCAGACCGAGCTGGGAGCTGGAGCTCTACATCATCGTGTCTCTCATCATGAGGTAAGAGTCGCTCCAGGAGGCGGCGTAGGATCGGCACCGCGAGCACTTCAACACCATTTCATTTTTTGTTTCTTCCCGACTGACAGTTCCCGTTTGTTTTGTCTCCTCAGTTCCATGTTTCTGTTGGTGATCGCCACAGCCTACCTGGAGGCTCAGAGCATATGGGAGCCTTTCAGAAGACGCGTTTCAGTGGAATCCAACTCCACCTTGGAGACCGGGAGACCATTTAATCTCAGGGAAATTGTGCAAATTCACAGTGATTCAAAGTAAGTGTTGCGTAGAAAAGGATCGGTTACATCTCGGGCACAGGTTGATCAAACTATATGTCATCATTGGCGTAGATTGATATTAAAAATGTAATCCAATTTTTGGATTTAATTTTTTCTCAAACAGCCCTCAAAGTTTGTCTGTTGTTCAGTCTAAAAATATTTTAATATATTAAATAATGATAATTAAATATTAGGTATGTTGAAAGGGTTCTAACAGGCTGTGGTTAAGCATCAGTGGCTAACCGCTGCCCACAGTTTTTGCAGCATGTGGTCATAACTGACAGTCGGACTTTATCACTGGTTGTTTGGTGTACTTTGCATGTTTAACCTGAGGCAGTGGTGAGAGCCAGGTGATTTCACCTTTGTAACATTTCTTTCAGAAGGTAAGAACAGCAGTGCAAAGCAATATATCAAAGAGCCAGTTGGAACTTTTTACATCGACAGACATCGTCTCAATTTTTACTCTAGCCAATAATGAGACTAATTTAATGATTTCACAGTGTTATGAAAAAAAAAACGTATTTGTTTTCTTTGCTTGTCTTAAAGGCTGCTACTCGTTTGGTCTATAAAACATCAAAAATCAACGTAAAATGACTACGACAAGTTCTGAGAGCCCACGGTGACGTCTTCAAACGTCTTTGTCTGACCAACAGTCCAAATCCCAAAGAGTGGGTTCAGTTTACTGTAATGTAAGACGAGGAAAAGAATCAGAAGCTGGAACTATCAAATGTCATAAAACAATCACATAAACCGTTAATTATTTATCAAAATAGTGGCAGATTAATTTTCTATTGATCAACTGAATCAATTGATCAGCTCATCAGCGGATCTAGTAGTCTTTGTATTCTGGATTATGAATACAGGCTTGTAATTACTCCACAGGCTGTAGACACAAACTAAGTTGGAGACATGAGACAGTGTGTCAAATCATTTAACCACTCAGCGTTTGTTGCCACCGTGTCAGAGCCTTAAGGTTGAATTGAATACTTTGCACAATTGTTATCTTTACTGATGTGACAATTAACTCAGATTTAAGTCAAATGTGAAGCAATAATCATTTCCAGGAGTTTTAATTCTTATTTCTCTTATTTTGAGAGGAAATCAGCTACATAAAGAAATGAATGGGTGTTTTTACAGTGATGCTTTCGTAATAGTAGTGAACGGATTCAAAGAAAGAAGGTTTTGTGGCAGAAAATAGAACTTCAGAGGGCTGATGCAGCCTTTACGGTGTAATTTAACAGACTATTCTTTCACCATTCAGGTTGAACGATTACAGTGACTCGACCCAGAACTCCAGAGGAGTGTATGCGTCCAGCAACGGGGCAGCTCGGGTTGCAGGCCGACAGGGCAACAGCCGCACCTTATCCGACTCGGACAGCCAAGATAAGAGGTCCAGGGTCAGCTTCGGCCGCACATCTATGCAAGCTACTTCCTCCCAGCTGACCAAAGGAAGTACAACCTCAGGCCAAGACGGCCCTGCAGCTGCCTGCCAGCTCACCAACCGGAAGGTCCGGAGCACCAAACAGCTGGATCTCCAGAGTCAAAGTTTAGCTGGGTCCTTGCTCCCTCACAGAGGCCTCAGTCCTGAGGATGCAGAATTCGCCAACCTGATAGGAGCCATGGACAATGACCTTGACCGTCCGGAGTCACTCAGTGGCGAGACTCTACAGGAACAGAGCTCTCAGTCAATACAAAACAAAGGTACCCACGTTTTGTTTTCATCAGGAGAGAGTAGAAGGGCAGGAGGCCTCCGTAGTCTTTGACAGGTCTTTGACGTGTGTGTTGATGTCGTTTGCAGTGTTGGAATCCAAAGGGAAGCCGCGGGGCAAAACAAAAGCCCAGAGAAAGAAAGAGGAGAAAGAGAAAAAATCGACAGTAAAGACTCAGGGAGACGAGCTTAAAGATAACCTGGCTGACAACGATGACAGCTCCTCCACCACTACAGAGACCTCCAATCCAGATGTGGAGACAAACATCAAAGAGGTATGCTGAAACAACTGTCAGAGCTCACATCCTGCGATTCAACGTGGACTCACGCAGAGGAGAGACATAATTCTGTGACCTGTAAACAGAGAAAAATTTTGGAGCTCAACCAAACTGTCATGAATAATAAATAATACTAAGATACCTAATGCACACTTTGTGTCACAGTCGATAAAATGGAGAAACCTAGAAAAAAATTAGTCCATAAACAAGTAGCTTAGTAGTTTCTCCTCCTCTCAGCATATCCCATTTTTCTCCCTGAAGCTGTGAAAAGGATTCTGCTTTCTGTTATCAAAAGTTTTAGTTTTTGTCAAATATTTAAGTTTATTGATATAAATCTGAAGTTGAGTCTTCTTATTTGAGTTGAAAACAGCCCAATATGTCCCTGCATACACTCAACAAGTCAGGATTAACCTTTCAGACAGCGCTCCACATTAACACTGTAAATATACATCAACATCAACGTAACAATAAGTGACCGCTGCCTTTAAACTTTTACATCAACAGAATTTGTAGCAAATAGTTTGTTTTGAATGTCCTCAGATTAAACCCAGAAGCGGCGATGTGGAGAAAGTAGAAGCTTGTCATGAAGCTTTTTGCAGTTTCACTTTTGTTTCGAGTATTTTCACAGCTGTTTGACGCATGCAGAGGCTTGTAGTTATTACATACAGCAGTTAATTAAATCCCCTTTCTCCATTACATAAAAAGTAGTCGTATCGTACTTCATACTAGCATTAACAAACCAGACAAACTTGCTTTTTGACATTTAAGTTGTGTCTCAAAGAAATGTGACACAAAGATAGCTCTGGCTTCTCTTACCTTTCCCCTTCATTTCTTCCAGGAACCAGTGAAAAAGAAAGGAAGGACAGTAACTACTGGAAAAGTGAAAGAAGAACCTTCAAATTTCCTTATCAAACCCAAAACCAAGAAACAAGAAACAATAAAGAAAGAGAGCCAAGCAGAAAAATCCAGGTCTGTTTGTTTAATCACTGGTGATCGCTATCATCTTCTGTTCACTGCCTTTTTTTTTTTTTTTTTTTAAACAAATCTTTCTTGTTCTCAGTTCTCTGGAGCTGCCATACGTAACACCGCTGGAGAACAAACAGCGCAAAACCTTCACATCCAAAGCGCTTTACCCGCTCACCAACATCCCCAAGACGAGACCTGTGCCAAAACAGAGATGTGAGTTTCTTAACTGTGCCCTTCTGTTTCGATACAAATGCAACTTCAATGTCTGCGACTTGTTTGTTTCGACAGCAGATGGGAAGTTGGAAGAAGGGCGACCCTCTCTGTTGGCCAAATTGCTGTCCAGCGGCTCGGTGCCCGAGCTGGGCCACAGCAGCAGCTCCGAGGGCGAGAAGGAGTTTGCGTCTCCAGAGTGGGATGTGCCGCTTTCCAAGAACAGCGTCCGTAAGTCGAGATCTGAAAACCCCTGTGTCATGTTCTGCCTCTGTCCTGTTTCAAATACTCACCGATCAGCCTTACAAATAAATAATCTGATGTTCTCCACACGCAGAAGCTGACAGTCTTCAGCAGATCTCCCTCCAGACAATAAACGCAGACCCTTTCCTGAAGAGATCCGTCACAGCCGGGACCTGCTCCCCTCCACCGACCTCCCCCAGCTTACTGTCCCGAGGCACCTACAGCAGTGTACTCAACAGTAACAGGTGACAGCGACTTGACAAATAAAACAATGTCTGAAGAAATTCAAACGAAGAAATGCTTTCTTGTCAAAAACCTGTCAAAGATCCAGAGGTCCCTTTTAAAACTCATTTCTGTAATCAACCCACCTTCCAGCGAACAAATGAGAGCTTCTCTTTACATTTATGAACATTTTTCATACTTTTTCACCAATGAAATTAACGATCAGGTTTCATATCATTAACTGATGATCAGCTGATGGTTCAGTGTTCATTTTACTTGATTTTAGCTGCATTTGATACTGTTGATATTCTAAATTTATTTTATTACTGCTTTAGAGTGGTTTAAGTCACACTTTACATCATCTGCAAACACAACATTCACTACCTTCACTATGCAGATGACACTCTTATCTATATCTGATTTAAAAAACTAGTTAAGATGGCAGCCTACATCACCTGATGTCTTTATCAAAAATCAAGTGTTTGATGTCCCAAAACATCCTCCAGCTAAATGAAAATAAAACACACATTATTGATTTTTTTTTTTTTTGGTTCCAAAAAGTCCATCCTCACTTTGCAGAGGTTTCTTGGCTCCCTGTGTGCAAATATCAAACCTCCAGCCAGACAACTAGGTCTAGACTTTGACAGTGACCTCTCCAAATTCACAAACGTTTTACAGTTTTGCTGCCTCCAACTGAGGAGCATTTAAAAAATTTGATTAGGATTTTATTGTTGGGTATTTTCTTCCATTTCAATATCTTTGCTCTCAATTTAAGTGCACTGATTTTATTAAACGTAGAAGTTCTGAATCGCTTTATTTCAATTAAAGCCCCTTGCAACTCTTAAAAGTCCTTTTTTATAAATAGTTATTTACAGTCTCTTATTGTAAGCATGACAAAAACTAATCCAGATTCTTGGTGAATTTCTGACATTTGTTGCAGTGAGGGAAACCAGAAGAAGGCCCCAGGTAATAAATTGTCTGCAGCCACTCCGCTCCCAGGCAAAAACGGGAACCCCACCTTTGCTGCTGTAGCTGCTGGTTATGATAAAAGCCCAGGTTAAATATCTAAGAATTAACTAACAACTAACTTTATCAAAGCGTGTGTGTTTTTTTTGTGGTGGTTTTTTAATGGTAGGACTCTGATGTTTCATGTGTTTGTGTTCAGGCGGCTCCGGTCAAGGTAAAACTGACAGCCAAGGAAAGAGTCTGGCACACATGACGTCAGTGGAAAGTGACAGCTCGGACAGGTAGCGTGAGAAAAAAAGACATTTTATTTACACGTAACATCAAGACTCAATCCCTGTTTAATATTCTAAATTATACATTTTCCTCTCCTGTAGTTCTGGATTATGGAGTCCCATTGACACAGCCAGTAGTCCAAACCTCCACTCTGCCAACTCCTTCTCTGCATTCGGACCCAACAACTCCTTCAACCTGACAGGAGGTACTGAGTGGTTCTTCGCATGTTCTCACACCAAAACAGGAGAATGTAAAGTAACTGGAGGAATATTTTGTGGTTTATTGGCTGCATTCAAACTTTTTTTTTTTTGTAGTTTTCAGTGGAATGAATTCAAAGTCGGCTGAGCCTCAGCAAACCTGGCCTGAGTTCACCACCGTCCCCTCCTCCATCTGGGACATACCAAGCACCGACTCTCTGCACTCCTGGCCCAGCAGCTCCAGCTCGCCGACTGCCCCGACTGTAATGAGTCTTTTTAAAGGAGCTCACCGACACTCTCCCTGCTCATGAGGCTTTATATATATAACCTTCTCTTCTCTCTTCTCTCTTTTTTTTTTTTTTTAAAGTCTCTCCTGGGAAACGCCCGCAATCCCTGGTCTGCAACCACACCCTACAGCAGCTCCATTTGGTCGACGAGCGCAGATTCAGCCTTACACCCTTTCCCTCCGACAACCAACTCACCAACTCTGACCGATCTGGTCAGCAGCCCCGCCCCGTCGCCGCCAGTGTCCACCGAAATGAGTCGGACCTACAACCCATGGAACATGTGGCGCCCCACCCTGAGCAGACGCAGCTCCGAGCCCTGGCCCAGCTCCTCCGACAACGGCAATTAATTAAACAACACGTGACTGCACTTAAACAGAGGCGCGGCTTGGATTCCACGTGATCTGTGCACTAAATCAAATTCTTTTTATAATCTGAGAATCCCAACACAAAGCAACGTTACCTGAAGTGTAATGCGTTTGGTAGCCCAGTGCTGCAGGTTACCAACCCCGCAATTTAGTTCTCTGCAGCTTTTTATTCATTGGGGCAGAAATGCTAAGTTTTTATTTGGATTTCTTTTAACAGGCGCCCCTAAATTAAAAATGTTCATAGCACGGTATGCTAATTCCAGGGCAGTCTGCTCTTATAGAAAGGCGAGTAATGCGGAGTTTCTTCTCAAAGTTTGGCGCAGAATCGCTAAAGTTCAGTATTAATGTTGGAACAGACGTCTTAATTTAAGCCATGTGTTTTCACACTCATTTTGGTTCTTAAGGGTTTCTTGGTTGGTTTGAAAAGTCAAATTTGTACACTTGCATTTGAGTCATTGCACCAGGCTTTTATTTGGCAGCAGGGATTTTATTAATCTGGAAACGTGATTCTTCACAACACCAACAGCCCAAAAACTTGATGAGCGTTCATGTTCCCCGTGTTAAAGTGGGCTCTGCCCGAAAAATATCAGCCTTCTGTGAGAATAAATTGGTCAAGTGAACAAATACCACTTAAGTTTGAGGTTTGTATTGTACATCGCCTCTATTTGTCAGCAAAGTTAAATAAAGGACTTCAGCAACATTTTCTGGTCTTCATGTTATTTTAGCCCATCTGAACTACTTTGGAGCAGCAGAAACGAGTTGAGAACAGAATGTTAACGTATCAACTTTTAAATAAATAACTCCTTTCACATCTTTTTATCCACTTCAAGTAAAATATATCATGTAATGTTTTGGGAAAATGATATAAAAAACATACGTAACCACTATATCTTTCTCACCAACATTCATGTTTTGTTTACAAGTGTATAATTTTTCAGCGTGGTGATAAAAATTACAGAGATTATGCAAATCACAGGAGCACCCTCAGGACGTTCTGACATTCTTAACCGCTGCGTTCCCAAACACACCGGTGGCGCCCAGGATCTGAATGTTGCGTGCTGCCAAGGCCATCATTATATCACCTGCTTCTTCCCCACGGTCTTCCTTCCTTAAGTCTTAAAGTCTGCTTGGAGAAGTGGCTGTGAAGTGTTCTGAGCACAACTCAAACTTCTGCATTTCATAAAATGATCATGAGAAAAGTGAAGTTCTGCGCCTGTATCTCATATTCAGAGAAACTCCGACCACGGCCCGGCCCCCCCAAAGCTGTGATTTGTCGGTTGTTTGTCATGTTGGCATGGATGATGTGTTTCATTTAAAAAAAAACAAAAAGCTCCTCCTCAAAAGCAATGACAGTCTTTTTCTTTAAGAACTGGCTGATCAATGCTGCTCTCTGCTGGACAACACTGAAATGTAAAACATCTTTTCACTTTATTTCCTGGAAAGAAAAAATCCACATCACAGTTAACATCAATCCAGTCTGTTAACAAAGACCAAAAGCTAAATTATCGTCCCTTTAATGTTCAGGTTTTCATTTAATTACGACACAGTGAATGCAAACATAAAAAAAGAAATACAAATATGGTGGTGTATTTCACTTTAGTTCTATGTTTAACTTAATTTTAAATTTTCCTCATTTCACTGACAATGCCTCTCTAACCGCTCCCTTAGCCTTTATAAAATATTAGCTCACTTTAAGAGATTCATGCAGCAGGTTAATGTGTGTGAATTGATGACTATTTTATAGTAATTTCTATTAGTTGTGTTCAGTAGTTCAGTAGTTGTGAAGCTAGTGGACGTCCCTTTTTGTGTTGTTGTAGTCTGATGACTAGAAAGGGATGTATCTCTCCAGAAAACAGAAGTCCAGTGCTCGGCCTGCTTTCAGATCCTCACTGATGAGACTTTCCACTCTGCAGTTCTTCACAAACAAACGATGAATGTTTAAAAAAAAAAAAAAAATTCTTGCAGCAAGAGAAATAAAAAAAAACCCTCAATGTCAATAAAAAGCATTTGAGCAGGACATCACATTTTCATTCAGTGTATTAAAAACTATTCGAGGCTTGCACTTGATCTTTCCCATCTAACGTTACTTCTTACAAGGCTGCTGTAGAGACTCCATGAGTAACTGACCGAACTTGGCGGCATCACACTTGGTCAGGACGAACACGCTGTGGCTCTTCTTCAGCTTGTTCGTGCGATCTAGTGCCATCATGCCGCGACAGATGGAGCCCTGCAGCTCCACGCGGACGGGACACTCGATCCTCTCCGTCACCACGCTGCCGTCAATGCAGTAGGCCGCCATGGCGTAGGCGTCGTAGGAGACGAAGCCGGGCCCGAAGTACACGTCCCTCTTGTTCTTCATGGCCTCTTTGGAGTAGGCCCAGCATTTAGACGTGATCGTCTTCATGAATCGTGCGGCTGGTGCGTCCTGATTGATCAGCTCCTCAAAGAACTCCTGGACAAGTAAAATCGATCAGATCAGTTTGAGGCGGAGTCATTCAGGGTGACATAGTTCCTCACAAGCCCACATCTTACCCACGTCAGCGCATTTCTGCAGGAATACTCCCAAGTCGCCAAGTATGTGGGGCAGATAAACTCCTCCAGAACAACATAGGCAGACTCTGGATCCATTAGAAAGTTAAACTCTGCGCACAGCGTCACATTTCCTTTTCCTAAAAAGACAAAATCCACTTAAACAAGCCCACAAAACGAACAGTAACCTCGTGTGGCGGCGTTACCTTCCATGTTGCCTCCCATAATGTACAGATCTTTGAGCTTTTGGGGAAAACTTGGATCCAGTCTGACAGCCAGAGCCAGATTAGTGAGCGGTCCGAGGGCCACCAGAGAGACCTGCAGAGAGCAGGTTTTATTAGCATGTCCACACCCGAGAGAGGTTGCACACCACAGGCAGAGATCAGAGGCGTCTTACCTGCTTCTGGTTTTCAGTCACCAGCCTGACCATGGCGTTGACCGCGTGCTCTCTCTGGATTTTCTCCTGCCACTGCGGGTCTCTGTCCTCGATCACGTCCCCGAGTCCGTCGGTTCCAAAGTGGTCTCTCACCGCATCACTGGCTCCAATCAAAGGGACACCAGAACCTCGAAACACTGGAATCTGCAGGAAAACAAACAACAAAAAAAGGTAGGTTTCAGCAGGATTTGTTGACAGATTTGTAGGAAAGAATGAGACAATGTTAAAGTATAAACTGTTCATTTCTCCTTATTACAAAATGTCACATTTCCTTTCATCCCACCGCTCACAGTGACTGTTTCTACTTTTCAAGCTATAAATGTACTTTGTACAGCTCGATTCAGCCTCTTTTTTCTTTGTTCCATGCAGATAAATAAATAAAGATGTTTCTTATCTTACAAACCATCTCTTATCTAACATTGGATGGTTCTTTTAACAATAACCACCATCTCTGTATAACTTAAACAAACCTATAACAAACTAAACCTTTAAGATAGATGTGGCAATATCTAGATAATAGAAGTAGATCATTTAAACCTTTAGGTTGGACATTTTGTTGTAAAGTCAGTTTCACTGTGCAAAAACATCCGCTCCAACTGACTGAATGTAAAAAAGCAAGTGAGACAAGATTGAGATAACTTTGCCGTCCATCTGTTCATGTATGAAAGATGGAAGATCATTTAAATAAGGTTTCAGTATACGTACCCCCTCGCGCTCACAGACGGAGAGCACTCTCAGGACGTTCTGACACACGTTCTCAACCGCTGCATTCCCAAACACGCAGGTGACGCCCAGGATCTGAATGCTGGGTGCCGCCAAGGCCATCATGATAGCCTGAACGTCGTCTATGCCGCAGTCCGTGTCAATGATCACCTGCTTCTTCGCCATGGTCTCCTGTAAAATTTTCAAACTGTCTATCATCTTTCAAATCGTTTTCTTTATGTTTCACACGATATTACCGTGAACTTCCCACGACTTAGCGCATATATGACCTCCCTTTTCATGTGGTAAAGCGTCACAAAGTGCAGTGACCAACAAAATATTTCTCTATTCCATTTATTTTGAGAATAAAGACAAGATTTGAATTCTGTCCTGCAGAGTTTTTTAGTGGCAGGTATCTGTCAAAGTAATATTTCATTTCTTCTTTTTTTATTATTGTTATAATTATGTGGGTGTAGTGTTCTTCTATCGTTTGATTATTAAATTTCACTCTTATTTAATCTTTTAATGTTTGCGTTCCTGATGGCAACAACATTTCAGCAAATAAAAATAAGAATTAAAAAAAAAAAAACACCAGGTCATGACAATTTCATTAAATTCCTCAAAAACAATGTGATATCTTTGAGTGTGTGAATGTGAGACCGACTTTGTTACAAATCAGCCCGCCAGAACAAATGCACCTAAATAAACTAACTCATACTTGTACTTTTATACTTTCATTGGACATTTATATAATGCATAAATCACTTTCCAAAAATGTCCTCACTCTGAAGGTCTGAAACTCAAATTGGTTCTCACAAAGACAGTACTTGCAAATAACCTACACAACCTTTAATATTCCAATAAACAAATGTTAATGCGGAAGCGCCTGTTATAATTTGGCTTCGCTTTTATGCAATGAGAGGAAATTTATATTATAAATCCATATTTAAATACAGTTAACGGCAAACGAAAATGTCCACAATGTCCTCACTTTGCAAAACTGTTTTAATTTAGTAAGCAAATGTTAACATAAATGCATTTAACTGTTTTTTCCAACTAATCAATAAATGTCTAATGATGGCAGTTATAAAACGTACACATTTACATTTTTCCATCACAATCGACGTGCACTTTGAATGTTTATAAAGGTGCAAAAAAAAGCATTAAAATAAGTTTGTGTATCAGAAAAATAAATCCTCCCCTGACCCCCCCATGAAATCTGGGCTGAGCCCCCCAGTGTCCTTAAATCCTGGAAACGCCCCTGAGGTGCAACCAGTTTGTGTGATTTCTGGTTAAACTGGGACTCTCCTGTGCATGCAGACAAACCCAGAACTTAAGAGGAGCTTTATCATAATATTAAAGACTTCATTATTTGTCATAAAATGAAGTTATAATGGTTTTCTATGGAGTCACCTTTAAGAAGTCACAGTTTTACATTGACAGGAGCTTTTGTGCAGCTTGTGCGTAAACTGTGACTCGATATGTGAGTGTGTATTTGTTTCAAAGCTGTCAGAAGTCGGTGCAGTATTTATTTTTGCTTTTAAAGTATTAAAAGTGCTGTGAGAAGTGAAAATGAACACACTTACCTTCAACTTGGGAGCTTCCGAGAGCCCCGCTACGCGCCCTCTGATTGGTTCAAAGTGCAGGACGGATCCATGCGGCGCAAACACGGGGGGGACGCATGTAAAAAAAAACATAAATTATTAAAGTAAATGTCATATAACAGATTTAAATATATTTTAAAGAGGCTAAAATAAATTTAACTGTAATATAATTATTAATTTGAGAGTTTATATGTTTTTTATCCGTCTTTAATTTATTTTTGCTCCTCAGAGTGGTACCGTCCGCTGAGGCTGCACAGGAAGAGGATGCAGGTCAGGAGGACGACGGAGCTGAAATATGATCGATTACCTTCTAAAATATGTCTCCAGATATTGATCACACGGGATCGATGAGATGTGGATAGCTTGACGGCTCTCCCCGTTTGTTTCAGAGACGCCGCAAAAGGTACGAGGAGGGAAAAATAAGGCGGCGGGGCGTGTTTACCTCAGCTAACATCACTGATAGGTGAAATATCAGTAAATGATCAATAAACAATCAGTTAACTCACTACAGGCTGTTTACTTAATGTGTGACCTATTTCAGGCTAAAGTTAGTGATGTATTTTGCTGTTTAATGTTAAAACTGTGGCATGCAGGCTTTCCACTTTGTTTCCATCTCTGCAGCTTCATCTTCTTATCTTCAATATCACAATCAGATTTATTGATCAGGTGGGAACACATGCAAGGAATATGACTCATGCATACAGTTTAAAACAAGGACAACAGCTCCACAAACAGAAACATAAAAATGTAATTACAATTATGATAGTAACATCAGTAACATGTAGACAGATATTATAGTGCATCATGACAATTCAATAATAGAGATTTTAAGTTTTAAATAACACTAAATAATACTAAAGAGTAAAACTGCATCATGTTTGTGTTTGTATTCCAGCAGTATGTTAAAGTATCTAACATTTAATTATTTACTGTGAAGTGGAACCAGCTGTTTTATTGATCGGGGTGAATACATACAAGGACTGTGACTCCGATTGTACAACTTTCTCAATGTACGTACACAGAAATATAGACACTATATAAAGTTTAAAACAAAGACAACAGCTTGACAAGGTAAAAATAAAATTAAAATTAAATAAAATTAAGCAACTATATGCAAGTATAAATATAGATAGAACTACAATTATATTGTAAATTTTACTGTAAAGATGTGTTAATGCACGTGTAGAAAATAATAACAGTAAAATTTAAACAGTAAGACAATAGTGCAGAGTGCATTGAGGCTGAAATAAATGTGATGAGACGGGTGGATAAGAGTATATTATGTGCAGTGTGTATTTACACCCAATAACATACTGTACCAATGTGCTTCTCTATTTCTTTGATGCTATGAATCAGTGTTTACTATATACTAAGTGTGTAAACTGAACACACATCATCTAGGTAAAAGTGCACATCTTGTGTGGGTTTGAGAGCTGATATTTACATGTTAAGAGCAGGGCGTGTTTAAATGATGAGAATAATTTACAGGTCCAGTGGATGTTTGTGTTGCTGGGTTATTGCAGAGGGATTGTTCCTGACACTCTGTGGTGGGTGTTAACTGTTCATCGGAGCGACAACCTGAGAAGAGAAAATGTGAATGTGTCGAGTTTGAACAGTATGTGTCTGTTTCTAAAAGAAATGTTTGTCTTCTCCTCCCCAGGACAGACAGCCGCCACTCCGCTAATTCTGACATCCAATATTCAAGTGGCTGTTCAATGCCGAATACATCAGAAGGTCAAGGAGCCAAACTTATCCGGGCCAGCAGAGCCGTCAGGGCTGCCGAGGCCGGCCGATGGCGGGGGGGCTGAACACGGTCTGATCAGCTCCCTCGCCAGGGACGCTGCGAGGGTCAGGAGGGCTTCGAGCGCTGAGCTCCACCTGCCGTGGACTTGCCCGGTCACACACTCCCGCGAGAAGTTCTACACCGTCTGCTCCGATTATGCCCTCCTCAACCAGGCTGCCTCCGTGTACTGCCCCCCCAGTTCAGCCACGGATGTGGTCCAGAACAAGCCGGGTGACGGGCCGGCGCTCGTGAAGCCCAAACCGTCAGCTGACTTGAGCGCCGGCCAGCCTGGAGGGGCCCATGTGGGACCGGACAGGGACTGTGACATGGTGGAAGAAGTGTGTCCTCTAGCCTCACGAAGCCTATTTTGGCCTGGGAGATTGACACCACAGACTTCAACGCTGTGCTCACTCGAAAAATAAGAACAAGTAAGACAATTTTTTTTTAAAAATCCTGTTTTATAAATGTATGCAGAGATAAACCTGTTTTAAATATCAGTAAATGTTTTTATCGTCAGTTGTTTGACCATTTTAAAATCCTGGTTTAGCTTTCACTGACTGATGATTTATTTCAGGCAATGTGAAGAAAAGCAGCACCAAGAAGATGAAGTCATCTGACAGACCCAGCCGAAATCTGCAAGACGTCCCTTCTCACGCCTCATTGGAGGAGATCAAACAGAGAAAAGTGCTAGACCTTAGAAGATGGTAATGTTATATTCAGTGCCTCAATAGTTTTAAAGAGAAGTCAGTAAAATATATGTAGTGTAACATATTTGACAGAGCAAGTGCTTCACAAGATTTGTTTAAAGTTAGGTAATATAAATAATAAGAAGAAACAAAAGCCAAAACAGACCTTAAAAAAAAACACACAAAATCTGCAACAATAGACAAGACAAGGTGAGTCAAAGTCCAGTTTGAATACATGAGTCTACAGCTTCTTTTTAAAGGTTTCAACCCGACGTAAAGAAAAGGAGGTGAGTGTGCTGGACCCAGTTAACAGCCTTTCGGCAGCAGACTGGATCATTTGTAGAAGGTTCAGAGACGACTTGGTGAGGCAGGTTAAAAGAAAAATACAGTCGTGTAACCCGGATGATATGAGAGCGTTAATGATCATCTTTAGCTGAGGCTGTGATACAACAGACTTCAAAACGTGAGTGGGTAAACGATTTGATGCGCTGATTAAACTACGTAGCCTGATCAAACAATACAGAGATTTCCAAGACGGGGCTATACAGATGAAGTGTCATACCATTTTCAGTTTAATATAAATTTACATGTGAATTATTATATTGCGAAGGTTATTTTCTGCTTCAGGTACTGCATCAGTCGGCCGCAGTACAAGACTTCATGTGGAATCTCTTCGTTGGTGTCCTGCTGGAATTTCTTGTACAGCACTTTGGGTGCAGGGAGGTAAGCCGCACTTGACTTCCTATATCAGACTTCATGTAGAAATACAGCTCCTGAGACACCAAGTGTGTATTTCTGTGCGTTTCTAGTCTCCCACCCATCTCTCAGGAGGAGGCTCTGCACATTCTGGGTTTTCAGCCGCCTTTCGAAGAAATCAAGTTCGGCCCTTTCACTGGCAACGCTACTCTAATGCGGTACGCAAAACTACTCGTATGATGTTTTTACTCTACTTTGTTTTTTGGAAGTGTATGCAGCTCGGTAATGCTTTTATTCCTCACAGCTGGTTCAGACAAATCAACGACAATTTCAGAGTGCGGGGTTGCTCCTACATCCTGTACAAACCACACGGAAAACACAAGACAGCGGGAGAAACAGGTGAGGCCCTCAGCTGTCAAAACTCAGCTGCGTGTCTGTTTGTGAAGAGATAAAAGCAGAAGTGACAGCCGCTCACATCTTTTCAGCCGAGGGAGCGCTGATGAAACTGACACAGGGGCTGAAGGATGAGTCGATGGCCTATATTTACCACTGCCAGAACCACTACTTCTGCCCAGTGGGGTTTGAAGCCACGCCGCTCAAAGCGGCAAAGGCTTACAGGTAGGTCACATCAACACAGTTTAAGTTGATTATTTTTATTACTGAATAATCAGATTTTCTTTTTTTAGATTAGCTGTTTCATCTATGAAATGCCAGTTCAGGCATGATGGTTGGAAATTAAAAAGTTTAAAATTCAAAGATACTTAGTTTACAATCATGTAAAAGAAAGAAAATCAATGCACAAGACAAGCTGTAATGAGATTTACCATAGTTTTGCTTGAAAGTGGCTAAAACTGTGGCTGAACAATCAAAATAGTTTCATTTTCTGTTCATTGATTACTTGACAATTTTTTTTTTTTTGTTCAAAGGGGACCTCTACCCACAAATGAAATGGAGTACTGGGTCCTCATTGGTGAGCCCAGCAGGAAACATCCAGCCATTCACTGTAAAAAGTAAGCTCAGTCTCTGTTCTGTTCTTCATCATCATCGTCATCATATCTTGTAGCTGAGCTGTTTAACATGAAGCCTCTCCTTTCAGATGGATGGACATCGTGACTGACCTCAACACGCAAAATCCAGAGTACCTGGACATCCGTCACACGGAGAGGGGGCTCCAGCGCCGCAAAACCAAAAAGGTTCCCCATCTCAACACATATCGTTTTACACGCCGCTGATTATGTGAACATTTCTGAGTCAGGGTCTAACTAAGAGAGCGTTCACAGGTGGGGGGCAACCTGCACTGCATCATGGCCTTCCAGAGGGTGAACTGGCAGAAGCTCGGGCCCTGGGCTCTGAACCTGGAGAACCTGCGCCACGACTTCCACCACTCCGCCGGCGCCGAGCGGGCCCATGGAGGAGTCGCGGAGGAGGCGGAGGAGAGGGCGTCGTCGAAGCGCCTGGCCAACCTGGGACGCTCACACAGTATGGGAAGCCAGAAGGACACCAGCTGGAAACGCCTATCCAACACGACAGAGTACAGACAGAGGAGCTCCCCTGACAGCGACCTCGAAGAAGACATCACAGACTGAAAAGGTTTATGGGGACATACAGGTGGGGGGGGTGGGGTTAAATAACAGTACAATACAGTACAGCAGCTCTTAGATGCATTTTCAAACGAGAAATCTGGTGTTATTCCATATTTTACTGCCTGTAAACCCCACAAAAAGACCAAAGCCAAAAACAAATTTGTTAGATCCACATATGTTGGCAGAACAGTTGCTTGATCACACATCCAGCAGCAACAGTAGCAGCGGTTTGGTCTCCACCAACTCCTAAATTCTCCACTATGTTCACCAGCTAGTTGCTAACGTTGTCCGTCTGCAGCTCGGTGCTCAGCAGGTAGCGTACAGTGGCATATTAAAGCTTTTTTTTAGTGAGAACAGCTGCCTGCTGTGACCTGAAAACAACGTTGTGAATCCTAAACAGTAAAGTTGTGTCAAAGCTAAAACTCGCTTTAAAGCTGTAAAACCGAGTGGATTCAGGTGCTAACTCTCTGTAGGGTTCATCACTACGAGCAGCCCTTTTCACTTTGTCACCGTTTTTAATGTCTTTCAATAAATCATCATCAGAGAAGATTTTGATTATAGCTGCTTTTAAAACAGGCTAAATCATTTCCTAAAAGCAGCAGTAGACTATATTAAGCAGCGGATTAATACACATTTGTTGCATCAGGGAACATGTTGGCCTTGCTGATAGTCGTTGGAAGAATGAAGCTCTGTGACACAGTGGAAGAAGACATTATCAGTCTTTGTGCACACAGACACTTCATCAGCTCACGGTTGGTTGTGGTCTTTTGGTGGAATTTGCTGACAACAACAAAAATGTAGAATATCACCAGACCAGACATTTATACTGGTGAATGAATGTTTTTTAAAAATGCTGGCTGTAGATTCAATTTAAATGTCATTTTTGGGGCCGTGTTGCCTACTGAAAAATTTAATTTTGCCATTTTTTTCATCCTTTAACATTATCTGTTGATGCACCAACAACTTAAAATCAATAATAACAACGGCAGCTAAACCAGTGAGCCACATTAATCGTGTTTTAGTCAATAGAGGTCTTACTGTTACAGCTTTTATGTTTTCGACACAGTTTATTAAGGCAGAAAACTCGTAGGGACACAGATTGTTCCTGTCACTGCTAATTCATCAGTTGCAAACAAACTAGTCAAACATAATGGGAACAAAAGGAAAAAGTCTAAAAAAATCACAGACAAATTACAAACACAGATCAAGTCATAATAAGACAGATAAGATAAGCACATCAAACTACGGCCTCAAAAGTGAACTCTGCATCAAATTCAGTGCCACTGTACTGTAAGGTGTTTCTGTTATTTTGTCCATCCCTGTGTGATACTTTAAGAGAAAGATTAGGTGTTCATCATTATTTCATCCTACTACTAATCACATGTACATTTCTCTGAATTTAATTATGGTTCTATCGCGTCATCTTCACCTCACTGCAGTGATACTGTTAGAGTGCACATTATACTCAGCTAGCGACGCATTCGCTGTAAATTCTGTTCAAAGACAACACTCCTCCGTAATCGTTACAGGTAAGTGGGCTTGTTTTGCCGTACAGTGGTTAGTTCAGTGGAAATGCTGTCCAGTTCCAAGTGTTGTGAAAGCAGCTGACATGTTGTTGTGCTTTGTGAAACCTCCAGTTTCGTAGATGATCCCAGTTTTTTAAAAGACGGGAGTGATAGTGGAATCCCTCAATCACTCAGAAAAAGCATCCATAATGTGAACGACTGCATGGTTAATTTTCATGTTTGTATACAGACACGATTTCTTCCCACAGATCTGTTTGCACCTTTTCTGGTGCCACACACAGACGTCATTGTGTCATTTGATGTAGTGGTTTATTTATTTATTTTCCAATAAATTAAGATTTTTATAACCTCCTGTACATAGACGTCATTCTTTTACAACAATCACCACGACATCCTCGCTCCAGTCACACCGCAGAGGCTGGAGACGCGTCACTTCCTTTCAGCTGTAGCCGTAAGTCTGCTATGTGAGCGGGGCTGATGCGACAGCAGCCCCCTGATGGAACAAAGAGAGACTCTTCAGAGAAAGTGCAGGAAAAAAAAAAAAAACAGGACAAACATTTGTAGAAGAGAAGAGTTCGCCCCACCTATCACAGCAGCACCTTGCTTCATCCACATACGACTTAGCTCAGGTAGAAATGCTGATGTCTTCTCTGATGTCAGCCACCTTTATGAGGATGGAGAAAACATAATAGACAATATTTAAATCAGTTAAATGTATAAAAATATGTCATATAAATTGATGTTTTCTTAATCTGTAAAGTAACTTGTCACTGAAGCAGTTAAATAACTCTTGGAGTAAAAGGTAATAGATAGTTCTTAGTACACAGTAAAAAGTGGAGGCCCAGTATTCATGTTAAACATGTCTGACCTTTCATCAGGCCCTGCAGACTGTGCTTCATAAATCTACCGAGCCCTCTGACAGGCAACATCGCTGACTCACTTTAACTTCCCTTTAATCTGCCTTCTTTACACCGACACAGACCTTTCTGTTAAACCTCTGACTACACACTCACCCCTGCACAGTGTCCCACTCCTCCCCACTGTTTGGGTACACCACCCAGCTCATGTCTGGACTCAGTAGCGACCCGGCAGAGTCCAGCAGCGGCTCCACCAGCATCGGTGAGCAGCAGTTGACTCCGACAGCGACCAGCTGCGTGGATCTGTTAGCAACCTGCACCGCGTCTGTGAACGGGCTGCCGTCAGATATACACCTCCCATCCTGACAGAGATTTTACACTAAACGTGAGTCATTTTGATACACTGGACAACAGTTAGCAATAAATCAACACTGGTTGCTCTGTTCATCAGAATTGGTTACCTTACAAGAGAAAGAGAGCCAAGCTTTAGAGTTTGGGAACTCTCTGAGCAGCTCAACCAAAGCCTCCGCCTCTTTGATACTCGGGATTGTCTCAAAAGCGATGAGATCAGCTCCAGCAGAGGTTAAGCAGTCGACCAGCGGCCGATGCCAACCTTTAAGCTCCTTGGAGGAGAAAAAAAAAAAGACACCTGAGACCATTTTACTCTACAGTGAATTCATCTATAAACAGAACATCCAACAGAGATCCACCATCACCAACACTAGACACGATAACAAAAGGTTAAGATGAGTAGCGATAAAAATGGCACGCTTTTATTTTTTGTCACCTTCATACAGCATCCATAATTACGTCTTATCTAACCAACATTGATCAGCTCAGAGAGACTCACTTCAATGGTCATCTTCTCTGCGTAGGTGCCTGTGTACTCGGAGCCGTCGTGCAGAAAGGCCCCATAAGGTCCAACAGAGCCTGCAACCCAGGGCCCACTCAGCCCTGAAGAGATAAACGAGCAAAACACAATGAAAAACCTCACAGCTTGGAGAGAGACCGTTTCGCTCTGCTGTGTCATGTGACTGTAGAGTTTCGTACCTGATGGACGACTGTCACAGACAAATCTCTCCACCGTCTCTTTGGCCAGCTGGACTCCAAACATCAGCAGCTCTCGGGCGCGTTCAGAGCTCACACCCAGGTGATTGATGAATCCTGTGATGCTCGCCTGATACGTGGCTGTTGTGATGATGTCAGCCCCACTTAGGAGAAACCTGGAGATTTATCACATCTATGAGCTGCAGTCACATTTTATAAACTCTTTCCTACAGCTGTTTATCAATATGTTGTAGGGCTGCATGATTTATTATCATTACTGATTAATCTGATGTTTTTTTTCTTGATTAATCGTTTGGTCTATAAAAAAAATCAGAACACAAGATTTGAGTTATTGTGACCTTTCCATACCTTGTTTTGTCTGACCAAAAATCCAAATCCACAAAATATTCAAATAATCAAAACTGGCAACTACTGCTATTAATTGATTATTTTTCTTTTAATTGACTGATCTTTGTAAGTCTAATATTTTTGCATCAGCCTACCTGTAATGAGCATCTCTTATGGCCTGTGGATTAGTGTGCAGGAGTCTGGCGCTCCACAAAGGATCCCCCTGGGTGTGTGAGAGCAAAAGACATTCACTTTAAAATGTGGACATGTTTGACTAATAAAGAAATATTGAGATTTTCCAGTTTTCAGTTGTCTTCTTGCATTCAGAACTGACACATAATCATCATAAATCATAAAACACCTCATCTTAGTTGACAAAATTATATTATATTATATATGATCATATTAAATATAAGTGATATATTCAGTATACTTGCTTCAGATCAGATACCAGAAAATAAGAGTGATGGTCTGTGAATAAAAGGACAAATGGCGCCACCTAGTGGATTTATTAACATCATTTAATGAGCTACTTATTTTGCACTTGAGAATTGTAATTTATGTTACTGAATACTTTATGCTACTCCACTACATTTATTCATATACACCAGTTACATTATAGAGGAAGATTTTTAAAAATCATATAATAAACCTATACAATACAAAGCATAGTTATACAGTAAAAACAGCTTTACTGCAGCCAGCTATTACATTACTATGCCTTAATTTGATCAATAATAATAATCCAAAAGTAAATTTATAGTAATGTAACAGTGACAAGTGCCATTTTGGCTGCATAGTGCACAGCTCTGATAGGTTATCTACTGAAATTCTGTACTTAAGTACAATTTTGAGGTACTTGTACTTTACTTGAGTATTTTCCATTTTATGCTACTTTATACTTCTACTCAACTACATTTCAGAGAAATACTGTTTTTTTCTACACTACATTTAATTGGTCACTTTAGTTACTTTGCAGATTCTGCTTAAAAACAAAATATAATCAACAAGTAAATGATGATGTATTATTCTAGGTTAAGATAAATTAAGAATTTATTAAACTACTTAATATGTGAAATATCTAAAATAAGCTTTATCAGCTGCATGCAAATTATGTTTTGTGCATAAATAGTTATAATCCAATATTATTATTATATTATTATGAAATTCTGCATAATGAGCTATTTTAATTTTGGTTATTCAATTTTGAAGTTAATACTTTTGCAGCTTTGATTGACTACTTTCTAATCTTTGGTAAAGACTTACACAGGGATGGTGACTGCAGCATAGTCCTCTGTATTTAAAACTAAATCTCGAACAATACCAGAGAAATATCTTATGGAGATTAAACATTCATATATTGAATCATATGAAGGATGATATTACTACTTTTACTTAAAATTTTACTTAAAAAGTACTTCTTTTAGTGAAGTCTGCATGCTGGAAAATGACACTGAAATTTAGCAAATATTGCCTGATAAAATTACATTATGTTAATATATATAGTACATTATATAAATTAAATATGTGATATATAGAGTATTTATTGATTTTCTTTTACCTGTAATTTGACTCCTTGTGCCTCCAGTTCTGTTGCAAGTCCTCCATCCAGGATCAATAGTCCATTATTATCACGAATATAATGTTTTAGACGAGCAGAAGACCTCATGATGACACTTTAATTCACACTAAACACATACAGGCGAACTATTAACATACACTACTTTAAAATGAGTCAGATACTTGGTCAAATGTAGAAGTGAAGTACATGAAGAACATGCTGTTTCTTTACAGATAATTTTTCTTCCGGGTGAGAAACAAACAGTTCAAAGATTGCATTTATGGCCATCGGAATATGGACCTTTAGACTATGTTCCGACCATTGTAATGTCACTAGATGGCGCATGAAACAGCGAAAGTGCAAAGGGGTGAATCATGAATTAACCAATTCTTATGATTTCTCTCCATGAAGTGTAAAAATGCCACTTGAGAAAATATAACACCATGTTTCTTTCTTTTTCTGTGACAAGATATAAAAATGTCCCCTCCCCACCTATCCTATTCATATTGGACTTGTTTACATTTAACTAATTTCTTGGTTCCTCTGGTATGTGTGGCTTCTTTATTTTGTGTTTTATTATTTATTATTATATTTTTAAGATCTATATTTCTGCCAGCATTTTGTTTTAAATATTAAAACTCCAGGAAGAAGTGCCTTCGTGTTACAGAGTCTACTGAGAGCACTTGAACGCACCTTTACTCGTCGCTATAGAAACTGAGCACAGCCCGGGATAGCTAACGTTGGCTAGCAGCTAAAACAGACTTTGGACATGTAAACTTTGTTAATTTCTCTAAAAATGGTAAGTTAAAACGTCTCTGTTCAATACTAGCGATATGAAGGCGATACTCGATAGTTATAAAAACCATCAGCGGTTAATTAAAACATTTAAAAGGACCAAATACTGATACTGGAGAACAGTTAGCACAACAGCTGACATGTAAACAACAACGTTAGTCTGAATTAACTGGTTTTATTGATGTTTTCGAGTAGTTAAATGAACTAATAAACTACTTAAATCAAGCTGTAATCACTAGGAAATGTCCAGTATGTGAGCATTGTTTCGCTAACTATTGTTAAAGCTGCTAAAGTGTCGTTATTATTGGGTATTTTAACGTTATTTTCTATATTTATATACTTTATTTCTAATTTCCTGTTAAAATAAGCTTGATATCACTATAATGAGTTTATTACTGTGTCCCATTGGTGTGCATGATCTGTTTAGTAGTTATTTTATGCTAAATTGGGGTCAGTTTATAGCAGCAGTGGTGGGATGTTGTTGACGTATATTATCTGCACTTATAAGTATAAATTTGAGGTATTTGTATTTTACTTGAATATTTTCTTTCCATGCCACTTCATGCTTCTACTTCACTCGATTTCAGAGGGAAATATTGTACATTTTACTTCACTACATTTTTCTCATAACCCCAGTTAATTTACAGATTCAGATTAAAAATACGAACTACAGTCAACAAATAAATAATGATGGATTATTATTGGTAAGAATAAGATTTATTGGTCCCTGAGGTGAGTTACCATTTATAAATTTAATAAAGCATTATTACATCAATAGTTATAATCCAATAATATAATATACATCATTCTGAAATGGACATTTTGCATGATAAGTACTTTCACCTTTGGTACTTTAAATATATTTTTATACTAGTACTTTTGTGCTTTCACTTACTCAACATTTTGAAGGCAGGACTTTCACTTGTAACAGAGTATTGCTACACTATGATATTACTTGGTAAAGTAAAGGAATAATCAGGAAAAAAATCACTTAAAGTTTAAAAAGTAGAATTATTCAATGCAGTAAAAAGTCCCCTGTGCATTAAAAATTTGTCTTAAGTAAAATTACAAAAGTATTAGCACAGTATTAGCAGTTACTAACATCAAAATATACCTAAAATATCCAAAGTAAAATCATTATATTATTGGATTATAATTATTCATGCATTAATGTGTTCATCACTTTAATGTAACAGCAGGTAAGTGTGTTTTTTTTTGTTGTTGGTAAAACCAATAAAACACATCATTAATTATTTGTTGACTGTAATTTGTATTATTGATCTGAATCTGCAATGTAACTGGACTTAGTAGATAAATACAGTGAAGTAAAAAGTACAATATTTGCCTCTGAAATGTTGTGAAATAGAATAGACAGTAGCAGAAATACTCAAGTAAAGTACAAGTACCTCAAATCTGAAAGGTGTCAGCCTGGATGTGAGCTTGTTAACTTACATTACAAGTTGAATTTAAACACACAAAAGAGCTGCAGGTTTCTGTGATGAAAAGAAGCGACGCAGTGACAGTTAACATGTTTTTCAGCGTCCATGAGCGTTGAATTTTCTGTGGTTCTGGGTAAATTAGATAAGATAAACCCTCCCCAATGTCTCTTTGGTGGAGCAGAGGAGAGGTTGTGTATTTTCTATGCCTGCCCAGTCGGTGTCACGGGCCTGTTTCATGTTAACGACGGGCAGAATGGACACTTTGTCCTTCACAGAGACGAACACACACTCAGGATAAAGTCGTCCATTCACCTCCATGTCTTTGGGCTGTGAGAGGAAACTGGAGCGCCTCCACGGAAAGTCCTGGAGCTCAAACACAAGCTCTGTTACCATGGTGAGGTGACAAATGAGCTGCCACCAAATTAATACGATCATTTGGATTTATTACTGTCATCCTCCTTTTTGGTTGACCAGATGAATAAAATCAGATCTGTGTTGAAATTAGATCATTCAAAGTCAGTCTTAATTGTTAGTTCATTCACAACAAACTTCTCACCATCATTTAACACCGCTTCTTTGATTTTAACCTTTAGTAGTCTATTTGGGCCCTTTGTGAATTCTTTTAGTATTAAAAAATGTTTACCATGTCAATATTTGGTGTCTTTTTTTAAGCATTACCTGACAATTTTTTCACCTTAACATACTGTACTGGAAAAACTGCTGTCATTTCATCACGTCAAGAAATTTCCTGAAACCTTAAAACTTAAGTTTGTAAGAATCCAGATGACCACGACCAGCCACGTGTTCAAACTCAGCCCTTAAAGGAACAATACAGATGTTTTAAAGAACAGTACTGGTGTTTTTGGATGCTTTAAATGACATTACAGAGACTTTGAATTGTCTAATTTAGTAATCCAACAGAGTCAAAGTTACATTATCGTTGTGTGTTTGTGCAACTGGAGGTCAGATCTGTGCTGCATTACTGTTCAACAGTAACATAACTTTGACAAATATAGACTTGATGTTTGCTGTATTTCATTACCTAACTCTAGCAAGTCTCTGCAAGTTGATGATTATAATCAATCTGAAACACTGAAGCATGCAAAGATAATTAACAGTGATATGAAGTACATTTGAAGTGTAGTTAAAACTGACCTGCCCCCTCTTAACAAACAACTGCGTCTGGGACAAAGACATCAACAGTTTGGTTTATTTTGTGACTGAGATTTAATCTGTTCCCTGACTGTTTTAGGAGGATCGCTACGCCTTTCTTACCGAGTGGTATGACCCCACTGCGGCTCTCCTGCGGCGCTACCAGCTGTTTTACTATCCCAAAGATGGCTCCGTGGAAATGGTAAGCATTGACTGCTGCAGTTAGTATTCTTTAAATCTGCATGTTTCATTCTGCTGCTTTAACTTTCTTAGACTACCTATGAATGTAAGACTACTGTAATTAGAATTTATCAAGCCTTTTAGCCTCAGAATATGAATTTTTAATAATAGTTGAGATGTGTATTCTGTGTTTTTATGTCAAATAAGTCTGATGACATTAATGAAATGTGGATAGAGTTTGGATGCAAGAACTGATATTTTTCATTGTTGACATTTTAAGTAATTCTCAAGTACTGTAGTAAACGCCTGGCAGGTTCTCACTGCAATATTTTTCTGTTTCTGTCTGCTTAATATTAATATAATGCCCATATGTTTGTTTTATCTGCAGTTTGATGTAAAAAACCAGCGAATATTTTTGAGAAGGACCAAATATGACGACCTCCATCCGGAGGATCTGTTCGTTGGGAATCGAGTGAACGTGTTCTCACGACAGCTGAACCTGATCGACTATGGAGACCAGTACACAGCGAACAAACTTGGCAGCAAAAAAGAAAGGTGTGATTGTTGTGTGATAAGTCTGCGTGATCCTCTCCAGTTACACACCTCCCAGCTTTACCTTAACTTGAAAATGATTCCCCGTTACTGTGGCTGATAGTCTTTATTTTGACATGATTTTTAGAGAAGTGTGATCTCTTGTGCAGGGCTGCTCACACACATCATATGTTGTACAGATTGTAAAGGCCTTGAGGTAAATTGGGGCTATATAAATAAAACTGACTTGACAATACCCAGCACTACACAATATAAACACATCTGAAAGTGTTTATTATTGAAAGCAGGAAAGTGTTTCTGTTATGGTGTCAGAGCTTGATGAGTTGTGTCTTGTTGGCTTATATGTCAGAAATTATCTTTTTTTTTTCCATTTTTCTCTCTATTTTTTTCCAGAACTCTTGCTTTGATCAAGCCAGATGTAGTTACCAAGATCGGAGATGTCCTTGAATTGATATACTCCTCCAACCTGATTGTGACCAAAGCCAAAATGACAAAGCTTACGTGGTAAGGTCAAAGTGAGGACTAATGAGAGTGTCTAATAACTACAAGCCATACTGTGGTAATATATCAGACAAACTGTTGTCAAAGAGGAGCACACAGGCTGTTTGGTGCCAGTGTGCTCACATAAACAGATGGATGGCTCTGCTTTCTCACACACATTAGGAACATATGTCGGTGCCAAGAGGCAAAACGGCAGACAGGGTCGGCATTTAATTAACGCTTTTATCAGGTGCTCATTCATGGTGCAATTATATGATCAAATCCATCTCCATCAGTACTTTGTTGACACTGCTTCTGCAACGAATGCAGGACTTTCTCTTGCTCGTACTAGTGTTTGTTCATTGTGGTATTATAAAGAGTCTTATTAGTATTGTATTAAATATCACACAAATCACACAATAGATTGAAGTCAGGGCAGGCCTGTAAAAATACGGAGCTCAAAATCCTCCAAATAAAGTCTCTAGATATTTTTTTCATATTTCCTTTATTTGGGCGACTGTTAAATTGGTACTTTTATTTTTTTTCCCAAAATAAAAGTCTTAGTGGTGTTTCACATCCTTCTCCAAATCTCCGGGGACACAATCATGGAGAAATTCATGCTTCTTTCGAGTCAAATATAACCACATGGAGTCACACACACTGACTGAACATATTGTGTAGATTATCTCAGACATACCCCGGAAACAGCAATAGTTTTACCATTTTTATTACCCTACATGGAGGTCTAACTGCTATCTGAAAAAACAGTTAAAAGGACATGACATTAGTGGTTGTGGTCACATGTTGTTTTATTTTTCTATTTCATTTTTCTCCTCCAATCTATTAAGTAGCTAAAGTCTAACTGACCAAAAAAGACCATTTCTGCACAGTTGCCTTTTACTGGGGAAAGAAATGACAGAAGTATTTTTGACCTCTGTGAATGTCATGGTCTGTAGTCGGGTACATACGTTAACGATAACCTGAGATAATCTGGCCACTCAGTAACTCCATGGTTTATGGTTTATGGTTCTTGCATTACAGGAGCCAAGCAGCAGACTTCTATGCAGAACATCAGTCAAAGCCTTTCTTCAAGTAAGTAGCCTGTAAATGATTTGCAAGTTTGAGCAGGTGCGAGTCAGCAGAGAGCATTTCTGGTGGCCTGCCTCTGTCATTAACACAACCTGTCTCAATAATCCCAAATGACATTGTTGTGACATTTAAACGTAGTTTACACAGCTGACCCGCTGCTGGTAGGAATTCCACTTACATGAATGATTTATTCCGCCGCTGCTCCATTTTCTTGCAGTAACCTGGTGCAGTTTGTGTCCTCGGGCCCTGTGGTTGCCATGGAGCTGATGGGTGATGAGGCCGTGTCTATCTGGAGGAGGCTCCTGGGACCTGCAGACTCCGCTGCGGCGCGGAAGGAGGCACCGCAGAGTGTCCGTGCCCAGTTTGGAACAGATGGCATCAAAAACGTCGGACATGGCTCTGACTCAGTTGCTGCGGCAGCAAGGGTAAGGAAGTGAAGCCAGACCGTCAGTTTTATTCCTCCTTCCCTGTGCCCTGTGCTCCACAGTCCCAGCGATGATTATACAATCTAATGTTTTTTTGTTTCTGTTTGTCTAATCAGGAGCTTGAATTTTTTTTCCCTTCCACAATTGGCCACGGTCCCTCGAATACAGCCCTCTATACAGACTGCACATGCTGCATCATCAAACCTCATGCCATATCAGAAGGTAGGGACCATTTAACTATCTATTTGTGATCAACAGGTACTTAGATGAAAAATGAATCTCTGTGTGTTTGGCTCTCTGTTGTCTCACACCGACCTATGGCTGTTCATGTGTTTGTGTCACACAAAGGTACTACATGGTTATCAAATTTGGCTTTGGATTTTTCCAAATCCCTGCCCTGATCCCTCTTCACGGGGCATGCCACTAGAGCTCTGACCTGTGAAATGTGAAATTCTCTGGACAGAGCAGAAAGTATGCACACGGAAAGTTGTTGACTGAGGACAGACCTGGACTGGTTGTTCAGGACATATAAGCCCAGACACAGTTCAGTAGAACAAACAAGCTCACTCTGCTTCCATATAAATTGATTTAATCTTTATGCCCGATTTGAGTGCTTGTCTTCAAGAGTAATGTGTCTGGTATCTGATTTGGACCAGGTTTATATTTAGTTTCCATAAAATATTTCTGCTCTTTTTTTCCTGTAATAACAACACAATACTTGCTTTGCATCAACACTTCATTTCTTCGTCTTCGTCTTCATAACGTTGTGAGCTGAGATAACATTTTTGATCGGGAGATGCACGTCCGTGCTTGTCATGTTTACTCAGAAGGAACATCAAAGGAAGCAACTTCATTAAACAGACCCAGAAGAAATTATATCACTTATAGAAATTTGTGTATTTGAGGTTATCTCAATCCCACATTTTTTGCACCTTTTCTCATACAAGGATTTTTTTTCATCAAAATAACATTAATAATGCCTGTATGATGTGTAGGTGTGCCAGGACCCCAGTGCTGTGCATGCTGTTCGTTGGTATGGCTTTCTGGCACACCTAAGTGGAATGACGCCCTTACTGATGTTATTACTGTAGTTAAACCTGTGCTTTTCCTGTTATGACCAGTTGAGATGCAGGCTGTGTAAAAGGTCTGTGAGAGAAGACCCATTAAAAAAAAAAAAAACCTATGTAAGTACGGGCATGCTTTGTTTTGCTGCAGGGTAAAATTGAGTAACTGTCGAACTCACAATCGGCTGCAAAATCTAAATTCCCCAAAGAGTATACATTGGTGTGGACGTTTCAGTTAACTCTAGAGGTTGTTGATGATGGTTATCATTTACTCTCTAGTTTTTGTATGTCAGAATCTCTCTATCTTATACTTTTGTCTCTTTGTTTTGCTAACGTCTATTAAATAGCAAGAGTCGTAACCTGCTGCATCTTAATCAAATAACCTCAACAACTCAAATTGTTGACCTAAAGAGCTATTATATATACATGCTTTCTCCTCGATGATCAAGTACATTTTATTTAAACATTTCCACTGTAACTTGAGAAGGAGCTAACGTAAGTCTTACAGTCCACAAATGTCTCTTGCAGACTGTGCAGTCTACAGTATGTCCAACATGTCTTTTGCTCATTAAAACGTATTCATGGCACCCTTCTTAACACAACTACCGTACTGCAAAAAGGCTTCTGATGATGCATTTGTAAAGAGATGGCAGCCAATCTGAAAATTAAAACAAAATGAACTTCTGAGCAAAATTTGAACTTGATGTATTTTATGTCTGCAATACTTAATTTGAACAGTTTGTAACAAGTTGATTTTTAAGAGGCAAAAAAACAGCATTGTCAATCTAAATAAATTGTTCATTGGTCTGGTGTCTATGTTCCTGATTAAATAGTATCAGAATCAGAACAGTCTTGTCTCAAAAATCTTCAGGTATCGTACAAACATTCAACTCAGAAGAACAGTTCTGGCTTTGTATTATTTTGTCTTGTTGAAAAAAGCTCCTAAATGGATCAGATTACGACTGTCACAGTTTTAATGTGACAGCACAACGTTCACCTTCAGACGTGAGGGGACACCTTGGTTGGTCCGAGCCAAAAATAGCAACCTGGTCCGAGTTGTTTGACTAGCTGAGCTCAAACGAAACACGTCAGTCAGTTTCAAGACGAGCAGAATCAGAGAGAGAGCTCCCTTTAATTTCCCTTCAAGATCACTTAAGAGGCCAAATTACGCCACAGCTACGTGTACAGGCCTCAGCCACTCATGGCGGTGACAAAGGACGTTGTGACTGAAAACGCACTCAGACATGACTGGAATAGAGAAGCTTCTGTTGCCAGGCACCCAGAATAGGATCTCCTAGCAACAGCACCAGCTGCTTTTGGGAGCCGCGCCGAGTGTGTATGCCTATCCGAGGAGGGCTGCTGCCTGGGAAGGGCGCAGAGGACTCGAGAGGTGGTTACTTCCCTTAAACATACAAAACTGGACTGTGACCGAACGATTACCCAAATAAGAGGGAAATTCATCTGTGCTCACTCTTAACACCTGATCCAAACTGAAAGTCGTGATCGCACACAGCAGCATTTAGAATGAATGGAAAACGAAGACAGCTACCATCCTGACTGACGAGTACGCAGGCTACTTTTTTATCAGGATGTCAGACGGAGATTATGAGACTGGCGCCCTCGTTCAATTATGTGTCTGCAGCAGTCTGACCTTCAGCGCTATGGTTGTACCAGTTTTACAATAACGTACGGCCACAGCGACGAGAGGCACAGCTCTGTATCTCGCTCTCTAAAGCGTTGAGAACAATAATGCCTGCTCTCCTCTGATAAACAGGACATCTGTAAGACAGTCTCACTATTCTTTGTCCAAAGGAGACACTACAGCCGGAGGTCGTTGCAATATGAGATAACGTCTCTATGTCTCAAGAAGAGCATTATGTTGGCTTCAGAGCACATTCAGTCATAATATCTGATCTTTTAATTTAAAAAAAAAAAACAATAATGTTATAAGTTTGATAATAAAAGTAACTGACTGCTTCTACAGAAATCCTGTCGTTAGGATCACGTTGTAGAGTTTATTGTGGCACTAAACACCTTTCTCCTTCTTGTTAATCTGTGTAAACCTACAGCAGGGATCATAAAAGCTCATAAAAGATATGATCAGCTTTGATGTGTTCACAGGTCTGACTGGGAAGATCCTGAACTCCGTATCTGCAGCTGGATTTGAAATCTCAGCCCTTCAGATGGTAAAAGTTTAACGAATAATTCCCTCTGTCGTTGTCTTTTAGAGAGCTGTACTTCCACTGTGCTCATGTAAACTTGTACGAGAATATTAGTTTTCTACTCGTATGTCTGTTTATCCTAGCTACGCTCATGTAACCAATATGCAGGCTGTATTGACTTTCTCTGATCCAAGCTGACCTCATAATTGAAGTCAGCATCACTGCTGCCAACACTGACCTCTCACAGTCCATTTGTTTTGCCACATCAGACATGATTCGCATGCTGGGCTGTAGGACAAAAATAAATCAATCTGGGTTTTATCACTGTAGCTACATGCAGACCGTGCTGTGCATTAATGAGAACAATGGTGGTGGTTTTGTTATAAGGATATGATTTTATAACCTGCATGTTCCCAATACATTAGCTTGTCATTTTTTAATGGAAAGTACAAAAGGTCTTTTCTGATAATAGAGCTGTAACGATTCAAAGCACACTAAGTGAAGTATTTCCATTTTAATAAGGAAATTTCCTTTATTGTGTACTGTTTTTTTTGTTTTTTTTTCGCTTGGTTTTCATAAGTAATATTTCCCTCTCGCAGTTCAATGTTGACCGGGCAAATGCAGAAGAATTCTATGAAGTTTACAAAGGCGTTGTGACGGAGTATCCTGTGAGTATAAACACGACATTGTTGTGCCATCATGACGAGTACCCTTATCATGGCTCTTTCAGTTGTTACTTCTGGTAATAAAAACACAAACGAAGAGTGACAAAATGTTTGAGGTTGAATCGGTGCTTATCACTATTATCAGTATATTTAAATAAGTCAGATTGATTGATACAGATCTGATTGTATTGCTACTCTCTCTCCCTGCAGAGTATGGTGACCGAGCTGTGTTCTGGACCCTGTATGGTCCTGGAGATCCACGGCACCGACTCACCGAAGACGTTCAGGGAATTCTGCGGGCCTGCCGATCCAGTGAGTCAAATCACATCAGATATTATTAGCCATTTCCTCATCATATTCTACACTAGAAGCCTGTCCGACAAGGGAAATGTCAAAAGTTGAGTTAAATGTGGTGAAAATCAATACATCATCTGCCTCTGTCCATCGTCCTCCTTTTGATTTGAGCTTTTCAAACGCCCTTGTTGTCAAAGACAGGAAGCAGAAGAGGCCATTTTCATATGTAATATACATTCGGTTGCCAGTTGATTTGATTCACATAGATAAACTAATGCAGTCGAATACAACAGCCCCAAACCGAGTCCTCCTTTCAGTGAGGTTATACTGAGAGGTGTTTCAAACATTTAGTCTACCCTCAGAAAAAATCTTCTTCCTGTACATTTAAAAATGAACCCATTTCTGCTGTTCTGCTGTTAAGTTGTGTTAAGCAGTTATTTTCCTTCCTTGGTCTGTTTTTATGTTTTAAGTGATGCGTGAACGTAGAATCAGCACAGCTAATCGTGTGACACTCTCTCAGTCCTGAATGCTGGCTAAATCTCCTAGATTTACTCTATAATATGTGATCATAATTTGGGATACATCTGCTGAGAGGTCATTAAGCCTGACAGCTGGAGAGCAGGTGACTGAGTAGCTCAATAATTTTAGTATGAACTGAGCTCAATATTTGGTTTAAAGCTGATCACATGAAAAATAATACACACCTTTTAGTTTTAAGGGTTCCTGAATCAGACTAAATAAACTCACGATGGAGAACTGGAGAATATTGTTTTAGCCTTTAGCTCAGTGTAGTTTGTGAGGATTTTGCGGCTTATGTGATTAGATGAAATAGTTGGCCTGTGAAATAAACTTGTGTATATGTGTGTGCATGTGTTTGTGTTTATGAGAGCGAGTGTGTGAACACGTACATGCATGTGTGTGTGTGTGTGTTTGTTTTTGCGGGCGGTGTGGAACGAGCGCTGCAGGGCTGTGCTGGTGCGTGATGTGAAATCTAATGATAAGACGCTCTGCCTCCAATCACTATTTAGTTACCATAAAAATGAGGGACTACACACCTGCACACTTCCCCTCCACGTTCAGCAGCTCTCCATGACTCAGCTGTCAATCCTGTTAAAAATAGTTCAGCTTTTTCATGCCTTGCAATTTCCATTTTTTCAGATTCTTTTTTATTGAATTCGTTGAATTGATTTCTGTCCTTCACCATCAGCACTCCCAGGACACTTACTGACATCACAGAGCAGGAAAAAGGGTTTGTTAATTGTCAAATGATTTCCAGGTCATATGACACTACACTACTGCTCAGTGATCCCAAAATAATTAAGCCTTTGTAACCGCCATGTGTTATTTTATTACCCTCTCCAGATCTCCGGTTTGGGTTAAAGATCATAACTGCATAATGTTTATGTGACTGTATCAGCTTTCAAATAATCTTCGTGTTAAAAAATCACAGTGAAGAGTCCACAGATTATATCCAAGGATAATCAATAATTCATTTTTATAATTAAATTATTAATATTGTTATAAATAAATAAATATCTTTTCATGTTTAAATTTGCACAAGGGTATATTTGCTTGGAGGCTTGGGAATCATATCAAAATTGGCATCAGTGTACACGAGGAGAAATGTGTATAGTGTCATTATTGGCCAGGAATGTAAACACGTACAAGGAATCTGACCCCGGTTTTTACAACGCTCTCACTGTATGAACACAGAAATAGAGATACATACAGTTTAAAAGGACAACAGCTCAACAAGGTAAACATAAACATTAAATTACTATGTACAAGTATAAATAAAGTGAGTGTGTGTGTACATACACACACACACACACAAGGGAAATAAAGGAAATGAGAAATAATAAAACAACAGTAGCAGACAATAGTGCATTGGTGCAAAGTAAAATGTGTGCTGAAATATGATTACTACATAAAAAACACTGAGGATATATTATTAGTATTTACTGTTAAATCTATTTGATATCTTTCCAGAGGTTTTTCTCCCTCGGCTGTTATCACATGTTCTCGGCCTCTTTTCTTCATTAAAGCCTCCGTGACGTCCTTGATTGCTTCAGACTGTGCTGACTAACCGGGAGGTCGAGCAGTTTCATCACTCCTTGACCTCAAACTCACCTCAGTATTGTCTGACAAATAACCTAAACATTAGCACTCCCACTCCTCCTCAGTGCAGTGCGGCCACTTGATACACGAGATAAATGGAAAGTCACAGCGGCGGCGAGTTCTCGGAGAAGCTCTCGGTGTGTTGGAGGCTCACTGCTGAGGTCAGCGACAGGCCGTGAGTGAGTCCAAGATACATTGTTCAGCTAAGTACCAAAGTACAGTACATTTTCTTGTCTAACGCCACGTGGAAAGACATTCCAGACGCCATTATCAGGCCGACAGATGGGACTGAACAAACACTGTGAGGCCAGACTGTATGAGAGGTTAGAAAGTCTATTAATAGTTAAGAAAAGGCTATTGATTAATTCCAGCTGAATAAAGACTAATCTGTAAACAACATATCTTGTGTGTGAATAAACAAATGACTGTACAGCTGAATGGGCTGGATTAAATGACCTCAAACACACTTTGTCAGAGCTGATGCTAGATCAATTTGATTGTAATATTCCCTCACAGAAGAGAGCACAAACATCTAAATGTATGACACAAGATATACGACACTTTTAACGAGGTGTCACATATCTTTGCCATAAAGGTTTCTCATGTACTCACACCTCCACGCCTTTAGCTGCCTCGCATTGCGCTCACTCAGTCATGAGATTGTGCTCTGTCTTGTGATGTGTCCTGATATCAGAGTGGACCCACACAGCGGTCCTCTGTTAGCCAGGCCTGACCCCGACTGTGCACTCCTTTATACTGTTTTATTTTCTTTATAGTCTGTAAGCACACACTTCCCCTTTAAATCAGCAGCTTAATAAAACATTCGTGCCCCCCCCCCCACTACACATCAGTAGTGCACCGTGGTCAAATGCTGCTCTGTTGCCTCGCTTTATCTCACAGTAGATGACGAAAGATGATCAAACAGACCTGAACTTCCCGTCATACGAGGCTAAGATACTGTCCCTGCACTGTGTTGGCTAAAAATATGCTTTTCCTATTGATTTTTTTGACCCATCTATGTAATGCATTTGTGGAAAAAGAAATGAGCTGTCCCTGATGGCCACTATGCTAAATTTAGTGCACTGTAGTACCCTCGAAAGATACGTGTGAGTACAGCAGAAATGTGGATTTACTCTGAGTACACAAGTTATTGTTCCTACTTTTAATCTAAAAATGTTTTTTGTTATCAAAGCATAAAGAATGATGAAAAAAGAAGAAAATATGACCACTGTCAAAGAATCTGATAGTTTTACAGCTTTATTTTGTCTCTTACTGCAAGACATTTGTATTCAAATTTTATGGATATATGACCTGTTAGCAATAGGTTAAGTCATTTTTTTCTCTGGTCAGTTTGTGTTGCTAACAGCCAGTAGTAGTAGTTGTGGCAATAAAAGAATAAATGACAGCATGCAGTAATAAAAATACAACAAAATAAGAGTCCAATAAAGCTATAAATCTATGAAAAGATCAAAATAGAAAATAAGATATGAACCTGTTGGAGGAGATGAGGGACACCAGCTCTCTGTGTCATCCAGATTATGATAACGAACCATGGCAAGATGTGTGTATTACTCTGATTTTTTATTTTATTTTATAGAAGTGTAGACAGACTACAACTTTTATGTCCAGCTGTATTTTTGTAAGACAGTTGTCCTAGTTGTAGATGGCATTTTATTCCCAGTAATCTTGTCTTTTGTTCTTTTGTGCAGAATGTGAATTATCACCAAGCAAAAAATGTAAAAGTTAATGAGATTTTACAAAAAATGTAAAAGTTATGAGATTTATTTTGAATGCATGTAAATGTATGTGTACTCTATTAGTATCTTTATGTAGGTGATTAGAGTAAGATAAGGAGACTCATTCGAGAGCTACCACGTTAAACTAAACGTGTTTCACAGTAGAAGCTAGGTCGCGCTGGCAGTTAAACTAAACGTGTTTCACATCGTAGAACAGGTCGCGCTGGACCAGCCTCGTGCATCGTGACTGACCAACTGTGCCGCTTCAGCGTCTCCCTCGCCTCAGCAGGGTCGCAGAGGTCAGTCAGCAGTGCAGCGGTGCATGAAGGATCAGACGTGAGACTTTTTGATTTCTGGACGTGGTCACGTAACCACCAGGTCACTCTGCCCCTGCCCATTACTGTTCACTAAATCCAGCAGTCGTTACGTGAACCTCAGCATAGCTAACTGTGGGACTCGTTAAAATCAAATTAAACTCTGACTGCAGGTCACTCATGGGTAACTAATGCAATTACAGAGATCAGCACTTTGTAAGGAATTCTTTTATCACTAAGTAAATCTCCCCCTAATTTCCCCTTTGCCATCTTTGGCTTTAGTCTCGTAGCATGGGACACATAGAGAACAGGTTCAGGGCCTTTTTGTATATAGTTATGCACAGTCTGCTGTTTTTTTAGTTTCCTGCAACATGACCAAAATTATTTCCCAACTGAGCAGACATGTTTGGAGTCCTGCTGTTGTTTCTTCTAGTTTCACTACAAATACACCAATTATCCAGATGATGGCACTGAAAAAAACATGTATAGTTTAGCTAATAATAACTTTCTCCTCCTGAAGTGTTAATTGAAAGCAACAACAACAAAAAATGAGAAGACATTTGGTATGCCAGACTGTTCGAGCGCTGTGGGCCAAACACTTTAAAAACACCTCACCGCTTGTCATTGATCATGGCTCTGAATCAGCTCGCAAAAAGGAGAAGCTACATATGAGAAACCTCAGGCTGATGTCATCATACTAACACTCTCAAATGACTAGCTTTTATAATTACCGTGTTCACCATGTTACTTAAAAATGTAGTTTTTACGTTTTATGAAAAAGATAGCGTACAATATTTTAAAGATGCATTATATAACAATAAGCTATAATAACAATAAGTTTCTCTAATTTAAAACCCAAAGCAAATGTGTGGCTTCAAAATGCACCAGTCTTTTGAAAGGAGTTAAATATATGTATATTTAAAACTACAGTTAGCAGGTGAGCCACATTGCTGCTTGAACTTTGCAGCATTGTTTTTTTCTTTCAGTCAGTTCATTGCTGTGTAGTGGACTGAAACCAGGAGACGGGTTTTCCACAGGGTTTTTGTTTTAAAAGACAATGGATGACTCGGTGGAGACTGCTCGGTTGATCTATGACCTTGAAACCTGTTCCTGCCTTTTGTGTGCGCTCTCATTAACCGCTCACAGGATAAAGGCCTTGTCGTAGGAAACGTTTCCTCACCTCGACAAACACACAAGATTCTTTTCTCAATGTAATCTGAGACCAAACAAATCTTAAGCGATGTTTAGTGAGTGTGTTTATAAGTTGAGATTAAAAAAACGCTCTGATAGTGACCTTACTGCTCAAATAAACAGCACCCAAGTATAAAATATCACTTGATTTGCTTCTCCCTTGTATAATATATAACATGAGAACAGTATGTTGTAGAGTTCGCATTCCTTTAGAGTTAACGGTCGGCTTGGTGACTTAATTATTCACATACTGTCCCTCCCTGGATGGCGGACCCTGTGGGAGGTTTGCATTTCCTGGAGGCACCGAGTAGCAAAGGGCAACGCAGCCCGGCTCTGACCTTGAGGGCGTCTGATGGTGAAAGAGAAAAAGACACTCAAGATAAAGCTGCTGCCTGGAAAAAAAGGAAGTTCAATAATAATAATAATGCAGTAAAACCAACAGGCTTGATACTTGTTGCAGTATTACAGCGAGAGTATGCTTTGGATAACATTTCTTACAGTCTGAAATGTAAATAGGAAGTAAAAGTAATCTGTCCCACGTGTCAGGGTGTAAAACAGTTTGCTTTGTGTCAGAGTTTTGTCACTTCCTCTCCTCAGGATCACATGTTCAGTCACTTTGTCTCAAACCAGGACAGAATGTTCACTTTCAGAGCACACAGCTCGATGTGTCGGGGCAGAGTGTATGTCACGTCACTGTTTAAAGCTCCAAGTTTGCGACACTTGTGTTGAATGTTAATGACTGATCACTGACGGCAAGTTTTTTTTTTTTTTTTTTCATTTTACAGGAAATTTCACGACACCTTCGCCCGAACACGCTGCGCGCCCTTTACGGGAAAGACAAAGTGAAAAACGCCGTCCACTGCACAGACCTCCCCGAAGACGGTGTTCTGGAGGTGGGTGGTTCATCACTGCCACATGCACATTGTACCCTCCACGTACGCCCACACCGTTTCATCTGTGTAGTTCCTCTGATCTCACAAATAGGTTTCCTCTTTGTCTCCGGGGCCATGCATAACTATCCACCTTGCATTTAGCCAAGAACAAAACCCCCGTCACTGTGAGGCCCGTGTCTTTAGACGAGTCTCATGACTCTGCTCTGTGGGCCGGGCAACCTTAGCTCACACTGGTGTTGAAGAGAACAAGAGTGGCAGAGGAATTTGAAACAAAACCATTGTTTCGCAGGGAGTGGGTCTGACCCATTGAGCGTCATTGTTCAGGAAAACTCCTGATCTGTGGCTTGGACAAATGCCTCCTTGTTAAACATTAGCCTGCGAATGACTGAGCTGCCATTTTCCCAAGACTGGGACACGGTGGCCGAGAGAGGGCTTGAGCAAAGAGTTTGCTGTGTGAACTTTCACAATGTCACTATTCTGATATCAGAGGAAGGACAGATTCTTTGATATTAAGTTTTCAATTCCCTTGACAGGTACAGTACTTCTTCAAGATTTTGGACGGGTGAACGTCGGAGGAGAAAAGACGTGTGACTACATACTCAAAGACTTCACAGTTGTCTCATTTTTCTCTTTATTGTTTCAGCCTTATGCAGATTAAATAAAGTGACAAGAGCAGACTCCTGACAAGTGTTTTGATCTTCAACATTGAATTAAGTATTTTCACACCAACTAAACATCTTATTACACGGGATACTGCATTGCCTCTGATATTCTCTAACTTTTTGACCAGCGACTTTGGTATTGGATTCATACATTAAACTTTGAAAAAAATGTACAACTGCATAAATATAAAATTCTTCCACCATGAAAATGGCTAAAACATTCAATAGTAAGTAGCATCACATCATGTGATGTCTCCAGCAAAACAGATTTCAAAGAACTGAGTTGCCACTGTTTCTGTGGAGGTGACAGTCTTCTAGGCTGGACCCACAAAGCTCTACACTATGAATTAAGAATGAACAGATGTAAGTATCAAACAGAAATGTCATCAAACCATATTCTAACAGCTAAGGTGAACAACAAAGAAAAAAGGTGTACAAATGAACACTTGAACAACTTGGATAAAGAAACACGCAAAAACGGAAAAAAAAGAAAATCCATGGAGCGCAGTCATTTACTCAAACATGGGCCTTAAAGGTTCAGAGTACCTTAGTTATTAGCTAGTATATCAGTTAGTCAGAGCACATTGACACACACTCCACATATACACACTCTCACGCACGCACGTAGAGTAACACAACTGCACACGGACACGAGCGCACGCACACACACCTTGGACCACTAAAGCTGACATAAGACGGAAGAGATTACAACAGGACTCGACTACAGCACTGGACACTCCAAAAATATATAGAAACCACATTAGGATGAAATACTTTGGGGACAGAAACACAGCTCGCTACACGTCAGTAGTGGAATTGCAGTTTTACAGTAATAGATGAACACATCCCATGGCTCAAGGAATATTTTCATGTACAGTAGAATAAATATTTGCTATTGCTACTCTTGTATTTTACATTCTAACCCTTGACAAACACACAGAAAAAGCTAGTGTAAAGCACACAGATTAAGTGTAGGTCCTGTATATTATGAATGTTCAAAGACTAGTGGTGTTTATCTGAACTCTTTTTTTTCTTTTTTTTTTATTATTATCTCTACATTTTATTTGTTTCAAAATGAGAGTGCTCGTCATGGCTGAGGTCACGAGTTGACTGTGAACTTAATGTCAAAACGTCCTTGGTAGCGGTCCTTCTCGCTGTAGTCGATGTTCGCTCCGTACACTTTGCACTCGACGCGCAGCTCCTGGTCCAACGTGAGGTTGGTAAACTGAATGGCCACCAGAGGCTGCAGGTACTGAGGGTGCAACAGTTTGCCGTAGTACGGGTAGTACTGCAGAGGAAAGCCTTCGGCCAGGCCAAAGTACTTGATCTCACCGATTTTGCCTTCATCTTCATCTCTCTGTAGACGCAGTAGTTTGATTTGAATTAAAATCCTTTTTTTTTTATAATAATCATAACAAACACATCATAGCCAGATGCTGTCATATCAAACATACCTTATTTTTGCAGTGAATGGGGATCAGGTTGGGTTGTGCTTTGCCCTGCAGAGCCTCGGGGAGCGACTGATTGTTAGAAGGAGCCTAAAAAGAGAGAGACTGGTTGGTGAACGACATCCTGGGCAGGCGGTGGCATCAGGTTCGGTCGTGGCTTGCAGCAGAAGCAGGTTGCTGCGACAGCTTGTGGTTTTTATGCGGTGCAACTTGCATGCAACTGGGCGTGATATGAGTTTATTTAGAACAAGACCGAAATTAGTTGTCAGCTTGAATGCAGCAAGGTTTCTGCACAGTTACAACGGCAAATTCAAAACTTTTGATCCAATTAAAATTTGTTTCTGTATAAAAACGCCACTCTCTTGATATGTCTGCATGTAAAAAATGATGCAGCAAAACAGAAAAAAATGTCCCATAGTGCAACCTTCAACTGCTGACAGTTTGTCCAGAGAGTATGGTGGGTTTTGCTAGTAGTGGTAGCCTCAAACCACCAGCCTCGTGCAAAGATGAAAAGCAGGGTTTTTTTTTTCCATTTTCAAACTTGTACTCTTTGGGACCGACCGACGCTGACTCAAGTGACATTTGTCAGCCAGCCTTGTTCACATATCGTATAAACAACAATAGTTTCTACCCAAGAAAAGAAGCATTCATGTGTATTACTGATGTGTGATCCCGCATTAAAGAAATCGACCATGACCAGAAAGATCTGAGTGATACTGATATGGCTCAGAGACGATGTAGTTTGGCAATAAGCGTCCATCATACACCTGTTCTGCTTTCTGTTGAGGGTTTCTGTAGGAGTCTAGCAACTTCAACATTAATCTACATCCCTGTTGTTCTGTAAAAAAAAAGAAGCTGTGTCTGCTTTCAAGTGACATCAAAATTGGGAAAATCTATCAAATCTAACTTGTGGTCTGCAGCTAAATGCATGAAAATAATGTCCTGTAAAGACCAAATGGACTCAAAAAGGACTTGTTTGTTTTATTGCCACTGGATTAGGCTGATTTTCGTTCATAGTAACGTTTTTGTGTTGCCAATTTGAGAAAAATGTTATAATATCTAACAAAGGACTCGCTCCTTTCAGTCACTCCGACAGATTTACCATCAGATCGGCGATTAACACCGGACCAGTTTGCTTTTCGCAGCAAGTCACTACTTTTGTAACACTTCTTGTTTCCTTATTGTGCCTTTATCAGCGTGGATGCCCCTGTGATAGCGAAAGCTGTAATGTTATAAGTGTGCAGTAAATCTACCTTTGGTCTGAAGTTGACGATCCTGTTGAGCTTGACAATAATGCACGGTTTTCCTTCCGCAAAACCGTAGGTGACATCGTTTAGGCCCGAGCAGCTACCAAGCCAAGACCTGAGATACTGGCAAGCTTTCCTCTGTCCCTGTTCGCTTTCCACAGTGCCGCGGTCCTTGTACGAATGAGGAGAGTCTGCAAATGGCACAAAAAGACACAGCAGACCTTTAAATGTAAAGGGAATTCCACACACACAAAGACACAGCGTTGCATTTTTCTTAATTTTTATAGGAAATAAGGACAACATCACAAGTATTATTCACAAGTATTATTGAATTATACTGAATCGTATTGAGTAGAAAAGAGGGTTATACTTGCCTCCACAGTCTTCATATTTCATCGGGTCAGTCTGTCCTTCGTCATTGTACTTTTTAAGGAACGTGTCCATGGCGTTAGTATAACGGGAGTATGAGTCTGGGTTTTTCTTACTGAAAGAGATTTCAGATTTCTCTGAGCGGGGGGTGTGCGAGAGACCTAAAAAAAACACAAAATTGTCTTGATTATAAGAGAGTTAAATGCAAAAACACAACATTGTGGTGATTATAAGGGAGTTAAATGCAAAAGCACAAAATTGTCTCAATAAGAAGATACTAAATTTAAAGGAGCAAATGCAAAAACACTACATAAAACAGTTTTTTTTTTTTTGTTGTGAAATTCTTGACAGAAGCTCCACTGCGTGTCATGTAAGCTTTTCTTCGTAGAACCCAGGGGGAGTCTGCTCTATTATCTTAGGACAACAATGCAGGGTCTTGGGGATTTCCTCAGATGGTCTCTGACAGCTCTTTATAGCAGTAATTTTCCACAGACCTTGTGCACAAGGCCTCGGCGAGGCGTGGCATGAACAGACCGAGATGGGTGAGAGGAGTGAAAAAGGAAACATGACAGTTATGGACCTTTTCCCTGCCTCCCTGCTGAATCTGTTCATTTTGTTGCAGCAGTTATGAGCAATACTCGAGGTATTTGTGCAACAGAGACGGAGAAGTAACATTTGCGTTGCAGTGGTGGCCTGTGAAAGTTCACCAATCCCCTGCCCCCACCCATCCACTCTCACGTGTGTCTCTCTCACAATGGAAACTTTTAGCCCCAGAGTGAGAGGCGGGCTCTGAAAAAAAAAAAAAAAAAAAAAATCTAACTACTCCCTGCTTCCTTTATCTTGCCACTACTGGAAACTCTCTTCGGCTCAAAGCGGCCCACACTTCTCTCTCTGCCAGGCAGCTCTTTGATTGTCAACGGCCGCTGACGGCTGACAGACGAAGCGGCGGGGCAGACCGAGCCGTGTGCGCGAAGCCAGTCATTTACAACGGCCTGCTAAAAATACCGCCAAGGCCGGAGCATGTGCTGTGCAAACAAGTACTGGCACAACAAGACGAGGCCGGGCAATTAAAATCCACAAGTCTCCGAGCTCACAGGACATTTCAGAAATGCTTGCAGTGCGTTTGATGTGTTCACAAGATTACAGATTAGAATTGATCTCCAGAAAAACAAGCTTAAGGGCTCTTAGCTGCGACAAAACAACCCCCCCCCTTTTTTTTTTTCACAGAATGAACTCCAAAGTCTGGCGGCTGCCACACGTATGTAAACACGTCGGCTGTGACACATGCAGAGCACACATGAATCGCTTCAGTCACAATGGGTGTGAGCTACAACAGTTCCCCTGTAGCCTGAGGGGGGAAACATTGACTGGCTGAGAGAAGTGAAGGACAAAATGGCTGAACCTATCTAAGGTCAGACAGACTCCTGATAGAGGAGCCGCTTAAAGGCACACCCCAACAGTCATTTCTGAACCACAGGCGTCACAAAACAGGCAGAGATGTTTGCCAAAAATCACTTCTGATCGCCGCAACAGAGCCCAAAGCAAAACGCTGCTGTTTGCTTCAACTTCGGGGGCTGGTGAAACATCCATTACAAGCAGCACATGACTCAGAAAGATAAAAGCTGAGGGTTATATTTACCTGGGGGGGCGACTCTGTCCTGATAGGTGGGCTTGTAGTTACTTAATGTGAGCAGCAGTGCCTGAATGGTCCCGACGAAAATCCCAGCCAAGCATCCGTAGAATATCACGTAGAACAATAAGATTTTAACTGCGAGGGAGAAATGTGCATTTCATTAGTAATGTAAAAGGATTAGAGCTGCGACAAGTAGATTAAAACGATTAATCTGCAACTGTTTCGATGAGGAATCATTTAAATGAGTTGTGAAGCAAAAATACCAAAAGACTTTCTCCTTTTAGTTTCTCAAATGTGATGATTTGATCGTCACAGTACATCTTGTTCTGACATTTCATAGAAAAACTCATATATTAACAAAGTTAGAGCAAAGTTTTGATTTGACCAACATATTTAATCAGCATTAAGTCAGTTTCTTGCTTTAAATGATGTGGACGTGTCAGGTAAGGTGAGAATTAGTGACTGAAGCGTTTTTAGCTTTGACTTTGTCATCTCTGTATCTCCAAACTGTCGGCGTTCAAAGACAAAACTCGGGAATCACATGCAAGAGATCATCCACAAACTGTCTCTTCTCATCACGGAGGCCATTTTACAACAGTGGTGGTGGTGGAGTGGAGGGGAGTGTGTGTGTGGGGGGGTGTTCACCCAATTTAAAATTTTCTCCAATTATGCAACAGCAGGAGTGGCCATGCTTCCAGTCCAACAGGATGAGTCACTCGTGGTTCCTGTCAGCGCCACGGCCACCTCTCATGCCCCAACCCCGGTGTCACCACTTTCAACAGGTTTGGCATAAAAAAAGAAAACGTTGTCTTCACTTCACTGAGCAACAACACTTCATTCTTTCCTCCTCTGGCTGTATTCGTCGGAGACAGAAAACTTGTAAACTTGTAAATCAATACTTCAATGTCACCTCCCACTGAAATGTGTCACTAAAAAGCTTTTATCCTCTTCAGATTGTCCCATTTGTTCTTCTTTGCGTCCCCTTGTGCAGCACTGTGTCTTTAACACAACTACTGTGGTCCTGATTGGTGTGAAAATATTTTTTTTGGATGATCTCGGAGATCAGAGTTTCTCCAGAAACAGCATGTGACTCGAGGAAAGGATAAAAAAAAAAAAAGAGAGAAAGAGAGAGACCTCCTGTGGGATTTGTATCTGACAGCCCAACAGTTTCCACCAGCACACCCTGAAAGCAGCTAACTTTACTACCCTCCTCCTGCAGCAACACTTTCCAAAGGCCCCGGGGGGTGGATAGAATATTTAATATATTAATATGTATTCTGAATTCACGACAGGATCTTGAAATGCTGCATATTTATGTTTCTGTTAAAGGAGTGTGACAGTTCAGAGCACAGGGCCTTGAAATCTGTGGGAAAAAAACCCAGCATTTTCTTCCTGCTACCTGAACGCCTCAAATCTCTCATTATCAAGTCTCAAATTTTCTATTTAACGTGAGCTTCGTTTTCCATCCTCTACCGTCACACCGTTTCTACTTTTTTTGGGGGGGATTCCTGAACACAACAGCCGGATCGTCATCAATAATGTTCCCAATGACTGATGTGTCTGCTGTTGTTGTGGCACCTTCCCATAATGTCCTCCCGCTGCCAGCTGCGTGTCCCAATCGGCTGCCAAGGAACCAGTTTGGCGGGTCACTAACAGGTTCAACTCTGTGACCTTATCTCCCGCCAAACAGGCCGAGACGCCCGACAGAGGTTCGTCTGTCTGCCTGGTTCTGCCCTCTAACCGCCTCGTGTTGCTCTCATACTATGTTTTTTTTGCATTTCAAACACACTGAGAACTCACAGGCGGTGTTTCCACCACACGCCATCCCAACAACAACAACATCCCTTTATTTCGCGCTCTGAGGGCTGACGTATGCATTGTGGGCAGCTCTGTGCACATGAGGTTCCCTATCTTCTACCACAATTCAGAAACATTTACCGAATTTAAAATAACATCTGAATACATGTTTGCTTCTTTGGAGACATTTTGATTTCCGTGTTGCAACATGGCCACGGGTCCTCGTGGCGCCTGCCTCCACCGTGGAGCCACAGAGAGCTATTTTCTAATGAGTGTGCCACTGCGAAGTGCACCTGTTGAGAGGGAAACTACAGGCTGACACTGCTGCTGCTGCTGCTGCTGCTGCTGCTGCTGAGCTGCGTGAGGTCAGACCACCACGTGCGGCGGCTTCTTTAGGACGAGCCGTTTTAACCCTCCATGTGTTCATTTGTTGGGGACAGCAACAAGGTTCCTGAAGCGTGTTTAAATCATCCAAAGGTTGAGAGTACATCCTAAGAAACACACTTTCAAGCTCACTACTAACACTATTACTAACAATTCAGTAAATATTGAGAGCAACAGTGTAGTTAGCCTTTCTTAGATCAGGCTGCCATTTGGATAATACACAAGGTTTTATGTTTTAACATGTATTGGAAAAAACAAGCTTACACAACATTTGTTGTTTTTGCTTTACATTTTTAAACTCTTTTGGCATATTTCTTCTGCTCAGACTGACTTCAAATCAAGCCGAGATCATGAATATATAAGGATTTGTATTGAACGGTGATGATGAGGACACTTAAAAAAAAAAAAAAAACACTTTAAAAGGAGGGTGAAAATGTTGCGTTCGCCTCACAAAACAAAGGCTGTTTCCTCTCACGGGAGCAGGTGAGAGTCAGGCATGGCAGACAGTGTGGCGCTGAAGCCTCCAGACCCCCTCCCACCCCTCACCCTCTCTCTCTATCTGACTTCTCATTTTCATATTTTATTTTTGTTGTTGATTTGCAGCCTGTGTAGAAAAAAAAAAAAAAGGAAAAAGGCAGCTTGAGTGTGAGAGCACGTGTGTGGTAGAAGTGCACCATTTTGTTGGCAGACATCAACAACTGCTGCCCAGTAAAAAAAAGTGAAGGCCCAGAAAGTGGCCTGCTGCTGCTGAAAGGGGGCAGAGTTTGAATGGAGAGCACCTCCCCCCATCACACTGCTGCAAAGGGGGGTCTGTCACCACATTCACACCACACTGATGATGTCTCCACTTTTTTTTACTGAAAGAGGGGAGGAGGAGAGGGGGGATTTTTTTTATTTCATGACAGATTCTCCAAATGAATTACCTGTCTGACATTTACCCCCCCACCTCCATTTTATTTTACAGAGTTGACTCCAAATACCCCCCCCTCTCTCTCTCTCGTGGATTCAGCAGCTCAACAGACCTGTTGCTGCCTTTCCTCAGTGCGCCATGCCCCCCCCCACATGAGACAGTCTGTCACGGACGCGTTGTGACTGTGTAACTCAAGATGAAACATGATTTTTATTCTTTGTATCCTCCCCCCGTCTGTCTTTGAGGTGGTGGGGGAACTCTGGAGAGGGATGGAGGAAAAAGAAAAGAAAGAGTGAGAGATAGAGAAGGAGGAAGAGGAAGAAGAGGGAGGGGGGAGGAGGTGGGGGTTGGCTCTGGAGACATGTGAGTCGTGATCTGCTCCACAGCACCGACAGTGTCTGGGAGAAAAAAAATTACAGTTTGTGGTAAAAAAGATTTAGTGGGATTATTGGGGACTATTTAACGGCGCGGAGTTATCCGATCAATGCTGGCCGGATTAGACGAGCAGCCCCCCCCCCCCCGCGTTTGAAAGTAGTGAAAACAGAGCTAAAACCATTAGGATCCATTAATCTGGAGGGAGGGGGGGTGGTGAAAGGAGATAATCTTATTCAAAGGAGGAATAAATAAATAAAAATAATAATAAAAAAATCCACTCTCATTAGGAGGTGAAGCAGCGGACCCAACCCAACTTTGAGCATTTGGTTTTCTACGTAAGGGTGTGTGTGTGTGTGTGTTTGGGGGGGGGGGGATGTCCTGGCCTAACACACACACTGTCCTTCAGGATGACCTTTTTATAAAGGACGTTTATTAATGAACGTGAGGCTCCGCCTTTTCTGATCATTTCCTCACTGCTGCAGCCACACAACGACAGACACAAATAATCCACCTATAACCCCACTTATATTATTATTTTTTCATCCACAACCCCCCCTCTCCCATTTATTCCTCTAAATAATCGACCTGTAGCTCCTCTTCAGGCTTTTGGGAGTTTTTTTTTATCTATTTATTCTCATTTCGACGCAGCCAACTTCACTTCAGCCTCCATTGAAAAGCGAAGTCACGACGCAGCTCTAACAGGTGCAGTGAGGACACGGCACGAAACATGACACACACACACACACACACACACACACACATTTATCAGCTCATCCTCACACACTCAGTACTCACACCAGCTTCCTCCTGTGCGTCCTAGAAACTCCTTCTTCTCTGAATTCCACAGAAACGTCCTCCATCCTCCGTCGCTGTCTTTATTTCCAGACATGTTGGGCTTTAGAAAGAAAAAAAAATTACCCCCCCCTTTATTTTTTTATTTGTTTTTTTTTGCCTCTGTCTGAGCTGGCTTCAGCCCCTCACTGCGCGCAGACAGAGAGGAAAAAGGACCGCTTCGTACCCGACTCCTCCACTTGTACCACTCTCACATTTATCTCTCAGGGAAACCGGCTCCGCCTGCAAACTCCCGGAATAAGTTCACACTCCTCCTCCTCCCCCTTCAACAACACCACCTTAAAGAGGAGGGAGGGCCGAGGCCAGCAAATCACAACCCGCCGCCGCTTTTCGCGTAAGAGGCAGAAAAAAAAGAAAAAAAAGAGGGGAGAGAGAGAGAGAAAGAAAGAGGGGAGGGGGCTCTGATAGATGATGAAAATGATGTTTTAAATGATGCCGCTGTCATGGCAACCACCGTGGTCCTCACATACATCATCACCCCCCAACCAAATCCAAAAAAAGACTAATAAAGATAAAAACATGTGCTGATGATTAATAAAGTCTTAATAATGATGTGTGCGTCACTAAAAGAGGTGGATGAAGTGTTTTCTACTAAAAGAGGCGTAAAGTGATGTTTTCTAATGAAGAAAATAAGATGCTTAAATCCAACAGTTGGTTAGTGAACTATAAAATAAAAATGAGAAAGAAATAAATATAAACAACTGCTGTTACTTGATATATTTGTATGTATATTATATGTATATGTGTGATTATATGTATATTAATTATTTATTTTTAATTTTTGTGTTGATATTTTATTCTATGTTCTGCTTTGTATGTTTTCCTACTGTTATTCCCACTGTGTCTTACTGCTGTGGGACTGATGAAGCCTTATCTTATCTTAAAACTAAAAAGGAATAAATAAGATGAAGTAATACAATAAAATGTAGACATAAAATATAAATTATACAAGTAAAATAAAACATATATAATTAAGACAATAATATAAAATGGAATCATGTAATTAAACATTAATACTGCAGTGTGGGACTTTTACATATAAATGCACATAAATATGTCACATTCAGGCCTTTTTTCAAACAAGTTCACACAGTGCTGATTCATCGCCAGGTTAATCTTTGTATTTTGGATTAAGCCAAAGTTTTTAAATCTGGTGTCTGTGGTGGATTTCCCCACTAGTGATGCATTTTACATTACCAGCAATGATCGGTGTATGTCTACTGGGAAAACTTGGTATATAGATTATTACCTCTCACCTCACAACTCCATCACTTGGCGTATATATTTTTCTGCACTTTCCTTATTTACATACATTTGTGGACGGGCGGTGGCGATGTAATGAGCTCACCTGCAGGTAGCTGAGCGTTCATGTAATCACTTTGACATCCAGAAGGGGGACAAAAGTTCTGCACTCCAGCTTTTAACTATAAGTTAAAACCACATTTTTGCAGTATCTTGCCAGCAGCTGAGCTACATTTATATTTCTATTGTGATTCAAGTAGTTAAGTTACTTTTCTGATTTTTTTTTTAAGTTAAAGGCTGTTCTTTGGGACTTTTTATGTTGTGTTGATTTTGGCGGCCCCTGTGGACAAAGGCGGTAGTGTTTCACGTTAACATTAGGTTGCATGTTCCCTCCACTTCACTCCCTGCGACCTCTGTGATAAAACGCATAATCAAATGTACATTTCATGTAAAGTCAACAAACATCCGAACATGATAAACCTTGTAAAGGTGCGTTTTATAGCGGCTCTGTTGTATTGACTTGCGTTAAGCTACCTAATAAAGTCCTCATTGAGATTTACAACCGGTTGTAAACTCACACATCGTTGTACTCATTGTATTCATTATCCATCCACCCAACTTTGCACAGGTGTAACTTCATTTATAAACCCATCTTTGGACTCACTGCCTACTTATTTATCCACTTACATGTCACATAAACACACCTTCATCACCAACCCCTCGGTCCATACTGAATTTGGTAAAATAAAAAGGCCTTTTCTTAATCCTGGAGGAACTACAGCAGGAACAGAAGCTTTATTCCCCGAGAGGAAATGTTATAATGTTTTTGCCCCTGCTGTAAATTTCCTGCCTGTCTGTAAGTTTAGTTTACCACAGGAACGAGGAGCCTTCGGAGGAGCTCAGAGTTTTTCCACCGCAGGGACCAGGGTCTAAATTAAGTTCAGGGAAATTATTTTAACACCCCAAAAAGTCCCTGCTCCTTTTCAAAAGTACAGGAACTTCTGGGGGTGGTTCTGATTGGCCGAGTATTCCCCAAGTATTTTATTTCAGCCGCCATTTTTAAAAATCTGCATCCACAAACAAACTGTGTTTATGGTTTGTTTTTGTTTAACATCGACATGAAGAAGAAGTTCTGCGATAGATGGAGCGATGACGTAGGCCAGGCCTTACTGAGTATTTATGTGAATTTCTCTTGGAGATCAATAAAGTATCTATCTATCTATCTATCTTATGCTGAGGAGGAAACCCAGCATGCAAAAAATAACTTGTAAGACCTTTACTTTACTTTTCATTTTTAGACCGCGGTGGAAACACAGACAGCAACATTTGTGTTTTATTGCTGCTGTTGTCTTGACTTTGTCTCTCTTAAAAAAGGAGACGCAGTGCCTCAGTGAGATTTCCTGTTTCAGTAAAGGTAAAATTAAATAAATAATGTGAATGTGGATTAAGCATTATTTTTCAGTTATAGACGTGGTCCGGCAATTAGCGTTTTAAAGAAACATAAAACGATAATAAAGAAGTCAAGCTAGAGGGAAGCAATTTAATATTTAATGAGGAACAGACTGAATCTTAATGATGCCCAACACAAACAAACTGTAGTGAGGAAGAGAAACAGCACTGAAAACTAGTGAACAGGCCTCACTTTTAAACTAGACTCTAGTTTCCAGCAGCCTCTTCACTTTAGCCTTAGAAATTAGTGGTCCATATTTAGTTGAATCTGACATCTGATGAAGTGCTCTGACTCTCTGGCAGCTCAGTGTCACTCGCTCATGAGTCACAAACTGATGACACCGAGTGCTGAGAAGTCAGAGGGTGACTGCATGATGATGGAAGCGTTTCCATCGCTGACCGTGTTTATCGGTGAAAACTTCAGCCGATCAGACAATTCACAGAGAACTGAGCTGAACTGCATGATACTCATTTACATTATAACTATGCCTTCCTTATTATCATACATAAACTCATGAGTCAGTGGTAATAATATAATAATAAAACCTTATTTATACTGCAGGTGTCATACAGGTGGTGCAGCTCAAAGTGCTTTAGATTAAAGTTAAAGATTAAAGAGAACAGATAAAATTTAAAATAAGTGCAAATGCTGCGCGATAAAACCAAACAATAAAATGAATAATGAAACAAAACAAAGAGCATGAACAGGTAAGAACAATAGCGAACATAGAAAGGAGGTCTAAGAACAATAAAATATGTAAAAGATAAGAATAATACAACAACAACAACAGTGTTTCTCTTATTAAACTCTTAGATGATCAGTAAACAAGTCTGGGGTCGGCTTATAGTTTAAATCAGAAACTCATCATTAGACATTACACAGCAAACCAACAATGGGCCTGCAAGTACTGATCTGTAAGTTTCCACTTAAATGCATAATGTTTTATTAGTCTTTAGAGTTCACACACAGCAGTCAGTGAACATGCATCTTGTACAGGGTTTTACATACAGCGGCTGTACATGAGGGAGTGTTTTATGTGTCTGTATGCTGTAGACAGAACAGTTGTTTGCTTGCTGTAAATACCAGCTGTCAGCATGAGCACTCATTACCACTCTGAGACAAAAAAATACACTTAAATATGTCTGTCATAGACCTTTTAAATAACAAAGAGAGAGTTTTACTGTAATGTTTTTAAGAAAGTTTAAAGAAAACAATATAAAAGCCCCTTCTTTTACACAAAACAACGCCTCTTTTCTAAATTCCTCCCGTCTCTCATACGGGATGTGTTTCAAAATGGAGTTAATCACAGCTTGTTTCCTTCTCAGGTAATTCTGTTTGGTCCACGGTAAAAACTGCCTGCTCTTATGTTGCCAGTCTGTATTCACACCATTATAAGTAAACAATGTAATGCACTCTTTTGTTGGACTATTGATTCTGGAGTGAAAACACAGCAGCCCGCTGTTTGCACAGATCAAGGGTTTGCCGAGATTACCAGGAGGTGCAGCATTCTGAGACGGGTTGTGGACGGGACCTGGTATGCGGCGTGTGAGCCGGACTGGAGCTCGTCAACAATCGTGCGTCTATGCAGCCGAGGGCCGGAGGGACGGTGGCCTCCAGGACTGGCCCTTTGACAAACCACGTCAGTCCAAAACAATCTCCCGTGGTCAGGTGAGAAAGGGAGGCCGAGGAGGGAGACTTTGAAGTGTGTCTCGTTGGAGTTACAGCGACGGTGGTGATTGTTTTCCCATCAAAACTTGCTTTGGTAGCGTTAACTACTGTTTGAAACCACAGCAGAAAACATATTTAGGACTTCACACATTTTGAATAAATCAATATTAAAAACTAACCTTATTTGATCACATTTATCTGTACTAGATAGAAGCAAGTGTCAAGAAACGCTGACGATGAAAGGAGGATCACAGACGGGAATATCTGTCTCGATGCTCTGATACTTGTTCAACGGTTGTCTGTTTGCTCTTTGGTGCTGGACAGGCAGCAGACAGCAGGTTTATCCAAGCTTGCGGCTAAAAAAAAACAACACAAACAAGACTAATGAGAGTGCTGAGAGCAGCTAAATCTGCTGGTCCAAAAATCAAAACAGCGAGCTGAAAGACGCTGAAATGCTCAGTTGAGCTGAGGGGAGAGGTGGGTGATAATCATCTTTAGGCTTGACTCTTTTCACATTATGCATAGTTATTCGAGCCACTGTTGATATAAAAATATTGATTACAGTGACTTTAAAGCTGTGTGGCCTCTGTGCTAAAACAAAGGTCGTCGCCTACATGTTGTCCTTTGAAACTACAAATATTGCCTGTGCTTTAACTTAAACAAGGAATTATATTTTCCAGATGGATTCATTATAAATCTAAAGGATGTCAAAAACACAGTACTTTCTTCCTGATAGATGTTGAAATCAGCTGTTAAATGTACGCTGAGTTTGTGACTACTTCCTCGGGGCAGGAATGTAAATCCGTCGGCCACTTAGCAGCAGATTTACGTCACACCTTTCCAGCTCCACTCTCCCGTACAATATTTTGAGTTCACTACAGTGTAAAGACGGCCACAGGAATTCGGAGCTCTGAAGTTGAAGGCGGGGCAGGGAGGTAGTTCCCAGGCTGAGCTGATTCACTTGGACGGCCTGTAAAATTTGAACCGCTGCAGCGCCACTCTCCACACTGTGTGAGATACCGGACTGAAAGTGACACCAGCGTTCGTGTACGGCAGGTGACGGAAGTAAAAAAAGTATGAGAATGTGATCGGAGCGGTGCGCGGCTGTACATTCCTCTGAAGCGGCTTCACGTTTCGACTTGGGCGTGAACACATGTCCAAGATAACAGCAAACTTATCAAGAATGTTTTTGCAGTTGTTGTCTGAATGTCCACCAATCTATCATGACACTATTACAACTTCTTAATATGTCTTATGTTGATTATTCTTTAAAAGTTTCCACAGTGGTCCTCTCCCAGCGTGCAGTGGAATAAAACTAATTTTGTCCTCATTAGCCTGGGTTGACCCGATCCTTTTCCTGTGCTGTTTTCACACACAAGCACGTCTTTGTTACTACCCTTCAAATTAAAACACCTCGAGGTTTTGGTGCCGCCCGGAAAAGTTGACGTTGAACTTCTCATTTTAAGGAGTATTCGAGGAGCCCCACCCCACCCCACTCCTGAACAACACGTGGAGCCTTTGAGGTCCGTATGGTGCGACCTTTACATTTGCGGAGCTGCCCCTCTCCCTGGGGGCGGCCCTCCTCATTACGCTGACTCACAGGTGAATAAGCAGGCCTGACCACGCAATCACACTGAACAAAACGACCAACAACACGCTGAAGATTCCAATAACATCCTATACGAGTGATCACAGCTGAACATTTCATGGTAAATGACTGCTTATGTCAGACATTAACTCCATCTGTGATGCAACAGGAGATAAAAACACTTCTTAACCAAGGTGCAGATACCGTACATTAACAGCAGATGCTTATGTTTATTTAAAAGTGAAACTAAAGCATGCATGCTGAGATTTACACACCATTTAATTAAGACTAGCCAGTTATTACCTGGAGATTAGATGTTACTAAATATTTACAGACAGCAGTTGCTGGGCTCGCTAATATGTCCCACTGAGCCTGTAGTAAAATCAATAACAGAATATGGCAGCCATGTCTGGTCTGATTAAAATGCTTTTTAATGATTTCATTTTAATTCAGTTGGAGACTGGCTAGATTCTTAGATTTAGGAGTAGCTGGTGAAACTCAATCCAGTAGATCACTGGCCTTGAAACACCAAGCAGAGATAAACAGCGTACGCACTATGATTTGGGATATTTTCTGCATTTTACAGCATAGTTGAAGTATAAAATGTATGAGTCCTTCATGCAAAATTGTTTGCAGCATAATGGACAAGTGCTAAATTGCTATCTGGTCATTAGAGTTGTGTGCATTTGCTTTACAGACTGTTCATTTCCAAAAAGACTGAAGCAGAGTCGGATGTTTTATGTGGAGCGTGTGGAGTTTGCTCCCCCATTTACCCCTGCAGGGTAAACCGGGGAGTAGTTGTCTGAGTTACATGGCAAAATCAATACAGCGCACGTCACATTATTTTCCATACAGTGATCACAGCAGAGGTTCATCCTCTCAAAAGGATAAACTCTTTTTTTGAGGTCTGTTTTTATTACAGATATTAGCAGTAAGATGAAATTCTTCATCGCCGCACAGTCCAGCTCCATTATTCTCGCGAATGTTTTGGTATTCACATGTTTATTTCTTTTGTTTGCATTTGAACAACACAAAAAATCAGAGAAGCAAAGTCCAACTGGAAAAAAATTCACACAGAACTCAAAAATGGACTGGACAAAATTATTGGCACCCTGTCAAAATTGTGAGAAATAATTGCATTTCAAACATGTGATGCACCTTTAATTTGTATTTAGACCCACCTGTGTGGGTAACAGGTGTTGGGCAATACAGTAATCACACTTGCAACCAGTAAAAATAGACAAAAGTTGACTCAACCTTTGGGTTGAGTTGTCTGTGGATTTGAGAGCCAAAATTGTGGAAAAACATGGACAATCTCAAGGCTACATGTTCATTTCCAGAGATCTTAATGTTCCTGTGTCCACAGTGCGCAATGTCATCAAGAAGTTCATAGCCCATGGTACTGTAGCTAACCTCCCTGGACGTGGACGGAAGAGAAAAATTGATGTCAGATTACAACGAAGGATTGTTCGAATGGTGGATAAAGAACCTCGATCAACCTCCAAACAAATTCAAGCTGACCTGCAGACACAGGGTACAACAGTGTCAGCTCACACTATCCGTCGCCATTTCGATGAAAAGGGACGCTATGCTAGGAGACCCAGGAGGACACCACTGCTTACAAAAAGGCATAAAAAAGCCAGACTGGAGTTTGCCAAAACTTATGTGAGGAAGCCACAATCCTTCTGGGAGAACGTACTGTGGACAGATGAGACAAAAGTAGAGCTTGGTAAAGCTGCGTCTTCCCCAGAGGTCATGAGTCTTCCAGCAGGACAATGACCCAAAACACACTTCAAAAAGCTCTTAGAAAGGGTTATAAATGAAGCGCTGGAGAGTTCTGAAATGGCAGCAATGAGCCGAGATCTGAATCCCGTAGAACAGTTGTGGAGAGATCTTAAAACAGCAGTTGGGAGAAGGCATCCTTCAAATCTGAAAGACCTGGAGCAGTTTGCAAAAGAAGAGTGGTCCAAAACTCCAGTAGAGACGTGTGAGAAACTCATTCATGGTTACAGGAAGCAATTGATTTCAATTATTTTTTCCAAAGGGTGTGCTACCAAACATTAAGTTAAGGGTGCCAATAATTTTGTCCAGTCCATTTTTGAGTTCTGTGTGAAATTTTTTCCAGTTGGACTTTGCTTCTCTGATTTTTTGTGTTGTTCAAATGCAAACAAAAGAAATAAACAGTGTGAATACCAAAACATTTGCAATTGCAACAGTTTTCTGGAAGAAGTATTGCATTTTCTGACAGAATAGCAAGGGTGCCGATATTTTTGTCCATGACTATAAATGTAAGTGGGAAAAAAAAGACCTTTCTGAATCAATGAGTACTTTGCAAAGAGCTTTCTGTTTGGGTTCAACTTTGTACATTAAAATGTGCATATTTAACTTCATCGTGGTGATGGAAAACATAATTATCATTCATAACCGATACCGCCTGAACTTAAATGTGCTATTAAGTAAAAAAAAAAAAAAAAAACATTAGTCCAGTTTGATTTTACTGCTGAATACATTGGATTTTATTTAACTGATGTCTTTTGCAGAATGCACAAAGCAAAGCTGGCATTAATAGAAAGTAAATGACGTAAATGATGAAGACTATTCATATAACAACAGTTTAATACTGTTTGTGTACCATGTACGTGTGACATTGACTGTAACAGGTTCAGTGTCTGTTTGTTCTTAAATCTCAGACTCCTATTATATCAGAGTAACTGATATATTGTTTTTACACTAAAGAATCAACATATTGGATGAGATGTGTTGGATGGTTAGTCACCCTTTTGTTTATTTATCCAGTAAGCCATATATTTATGTGACAGCAATTAAGCTGCAACGCAAACCTTTGTTGGACTTGTTGAACAATTTACACTCAGATTGTGGCTTGGCAGTGATGTGTTAAAGGAATAGTTCAACAAAAAAACAGCCAACATCAGCTCAGACTCATAAAGTGTCTAGACTGATGAAAAATGACAGAACTCTGCTGTTTTATCCACAGATTGTGATCAATTGATTGTGTTTTTAAGTTTTTTTTGAAGAGTCACCTTCAGTAGTAAAGTGTAGTAGGCGTGTTGACGTGCAGCTCCATGACCCAGAGTCTGCCAGCTTTCACTGACCCAGTTCTTCAAACACAGTGAAGAAATGAAAAAAAAGCAAAGTATAAATCCAAGTATGTTTTGTACCAGGATCAGCAGGACGTGTAATTCAATTGAGGGACACTTTGGAGCAAAAACACTCAGTTTTAATGGTGAAGATATGTGGTACGCCACTTTTTTATTACATACTGTGGGCGTGCTGGAGCTCAACTAAAGTGTTATCAGCTAAAAAATAACATGCATGAAATCTGACCTTGGACTTGGTTCGCTTTTGAAGCCAACATCACAGAGTTTGGATTTGAAATCTACCACAAAACAGCTGAGCCTTAGGAAGAAAAGAAATACTGATTTGTGAAATAACTTTGTCTTTCTCTAGAGCGTCATTTGAAAATCTTGAAAAAAACATAGCATTAGCAGAGTCGGTGTAACTCGCCACATTTTCTACTCCACCGTGTGATTTATGATCACTAACGGCCCACCGCTCTCTGCTGCGGATTAGATTACAGGTGCCATGCCTGTTTGTAAAGATATTCCATTAAATGACATCGAGACAGCAGTTAATTGCACTATGGAGGAAACAGAATACCGAACAAACGTTCGCTGAAAATAATTTATTTTAGAGAACAAGCCCTCTCGCAGCAATTGAAGTTGCCTCGGGAAAATGTCAGGTTGTTGTTGTCTGCACTGTGGGTTTAAATCAGCCCATGGAGACCTGTTGCTGAGTTTTTTTGGTCATTTGCCATCAAAACACGACACCGAGCATGAATAACTGTGCAAAAAAAAAAAACATCTCGTGTGAGTATGATTGAAATTAATGTCAAATTGAATAATGCCTTCCAACTGCATAGTATGTAGATTTTGTGCACACATGAAATGTTTTCATAAGAGATTACTGGGAAGCTTCAAAAGAGTATAACTAAATGTAAACAGTCAGTGGGTAATAGCATACTTTATTGTTAATTTAACACACTGTATGCAGTAAATGATTGAGTATGTAGTACGCAATATATTAGTACACGGTTTCGAACACACTCTAAACTTCTAAACTAAACTCTTTTTTGAGTAGAAGATAGTAAGCCCAGTTTGCTAACTTCCACTTTCCAGATAAGTTGTCCTAAATGTCTTTTAAATGCTTTTGTAGTCACACAGAGTTTTTTCTGTGTATTAGTTGGGAGTTGGCGCCATGTTTTCCAGCAGCGCCACATTTCAGATATCAAAAGCCAAAGCAAACCACCGGATTATTACAGTTTACAGTTTCCTCTCTCAAAAAAAGTGAGGACAACTTTTAGTTCAAACTTCCATAAAAACTTCTGGGTTCACTGCAGTGGTTTTGAGCTGTTCTCGGTCCGGCGGCTCGACTTTCAGGGATCTGTCAGAGGAGATGAGACAGAGTTATTGAACTGTTCTGGTTTTTCCAAGCAGAACTAATACTTTCACTCAATTTGTGAGCGACAATGTCAAAATCTGACCCCCAGATATGCGCAGCTATACGTCCAAACAAAACATTAACAAGGCACAGTCAGCTTGTGCGACGTTTCGGCTCATTTAATAAAAATTAAAACACAAACGCACCTTTCTCGGACATTTTGACCCTTGCATATCATCTCCCACATAACCTTGAGGCCTAAGTGGGGAGTCGCAGCATCGATACAGCTAAATAAATGAGAACAGGGTATCATGCGCCTGGAATACTTTGGGCATGATTATTTTCTGTGCAATCATTCCTGCTCTCCCATTATCACTACTGTCAGCGAGGCTTATCTCTGCCTGCCTGCCTCGGTACCCACGGCTCAGACACATCCTCCGAGCAACCACGACGCATTGTTCTAATGAGCTTAGAGCCTGAAGCAAAGTGATTTGTTTTGTAGACGTTATTACGGTGGCCTTTTGGCTGGCCCCTTAATTTCATCAGTGAAGCACTATTAAACAGCAAAGGTCTTATGGGAAAATGGACCATGCTGAGGGACCTTTTGACATCCTCACAGTGGCAGTTGCGTAACCCTGCATACCAGGGATAGCTGTGTTTTTAGAAGTGAAGTATCACGCTATTCATTCATAATTAGAGCCTGAGAGGGAATCCATTGTGGTGATTTGTTTTGAGAAAAAGGTGGTCTTCATTTGTTTCATCAAAGATAATTATGTCTGTGATTCTTTGCAGTTAGAAGGGTGTGCAAGTTGTGTAAGGTACAAAAACAATGACAAGGACAGCGAGAAGCCAAATTACGGAGACATTTTTCTCCTTTTAAGTGCTAATTTTGTGTGTTAATTACTACAATAACTAAAAGATATTAATTAACTGTAACATTTTTCAGCAGCTATTTTCAAAAGCAGTTTTTAAAAATGTGTGTTTGCAAAGCCACATGTAAGAAAGTGTGTTTGCATTTAAAGAACGACAGATGGATGATAACATAGAAGTGTAAGTTTGAAGCTTGAAAGATTAGTAAAGGTTGGCTCCTGGTTGTTTGTATTAAATTGCCATGGATACAAAGCCATTTAATTACCATATTGCATATTATAACGATCAGATCAGTGATCATGGTGTTTGGAGCTACCTGGATGGTATTTGCATGACATTTTCATACTACATGAAGTCATCAAGTTGTTCGCCGCTTCTGCTTATTGGTAGACTTTACTGACATTCAAAATGTTGGACTGGTATCTTTGTTTCTTTGGATTAAACTTTAATGAGGTACGGCAGCAATTTAATATTGCATGTAAATAAGAGAAATACACAAAAAAACAAAAGGAATGGTAAAAATCGAGCAGCAGAGGACAGGATTTGTAATGTTTTGTCAAGCTAAACTCGAACACCCATAATGTGACTACTGCAGGTATGTTGTAGTTCACGATCGGCACCTGATCCCCAGGTAAACGAGCCGCCTCATAGCTTTTATGAGACCCTTCTTTCCTGGCAAATGATTTTTCAAACTTCAAACAAAATCTTTTGGTCATAAATCTGTAGTTTGTTAACTCAAGCTGATAACTCTGTTGCGACGAGTCCTCCAAATTTAACAACAAAATGTTTTCTCATCTGACGCCCCAGTCGACAGGACATTCATCATTTGTCAGATAAACATCAAATATAAAAATGAAAGAAATTTTTGATCTACTGTTGTCATGGTTAAGGGGAATGGTGGTAAGATTTACTTAGTTAGGCAAAGAAATTAACTTTTACTGACAGTCTCGCGTGTTAAAGTCCGACGTCTTGTTGGTCCATCCATCCAACCCGACCACCCTCACCTTTGTGGCTCTACAGTAACATCATTGGACTTCCTAATCTGCTCCAGACAGACAAATCTGGATGGTTCTCTCGGGGAGGACAGTCTCCCTTAATGATGTCATTCATCATATCACTGTCATTTTCTCAAACTTTGCAGCGCCGCCTCCAAAGCCACATTAGAAGACATTATCTGTTTTTACCGGCTGAGTATAGAAAGTGTAAAAGTGTTATATAAGTCTGTGTATGTTTACAGCATTACTATTTTGTCTTCACATGATATATTGAAACACAAATGTAATTTCTTAGAGTTTTAAAGGCTGCTACATCTGAGACAGGCAGACAGTGAGTGGACTGGTATCAGCAGAAGGATCAGGATGGACACAGAAACATTATGCTCTGCCGACTGTATGCAAATAAAACATGACCACGTGTGATCATATTCAAACATGCTTTTTAATGCTCTGTGCTGAACTTGCCTTCTGTATTTGTTAGAAGGAAGATTTTCACTCCAGTTTAAACAATGCCTTCTCTGTGGTGATAATTAACAGGCAGTGACAGTTTCATGCTGAATAATGAAGCGCACAAACTGAGAATAAGTGTCAAATCCTCCTCAAATAGGACACATCATCATTTCTAAAAACACATTTGAGAATCGCAGGTTGTTCTGCTCCTGTGCAGACAGACAACATGCTGTATTTGTAGTTTTCTGAACGGGGTCTCTTCTTCGTCTTGGCAGCTGCTAACGCTGCCTGATTTGAATACAAATGCTGGGACAATGAAAGTCTGTCCTGGTGCTCAGAGACCAAACTGTCCTGACGGGCTCTGCAGGGAGGAGATGAGTAAGTGCGTGTAAAGTGCTGTGTAATAATTTGGATGTTTAAAATGAGCTTTTCTATTTATCATCATAATATACAGTAGTACCTTTCTTGAGGCTGTTGCAGTGTTACAGTCAGTAGTATAGTGTGGTTTGAGGGGGTTTATTAAAACACTGGTTCCATCTTAACAGCAGTCAATGAGTTTATCATAGGACATGCTTGATGTCTCTAAATGAGGTATTAAATCATAATTTCATCCTCAGTGTTTTTACCCTGCAAATAAAAAGTGTTATTCGCTTCACGCTGGCTCAAGATGCCTGAACTTCAGCTTTACTTTCTATCCTACACTTCAAATACTAGCATCTCTCCAAGTGAGCAAAACATAACTCATGATGTCTGTCGCTGTTGTGGGCAGTGTAGCGTGAAGATGTTAAAGTGTAGGACGGCTGTGTTTTTGTGTGTCTGATGTTCATGCAAGAAATCACAGTCAGCATCTCCAAGCAATGATCAGTTTTGCTTTTTTGGTCAGTTGTCTGCTTTAACTCAAATCCTCATCCTCTTCTGGATGAAATTAAATCACTTAGAAACATGTTTTTCATCCAAACTTTGGTTTATGTCCAAATTCCTTCAAAACTAACACCATTTCCCATCAATGAGAATGATGGGATAAATAAATAATGGCAATGTAAATATAAATATACTAACAGGCTAAGTAAAATGGTGAATATGGTAAACATTTTACATTCCCAAACTATGACCACAAACTTCCTTAAATGTAAACTGAGTAGTTTTAGCCATGTGGGGAATAATCGATGAGCTTCTCTTGTTCTTTTAAGGGTGGAGCTGTGGCAAAGTATTAAAAACGTTTAAAACATCCATAATTAATTCTCTGATGTGGTTTCTTCTCTTTTGTTGAAGTAACTGGATCCAAAAGATGACACACACGCTCGACCTGCTCGCATGATGAACTATTGATTAAATTCATTTCAAACCTACAGTCTGCTGCACAACAGCACTCAGCGCATTGTGGTGTCGTGAAAAAAAAGGACCGAGTGTCATCCCGCTGGCGTTGCTGCAGGGCCACGACTGTACGAAAAATTAAAGGCAGATGTGCACTGCAGCTCCCAAATATTTACCTTAGAGAAGAATGGTATTAATTTGTGCACATCTGACCCAAAGATGTTGTTATTCTGTCATTTTAGCAGCTTATGCATCACCAGAGTGCATTCAAACAAATCCAACTTATTGTTTACTTCAGACTTCATATTAGTTTATTGGTGATCAGTTTCTTTTGCTTCATCTGAATGCAAATGATGTGAAAGCTGCTCAGATCTTGGTCGGTTGATGTGAACAAAGACGCTGTGTGGGCTGGTCTTCAATCAGAGGCCCACTGAGCCGATCTTTGGCACGGCGCAGTCTGGATGTCACAGTCACATCAAAGTATTGTGAATGAAGCCCTACATTCTCTAAGTGCCAACCGCTCTGCTCTAAATAGAGATTTTTAAATAGACAATAGTGCCTATAAATACCTTGCAGTTCTGCTCCACTTTGACTCTTGTGGAACTCCTCACTTGGTGACTCACACACTATTCTTGAACATGTGCTGATGTTTATTTTTAGATGCTTTGAGGATGATATCTCACATGGGATCAGATTCGAAAGGCCGACCGTAATCAAATGGACTTCTGTCCTAAAAGCTGACCGAAAGTGCCACTGTGGTTGTCTCGATGGTCAGAGATGTTTGTTGAACAACCAAAGTGCATAATGTATATGTAGGGTGGTTGTGTTATTGTATATGTACATTATAATTAATATATCTGTACTGTTTAACCACATTAAGTCAAGTGGTTAAGTAAGAAAATGATTTTTTAGCAGGGATCAGAAAAGACACAAATGAGACATCCTTCAGTGATTTTACATGTTTTCTGCATATTGAGTATTTCTCATTGATTTAATGTTATAATGTAAAATGTTATTTAATGTTTAATGCTGTTCTGGTGTTGTAGATGAAACAAGTAATGTAAAAACATATTTAATTGCGTAACTCACCTTGAAACTGTGACACATTATTTTTACTTTTCTAATTATTATTCTTTATTGCACGTTGCCCTTTTAACTTAGGCTCAATGCACATATTTAATAAGAATGTGACAAATGAAATCTTTGAATTCTCCTGAAAAATGTATCTTTCATTACAAAAATATCAAATTCATTGCCAACAGCTGCGTTAACCTTTGGCCACAAGATTCGTGCCACTTTCCACTGAAATATGCACAAAGTGACATGTTACAGATAATGTAGTCGTGTGTGTCTCAGTGTGATGTGACACAAGCTTCCTGTGCAAATTAAAATCTAAATTTCATTATTATGCTAAACTGAACCCTTCTGACATGTTGTCCCGGGACAAGACAAGGACATTAAATATTTATTGGGGCATAAATTATGTAAGCGTAACTACAAGCAACACTTACGCAAACTATTCTAACACTCCATAAATAATATGAGCTCACTTTCTAACGGTGTAATTTGTCTGTCAATCCACTTTTACCCGAGCACTGTTTCACAGGAACAGGAGAAGCTGTGGAAAATCTAATTGCTGTTATCTTGTGATGCAGAAAACAAAATGGATCAGTGACTCTGCAGTGAGTGAAGCAGTGTGACCTTTCAGATCCTTTTATTCAATTACCTTAATAAAGAGATAGGTGATGTATTGATAAAGGCCTGATGTGATAGAAGAAAAGATATTGTCACTGTTTTTGTTGCTGTGATACAGATTTTATGTGTTTTTCTGGTCTTGAATGCTAAATTAAAGTTTAGTGACATGGCTGTTACTTTATGTTTTATTCACAATCAACAAATCAAATCGGCCTCTTGACCCTACAGCACTCAGCCACAGAAGATGTAAATCCTAAAACCAGGTCAGAATATATGTATAGTTAAGTTTAATTTAAAAAAGACTCAGTGATTTCCTGAAACAGCTGGAAACTGAAGTTTGCAGCACAAACAGGGGTAAATAGTGTATGCACACTCATTTATAGTACAGGTTGGTGTGTATGAGATTGAAGTGAACTCCAAGTGTGTGTGCATGTTCATGGTAATGAAGGAATGTGTCATCCGGCGTAATGCCGTGGCTAGCTGATGTGCTGTTTGTTACGCCTGTCAGGCTTTCCAATTTCACGCAGTACGTACACACAGTATGTACACACAGCGATGGCAGATTTACCACTGGGAGCTCTGTAATTTTCAAAACAATGCACCCTTGATTTCAGACAGAGGTACATAAAAGACAGCTTCTCATTTCAGCAGCAAATGATGATTTTGTTGATGGTGCCTCTTATTTCAACTGACTTATTTTAAAGCTGTGAGGAGATCTTGCACTTGACAGCTTCATACATCATATTGTGCTAAAAGACTGAAGGTAAAAATGCATGCCCCAAGTTGATTATGCATGCAGGAGACAGATAAAGAAAACAGTCTTATTCTTGAATTACAAGCTCATTAACCCCTCTTTCACCAAAAAGAAATCAGGTGTAACGTTTGGCTGTGGTAACTAGAGTGTAAACGTCCCTAAATCCAATAGAGCATGTAAATAACTCCTGAATACACAAATATTTCCTTTACATTATTAATATGGAGGCATTGCTCAGTGAAGTCATTCATTGTTTCAACAGCTGTTAAAAAATACTAAAAGAATATGAATGTGTGAAATATAATGTGATGCTCATGATAAAATAAAGCTGCTTCATGTTTCAAAATGACAATTTGTATCGAAAGAGTCATAAAAAAAAACATTATCACGTTGCAAAGTTAACAACCTGAGCGATTTGATGGTTAACACGTGAGTGCATTCTCAAATAAAGCGTCACATAAATATCTGAATTGCATGTAATCTTAAAGTGCTGTCTCTTAAGGTAAACCCTCATCTATGATGAGACTTTGTCCGTGCTCCGTCTCAGAGTCTACCTTAAAATGTCAAGTGAGGTCCACTTTTGGATTTGTCCCCTGAGCTGCAAATTACACATCACTCCTGGATACAAAACATCTGGTCAACAAAAGGTTTGGAGGAGTTTAAACCAAGGCAGCTGCGAGAAGGCTCGGCAGACGGACTGATTCCTTCAACATGGGTCCTACTCTGGTGGTGTTGGCGCTGTCTTTGCTGGCCACAGTGGCAGCTCAGTCTCACGACCACCACGACATGGGCTGGGTCAACGGATACCGCCAGAGCTTCAACTTCCAGTGTCCGCACGGAGAGGTGCTCGTGGCCATCAGGAGCTACTTCAGCGAGCAGGATGGCTCGGACCGCTTGTGGTCGTTTGAGTGCCAGCCCACACCTGAAGGTCTCGGGGAGCCCAGTGACTGCTGGTGGGACGACATCAACCGTGCTGGGATGGAGTGGTGGGTCTCACATCAGCAATTTATTTACTTGTAGATCACCTGCTTTCTACTTTTTTTTAAAACTTTTTCATCTGTGTGCTGAGGGGTGCCGGAGGAAGAGTCTGTTCAGAGTTTACAGCAGAATCAGTGAGTTAGTTGCATTTGTAGAAATAAAGAGTGTATTTAAGTTTAAAGACGACCTGTGGGATGCACACAAGTCACTTTTATGGACTGTTTCTGTAGGTTTTTCTCCTGTTTATGATTTTCAAACCACATTACTGTCTTAACTTTACCAGCGGTGACATGAATAAATGAGGGGAAGAGATCGAAGAGATGAGTAAATCATTCGGGAATATGTGAGTCAGATTACACGTGGACAGTAAATGTTGCAGTAAACTTTTCCAGCAGTTTCCTACAGCTTTTACTCTGAACAGCAGCTGTAAATGTTTTTGGATTTGTTCTTTTGTTCCTGTTCAGAAAGCTGTTTATTACAGATAAATCAATATGAAAAGCACTTAATATGCACATCTTTGGCCTGTATGTTGGTTTTTGTTCCAGTCAACAGGTGAAGGTGAATCAAAGTTTATCTAAGACCTTAATTATTAAGTTACGTCCCTTCACTGTAGGTTGAGGACATACTTTGACCAACACAGCTTGTTAAAGGTCACTATTAGCAGACAACAAAGGCCCATACGAAGGCTGTGTGGAGTTTGCTGCTGAAATTGTTGAACTGTATGAACAAAACCACCCATGTTGTTGGAGGGTTCGCGGCATGCCGACAAATGGAAGGTCTCCCGTCCTCATCCGGCATAAAAAAAAAAAAATACAGCTGTACAGCTGACCAAAGACATTCAGGAATGTCTTTGGTCATTTAAAGACTAGATCACACCAGCTCTTTGCTAGTTCAAACTCAGCCTTGATTTAAAGGACCAGTGTGTGAAATTTAGCGACATCCACTGGTGAGGTTGCAGATTGCAACCAACTGAATACCCCTCCGCTTACCTCTCCCTTCACAAGCATGTAGGAGAACTTAGAGTTGTTGTCACTTCAACATAAAAACAAAAGGCCTCTCTTCAACTAGTTTGTCTTTTCTGAGCTACTGTAGAGACAAGAGATGTACGTAGATATGAAAAAAAATCGATGAAACAAGCCAGTGAAAATGATTATTTTCTATTTCCAGTGATTATACACCAATGAAAACATTATTATTAGTGTTATATATTAAATTTCTGTCAGTAGATCCCACTAAATCCTACACACTGGTCCTCTAACACAAGTGTGTAGTGGTTGGAAATGTACACATCAGTAAATTAAAACATGTTATGCCACAGAAACTAGTCTATATGCGGTAACTGCTGCGTAGCTAATTGCTTAACCGTTAAAGCTAAAGCATTACACTTACTATGACCTGGACAGTGTGAAGACATAATATGGATGTATTTCTCCATTAATGCAGGGATAATACAGTAATAAAAAGTTATACTTTTACTTCGATACTTCGATTACTTTGATTCCTTTATTTGTCATTTTACTAAATAACAGCGATGTTTGGGCTTTATTTTATAGTTTGTGATGCTACAGTGATGTCCTGTTGTACCTATTTGAATGTTTTTGATGCTACAGATGTTTCTAAGTAATTAAGTAATTACAAGCTAATAACTATTTTTAAAGATTTAATAAGTGCAAGCAGATTTAGGAAATCACCAGCTGGTTGTTGCGACAGACTTTGGAAGGACTGCATGCACAAATTGGAAGTGGTATTAAATAACGTCAACCCAACCTTAATAGCCTGCGAAACTAAGAATTTGTCCCTGGTGCAACACAACAATTAAAGAGGAACTCAACTCAGACTTTCCACATGTGCATGTATTAGTTATTTTCATGTTTTCTTATTCAGAGGAACCAAGCCAGGTCCTCCTGGGTCCGTATAAATCAGCGTCTCACTCCAGAACAGTTCCAGTTTGAAGAAAATACATCCAACAGGCCGATGTCCTTTCAGATTTTCAGATATCACGTTGTATTTTATAGGCCACATGTTACAGCATATTCCTGAAGTTCTGCAAGAAGCCATTCACAAAAACTAGATCATAAAAACAGACTGTGCAGTAATAACCCACAGTAAGTTCAGCCAGCGATTACATGAATCTGTTTATCCTCTGAAGAAAAACATCTTGCCCCTGCCTTTAACCTCCTTCTTTTCACTGGCTTCCCTTATGCACGGTCAGGTAATTTTTAAATTTTACCGCACAAATGCCACAACCTCACATAAACATGTTCGACCAACCACCGACTGCACAGGAAGTTTGGTCTTGTTAAAGGACTTGGATCAGCCTGCAGGGATGGAGGACTGTGCCCTGAGATCTTTGTGTAAAAAGCAGCTTGACTCAGCTATATCTCCTTCAGATTTCTTTTTCTAGGTGGGAGAGCAAATGCATTTGTACCTTTCAGATTTCTTGTGAGTTAAGTTCGTCTGCACCCAGCCCACTTATTCGAAGACAAACACTGCGTCCGCTCTATCACTGCCACGCCTGCCTCCCTTTAATATAGCTGTCTGTTTGAATTACACCAGCCAGGACATTACCCTGCAGGGAAACTACCCCCATTGTGTGAATGGCTCATGGCTGTGCCCATGTTGCCATGACAAACTTCTACACATTGTGCAGCTTCTGCTACTTGGACCTTTTTCTTGGATGTGTTGTGGCGACAGCAAAGTGTACGGGCCGTAAACAAACTGCACCTTCAACAAACCATTATTTACTCCAAAAAATGTCATATTAACCTACAATATAAAGTTTGAAAGCAGAGTCAAGCATGACTCAGATGTAACAGGAGAGTATGGAGTGATATTTTCAGCATCCTTCAATGTCATGAATGTTCATTTATTTTTATTAATAACTGAATGACTCTCATGTGTCTTTGCAGGACTTCAACGTGCACTCGCAACGGCCTGGTGGCGGGCGTACAAAGCAAGTACTTTGAATCGGTTCTTGACCGGGAATGGCAGTTCTACTGCTGCTATTACAAACGCCGCTGTCCCTACTCCTGCATGTACGTTCTCACAGGGTTATGGACATGTTAAAGCAAGGGTTTGATATTTTGGGAAGCATGTTTATTCTTTTGAATTAAGCACGTTTAGGTGTTTAGATCTCTTGTTTAGTCCTTATGTGAGCAGCAGTGTAAAAGGGACAACCATCTGTTTTTTACAGCAGTTATGTGCCAAAGTGTTTCTCAGCTGAAAAGGTGGCAGGCATTCGAGGAAGGCCATGCTCCTAGCCAAGAAATAGTCCCACACATAACTGCTTAAAAAAAATGTACACCTCAGTTCTTGTATGGATGAAATGAGATATAACAGGTTAATGAGTGAACTTTAGAGGTGCTGGTTGGTGGATTTTTTACCTTTTAGTCTACTGACTGTGGCTTCATTTTCAGTGTGAAGATTTGAGAGTGGTATCGATCTTCTCATCTAAATCTCTGGAAGAAAATGAATAAACATGTTCCTCAAAATGTTGAATTATCCTCTTAAAAGGTTTATACTTTAATGCTCAACTCGACAAAACATCACTCAAACTTTTGTCGCTCTCCACAGGAAGACCAACGACATTCCTGAATACTACAGAGAAGAGGCCGAGCTGGTGGTCCCTACTTATGGCTACTTCATCCGAGGTGCCCAGACCACCTTTAGTGGAGTGCTGAGGTTTGTTCACAACATCTGTTTATCTTGTTCTTAAAACCATCTGATCCCATGAGGCAGCAGTTTTGGATCCAGCATCCATCCAAAAATTGCTGAAATCCTCTTGTGGCTAAGTTGGAAGTAAAGATCTCCCTCATGAGGCCTGTGGGACCAGAATTTATTGGCAGCACAGAAACAAAAAAAAAAAAAACAGAATAAACAAGAAAGTTTGGTAATTTATGATCGTTGAACTGACAGGATTTTGTCTTGTGCTTCGTTTCAGAGATCGGCAGTGGAAGTACATCCTGTGCAGAATGACAGACTTTGACTGTGAATTTGAAAATTTATAGATTGTAAGCAGCATTTCTGTCCCATCCATAAACACGTTTCACCAAAAATACACATTTAATCTTACATGTAAACAAAAAAAACCATAATACCGACATTATAAATAACTCATATGATTCATGTTTTCATTCATGTATTTACTTTTGATGAATGGATCAACCACAGACATGTGAAATATGCCTGTATAATCACTGTTTTTTTTTTTAGTCTAGCATGCAGAATGACTGCTCATATAAAAGGTTAAAATAAACACAGAGGATCTAAAGGAGATTTGAGCTCCGCGAGACACTTTGGACAGCTTGAGTGTTTTCATTTAGTTGTGGGAGGAAGTGGAAGTCCTTCGGCACCATGTGAAAGTGGCTTTCAGAAAAAAAAAGCCATTATTTGATGCTGCGGTCATGGTGGTGGAAAACACTGCATCAGGCTTTGCTCCAAGATCTCTTAGTTGAGGTGATGGCCAAGTTGACAGTGAGGCTGAACACATCATGTTAATATCTATGAAAGCGTTCAGGGAGCTGCTGAGGATGGGTGTGTCTGATATGTTGGGATAATGTGTTGGAAGTAATGCTGGGAAAGATCGTGTATGTGCTGGAAGTGCCGGTAAGCTCTTGCAGAATCTCTGGCAATGTGAGTTTTGCACGCGATGAAAAGTGACCCACCTGCTTCCAATTGACTCCACATCCCTCCTTTATTAAAGTGTCTGTGTGTTCAGTTTGGCAATTACAGCTTCACAGTGTGCTGTGCTGGATCTCATGTAACTCTAATGTCTGAAAATGGGATTAAACCAAACCCTTCTTTTGATTACTTCGTAAGGTCATTTTTGGTGTGTTCATTCTATAAAGTACATGGTGCTTAAAATGAAATAACTGAAATCTTATGAGCATTCAAGTAATTGAATACAAAAGCCTAAGATTGTCAGGGTAAAGGTAAGGAAAGGATCATCTATCTACGTGAGAAAGCCCTGCAAAAGCACACAGAGGATGAACTCGGTCATGACGATCTCAACAGCTCCTTTAGGCTTCACTTGGCAGAAAGTAGACTGACATCAGAGATTACCAAATCAACACCTCAGTTTTTTTTATTCATGGTAGTTTGTCAAAAATAAAGTAAGGAAGAAAATGTATTAAACAAATGTCATGCAACCTAGTAAGTAAGTATTAAGAATTTAAAAATAATATGTCGAGATTTTAGGAAATACTCTTATCCTATAGAGTTAGAAGTGGACTGATATGATCTCATGCTTGTTGGTTCAAAATAAAACATCCAGTAGCTGGTTAGTTTAGCTTAGAATAAAGACTCTTTGTTAAAACTGTATTTGCTCATTTTTTTGATACACTTAAGCCCAAATAAGCATTTCAGAAGGACATTTATTACAGACAAATCCACTTGAAAGCCATGTAATAGGAATATCTTTGGTCTGTTTGTTGGTTTTTGTTTCAATTCAGAGACTAAAAAGTGTAAAAAAAAACAAAAAAAAAACGACTAATTGTGGGATTATGAGACTGTTTAACCTTTGGACAGAGCAAGGCTAGCTATTCCCCTCTGCTTTCAGTCTTTACGCTAAGCCAAGCTTAACATCTACTGGCTCAAGCTTTACATTTAACAGACTACGTATTATTGGACTATATAGTGTAGATATACTATGTAGTATGTGAGTGTGGTATCAATCTTCTCATTTTGCTTTTGGCAATAAAGAGGATAAACATATTTCCCAGAATAATGATATATTCCTTTATGAATCTCATTAGATCATCAAGCAAACTACAAATGTACAAAACAGCATGTTAAGGTTCCCGAAAAAGCTGGTAAGTGGACCTTGAGTTGGGACTTCTTGAAGGAAAATATCTTGTCTATGTTATCAGTTTTATAACCTAGATATGTGTTCGTTAATCAAAGAAAGCACTGAGTTATGATCAGAGAGAAACACACGAACATGCAAAGTTGTTTTTTGGGCAAAATTTGAGAGTTTCCTTATTGGTACTTTTTATTTCACAAAGGGGAGATAGTGAAACTTTTTTCTCCTGTCGAGGATGAAGTTCAGTCAGACAGTTGCATTGTTTAGTGTCAATAAGAAAGTGCTCTTGTGTCGTAGCGCCTTCTAGTGGGTCAAAGTGTAATGCCATTTATTTTATAACCAATCAGAGGCTCTCAGTGACTTCTGTGTTTTGATTACTGACCAATCAGGAATAACCCAACCCATCAGGAGGAGCGTAACATTAAAGGTTTAAAAACTGATCCCAGTCTTACATCCCAAACCTTTCGTATTCCTGATTTGTATTTGTACTTACTGCCATTGTATTAAATGTAGTCGTGAGTTTTGGCACACACGTGTTTGGTTCCAACTAAACTATTAGAGGTTATTTATTTAAATTACCGAGGCTGAACAAGAGGAAGGAAATCAAAACAGATTGGTTTGTCAAATCTTTTCTTCCCACTGACTCGCATAAAACTTCCATCCTGTATGGTTTAGAGCGTGTGTTTCAAAATGTTCTCCAACTTTCCCACCTCATCAACTGACTTAATGTTTTTGTGAACTTTCCAACTATGACATGTTTTTTTTCCTTTACTCCACTTCATTTAATAGCTTGTGAATTCCAGGTAAGCAGTGAGAAAGCAAATACGGAAAAACAAAATGCCAAGTAGCCTCTTTGTTCTCGTTCTGGTTCCACTTGTGTTGGACTGGACAGGCTTCGTTTCCCCACCAGCCTGACGCTCCAAAGTGTTGTTAAAATCTATTCGCACTTAATGGAGTGAGCTGGGCGAAGGTCAGCCGGCTTGCTGCACCGTCTTGGAAAGAGCTGGGGACCGGGCCAGTAGCTTTCAGCACTGTTTGTTTATGGCAACTGCCGTCTCGGGGCACAGGGCCAAACACCGGAGCGCGACACAGCTGTCCCCTGAGCCTGCGGACGGCGGTGAGCCACACGCCGGCAGAGGCCTCCCGCCCTCAGAGACCTGCCGTCCCTGCGGTGGAGGCCTCCTTCCTGAGCTGGGAAAGACGTGGAGGGAGGGGGAGATGCGGCGTCCTGCTCCGTCCCTCCACCGCGTCTTGTTTTGTTACAGCTGGATGAAAAACAGTTCTTTCAAAACAATATTCATGCTGGCTGTAATTAAAGTTTATAGGAGGAGCCACGAAGCTATTAAAGTCTCCTTACTGCAATCACTTTTGGAATCTGTAGTTAGCCACCATATAATTAAGAGCTAAGTATATATTTATGGCAACAAAGCCCCAGAGAAAAAGAAAAAACTCAGATGGAAACCTGCCACTGTTTGGAAGAGAGTTGATGTTTAACAGGTATGATGTTTATCACAGTCTGAGTTTACATAGATGGGTTGTGGACAGCTGAGGCTTACAGGAACGTCAGTATTTCTGCAGATATTTGGCCCAAGATGAAGCCGCTCTGCAGCCTGGTGGTACAGCAGCAGATACGTCCATATCACTTTCCACAGGGCAGCAGGTGACCAGGCTGTTGCTGGGTCGGACTGTCTTTTAATATCCTTTGGGCACTGCACAGGCACCTCACCTCACTTATATCACCGATGCACGGTGGATGGAAACCAGTGATGGTTCAGGAGGTTTTAAACAGCCACTGCAGAGCCCTGCTGTCCCAGGCTGTCCACAAACCCATGCCAATTTAGCAGAGTAGAGTAAACTTTATTGTCCCCAAAGGGAAATTTGTCTTGGGCACAGAGCTGCGGTCAGCTGCTTCATATAAAAACCATCACAAAAACATAAGAAGCTGATGGTCGCTTCGCATAAAACCATGTAAGAGATGTTTGACTACACATTTCACATTACCAACATGACAGCTTAAGACAAAAGTGTAAGAATTAAAATGCTGAATTGCTTGTGCATTTATTGCACATTGCTCTCCTGCACTAAGGTTTAGCATTAGAGTCGAGCAGCTCGAGGTGCTAATAAAGTTCAAGCAGTTTGGCTTACACTTGAGACTTTTCCATTCTTCCTTTTTTTTTACCAATTTGTAATGTTTCCCGATCAGATGCAACACACTACAAGCACTCGCATCAATTATTGAACTTGCAAATGATCAACAAGAACACACACACACACCCTAAGGCCTCTTCAGTCAAGCACCAATCATCTCTGAATAAAAAAAAAGAGAGCGTGTGATGTTTTCCCGCTCGCTGCCAGTCCCCAAGTACATCATCCTCTCCACTCGCTGGAAGCGGGCTAGTGCAGTTAATGCCCGACTTCATTAGCTGTGACCTGCAAACAACAACTTCTCATCATAAGAGGCTTCTACATTCACGCTCACTAAAATTCATTTTAGTGCTGCAAAACCAGTTTGTTTATGCTGCTCAGTGTGCTCAGAGCTGAGAGCAGTGCTGGACACGAATGTAGTCTGATACCTGTGATTCTGTACCAATACTCTATATGAGTGTGTGTCAAGTCTCTTAGAAGTGTTCAGACTTTCTGAGTCGGCCTGTCGCTGCAGGTTAATCGCAGGTGTAATTAATCACACACTAAGCTGAAAACAGAGTCGTTATTTGTGTAATTAGTTACACCTGTGCGTTTCAAGCTTAGACGACTCACAATGTCAACTGACAGTCGAGTTTTGAAGTTATTTTTGGAGCCCACAGAGGAATGAAGTGGTGTTGTGTTGTTTGGTTGTCAGCCACCACCACTGAAATATTTTGGAAAACACTGGTTGGATCGGCAACTTCTGGGATCTGCTCCAAAAGTAAGAAAGCTTAATTCAAAATGCCTCTGAAATGTTGTGATAACATAAATAACTAATAATCAAGTCATGTGGTTCATTTTATACATGCACAGATAAGGATATAATTTATTGATAAAGATAAAGAAATTACTGTTTTGTTTTACCATTTCGCATAAGCCCTGGGAGAAGTCTGAAATAACAGCAGGCCAGAGAGGAAGAAAGCAAGTTATAATTATGTAAATACCCATTCTGATGCATTTTCATTGGAGTTGTGGTTTTTTGTATGCTCACACAGTCATCCTTGTTTAAACCACCTTTCAATATAAAAGCACTCCAGTACAACAACAAAACCACCTACTGTGACCTCACTAATAAACATTAGGTACTATTATTCATTTATCACAATGTCAATATAAACAGAAAAATGATAAGCTTTGTAAAAGTAGACATCATGATTTATTTTTTTAATTCTGAGTTCATATATTTTTTATAAATAACTTGCAATATCTTTGATACTGGCTGACCCACAGGAGGTCTGCATCATTATTAAGGGTCAAGGGTTTGTTAGTCATCATCGTCATTTTACAGCGAGGATTTCTTAGAGTAAGACAATAATACAGTTATTACACTTACTGGAGAACCAGCATTATTACCTCAGTGCTCAATATTAGGTTGCATATGTTTGGTGATTATTGACAGTTACATCTACTTTGGTCCTCATATTCAGTTATATTAATATAATATCAAATGATTTATCTCCAGAATCAATTAGCTGATAATGAAATAGGTGGAAGTTATTTATTATAGTTTAAAGTTACTTTCAGCACTGAGACTCCCCCAAAGACATTAAATCAGGCACAGTGACAATAATTTTAAAAAAAACTTTGCCGCTGAGCATTTTCCTCACACGCTGCTTTAATTCAAGTGAAATGCTCCGCTCTGGGCCGATGGAGAAGTGAGACGCTGTGTTTGGACGTGGGCAGGGGGAGCCTGAGTGAGCGAGCACCATGGAGCGTGACCCCGACCTGGCCCCGGGGCTGGACAGATAGCCTGTTTATTTTAGGGAGCCTCTGCCCGCTCTCACTGCTCTCACTCTCACTTGAGGACAAAAACAGCTGCTTCTTCATTTCATGTCAGACAACAAGGGGCGCAGTGCAGGGTGGCTCTTTGTTAGAGAACTGTACCGCTTTTCAAAGGAGGCTATTTAAGTGTTGGGTGCAATTTAAAAAGGTTCGATTGAGTCCAAATATCCGTCTCTTTCATTTCTGCCTTCATCCCAGGACAGTTGAGGTTTGCGTGTGGAGCTCACAGATTTATAAACCAATCGGCAGCAGCAGACACGATGTCCTCATTACTCCGGATAATCCACAGACCCCACTGTCAGGAACTGTTTTACTGTTTCCTGTAACCACCGTACATATCTGCATGACAAGACACCACTGTGGCTGAATAAGAACATGTGTCTCCTGTATTTTCTTGGTTAACTAGCCCCTTAAAGGCTGGATTTTGGCTTTTCTGAGGATTTAATTAGTTTTGTTCAAATTAAAGCAAGACTATGGAAATTCTGTTGAAAATCGTTTGTTTGCCGCAGTTTAAATGGTGCAGTGAATTTCCATTCATTCTGACAGATTCCTTTGAGTTAAAGAGATGTCATTAAAGGGACCTGGCTGAGAGGAAACCACAAGGAGAAAACAATAATGTTCTTTAGTTTTTGTGTATAGCATCAGAAATTTGTGTCAAAAACAACAAACTGTGTCAGTAAGGTCAGTCACGCACTTTTGGCTAACTTTAGCCTTTGTTCAAGTTCAGGTTTTAAGTGTCACAAATAATCATACAGGGTCAGAGTGAATTTTTCACCATTAGCTCCTCAGGACACAAAGAAACACCTGGCAAGTCATGGCTTGTTGGGTGCAGCACAGGTTAATAATACGGGGTGTGTCCTCTGTTGTGATTTTGTCTTATTTAGTTACCAATGAGGATTTGATTTCAGTTCTCCTGACAGTCCAAAGCAACACACTCGATCACATCCAGTCACACTTCAACAACAACTGACTGATTATTCCACCAAAGTGGGTCCCTTGATGAATCTGCAAACAGTCATTTTGTGGGAATAAACATGGACAACAAGCTGATGGGAATCCTCCACTTCCCAGGTGTTACAGTTCCCAGTCGCTGGCTCTTGGGAAAGATTCTTTGCATTGAGGACTCAGGAGGGAGCTCCGCACTTGTGTTTACACAGTCAACTCGTGTTCGTCCTGTGATCACATAATGATGGTGTCAGATAATAGAAGCTGGTTGAGATTTAAAGTCAAGAACAACAGCTTACTCACTTTTTCCCCTCTGGGTATGTGGAGCAAAAAAGTTTGGGTTTGGGGATTTGATTTGATTTGGGAAGGCGTCCAAAGCATTGTGGGAACAAGAGGTGTAAGGTGAGCTCAGTGACCTACTGGTTTCCCAGCCTTCCCTTTGGCTTTCTCACTTTCTCCGCTCACAGCGCACCTCCAGACAAAAGCATCATTATTGCTCTTGGATTCTTTACTGGTGAACTCTTGGTAGTGAAACAGCACAGAATAAATTAGATGTTTTATGGCCTGTGATGGGGAGAGTTAAATGGATCCATGACAAGTAGGCCAGCCTCTTAGCGGGAAATGTTACACCACACTATTTCCAAGGGTGGTTTTGTCTCCCTCATTAGCCATGATTAGCTTGTGGCTGCATTTCCTGGAAGCCTGAGAATGAAACAAACACTGCCACAGACAGGAGCGTCTTTGTTTTTCAAAAGGTGTCAGTCCTTCTTCTGTGATTTCACTGGATCTCCCTGCAGGTGAAAGGTCAAGGCTGTGAGTGTAAAAGATGTACTGAGGCTTGTCAGCGTGTTAATCGGTCTGTTGGCTGGAGGCCCAGGCAGAGAGTTGAGCAGGACTCTAACAGTATTGTGCTACACAAAACAGGCTCTTCTCACACCATCGAGCATGTGCTTGTGTCTTAGTTGTGTGGACCCCAACAGTGTCTCAGAGTTTAGGTACACTCCTGGAGTTTCTCATATATATAAAAACAGGATATAGAAAATATATCAGATATATATATTGATATTCTTGGTCATTTTTCTCATGTTTCTGCATTACTTGTATACATTCATACTTTAATTTAAATGTCAGCTAATAGAGTCAAATCTGTAAAACAAAATGGGAACCAGGTTTCTTTAATGGTATGATAGATGAAAACTTTTAGAGGAGCACTTTTTCACAACTTTACAAGCCATGTCAATAAATTGAAAAACTAATGCAAATGTACGAGGCACAAGTGAAAAATGTCTGAGCAATCCCATGCATTGTGCTTACATGCAACCTGGAGAAGCATAATGCTCTGTCTCTTGCAAGTTCCCCTAACTTTATGGTTCAGTCCAATGCTAATTATTACTACACCTTCAAAAGAATCAAGATTCGACCATTAGGAGTCTTATCAGAATCAGAATCAAGTAAGTAAGGCCATATACAAGGAATGTGCAGCTATGTTTTGGTGCACAAGAATAAACTAAGTACTGATAAGGTCAAGAAAAATAAATAAAACGGAGAAATTTACAATTAAAAATAGAGAAGTCTTTATAAAAATAGTAAAAAAAAAAAAAGTTAAACTGCAGATTTGTACGTTAGGCACAGAAATAAGCAAAAATATTAACGTGCAGAAGTTCACTGTCGGTGGTATAAAGAATATGTGTAATGTGCAGAGGTAATAACCCAAAGATGTGCAATAATGTAACACACTGAATCATGTGGAGTGATGTGTCCACGGTGAGAGAGCGTCGGCCAAACTCTCTCCTGCAGGGCTGGTAGATTGCAGCCAATCACCTTCTCAGCAGAGCGAATGATACGCTGCAGTCTGCCCTTGTCATCGGCAGTGGCAGCAGCGTACCAGATGGTGATGGAGGAGGTGAGGATGTACTCTGTGGTAGCAGCGTGGACGTGCACCTTCACAGATTTCGCAAGGTTGAACTTCTTCAGCTGCTGCAGGAAGAACATCCCCTGCTGAGCTTTCTCATCACTGTGCATTAAGTACAAAGAAATCGTCAAGGGGCAATCAGCTTAGCTTAGTACAAAGACTGGAAGCAAGTGGAAACACCCTAAGGCGCCCACACACTAATGACTATGGTATTAATATTCTAATCTTGCCATGCCTTTAAAAGATTACTTCTAATTTTGTATTGGCTGTGAAAAAAATGCCAAACTATTCCCTTAAAGCAGATGCTCCCCTATCACGCAATTTTTCTTTGTGCTGCTTAACATTAGACACAATTAGAGCCATTTATTTTCAGATCCATCTAAGTCAGACCTCAGGAAAAGGAAGGACTGGACACAAGTACAGATGAGGAAGCAGTTCAATATTTTATTAAATTCGATGGCTTAAAGAAAGGTACAGCAGGTGACAGGCAGAGATAACATCAAAATACAGGTCACACCTGACAAAAATGTGATTTAACAACTCAACAAAGAAAGGGGATTTGTATAAAGGGAGTGTGGCTGATGAGTCGATGAGAAGCAGGTGAGCAGACTGCGAGAGGTGACGGGCTGATTGCAGGCAGGTGTGTCGAAAGAGCTTATAAAGAGAGGAAGGACGGCACACATGAACAGAAACATTTACAGACAGGGGAGCACAAAGAAGGGAAAAAACACAAGGACACACTAGGAAATCTACTGGGTTGTGGCCAGGGCTGTAAAGTCAAATTAGTTTAGTTAATAAATAAAAACTAGAGAAATGGTGGCTAATGTTTAGAGGCAGCAGTTCACCTACTTCATGACTCTTTTCATGGAAGAGTCATGTATTATGTAATCGTATTATGTCAATTGTATTTTAAAGAAACTTTAGTTTCTAAAAGTAAACAAGCAACTCAACAAGATTTATAGTTAATTGTGCTTCCCCCGGGCACCCAAAGAGCACAGGATGTTTTAAGGCTTGTCGAGAAACAAACTGCCTGCTGCATTACAGCCAATTTGCTGTAAATGCCTGTAAAATGTCAGTCGGCCTTAGCCAGCCAGACAACAAAGCACTGAAGGATAAGCAAAAGTGGTGACATAAGCAGAGCCGGGGCTGTGAGCTCTTACATCATCCTCCATTCACGGCCTCTGCTGCAAAGCTCTGTTTCCTTGACAAACTGTGCTGATTGCCAGGGTCCTCCATGTCGGACCTCTCTGTTCAGCAGCACTTGAATCACACCGGTGGGAAAACATTTGAGAAAACACTCCATTATGACACAATATTGATCTAAATTTCTCTTCTATTAGTTTATGGATAAAGCCGAGGGTCATATATTCACCTACAGGTGCATCTGAATCTTCCCTGCCTGTTTTTGGCATGTTTACAGCTGGCACAGCGATTCTCCTCAGGCAGTGTGTAATGGAAAAGTACTCCAGTGCCAGAAGAGCCATAGCAAGCTTTCTATTACTATGTCTGGCCTTGGACACAGCAAGAGCATGACAGTGAAAGATAAGGCTGCCTCCACTTGCTCGGTTTCCCGGCTGTGTTTGTCCTTAGAGAGGCAGACACCTTTATCTTACCCAGGAGTCTGGGTCAGACACAAGATCATTCTGACTGCATTTAAGCTCCAGTTCAGACCCATTAGTGAAACAGGACAGATTACAAATCAAGACCTCAAAGACTTCAAGATTACAAATCTACTGTAGACCTCAGATCGATAATATCCTTTTAACTGGTTTCCTCAACTCCTCAAGATTAGTTTAGTGAAATCTCCATAATCCAGTGTAGATAGTACATCTAAAATCAAAATGTTGGGGTTTAGAAAAAGCTTTAAATTTATATCGATATGAAAGGGGTTTATAGTTCATCAAAAGCAGGCCAGAGAAGGCCTGGCTGGTTTGCATTAGAGCCCATGTCATAACATGGTATCATCAGCATAAAAATTGACATTGTATTACTCACCTAGAAAATTAATATTAAAATGTTAAACAAATAAAGTGCAGGGGGCTTAATATTGATCCTTCAGCGATGCCTTTATTGACTTTGGGACTTGATTCAAAACCAACAGTCTGCAAATTACTGGACAGATGTGGTTTTGACCATCTGCAGGCAGAATCATCTAAATAAATCATCTAAATAAATGGAAGGCAGCTTATTTAACCAAAATGTTGCAACAACAGCACTCACGGAGGTTATGGCACTACGACCACGTCTAAAGCCTGGTGTTGACGATGGACATTATCTCCCAGAAAGGCATTGCTGACATAAATGCAGACTGAACATAAATCAATTCAAGCTTATTTAATATTTTAATTTCTTTTGATTTTTGACTATTTTGTATCTGCTTCATTGAAGTCTAGAATTACAAATAGTTTTGTTTTTGTTTTTTGTTTTGTTTTGTTTTTTTTTTCTCAGGACAGTAAAAATAAACTCAACTTCACAATGTCCGTGAGATCTGATCTTTTTATATTAAGGTCAGAACCCTGGCATTACAATGAGCAGGGGAGATTTTAATGTCTTTAATCTTGGAAAATTGTGCATACAGTCAATGGAAAAATATTCAACAGCAAATATACAACCAAATGCAAAATGACCAACCATGCGGGTAATGGGGGCACTGATCAGTACTACTCTCTGCTCCACAATGCCAGAGGCTATGTTTACTCTTATTTCAAGGTTAGAGAATAAGGAGAACATTAGCGCAAACCACTTAGGCTGGCATATATCTGTGGGTCATGTGAGATTTGTGTTTGGTACAAAATATCTACTGTGGATGGTAAAAAAGTGATGATGGTAGTGACGGCAGTTATTTACTTTTGCCGAGCTAGAATGGACAGCTGAAGTGAGAGAGCCCATAAACCGCATTTATAGGAGGCTTATTGAGAGAATTTCCTCTGTCATTCACTGTGAAGACCGTGAAGTCGGTGATGAGGGAATCGACGAGGGGATTGAATTGAGAAAGATGGCAGTCCTATAAAGGGATACACAGAACATACTGTGGCAGCTATGAATACAGATGTACCCAGAATTGAAAACAAAGCTTCCGAGGCTGGATGGGAAATCAAACACCCCGCAAATCAAGAAAAATCTCTCATCAAGGGGAAGCTTTGAGACAAAACACTGACAGAGCTAATTCCAGCTGTATCGCAGACGCTTGTCAAAAAGCCTCACAGATTTTACAACACAAACTGCACAGATAAAGAGCAGTGAGGAGATTTATAGACAACAGGCTTTGTTGTGAGTTGCATACAGAGGAAAAGAGCAAAAAATGATTCCCCATTTGGAGCAGCGACTAACAGTGTCAGAGGTAATGAAACCAGAAAAGATAAAAATGAACACCTTTACCAACATCAGCTCCATAAATCTGAGCTAACAACTGGACAGACGCAGAGAACTGAAGCAGATCAGCAGTCTGTCAGCGCAGACCTGATGTAGGTCAAAGTCGTGAAGGAGGGAAATCAAATGCACTTATGGGAAGTAAAAGTTCAAGAGTGTTTATTTTATCAGGGCTAACATTTGTGGAGGCTGCTGCTGAAGCACGTAGCTGTCAGCCATGTTAACAGGACTGGTCTGACATTTTCTGGAAACGCATTTATTCCCATTTATTAAGTTGGATAAGCAGATCCACACCACATTAGTATGTTTATGTTAATATGACAAAGCAGCCAGGAGACCTGTAGCTTCATATCTATTGTAAAGTAATGAAATGACACGAGACGGTTGTCAGTATTTTTGTCTAACTCAACAACAGAGTGAATAAGCACATTCCCTCCTCTTTGCAAACACCTGAAACTCTTGGCTCATACATTTTGAAACTCAGTGTCATTTCATACCTGTCTGACACACACACCACCCTTCCTGTTATGAGTCATAAAAGCCTTTCTCTTCCTACCAGAAAACGTGTAAAACCAAACAATACCTCTAGAGAGGAGGAAATGAACAGTGGAGCAAATACCTCAGTGGGAGGAAGTGACAAGATGTGCAGAGCAGCCATCAAGCATAGCGGTGACGGTGGATTAAACTAAACAGAGGTGTCTTTGTTTGGAATAAGTCTGAAAATCAGATTCAACATTCAAGCGATGTGTGATGTGAAATCTCGACTGAGGGCTGGAAGGAGCAAACAAACGTCCTCTGACACGTAAGACACACAGATGGGATGCAAATAACCTCTTTCCCAGTGTTTCATATAAACACCCAGCGACACGTGTTGAGGTGCCTGCCAACAGCAACTGAGAATAAACATATTAAATCTCTGCCTCATAGGAGGGGGGAACCAAATACATCAAATCTGCTCTGTATGGGAAGTTAAACGAGACGGGAATGACCGAAGACCTGAAATAATCTGGCTGTCTTTTTTTTTTTTTGTCTTTGCAATGAAAAGGCTTAGGCCGTGAGCTGAGGGTGAAAAAAGTGAGTTACAGGTTCACCTCTTAAGTGTTTTTAGGTCCACAGCCACCAGTTCACTCAATGAGTCACGGATTTGTGGTTAGGATTAATTCTAGGTCCAAAAGACTGACTGTGAAAAAACATAACAGGTGGAAATTTGTCTGACACTGAGAGTGGGCGGAAGTATTTGCATATGTGACTGCACAAGGTTGGCTCCTTCCACAGTTCCCAAACCCCTGAGAGCTGTTTCATTACCAGGTAACATTAAGTGAATATTTCATTCTCGAACGTCCTTGGCAGGGCAGCGGAGGCAAATACATAATTTTTATTTTGAGCTCTAACTGTACTTTGCCCTTGGTTCAGCCAGCGTAAATCTGGATGCAGGAATGCAGCACTGAGACACGTTACTGACCAGTGTTTGATGTCAGGTTTGGTATGTGACACATGGATGAACAACAAATGATGTGTCGCCCATGCCCTCCCCTCCCCCGGGGTCAGTATAATTCAGAGGAAAAAAACAAAACGGTGGTATTTAAACTACTATGTGTGACGTACAGGCTGTTCGACAGGGGCTGTAGTGCCACGATGAGGCCAGTCGGAGCACTGAAATGTTTCCTTCAGCCCATCTTTGACATCTGTGTGTGATTAAGAGATGGAGGGATGGGAAATGATTCACACTCACTGCCTTTTAATTTTATGGAAGAACTCAAAATTCAAGATCTCTTATTGTCACATGCACAACAACAAACATGAAGTCATCGTTGGCAATGAAGTTCCTAAATCTCAGGCTCGCTCCAACAACGTTAAAAAAATGTATTGGAAGATCACGTTTAGGCTGAAGTGCATTTATGGTGCCAAGTCAGACTTATCCAGTTGTAAGAGTTTTTCTCCATTATCTATCATTATAACCTGAATACCTCTGGGGTTTTTGTCCAGACGGCAGACAACACAAGCATACTAAAGAGGTCACCTTCAGCTCGGAGACCTGCCACGGCCCAGAACACCACTTTGGTCCAGACTGAAGTATTTCAACAACTACTGGGTGGATTGCCAAGAAATTTGGTGCAGACATTTATTCCCCCCCTCGGTATGAATTTTAATAACCTCAGGGGCCCCTTGACTTTTCTTGTACCATCACCAACAGGTCAAATAGATTATTTATCCAGTGAAATATCCCAACGTCACTGGAATGGATTGACACAGAATTTACCAGCAAAGTGATAGACAATCTCAGCTGTACTTTGTGCTTTGTGTTAACATGCTAACATGATAAACAAAAACAGTGAACATGATACACATTAAAATGTACCTGCTGAACATCTGCTTGTTCGCACTGTCACTGAGAGCAAATGGATGTTAGCATTTAGCTCAAATCACCACTGTGTAATGCCTTATAGGGCCATTTGTTGCAATCCTAATGCCACATGTGGTTATAAAATGATCTGCTGGATGTTAATTCACAAACATCAGTTAGTGGTTCAGATGCACTCTTTTTAAAGAGGCTGGTTTCATGCAGCGGTACTGAAAAATCCCCACAACCCCCAAAGGTATCATTCTGTTCACGCTCTCTGACCTCGCTGTGGAGAATGAAAACACAGAGTTCCCTCTCAGACGTCAATAAAGCAAAGTATTGCATCAGATCCTGCGTGTGTGTGTGTGCACCGTAAACTGTGAACCGAACATCTTTTATCTCTTATTACACCTCTCAGGTGGCTGGCCAGTTGGAATGACTTATCTAAAGACAGGAGGTGATAAGTGACACTCGTGCCGCTTGTGCCATAGCTGAAGCTGATGTGGATTGTGTTGTGTACAGTAGACACATATATACGACTTATCTCAACCAGTGAGAGGGTTCGCTTATCGACACTTCTGTCAAGCTGATTATGTAAAAGGCCTGATTTCCTCAATGCCAAATGTTAAATCTGATGAGATGGGGGTTTTTTTTTTTGTGTGTGTGTTTCTAAAGACATAAGGGAGCATATGGTGTTTATCAGTTATATTCTGTACAGTGGCTTGCAAAAGTATTCATACCCCTTGAACTTTTCCACATTTATGTCACGCTATTTACGACCACAAACATAAATATTTTATGTGAAAGACCAACACAAAGTGGCATACAATTGTGAAGTAGAAAGAAAATTATACATGATTTTTTTTTTTTTGTTTGTTTTTTTTTTTGTTTTTTTTATTTGTTTAAAAAAAAAAAAAGTGTGTGTGATGTGCAAAACTATTCACCCCCCTTTTTTCTGAGTGCAACCAATTGCCTTCAGAAGTTGCCTGATGATTGCTGAATGATCAAATGTTGACCTAATGACTAAATAGAGTCCACCTGTGTGTAATCTAAACTCGGTACAAATCCAGCTGTTCTGTGATGACCTCAGTGGTTTGTTAAGAGAATATTGGGGAGAAAACAGCATCATTAAGTCCAAGGAACACCAGACAGAAAGTTGTGGAGAGGTTTAAAGCAGGGCTGTGGAATGGAAAGAGTATGGCACAACTGCAACCTACCTACCAAGACACGGCCGTCCACCTAAACTTACAGGCCGAACAAGGAGAGCACTGATCAGAGACCATGGTGACTATGGACGAACTGCAGAGATCACAGCTCAGGTGGGGGAATCTGTCTGGCCTTTATGGAAAGGTGGCAAGAAGAGAGCCATTGTTAAAAGAAAACCATAAGAAGTCCTGTTTGCAGTTTGCCAGAAGCCATGTGGGGGACACAGCAAACATGTATGGAAGAAGGGGCTCTGGTCAGATGAGACCAAAATTGAACTTTTTGGCCTAAATGTGTAACGCGCTATGTGTGGTGGAAAACTAACACTGCACTCTGAACACACCATCCCCACTGACAAACATGGTGGTGGCAGCATCACGCTCTGGGGGTGCTTCTCTTCAGCAGGAACAAGGAAGAGATGGTCAGAGTTGATAGAAAGATGGATGGAGCCAAATACAGAGCAATCTTGGAAGAAAAGCTGTTGTTTTTGTTTATAAAAAAAAAAAGAAATTAAAATCAATTTTCTTTCTACTTCACAAATGTATGCCACTTTGTGTTGGTCTCACATAAAATTCCAATAAAATATATTTGTTTGTGGTCGTAACGTGACAAAATATGTGTAAAACGTTCAAGGGGATATGAATACTTTTGCAAGCCACTGCATCTACTGTTGAGACTCTGATTGGTGTTTTTCAAGTAACCCACTTTCTTTTTTACACAAATCATAGAAAAATACTTTCATATAGGATGTGAATCAAAACTTCATCTCATTTCACTCGCAAGTTTGATCACATTAAGAATCAACACAAGTAATAAACAAGTCAACTTGATGTAACAATTTAACAGCAAATGTTTTTGTGTTGACTGAAAAGCTGATAGGGTTTTTAAATCCTAGCCAAAAGGCCAAACAGTGAGGAGGAAAAGCTGACAGTGAGTGAATGGTTTCACAGCTGGAAAATGTTCAATCTTCGCTTGTTTTTAACTTTGACAGTAAAAAGGAGAGTCTGAGTAAAGAGTCTGAAGCTCCAGGTGGAAGTCAGAAAATATAAACTCAAGTCGAGATGAGTGTTCTCAACCTGCTTGGCTCTGAACTGACTGAATGTTTTTGGTATTTTATCAGCTTAAGGTGTTTGTTTTTTAATCCAAGGCCTTTCCAGAGATGTTCTACTTCGTCCCCACTTCCCTTCTTTAGTATAAGAACCATTCAAAGACTCATCTGAACTGGAATCAGCCTGGTTTGATTGTGCCGTCTCAAACATGTATGTAAGTTTGCAGTTAGTGTGAGTGTACATATACTGTCACAGCATGGGTAAGGACATTAACAGTAATCGCAGCAGCTGTAGTTTTGGGAGTGAAATGACACATCTCAGGAGTGAACTGTCTGCGCAATTTACCTTTAGAAACTGCAACATTACTTTTACTTGACTCAGACACACTCTTACCGGATTTAGTCAATCTAACTTGGAGACCAACAACCCCAGAGTGAAATAAAGAACGTTTGCAGTGATACATGACACTTTAAACAAGGCACTAAACATCCATCCATCCATCCATTTTCTGTACCACTTACCCTGTCAAACACCCCAAATATGATAGTACCACTGATGGAGGAAATACTCGGATAATTTACTCAAGTAAAAATATAGTTACCATGCTGTAAGTCCTGCATTTAAAATGTTGTTGAAGAAAAGTGGGTATTATGAAAACATTTCTCACAGTATTGAAAGTAAAAGTACTCAATGCAGAAAAATGTCTGTTATACTAATGTATCATCAGATGCATCAATGTAAAAGCAGTATTTTACTGTTAGCGATGGTTGACGTGGGGCTCATTTTGAACTATTTTGTAGAAGACTTTATGAATCAATCTGCTGACTTTCCTCTCAGTTGACTGATTATTTGCTTTATATAGTACCAACAATATAAAGCTTTCAATTTTTAAAAAAATAATTACAAGAAAAGCAGCAAATCCTCATTTGTGAAGCTGGAACCATGAAATGCTTTTACATAGTTGTATTTGAGTTTCATTTATAACAAAACATCCTATTTTATCTTCACGTCTTTTATGTAAAATCTCATTTTATTAAGTAACTAAAGCTGCATACATTCCTGCACAATCCTGTACAGCTCTTTCAGTCTAAAAACAGAGATACTGTACATACGTCTCTTATTTGCATTTCTTGACTAATGCTTGCTTTTACTCCCACTGTGTCTATTGCATCAAACACCAAACACTTCCTTTATCTTGAACCTTCACTGCCAACGACTGCTCTATGTAATTGTTGGGTACATGACAAATAAAAATAACAAATCATTGCTGGAAAAGTAGTCAAGAAATGAGGATTTTTTTCTACATGTCATACTGTGATTATTCACACATTTCCCAGTCTATATCTTAGACAGTCCTGCACAAACCTGTACAGCTCTTTTAGTGTAATTACAGATAAATACTGCACATATTTCTATTTTTTTTTTTACAATTCTTGACTAATGCAGCTTTTACTCTGAGTTCATTGCATTCTAACTCTAATAACATATTCTGTACGTATTTCAAAATTTTATTTGCATTTCTTTATGAATGCAGCACTTGCTTTTACACCTACTATGTTCATTGCATCAAACACTAGTTTTCTGATGACTCTAGTGTTTCTGATGCAATACACGTATTATGAGACAAACGGCTTCCTAAATCTTAAACTTTTAGTAATTTTTACTTGTTTAATTTTCATATCATATTATTTAAAGGAGCCTGTGATTTAAAAACTTGATCGCTAAAAACTGCTTCCATGTAACTGGTGTGCAACGTGACAAATTAAGAGAATTTTTTTTTCTCTGTCTATATATATATATATCTTACACGACCCTGCACAAATCTCTGCAGCTCTTTCAGTGTAATAAGATATATTCTGTAAATATTTTCACATTTGCATGTCTTTAATGATCTGTACTTTTAGGGGGAACTTCTAATCTGTTTATTGCAATTATTTATTATTTTCATTCTGGATTCATGAAAAAATCAAGCTTTTTCTCTGCTTCATACTGTGATTATCTGCACATTTCTCAGTCTGACAGTCTTGTAAAAACACTTGCAGCTCTCAGTGTAATAACAGATATTACTTGCTTAGTTCATTTTTATTTACATTTCTTCACTCACACAGCTGCACTTTACGTCTTACGTCATAAATTGGCGCACTGCGCCCTCTAGTGTCGTAAAACGTTCAGGGCGCGCTTCCGCCATTTGTTACGCAAATTCCGGTTGTGCAGCAGCCATTTTGTCTGTTCGGACAAGTCTGCCCTGACGACAGCGAACTGCAGTTCCACCTTTGAGGAAAACAATTTGAAATGTTGCTGCGCTCCTCCACTTTCACGCCACCGACTCTCTGAGCGACGCGTAAAAAATTACGCACCGATTTTAGGAGCCGGAGCGGGGCCTCCTCCTCCTCCTCCGCCGCCGAAGCGCTCCCAGCCGGGTCAGCGGAGACATGTCGTGCGAGGAGAGCTACTTGGCCATCATTCGTTATCTGACCGATGAACGGGAGCCGTACGCGCCCGGCACGCCCGGAAACACCAAGCGGAAGATCCGCAAAGCCGCCACCTGCTACGTGGTGCGCGGCGGGACTCTGTACTACCAGCGGCGGCTGAAGGGCCAGAAGGACTTCACCGAGCTGGAGGTGGTGCTGCAGGACGGCCGCAGGAAGGAGCTCATCACCCGGGCGCACATCACCGAGGGCGGGGAGCACCTGAACCAGCAGCTCACCTGGGAGTCCATCTCTCAGAAGTACTGGTGGAGAGGTGTGTCTGTCTGTCTGTGTGTGTGTGTGTGTGTGTGTGTGTGTGTGTGTGTCAGAAAGATGCAGATAAACACAAAACACACGAGGCTGCTCATCACAGGAGGCGCCACATAGTGGATATTAAAGGGACAGACAGGCAGGAGCGTTAGTGTCTTATTAAAACTTTATTTATAGACTTTATATATACTGTAAAACATCCTGTCAATCTTAATGAGTTCATATAAAAAATAATGAGATATTATCTTTACATAAGGAGTTAGCATCTTAATGACTTATTATAGTATCCCAAGATACTGAGAAACTTTATCAAAATGAGTTAGGACCTCCTAAATTTAAAATGTCTCAATATCAAATATCTCTAAATAATGTCTAAGTCATTATTAAGATGCTAACTTATTATAAGATAATAACTCATTATTTGAGTACTTAATGTTTTAAGGTACTAAGTAATGCAAGATAATTAGAAACTTTTATCAAAATAGTGACCTGGTATTCCTAAATAATATGTAAATATTGACTTACTATATCACAGGTAATAACTAGGTATCGCAAGAGAAACCTCAAAGTTGGTTATTATATCAAAATAATGACATAGCAGTGCTAAATAATGCTGAGTTTTCTCAAAACGAGTCATTATCTCTAAATAATGACCTAATATCTTAAAATATTGAACTAGTATTTTAATAAGACCTTACTGTCTCAAGATAGTGAGATTTTTAAAGGAGGGAGTATCTGCAAGAATGAGTTAGTATCCCTAAATAATGAGACTGTGACATAGGGCATTACTTTGAGATAAAAAAATCTGTAAGTCATTATGAGTTTTGAGATAAGTGAGTCATTATTTTGAGTTTCTCATTATGACTTACAGGATTTTTTGTTCATTGCATCTGATAAATAAGCTTCCATGTAAATTGAACAGAAAAACATCAGTACTTGTTTAGCAGGGAAAGAGAACTAGCTTTTCAGAGTTTTACAGTCCTCATAGAAATAAAGATAAGAAGAGCTAAGTACAGACTTTGGAAAGAAAAAAAACATCTTCCTAAATGAGAAGTCGGGTCTTAATGGTGCCTGTGTAATCCAACAGGAGGCCGACACAATCTTGACTCGCGTGCTATGGGAAGCAGCACAGCCTGTCTACACATGATAAAAATAGCTGTCAGTTGAGCCTCTTAACAGTAAACTAAACTTTTGTATCTGGATGGACAAACTGCATAAGACCTGTAATCCATTCAATATGTGATATGTTAGTGATTCTTATGTACATATAAAGAGCATGAGCCGGACGGGTTGCTAAACAATATTTAATTCACTAACTGCCTGATTGCACATGAATGCACCATTTTTCTCTACATTTCTACACACATTCATCAGGAAGAGAAAATAAATACAAAACATGTATTTAGGGCATTTATTTAAGCATGTTTGTAAGTCTTTTTATGAGTAAATTGAATATCTTTGGGGTTTGAACTCCTAATCAGACAAAAACATGTAAACTCTGGGCTGTCATGATAATAAGAAGAATAATGAAAGTAATTGTTTAATAAAGAGGTCCTGATTTAATTTTGTTTTTTAATTTGACTCATCTAAAATAGTGGAGTTATCACTGAGTGACGTGTCTCGTTTCTTTGACCTCTCAGGTATCCTGAAGCACGTCAAAGACCACATCAGAGAGTGCGCTCAGTGTCTGAGCAGGCGAAACGCAGACGATGGCTCTGGACCGCGACCGTTTGCCCGGCCGGGGAGACGCAGGACAGCCGCCAACGTGAATGATGAGGAGGAGGACGAAGAGGAGGAAGAAGAGGCAGACGATGGTTTATTCCTCACTGACCTGTCTTTTCAGCTGAGGTCCAAAATGTCCAAGACGATGGCCAAACACGAACTGGTCTTTGTATGTTTCATACATTTTCAGTCCTTTAAATTACAATAGTGTGATTTTTCTTCTAAAATGAAGTATTTTGTTAATGGGGTATTTTTGGGGTATTGTATTGTTTTTGTGTGTGTGTGTGTGTGTGTGTGTGTGTGTGTGTGTGTGTGTGTGTGTGTATGTGTGTGCTCTTTCCAGGTGGACAGTAAGCAAGGGTGAAGTGAATCAGTTCCTGCCCAAACACAGCCAAACGATGTTGGACAAACTGAACCATCAGCGCCTCAACAATCAGTTCTGTGACATCACGCTGCTGATCGAAGGAGAGGAGTACCGCGCGCACAAAGCTGTGCTGGCAGCGTGCAGCGAATACTTCAACGAGCTCTTTTTTGAGAAGGGGGCCGCCTCCACACACGAAGCGGTGGTCGACCTCTCTGGTGAGACTTTTGTCTTGTTTTTCTCTTCAGGACATTTTGAGAAGCTGCTCAGTTTAAACGTTCATTCTTCTCCCTCCAGGTTTCACCAAAGCCAGCTTCCTCCCGCTGCTGGATTTTGCGTACACATCCATGCTCACCTTTAATTTCTGCATCATGGCAGACATTGCCAATCTGGCCCGTCACTTGCTGATGACAGAGGTGCTGCAGATCTGCGAGTCAGTGCACAAGCAGGTGGAGGAACAGAAGCTGACGGTGTATCAAAGAGGAGATGTGCACACTGTGGTGTCGAGCCAGCCGGCCCCTGAGGAGGGCTCAAAGGAGTCTGGAGCCTACACGGTCACCATACAGAGTGACGGCAGGACGATGGTCACCCACAGTGGGGTCGCTGTAACGGGCGAACCCATCGCTTTTGTGGCAGCTCCTGAAGAGGCCTACATCCAGCAGCCAATGACGGTGGTCACTGAAGCTGTGAAGGCAGAGCATCATGGGGAGGCTGGACAAAATGAAACAGTGACTCTAATCACTCACGGTGGACAGGCGGAGCCAGGAGAGACCGTCACTCTGATCTCACGCTGTGCAGAGGGAATGGAGGGGGAGACGATGACCGTGGTCACACACAGTGGGCAGGCTGGAGCCAGCGAGTCTCTTGCCGTGGTGTCGGCCTGCCTGGCGATGGAGCAGCCACAGGACGCTGAAGCAGAGGCCTTTGTTATAAGTGCAGAGCCAGACAAGGTGAGCACTTCAGAGGTCACCGACGTGCCGCCTCCTGTCGCCTGCGAGGCACCGACGGCGACCCAGGAGATGCCAGAATCTGCACCACCTCCTCAGAAACGTAAGCGAGGGCGCCCGGCCAAGGTGAAGAAGGAGGTAGAGGAGTACGTGCCAGTGGAGGAGGAGGATCCCTCTGCTGATGAAAGCCACGGAGACAAGCAGGAGATGACATCAGATGACCCCAACAGAAGACGACTCAGGCAGCGCTCCATTGCTGAGGGCGGTTATGCACGTTTACATATGGGGCTGGAGGATGAAGAAGAGGGGAAGAAAGGGTCGACCCCGCCACGCGCTGCCACCCCAAAGGTACATCATTACATTTTAAAGAAGTATATACACGTATAAATGATGTATAAATTATTTTTCTTATGTGTAGAGTTACAATTGGTACATGTATTGAACATGAATGTTTTTATAGGTGGGCCCGAGGCCAGGTAAGAGGGGAAGACCACCAAAGCAGCCGGTGGAGACTCAGAGCGAAAGCCAGCCTGTGTCTGAATCGGGGACAGATCCAGAGGCCGGCGTGGTGGAGAGCGTGACGGCTGCAGAGCTCAGCACAGACGAGGCCGGGACGAAGGTGGCCGAGTCAGAGACAGGAACCAAGGCGGCTCCGACCCCGGCAGAGAGCGCCGTCGAGGGAGAGCACACATGCTCTGAGTGTGGCATGTCGTTCCAAAGACGCTACTCTCTCATCATGCACACATTAAAACACGAGAAAGCTCGCGGATACAAGTGCAGCGTATGTACTCGCATCGCTTGGCCTGTTAATTGTTCTTCTTGTTATCTTACTGTGAAAATGTTTTGACTGGCGTTCCTGTGTCCTTGTAGCTGTGCAGTAAGGAGTTCCAGTACGCCGCCTCACTCCGCGCCCACCTGGCCCGACACAAGCAGCAGAGCAGCCAGCGAGCGCCGATCACCAAAGCCCCCGTGGAGCAGGGCACCAAGGGAAAGGGAGACAGCGATTTGGATGAGAAGACCTCATCGCCACACACCAAAAGAGAGTTTGTGTGCGACATCTGCGGGAAGACGCTACCGAAGCTCTACTCCTTGCGGATCCACATGCTCAATCACACGGGCGTGCGGCCTCACTCCTGCAAGGTCTGCGGCAAGACGTTCGCCCACAAACACAGCCTGAAGATGCACCGAGCCCTGCACGACGTCACCAAACAGTTCCAGTGTGAATTCTGCAAGAAGTCTTTCGTGAGCAAACGGAGCATGGAGGAGCACACCAGCCTTCACACAGGTCAGTGCACACTGAGCTGGCAGTTAATTCAAGCGGTTCATGCAGTTTTATTTTCAGTTCTCCGGATTTTGAGTCTCGAGTTTTTTCCTGCCAATCCAATACAGTGGAAGTGAATAAAATAGGAGGGTAGGGTGGGAGTCAAGTTGACGTAGTGAGATGGAGAGAATATTACACAACAGGTGATCTGCTGTCGGGCACATGCTGTTCCCTCAGACAATAACTTGCACAAAGACCCTAATTCAGCTGTCGGAGTGAGAGAGGGAACGATCCTTTTGAACTGTAGAAGCTGCCGGGCCTAAAATAAAAAGATAAAAACAGAGTAGAATCTAAATTGCTGTGAAGTAAGTTGCCATGATGATGATGTGGCGAACGCAGTATTCATTCAACACATTTTAACTGCATTGATTCTCAGGTCTAACGGGTAGACTGCAGTGATGTCCTGATCAAGTATGAAAGATTCCTTGTCTGGACTGATTAAGGCATTTTAACTAAGCAGCATCGGCTTTGAGTACAAACCTAAGCTTGACCGCTTTTTATGTCAGCTGTCAAAAGTGTTTTTACTCACAACACCTTCACGCACAGCAACGCAATCACTGCAGTGGTTGTCAACTGCCTGTGTGTTCCCTTGGACATATTTTTCTTGGACAGCTGTGGACTTGTGGACGGGCACCTTGTTCCATTCATACTACAGTTACAGACTGTAACAACGGATTATTGAAAAAGAGCAGGCGTAGAATACAGTTAAATCGGGAAACTCAGGCAACAACTCAGGCACTGGAGGACACTTTCAGGCACTGGAGCAGACAAAATTCCTTTCAAAAGCAGACAAAATTCCTTTGAGACAAACATGGCCAGAAATATTACAGAGGGTTTGTCAGGTTTTAATTTTTTTTTGTTTGTTTGTTTTTTGTTTTTTGTTTTGTAAAACAAAGTATTTACATTGGATTGATTTAATAACTTTAATGTACTAGAAGTGCACACTGTACAGCTGTATTATCTTGCAAAATAGAAGTAGCAGATTGGGACTCTGTATCAGCAGATACTCAGTATTAAAGTGCAGAGATGATTGGGATATGGGGCAAGAAAAACTTGATCAAGACCTACCATAAGTCTAAATATGAGGACATTTCAAAACTTCATCATATTCGGGGCTGTTGACAGATGTCTTAAAACCTGTGTTGCTAAATCGACAACATCTTAGACAACTGAGAAAATGTTGGGTAAACTGACCCCAACTGTAAATACAACCAAATGTTTGTGGCTGTTTTTCACGATGAAATACTTTAACAGGTGAATCAAAGTACCTATGCAACACGTGTGGAGCCACTTTCCATCGAGCCTCGGCTTTGAGCAAACACCTGAAGAAGCACCAACCCAAACCTGACGTCCGTCCGTTTGCCTGTGCTCAGTGAGTCGCTGCCCGTCTCTCTTTAATGAAACAGGATCTAAGTTTGAGACGAGCCTGTTAATGAGATGATGTTTAAATGTATTTACTCCTTCGACCTGCAGCTGTGATAAGAGGTTCTACGAAGCAAAAGACCTCCAGCAGCACATGAACAAGCACATGGGCCTGAAGCCATTCCAGTGCCAGGTGTGTGGGAAGTGCTACAGCTGGAAGAAGGACTGGTACTCCCACGTCAAGTCGCACAGTGTGGCCGAGCCCTTTAAGTAAGTCTGCACACAAACGTGGCACCCGGGATGTCTTTTTTTAATTCTGCATATTAAACCTCTTTTGTTCGTCTGTGCAGGTGTAACGTCTGCGGGAAGGAGTTCTTCGAGAAGGCTCTGTTCAGGAGGCACGTGAAGAAAGCCACGCACGGGAAGAAGGGCCGAGTAAAGCAGAACCTGGAGAGGGAGTGTGAGCACTGCGGGAGGAAGTTCACTCAGCTCCGAGAGTACAGACGCCATGTCAACAACCACCAGGGTGAGGCTCCCACTGCGACAGGAAGAGTCTAAATCCTGCTTCTGGTGTTTGTGGAAGCTCATTGATATGATTTATTCCTCTCTCTTCTAGGAGTGAAGCCTTTTGAATGTCTGACTTGCGGCGTCGCTTGGGCCGACGCCCGTTCTCTCAAGCGTCACGTCCGCACACACATCGGGGGAGCGACCGTACGTTTGCCCTATGTGCCAGGAGGCCCACATCGACGCACGCACTCTACGCAAACACATGGCCAAGTACCACGGGGACAACCTGCCCGGGAAGATCATGCTGGAGAAAGACACCCTCCAATTCCACAACCAGGGCACCCAGGTGGAGCACGCCGTCAGCATCCTAGCGTCCGAGCTGCCCCCCGAGCTCCGGCCGGCCCAGCAGCAGCCGTCGGAGGAGATAGAGACGGTGCTGATCACGGAGGAGACGGTGGAGGCCGTGCAAGCCGTGGAGGCAGTCGAGGCTGCAGGCGACGGCTCGGTGGCGACGCTCTCCGATCAGGGAATCATGCAGGTGGTGAACTACGTCCTGGCCCAGCAGGCGCTCACAGGGGCCAAGCTCGAGGAGGCGCCGGAGGTGATTCAGACCATGGAGGTGGAGGTCGCTCACGTGGCCGAGGTCGAGTAACTTTGTGCCACATTGCTTCTCACAGTCTGTATTAATGTAACAATGTACAAATATGACTATTTTTCTGAGGTGTAAATACCGTGAGTGAACCGAGAGGAGTCCGTTCAGGACAGTTTCTATGTTCCATTTCTTTTCTTTATTCTTCATTTGTTTCCATTTCCATGTTCCATGTAAATAGCTAGATATACAGTAACAAGATGAACTGATGAGTTACAGATCTAAAACCTTTGACACTCAGGAGAAGTAAAAGGTAGAAATGAAGACAACGCTTGCTGTGCTGACTGTGTTTCATCTCGTCACTTATTGTTTTTTTTTTTCTACTGACAGGATAAAGCTGTAAGACTTCATTGTAAAACTTTGATTCTGCAGTCAGTGTGGCAGTGGGTGCTTAACTCCCCCCAGTGTCTGCTTGAAGGATGAGAGAATTAAAAAAAGGTGTTAGTTATTTCAGTGTCACAGTTACGTGCTCTTACATAAGCTGCTTTGTCAGCCATTTCCAATTATCAGCACAAAGTCAATATTTAGATAACTTAAATATGGAAAATAATATATTTTAAGATCCTCAGAATCTAATTTTTAATTCATAAATTAAGTCATTTCACATCTATATCAGTAAGAGTTATTAGTCTGTAATAAAGTGCAAAAGAGACTTTAGCAGCATTGTGATTGGTGGTTTAACCTGTTAAACTTTTAAAAAATGAACATTTAAATGAAGCCAAAAAAAAAAAAGAAAAAATGGACACAAAGGAGTATTAACATGCAATACAGCAAGTATGGATATTTATTTCAGATTTATATCAAAATACCCTTGGTATATTGCAACATATTTACAACACATTGTACAAAAATATGAAAATGCAGATCATTTCTCCTTTCTAACTCATGGTTCGTTGAAGTTGGGTTATTGTGGGGCACACACACATAAATGTATACACTCCTTTTATTATTTTTTTTTTTACTAATACAAACATTTCTCTTGCTGGTAAAGCCACCAGGCAGTATTCACATCAGAATGCTCTGTTCTGTCTTGTTCTCGAGGGTCACTATCAAAATAAGAACTATACAAATTTATATACATCTATATCAGGTTTTGGCCAGTTATAAAATGAAATAAAACCTCTACCAAAACATGGTTCATTAATAAAAAAAAAATACTTGTGCTAGGCATCCACAGCAAGAGCAAAAGCCTGCTCTTAAAATGCAATTGCAACCACTTTTGCACAGCAGTAAAACAACAACAAAAAAACAGGACATCAGTCATAATATTTTACTGTAAAACACTGGGTCAAGAGCATTAGGCCTATAATGGCTACATCAAATGAATGACCAACTGTCACTTTTAACACGCATACTTCACGACCTGACTCAAAAACGTGATGCATTGGTCATAAACAGACGTAAAAAAAAAAGTAAAATATAGAAGGTACAGCAGGAAAAAAAACAACTTGCCCATCAAATGACATAATACTTCTGACAGGAAATGTTTGAAATGTTTACAATCAACGCTGACTTTTGCCACACATTAAAACCAGTGTACTTGACTAACGTGTACAACCATAATGAAAACTCAGAAGTCTATTACAAATAAAATACACTTTTGCTATGGCCCATAGCAGAAATATAAGCCCTAAAAAAGCCCTCTAATGCAAGTTTGAGTTCCAGTCATGCTTTAACATGGGAATGAATCATGAACATGTAAAAAACTCAAAGCAATCTTGCAGCATTTCTTAAGTGCTCTCAAGAAACTACGACATAATAAAATGCACCTTTTTTTTTTGCTCAACAGCATTTATTTCTCAGGCAGCCAGAACAATAATGAAAATAAGTGCATTCCTATTTGAATATGCATTTTGCTCTCAGCAGTATTTGCACTTATATACCAGGTTTTCAAATGAAATGTTCTGTCAGCAGGCGTGAAATGAAGAAATGGGAACATCAAGAAGAGGTCAAAGGTGGTGGTGGAGTTTGGTGGGGTGTGGGGATGGGGATGGGGGGATGGGGGGGGGGTCGCCTCACTCTCCTTCCTCCTTGATGCGCTGCTGTTTGTTGCGGCGAGAATCCAGGTCGAAGGAGAAATCGGACCACTCGTCGCATGCGGCGGGAAGGAGATGGTCTGGCGCAGGGTGAAGCGCACGGCGTCAATGACACGCTCGCCCCGGGCCTCGGAGGAGCCCACGCTGACGGTGGAGGCCCCGCTGGTGGTGCGCACTATGTGGGGAGGTGGGGAAAAATCCATGGCCTGTCGGTGCTCCATGATGCCCTTCCAGATGATGTGCTGGAACTCCGCGGGGATCTTCAGCCTGGACAGGTCCTAATGGTCATTACACAGGAGGGGGTAGCGTTAGTATTCGCAGGGGGAGCCACTCTTCTCTCTAACCCATCAAATGACTCGTGTTGGATAGGCAAGGGCTCACCTCCATATTATAGTTCTCAATCTGGTAGATGTTGGTTAGGCCCTGTGCTGTGAAGTAGTCCAAGCAGCCTGAGCAGCCCAGCCGTATAAGGAAGCTGTGAGAGCAACAGAGAGGACGAGCGTCAAGCTGTGGTTCACTCTTTAAATCTTCATATTATTGATTTTTTTTTTTTACAAAACACATCTGCAGTAACCAACAAATTCAACCAAAGACTTTTCTTTAATACTGCTTTTTATCAAAGTCTCACACTAAGGAAAGAGAGGGATAAGAAAAAAACAGTTTTTTGTAATACTGAGTAAAACCGAATGAAGGAAGTTTACCAAAAAATAGTAAGGACGCTAACTCAGAGTAAAAAGTTATGAATTTTTAGGTTATAATAGGCACAGGCAGTAACCTCACTCTGAATTAGTTTGTGTATTTTCATAAAGACAAAAGATGTTTGTGGCAAATAACTAAATAATTCATTTAATCCTTTTTTTTCATTAAAGGCTTTAAAACATCCTGTAATTTTATAAATGTAAAGGTAAAAGGTAGAATTTGCACACAGTTTTATGATTGTTTTTTTATTAGCTGTTTCTGGGCAATGTCAAATCTTCATCAGGCACAAAACATCAAAAACATCACAGTAAAGTTCTCTAATTTATTATATTTTACATATCTTTCCATTTTATTCTTGATATGTCTTTATTTTAGTCATATCCAATTACTGATTATGTATCATTACTTTATTTTCTACTGGATTTATACAGCAATAACTAGACTTTTTTACATTTTAACTTATAAAAAAGACTGTGCATACACTCAAATACTACTCATGTCCATATCAAATGTTATAAACATAATAAAAAAATAATGTGATGTTTGTTAGTAATGTTTAGTATCTGATGAAGATGTGATTGAAAATGAAAGAAACACAGTGGGAACAAAGAACAGTGTGCAGATTCCACGTTTTTCCTCGACGTCTGCTGTGTGCTCCAGCAGCGGCTGAAGAGTGTGTTTTTACTTTTTTCTCCAAAATTTGAAGGTAAAAACGTTTTAATTTCCAGGTCGAGGCAAAAGGAGCTGAACAACCTCTCAGGGAAGCTAACAGCGAACGTTTGATTTGAAACATGTTTACTACATTTATCAACGTTATTTTAATCTAAGTTATATTTTATTGCGCTATTTATTTAAGTCCTGTAAGTTATTTTTAAAAAAGTGCTATGTAGACTTTTTTGACACATTTCTACATAAAGTCTGGAAAAGAAAAGATGCAGATGTGCTCTACTGTGGATTAATGGGTACCTGGAGATGCTGCTGTCCATTGGGTATGGAGGAGGGGGGGTACAGTGGGAGGAAGGCACCAGGGGGAGCTGTGGCTGCAGTGCGTGTGTGGGGCTCAGTGAACTCATGTCAGCGTTCATGGGGATGTGAGTGCCCATCATGGGAGTCACTGCAGAGACAAAAGGAGCTACCGTGAGCTTTTCTTTTTTTAATCGCTCTGGGATTTAAGAGATTACGTAACGGCAACTGAAACACATGGAGGTGGAGGGAGGGGGGGAAGCAAGGGAGGGGGGGGCATGCAGAGGTTGCTCTCGACATGACACATAATGCATCACAACAGGTCCTGCAGGGAGAGTCTCAAAGGGATCACATTCTTTTGGAGGAGGAAGCTTTCTGTCGGGATTGGGGGGGTGGCGGCTGAGAGGTGTTCAGGTCCCCTCCTGCCTGCCCGGACATGCTGTTTTTGTAAGTTTACAATAAGCCCAAGAGGGACGGGACGACTGGTGGAGAGACGGGGGGGTAAAGGAGAAAAGAGGAGGCGAGGGGTGAGGATTGGGGGGCAGAGATAGACAGGAAGAAAGAAAACAAAGGGGCACACTTACTGTCAGTCAGGCCTCCAGACATGCTGGATGGGGTGAGCGTGTTACGCTGCTGGGGGTTCATGAGCTGGCTGACAGAGGGCAGCTTGTTGACTTTTCCGTGAGTCGGGGAGCAGGAGCCGTAGGGGGGCTGAGACGGCATCGAAGTCCTGGGGCGGGAGAGATGGGGGGAGAGGGGGTTACAATCAGCGTTCAGCAACGCTCACAGTCCATGACAAAGGCCTGCTCAGTAAAATCCTTTAGAGGGAACAATAATGACATGATTGTTCTGAGTTAACATAGCGGATGATAGAATATTATAGTGAGTAAATATCAAGTTTGGGTCAACAGAGAGAGTTTCCTCCTCCTACTAACTCCATATTTTAGTAGTGAGATAGAAGAAGAAGAAGAAGTAAAAGCAAAGGACAAGGGTTCAAGCAACAAAAAAAAAGCCATTTATTATATTCTGACAGACCAAAGTGCAGCAACCACAAAATAACAAAATAATCTGTTTCAAACAGAAGAGACAGATCGTACGTCTGTACATCACATCTGTGCACGCTTCCCTCCATTCAAAGGACATTTTTATTGAGGAAAGTACCTAAAACGGACACACAAACTGTCCTGCAGTCACTTTAAAAAACATGACCAGCATTAGCAAAAAAAGTTGTCACAGTAATAAAGTCCCCCCCCTTCCCAAAAAACCCAAAAGATAGATTTTGTGAGTCCAGCTCGCACGACGATGCAAAGGCAAAACACATTCACTTAGAGGAGCTCTGTAAGTCAAGTAAGATAGTAGAAAGCTTGGTTCCTGTCCGGCCTCAGCCATCGGTAAAAGGCTGAACGGGGACGAACGTTACACAAACAGACTCTGTGAAACAGAAAAATGACACCGCCAAAGAGAAGATAGGCAACCCTGACAAAATATCCTTTTTAATGGACAAAAATAAGGCATGCAAATCAGTCTGCAAATTATAATCTGTGGATTTCAGTGGCCACTTTGTCCAACATGTAAGGCTGCAGCCCCCCAAAAAAAATCAATGCTACTGTCAGTCGTAACAGGAAAAATCATAATCCAAGATCTTAAAAACAGGAAGTTCCAGTGTCACGTCCTGAGTGCAGAATCCCAGGTAAGGCAGAAAAGGGAGGAGACCAGGAAAATCAGAGTTGATAAAAGGTAGAGGAGGTCCATGTAACTCGCAGGAGGAGGAGGAGGAGGAGGAGGAATGTGGGGAGTTTTCAGGAGGAGCTGCAGCGCCGCCTCTGCTCTCCCGCCGGTTCCACAAGCTGGCTACCAAGACAGGTTTTTATCAGACTGCAGGGAGGAACCAGAAAGAAGAGAAAAAGAGAGAGAGAGAGCAGAAATAAGGGCTCACTGACGGAGGACGAGAGAGGAGTGACCCCAGAGAGGCCCAGAAAAGTTCAGAAAAGGTAAAAACACAGTGATGAAGAGAGAGAGACACACACACAAGAAAAAACTACAAAAAGTTTGTGTGACGGGGAGGTGTAACCTAACGCACCGATGCTCCGCGCTAATCACTGTGTCCAGAAGATGGCACTCTACAAACACAGATCGCAGCATCGGCACTGGTGTGTGTGTGTGTGTGTGTGTGTGTGTGTGTGTGTTGACTGGTGTTAGTTGGCTTTTACACAATGGATGAAAGAAAAAGGCCCAAAACATTTGCTGAGGACAGAACCTTTTTTTATTTTAAAAGGTTTGAAGGAGCTGTTAATTACAGAGGAGAGATACAAGCTATGAGGATTTTAAGACAGAAAACTGAGAAAAAAACATGCACGACAACGAAATGAAAAAGGTAAATATACCAAATCCTGAAGAAAGGATTTTAAAAAATATATATAAATTTAGACTCCACAAGGCTTCTAAAACCCAAAATGCATCTTGATTTTATCAATTTATTTAATTTGATTTATATCGTTACTGGCACTATTTTATGGCCTGACGGCAACAGGTTATCAGCAACAAACAAAAGTAAAAAAGTAAAAACCAGCAAGCATTATCTCACTGTGAGGCTGTCTGCCAGTCTCTTAATGGGAAACTATAACATAAGCAGTAATTATCATCATGGGCCTGTCAAACTATCATTTACACCCATCTCCTCTTTTCCATAGCTTATAGTGAAATGGGCGTGGACGAGGCAAAGTGTGTGTGAACATGTGCGCCCGAGACAGTTTTAATTATGCTCAAGAAAATAGATGAGGCTGAGGCACGGATTTTGCTGGTTGCTGTTGTGCAAAACCTGGCAGAGCACCCAAAGGCGTTACCACCGATCTTTTGGAAGCTTCTCCTTAACAAAGCATAGCCAGGTACATTTGTCACGATTCATCAGCTTTGGCTCGTGTCCCATGAGAGAGTAGGAGAGGGAGGGAGGAGGGAAAAAAACAGCCTCTAGTTGGTGCAAGGCTCACCCTCTTTTCCAAGCAAAATTCTGGGGAAACTCTCAGCTGCTGGGAAACACTGGACAGCATCCATTTTAGAGCATTTATTACCAGCTTTTCCTTGATAGCTGCGACGCTTCAGTGGCGTCAATAAATAAAATCGAGAAATCTCATCTTTTATCATCGCAATCCACTCTTTGAGCAACAAGTCAGTCGTGTCGCGTCGGTTAAATCACTGCAGTCTATTCAAAACCAAAACAATCCAAAAACAAAGCGGCACGATCAGTGAGGCTGCGGAGCTCGAAAAACAGCACCAGTCCGCTTGAAATCGAGGGTGAGCCTTGCGGGTAAAGTAGGCCTGTCGCTCATAACGAGCCTGAGAACAAATGAGCGCGACTTTGTTATGAATCCGAGCAGGTACTCACTGTTTCTGAAGGAGATTCTGCTGCTGCTGCCTGTACGACTCTATAGTGTGCTGCGGCAGAAACTGCATGAGCTCCAGAGACTCTTTGATTTTTACCAAAATCTCATAAATTTCACGGCCTTTGATCTGCGAGGGGGGAAAAAAGAGAGAAAGATGGTGGTCAGTGAGCAGCTCGGACGGTCTCGGAGCGACGTTTTTAAAGCAGCTTTCTGAAAAGTAACACTCACAGGCAAACAAAAAACCTCCTCATCTGTAGATCTTCTCTTCTTGATGGTGGACATCTGGATGCCATGGGAGACCTGGCGGAAAGCTGCAAAGAGAAGAGAAAAGCGTGAGTGCGGCTCGTCTTGCGATGAACATTCAGCCTAAGCCGAAGCAGGAAGAAGGGAAACGAGGAAGCGAGGGAAAAGGGCAGCAGGAGGTTTGAGCGTTAGTTAGTGAGCGCAGCGGTTTGAAGGTCCTCCACGCTGACAGCACAGTCAGGTGAGGCCAAAGCTCGTCAGCCCCGTCACCAGCCCCGGCCCTACTTACGGCGCTTCGTACCCTCACTGCTCTTTGAGGCGTCCGTTACGTGCTGCTTGCGGATGCTGTCCGAAATCGTCCGCCTTTCGGTCTCGGCCCGGGCAGGCGCAGATCCTGGCCTCGAAGCACCGGCGGCCTAATACCTGACCACTGCAGGAGAAGACAGGGGACACACAGCCGGGTCAGAAAAACCATCCACCGATCCGGACGGGAGGCACAACAGGCAACCACTGCATGGATGATCGTGTCTCTTACTCTCTGGTTTCCAGAGTGACGATGATGAGAATTGGGCGTCTGTTCATTCCACCCACACAGCTCGAGTTGCACATGAAGTTGTACAAAATTGTAGTAAACTCTGTCCCCACCTGAGGAAGGAGAGCGACACTGACGGTGAGTGACATTACCGGGTGACACCGGAGGAAACTGGAGACTGTATTTACGTGCACGGGCACATGTTGAAACAAGGCCGCTATAATCTGATCACACTGTTGTTTCTTTCTCTATTTCAGTTTTTAGCTTTTGGATTGAATGATTTTAGACACATCATCCCTCTCCATTTCTGTTCTTTGTCATGCAGACGTGTCAAAGCTCTACTAAAAACCTGTTTAAACATAATACACGACCAAGACACCAAGTTTCTTCTGCAGGACGTTAAGTTTCTTTCAGGTTACCGCAGAAAGACAACAACCAAACTGTTATTTAACTGTGCAAAAGTGCAGTTTTAGACAGTTAAGTTACAATTATAGAAAAATAGCTGTGTTTGTCTTTCACTTTTTGGATCTTTTTCTTTCATCACATATATTTAAAATATCAAAAGACTGTGCGGAAGTGATTTGGGTATTTTTGCTTATCGAGTCGGTTTGGCTCTTTTACTGTCATTTTTATCAAGGACTTTTCTCAAAGCTGTGAAAGTTACTGGCTAAAATGATGAAACCACACTTGTAACCACGGGAGACCCTGCCCTCTGAAGGAGAGTTAACGCTTTAAACGAGAGACGTGAATTACAAACGAATTAGATCTTATGATCAGCTAATGCAACGTGGCTTTTAATCTTATATCATTTCCTATCTGGGTTAGCAGAAAAAAAAAACAAAGAGTGACAGCGGGCTGTTTCCTTCTGGAGTCTGCATTGAGGTGAAGTGGTGTTCATACTGGGGGGGCTTTAGGGGACAGCAGTTGCTGCGTGTCAGGCCGAGGTGGTGAGGTGTCGCTGACGGGGGCGTTCAGCTGGCCTCGCTCCACGATGACAGACAGCTCACCTGGGGAGGCTCGTAGGGAACTAATACGCTCTGTCTTCCGGTGATGGTGTCCTCCACGTACTGGGCGTGGTTGTTTCCCTCCACACGGATCAGGTGGCTGGGTGGGGCTATCTGACCTGGAAGCGAGGCGAACGGTGTGATTAGATGCCAAACAGCAGTTACACAAGTGAAACATTTTGTTAATTCATAAGCAGAACTGACCGTCGTTGAACTCGCGGCTCAGCTCGTGGTTCGGGCAGCGTTTCACCACCTCGGTCACGTGCTCGGCTTTCTTATAAACAGGCATGGCTCTGATGACGGCACCCTGCGGCGGGGTGGTCAGGACTTTGATCTGGATGGGACACGTCTTGGCAATTTGGCAGTATAGCTTCTTCAGGTCTGTTGAGTACTGAAAAAGAGAAAAACAGGAGAAAAAAGATTACATAAAACAGATAAACCGATGAGTGTGTGCTCGGGAATGTTAATAAGCAAACAGTTTCAAGGCTTTAAAAGTTTTTTGCTGAAATTTCAAAAGCACTGATCGATCTCTGTAACACCTGTTGACTGGACTGTGGACTTCTGGTTTCCCCTAAAGCAAAAAAAGGTTAAAGACAAGACTGTGATTATGACCTACTTAAATAAACACACACACAAGTTTTGGTGCTCTGAGTGTGTATTGGGCAACCTCAAAGATGTCTCATGGAGAGCCTCTGGGACTTCCGAGGAGTGCCGTAAAATGGACCCCTCCAGCAGCAATTAAACTGGGCCTGGCTTTCATCTTCAAGGGAGGAGTATTCTGCTAAAGCATCTGATGGCCACTCATCACACAGAGTGGGGCTTCTGAACGCTAACGCAAGGTTGACTGCAGTTTTTTTTTTCCTCGTGTGGGTTTGGATGAAAATGACTCAGTTTCAGCTCCGAGCACAGGAATGGAGCAACAATCAAGGGAGTTATAGAGGATCTGCGCATGACCGGTGCCAAAATGTGATGGTTGTTCACACAAACTGGCTCGCGTTCAAATCTGTAAGCCAGGAGTCGTGAATAATGGATGTACCTTGATCCCTGCCACTGTTGGAATTGATAACCAGTAAGCCATCAGAAAGACTGAATTGTTACTAATAGGCATAACCCAACTGTGTAAACAAACCATTCAAATCACTGCTGTGTAAGCACAGCTTTAAATCCTCCATGTGCAGGAGACACTGGGTGGAGGTGGGGGGTGGGTGAGGGAAAAATTTTTCTGTCAGGTTCATTTCTGAGCGAAGAAAAGTGAACATTGTGAAAACCGCTCGGGGCCGTGTTCGAGAACAATGCAACATAAAATTCCACCTCTATTAAGTGCGGCTCCGAAGAAAAAGAGCTCATCCCGGTACCCGTCTTGTGCTGACTTTAAATATTACACAAGCTTGGCATGGACATTTTCTGCTCTGCTCCCCAGGCACAACCTTTCCTTTCATCAGGACAAACGCAAAACAGCACCTTCCCGTCTCTCTTTTCTGCACTCTCACTCGCGAACTGCAACACATCGCCGCCGTGCATTTCACCCAGAGATGGGTCTCCACTAATAAAGGCGAGTTAATAATAACCCAAATTCTCAGCTCTGCTCCTTTCCTCAAGTGACCTCATTATAAACTGTACATGCACAGGATGAACTGACACAGTGCTGCTAATACTCATTGCTGGAAAGGTAAGATCATATGAATGGTACAAGTAGAGAGTAAGGTTATGAAAATAAAATCAGCGTCCGGTATTCAGATTTTCGGTTTGCGTGTAAATGAATCAGTCAACATGATAGACCGACGGAGGAGAACAGTTCACGCTCTGGGACATGTACGTCAACACAGTGACTGAACCGACTCTTTCTTAAAACCAAAGGAGCTTTCCTAAAGGTCTTCTTAAAAAAAAAAAACGAAGCCTAAGATGAATGGTTGTAGCTGTCCCCTCGCTCCTAACCTGATACTCCCCGTACGCCTCTGTCAATCAGCTAAATGAGGTGGAGAGGCCGAGCAGAGAGAGACAAGGGAAAGAGCAAAAGGGAAAGAGTGCAGAAGATTATGAGGCAAAGAGAAAGAGAGATGTGAGCTGTGTAAAGGGTCAGTACGTGGTGTTTTGTATAATTACAGGGTGTTGGTTTTGTATTGCTGAAGGCGAACACAGCCCAATTCAGAGCATTAAGATCTAATCAAAGATGTTAATGGAGAAAACCAGCGTTTGTTCAGATCATATCCTAATGTCTCAAACTCTCACACACACACACACACACACACCAGATGAACCATCCCAGCCCTGAAGCTACAAACTTTAAGTGCACAACTATGTGCTGCTGGTGCCGTGTTTGCTCAGCAGTGAGAGCAGGAGCTGCTGATTGCTGAAAGCGGCGGCGGGGCTAAAGCTAACACTGCTGAGGGTGGAGGACAGCCGGTTGACTGATGGGATTCAGCGGCTCACACAGGGCGCGGTGCTCAGGTGTTAACATGTAATTATGAGCCTTTCATTGGTCACAATGTGAGTTGCACAGCTAAGGAACACACGGCGCACAATATGGAGCTGCTTAATAACAATCATTTGAAAGAAAAGCTGAAAGAAAAGTGTTTGCATGAACCGCACGTGACACACTGGCACATGTGGCAGTGAGGCGGAAGAAATATAATGAATAACCTGAAGTGGCCGTATTTGCCACCACAGCTGCACAAAAGACCACAGCCGCAAATAAAAGTGATGCTCGCTGACTCGTATGCAGTGTGTAAGTTAGTACAATAATGAAAATATGTTCTTGTAATAATCTGACTGCATGCAACGTGCAATTTGTCCTGATGCTTGTACAGTGCTGCATGTGTGCAATTACTTTCTAACACATGCAACACTTGAACACACAAACACACTTCCCGTGCGGTGCAGGTTGAGGCAGGCCCACAGCTGTAGCGTTCTTTTCTCCCTGACAGGCGCTGCGGGCGCATGCAGAAGTCAAGTCCTGACAAACATCAGGCCTTAAACAAGCACTGTTTGGCGCCTCTGGTCTTGTCTTCTTCATACCTGACATGTCATGTCATGCCTAAAGCTTCTCCCAAACCTGTTTAATTCAACAATATTGCAAAGGAGTTTTTTCACTCTACTCTTTTCCCTCAAACAGAAGTGAAACACCTGCTCTGAGAGGAAAATCTATATGAGGTGAAATGTAAAGTTTTAGAGGCTAATTACGTTTCTCCACTTTATTCTTTTAAGGAAATGAATGTTATGTTTTAGTCATCAGCACCGATCTTGACCACAATGTCAGGCGATGACATCTGTCCTGAGGAAAACCTCTGCACTGACATGTGGCATCATGTTTATGTAGCCACCGCTGAGAAGGTCCAATATGCATCTGTCACTCTGGGGATTAGCCAATCGAAGGGTTGTCTTCACCCACGGCCTCCATGACTGTAACTACAACTGAGTTCATTAAATTTGAAACTGAAAATAAAAGCCAACAGGTGGGAACATATGAAGAAAGAACACCTTTCTTTCCTTCCTTTCAAATGCAGAGTAGCTAAAGTTTAAGTAGTATCACACAAAAAATGTAAAACTAAAACTTTTTTAATCGCCTTTCTAAAATCTACGTTTGATCTACGAATCCTTCAAGGAAGTATTAAAGCTGTGAACCTGTTTGGGTTACTGATCTCACAACAGTGGTTTCTGTGCTGAGAGCTCCCACAAATTCAGTAAGGATTTGGTTAGTTCCAAGAAATGCTCGTTTTTGCCCCGATGACAGACTAATAGCTTTCTGTGTATTTATATAACTACAAGGTGATCCTGTTTTCTGTTGAGGTAAGTCATCACTGCAGGTATGTACGCAGGGTTGTTTGTTAATAGGGTTAAAAAAAAAAAGAAGAATCTTGTAATCTATACTGAAAGAGAATGGGCTTTTCCACACCGATTATGGAGAAATCCCATAGCCCATATCATAAAAAAAACCTTTTCAGCTCTGCCTGTTAAAAAAATTTCCCCTCTACCTTTTCCCATCTGTAGCTTTCAGGGCTTGTCTCCCTGTGATGGGGCGAGTCGTGACAAGCTTCTTGACACAAACAAGTCTCAGCCCCATCTCGTGAGGCGTGGGACGGGCCCGCAGATGTTCCAGGGGCAAGCCGCGTCTTGCAGGCTTTCGCTAGAACACTCTTCTCTTTGAGCGTTCGAGGGCTCTCCTCCTCTCCTCCTCCTCCTCCTCCTCCGGCGCAATGTGAGATGCAACCATCAAGCTTAACTCTCTCAAAAAAGACAGAGCCCACTCCAGGAGCACAGGGTTCAGGAAAGAGGCACACGGTATTTACACAAGTATTATCTGCAGGCCCTCAATCCATTACTGTAATCCCCCCGAGCTCTACGCTGTCCCAGTGATAGCCCAAACCGTGACATTCCTCTCCTTTGACTACTATATGCGGTGGCAGTTAATACACACGGCAAACACAACCAATCTTCGGCCTCACAATGCTTGCACCAATTGCCGACAATGGCTGCCTTATTTGCGACACTCCATTAATTTAGCAAAGCAAAGAAAATAAAACATCTCCAACAATTGTATTCATTTAACCTGTGTTTTTTTTTCTTTTTTTCCTCTAACAAAATGCAGGAGTGCCAACAAGGAAGCTGTGTGGGAGCAGTTCTGGGAAATGTTGACGTGTTGCACCTTTTTGTGTGTGTGTCACAGTCATCCCAGACAGGAAGAGGTTAAGGTGTGGGTTAGGGATTAGGTGTGTCTCCATAAGAACAGTCATCAAAAAGCACAGTACACAGTCCACTAAGTCCCGTGGAAGATCCCGCAGGCCTTCAAAAAAAAAAAGGGGGCATTAGCAGATCTGTGCACAGAGCAAAGCCGCGGCAGTGACATCCTCGATGGCTCGCTGCCATCGGTCCATCAGTCCAGTCCTATTGGGCTGAGATTATGGGAGCTTTGCGAAAGATCTCCCGAGATCAGGTGAGGGAGCTTCCTTTCGCGATGGGAACCGACACTATAATCACAATACTTCAGAGTTCAGATGACTGCTGCGGTGGCCCAGGAGGCGAATGCCCTTTCCATGAGCCATTACGGGTTTAACGTTCAGTGAGGCAAAATTGTGACAAGTACTCCCTGCATGGGATTAAGCGACCACATTTTGCATCTTTAGCGACTGATGTGCTGATGTTTAACCAGGCTGCTAAATGAGAAAACAGCACTAATTCTAATGTTTTTGTCTTCAGATGATCTTTTGTGAGCTTGACAAAAGGAAAGATTGACACCACTAAACAAAAGATCTGGAGCGTGAGCCAACTACCTTTATTATTACCACACCTAAATGAACTTTTGCTCAAATCATACAAGTAATATCAACTCCATCTAGATGTATTAACATTGTCATAATGTTTTATTTGTATTGTATTTTATTGTTATATCGTTTAAGCTCTCAATGTTGTTTGCTAAGTTAAGACACTGAATTAGTTTTTTTTTCTTTCATTATGAGGTAATCATTTCTTGAATGAGTAAATATTAGGCGCCTTCCATTACCAGTACAGTGATAACCAACAACAATCCTCTACTTTTCCACGCTAAGTCAGACCAATCAAACCAGTCTTGCATCATGTGTTATGACTGTGGGACACACTACAAGTGTCTGTGACGGGGATGTGTCCTAAACCAGTGTGGCTCAGTCTGCGGGGCGTGCCTCTCGCAAACCGCACTCTTAACCTCCTTGCAGTTGCACATCAGACAAACACTTTTGTTTTTGGACTGTGAAAATGAGAGGGATGAGCGAGGCAGTGTGGGAATTGGGTAAATGTCACAGTCCCACAGTCGGCACGGCCCGGGAAGAAGGTGAGCTCGCCCAGCACTCCCTGAGTTGTTAAAGTCACCCCCATTCAGCTCAGCAGGTTTTTCAACAGTCCCCGTGGACAAATTTTACAGACATAACTATCAATTTGCTATTTATCAATCTCACACTAATTACAGACCTTTTTTAATCACCATTTCCTTTCTCATCCAAGCTTCCCATTTACAAACACTTTAATATAATTGCAAGAACATCATGTCCCATCTAGCTTAAGAAGCCGATCTTACTGCGACATCTCCTGCCGCCAAAAACGTATCTTAAATACGATGACAAAACGTCATCTGAGGGTGACACCTGTCACCGCCGATGTCCGCTAGGGTGCATTAATACGCCGAAGTTGTGGGACTGTGATGGTGTCTGCACACAGCAATGCAGATTAGACACATAAACAACAGAGCAGGTGTGGCTCTGGTGCAACAGCTGTCCTTCGACCTCGTCGTGCATAATGACAGAGCAGGAGGAGCTGGTTGTGTAGGTTTACCAAGCATCACATGGTGACATCTAGCTGCACAGGGCATCACCACACCTGGACCAACTGTGAAGTCTGTTTACCTCTGTCATCATGAGTGAACTTTGCCCAAGTTGAGAGTTTGAACATGACTTGTAGTTTTTAAAGTTTTGTTTATGTATCTAGCAATGCACCTGAAAAACAAGAAACGTTTGGTAAATGTGGATGTGTCCTGCAGTGAGATTAAGGTCTTCAGCTGTTTCTTCAGGTGGAGGGTAATGTCTGAGCTTTTGCAAGAAATTCCTGGGGATTAGTCCTGATTTGAAGCCATACATCTAAAATGAGAATTTTCCTTGCCAGATGTACTTGTGCAACGCAGGTCTTTCAAATAATGTGCTCCTAAATCTGCCTGGAGCACCGATTCCGATTGTCAGATAAAGAGTTAAAGGTTATCAGTATCTCCTTAACCTCTACCCTGACTAATCACTGTCACATAAATGTCTCTGTGAGTCCGTGTTTATTTTTACAAGCAAATGACACACACAAAACTATGAATCTGTATGAAAACTGATGCATTTTGGACATATGCCAAAGAATAATTTGGTCCATCACAAAGCACCAAACAGTCATACAAAAAAAAGAAAACAGACCTTCAGTACAACATGTTGATAACTTACCTGACTGTCTGAAATTGTCCTGTTAGAGCGCGACAGTGTGCAAATGGATAAAACTCACAGGAGAAAGAAAAAGTCGAATAGTCCTTTTCACACTTTTGCTTTTTGTTTTGGATTGAACAAAGAAGATAACTGTTGCTGTTGTTGGATGTTACAGTTAAAATAAACCAGGCTATCCATTTCCATTGTTTGAAGTGTTAAGTCTTTACTGAACTATTAACTGCTATTAAATTTAATGGATAGACATGGGAAGAGTTGTTGATCTAAATAAATTGTGTATTTCCTAAGCACTACAGTAATAGATAACCCCTGTAACATCTTTTAGCTTTTCAGAAAGACCAGTGAAACCCCAGATAATTAAAGGTGCTAGTGTTATACGTTGTAAGCCTCAACCTAAGATTTTCTGCAAATACTGCTTGACCATGAGGAGGAATCGCACCATCTTTAAGCGGACCACACAAACTGCTCTCGAGGGGAAGCGTCTTACCGTCCAGGTGGCAGACTTTGCTGTGCTAGACTGCTGGAAAGAGACATCAAAGGTGTGGGGCCCAGCGTAATCTGTGTTGGACGGGATGGCCGGCGAGGGAGAGAGGGCGTCGAAGGTGGAGCTGGGCTGGGCGTAAGGCGACGGGGCCGTCACGTTGTTCTGTGCATGGTCGTTGTTGTAGGGGCTGGTCGAGGTGGAGCCGCCGTTCTGGATGTTCTGATCCATGGTGTTCAGGAGCCCCAGGTTTGTATACTGCGACTGGAGACAAAATGGAGGGGACGGGGGAGAGGGGCAAGGCAACGACAACAAAGGAACATCTTCAGTAGGAGAATTTACAGGTGATTCAATCTGACGAGGAGGAAACTATTAAGAGTCTTGGTCAAATAGACTAATTGTGATGTGAAACTTTAAATGGCAAATGGTGTAATAGTTCAAATAACATCAATATTGGATTGGTTAGTTGGTTACTACATAATACCACGTAGCTTCGAATAAACTTGAAGATTGATCTTAAAGAAAAAAAAGATGCATGTTCAAAGTTTTCAGCAAAAAAATCACTGCCATGAAAGTGTGTTTAAAATTAATTGAGTATAACACTGCATGAAACCAATCACAGACTACTGCATGTAAAGTGATTTCCTAAGAGGAGATAAAGATGGTCCAGCTCCTGAAGATCACTGGCCTCTGTGAGTGCCTGCATGATGGAAAATACAAAATCTGATTTTATAATTCAATCACTCAAATCACCAGTCTTTGCCCTCCGAATCCCTTTTTCCACAGCCACAACTATTCAGACAGGAGGAATGGAATTAAAATATCTGTCTTGAAACAGGATGGAGAATACACCTGGGTCGCAGCCAGCCCCTTCCTGCTCGCTCCGCTTGCCATTCACCCCATTCCTTTCCATTTATAAATGGCACATTCCTGGACGAGGTGCCACGGCTCTCGCTCTTTAGACAGCCATTAATCTCTCCAGGGCCTCTTGTTTATTTCAAGCACGGCTGACCACAGCTGTCCAGCTCACACCCATTGCACTGCCAGGTGTTAGCGTTGTGCCAGATGACCGACAAAACAGACTAGGTAGGCTGTATAACTAATAATCAAGGTAGCGACTTATGAAGCAACATTGCTGCTTTATTACATACAGATCCACACACACACACACACACACACACACACAGACAGGCAGACGCACACTGTCAGACAGGCACACCTGAGAGAGGTCATTCGAGTCAACCTCAGCATTCTTGTGCAAGAGCGCCACAGGGTAGCTTTGCAGTGTGGATGAGGGTCAGTGTGTGTGCGGCGTAAGGCTGCTTAACCTCCTGGAAACAATGACACCGGGGCTTGTGAGAGAGCTTCTCTGGAGAACAATTACGGCGGGCATGCAGGTGTTAGGAGACAAGTGTTTTGTGAATGGAACACACACACACACACAGAGAAAGAAAGAAAGAAAACTTCACTCCGGTGGAGACCCTCCAGCCTTTAGCAGGGAGAGGCCTCCCCAAAACACACACTCCCTCACAATGGGCTAATTACAACACATGTATTATAAAGGTTTAAGCTCAATGGGCTGAAGAGTGGCTCTGTGCATCTGATCTCAGAGGCTGGTGTGACTAAAAATAACAGAACCCTTATCAGCTCCTCAAAAAAATCTGTTTATTTTAGCGAATGAAGTGAAGGAAATATTTCCAGTTTTGCAGGGGAACTAGCGGGAGCGCCCACGGTTTCCTGTTTGGACAGAGTTTTCCCGTATGTGAGGAGTCAGCGATGGTGATATCAGAGGGATTCTTTTGAACTGTGGCGCAATTCGATGCAGTGGCACTGAGGCGTTCAGAGATGACACGGTCCCCCCAGCCTCCCCCTCCAACCTCCCCCAGTCCCTGATGCAGGCAGCTGCAAAGGTGGATGTGACAGGCACCAATTATCAATGTCAAATTATTATTCTAAAGAAAAGGTCGCTGCTGGCCTGAGACCAAACACAGATAAAAGCAGGGACGTAAAGCAGAATGCCTGACATAGAATACGTAACATTAAACACGGGGCCCTGGATAATATTTCTCATGGTCTAAATGAATATCAAGGATCAAAGATGAGGATAAAGCCATAATTGACCAGATAGTGAGGCTCAACAGCAGAGTCTCACCTTTACTCATCTCGTTTTAATGTTTAATTGACTGGAAGTGGGATATCAGCCTTTAAAAAGCTTGTGTGAGGGAGTTTCAGGCCTCCTCTTCGCTTCCTTTCATCAGATCTTATTCCACTATAATACAGCAACCATTTAATAACCACTTTAGCTGCTCTTAAAAATTCCTTCTGTTTATAGCCAACGCTGTGTTTAGGCCTTTGGGATGTCATGCTGCTAAGCAGGAACACGGTAAATCAGCAGCCTTGACATCCTCAACAGCCTTTAATAAAGTTTTTGAAGGGTTCTGAGGTCTGTTTGAGGCCTTCGAGCTCTTTTTCTTTGTCTGAGATAAACGCTGGGGTAAGTATTTCGGGCCAGCAGGAAAAGGCGAGTGTTGACATTCAGTGCAATGGCCCCTTGCTTACAATGTAGGAATCTGAATTATCCAGCACACATATCAGAGATATTTCAAATACACATGGCGGCAGTAAATTGAGTTACAGCTGATGCCAACACAGTGGCATTTGATATGGGACGCTGACACGATCAGATTATTTCTAGTGTTGAAGTTATTACTCGGTCAAAGGACAAGTGAATGCAATGAAAACTATTGTGTCTTATTTTATTAGGAACATATCTTAACAAATATCATACATTCTGCTCATGCTCTCTGCAGCTGGTCTGCAGCCTCTTTACAAACATCTGATTAATTAATTAAGAAAATCTGATTAATATCTTAATTTGAGTGTCACCAGCAACGGTGGTACAAGTTAGCAGTGATTCTGTGATTTCAGTAAAGTAAAATGCCGCCACGCTGCAAAGACACCAAGAACGCCACCCAGCTGCAAAACTGGAGAAGCTGCTGTGAGTCTGAAGACCGCAACTGCACATAAAAACTCTAAAAACTGTCATTCATTACTGATAGGTGGTCACAAAGTGTAAGCGCTGATAAATCCCAGGCTTGGACGACCAACAGATGACAGGAACTGGAGCAGACCTCGCCTCGGGGGGGGGATTGCTCCCATTCCAGGCTCTCTGGTGACCTGCTCCGCGTACCTTAGGCCAGAATATAAGAGCGTGTGATGAGTGACCACAGATGAGGCGGGGGGTGGGCATTAAAGGCTCAACGGGGTTAAGGGGGCTGAGGTGGGCTGGGGGGGGCTATCTACACCTTATACCTCCTGGGGTGGGCAGAGCAGGTGATTGTATCTACATCAACACACCATTAAAGCAATTATGATCCTGGACTAAACAGCAGCGCCTTTCCAGCCACATTGTGATGGCTGCGGCGGCTCCCAGGAGGCTGGGGGTGATGGAGGGTGGGGGGGGGCAACCTGATACCTCACACACTGGGGGGATTGAGCTGGACACCACTTAAAGACCCCCTGCTCAACAACTTAAAAGACAGTGACCTGACACACCTGCTATCTGCAACCTGCAATCTGAGAGTCTATCGCCGCTCACTTGCTCGGCTTTAGCGTTGGATTTGTTCAGTAAAAAACCTTTAAAAAAAGAGGAGCGAGTTCACTAAAGCAACAAAGAAAAATGAGAACCAAAGTGTAAAACAGATACTGACAATTGTGAAACTGAAGCATCTATTTCATTTACATCAACACCTTACTGACAGTTTAGTTTGTTTGTTGTCCGCTCTCAGGTAGTTTAAGTCTGACAGGGTCAGTTTTTCCGCTCGCTGTTGAACCATCATGGTTAAATTGAACTGATGCAAGAAAAACCCATCAGAACAATGTCATGTTGCCTGATTAAAAACAGAAGCCGAAAAGAACTTCAGAACAAACTTCTTATCATGTTTAATTCACTTTAAAACACCCTTTAAGTGTTTACCATCGAGCTCTGCAAACACAGATCCATTAATCATGACGCAGACACTTTCAAAGTGAAAAATGGGAATTGAACCTCGATGTTATATTTTCAGACTTCTTTTTAATGCTTATTGAATTAAAAACTTTATTTTTTTGACATTTACAGTTTGGTTCATCTGCAGAAGAACAAAAGGTTTATTTAATGTAAATGTCAGACATCTTGCTGAAAGACACTCACAAAGAGCAAATGAAAACTTCTGGTCTCTTCTCTATATTCTTAATTCAGTAAGAGTAATAACAAAATAGTTTCTAATAATTAAAGTAACCTACAATACAGTGTTTTTAAATTTTCTTTTTCATTCTTTATATTTTCCTGAGCTTTTCCATCAAAGGAGCAGAAACTTCTCGCCACAGAAAATCAAAACTCTCCAAAGCCTTTTTTGAAGTCAGATTTTTCGAACACGTAAAACATTCAGCCACATCAACCATCAGACTCAAAGAAAATCACAGAAACTGACTAAATCCAGCCACACAGGAGCCATTTCACAAGAAGGACGTACAGTATTCAGAGATTGTCCGGGTGTTTACATTCCCCTGGTCTCTGGACTGCAACGCGCACACGTATGTGCACACAAACACACACACACTGGCAAATGCAAAAACATCTCCCCCGTGTCAGTCAGTCTTTAATGATAAATGTTGCTTGACTTTAACAGGATATTTATATTTTCTTTTACTTAATCAGGATTAAATTGGTACTTTACACCAAAAAGGATCCAACAAATAACAAACGCATATCCAAGATTTAGTTTTTTACACTGATATAAAATGTAAGTCCTGAAGCACAGGGCCTTTTACCCATATTTGATATTTCTTGAGTCCCGTGGGGTTTTGGGGAACCCACTAAAGGAATGGGAGCGATGCCCATCACCGGCTCCTCCGTTCTGGTCTTACCTCGCTGTAAGATGTGGTGGTCCCCGTCTCCAGGTACAACATGTTGGCGCTGAGATTGAGCAGAGCTGCTGCTGTTTGCTCCACTGGCTCCAGGATTCCACAAATCTCTTTTCCTCACTCTGAAGCAGTGATGTGGACTACAGATGCAAAGTGGACAAGCAGAAGCTTCTATAGGAATCTATGGGATGGTCATATATACACCGGGAGGAGAGGGGGAGGGGTCTAAGGAGCTACCTGTGTACCAATACCTGAGTCCACACCCATCTCCAGGAGAAGCTCGGGCTCCTTAGCCTTCCTCTGAGGCTCTGCAGGGCTCCTCAGAGGTGTTAGTTAAGTTGCGAGTTACTATTTTGTCTTGCACGCAGCGCTCAATATCACTGTTAAAAGTTATAAATCATCTAATGCTTGCATTTCCCTTTTTTTCTTGCACTTTCTTCATGCTTGCACAAAATATGACAATCTAGATGAAGTAACTAAAATATAGAAAAAATACAAAACTGCAAATACTCCCATACTTAGGAATATTTTGATCTTAATGACATAATTTCTACGTGTAAAGAGCAATTTAAAGTAAGCCACTAAAAAAAAAAATACAGCAAAAGTCTGAATGATAATAAGGAAGATTAACAAAAAAAAAATACATGCAGAGGAAAATCCATCAGGCCAGAGAAGCCTGAGAGTGATGAGTGAAGTCTACGGCTGGGAGAATATACCTGCAGTAGCTAGTTAGCATAAGAAGTGCCCTCCACCCCTCCTCTGCAACCCTTAAGCTATCTTAATGCAGAGGCCCCCCAGTAAAACAATGCGACTCCTGTAGATTGCTTGTATCTAACAGAGATGACTGATGTAGATCTGTTTTGGAAACACACAGTGTGGCTCAGACGCTGTGACGGTGCTATCGCTTTCTAGAAATGAACGTGACAGCTCTGATAAAAGTGACCCCAAGAATTTAGTTTGGGTTCATCCTTTTTTGTCTCACATTTAAACTGGGGAGTGGAAATTGTTGCATTTATGCCCAGTGGATTTTGTATGGAAAAGTCTCATTTAGTTTTGCAAATGAGGTGAAAAAATCTTGCATGTTTTAAAAGCAAAACTTGAAATGGTTGCTGCCACTAAGTTTCTACAGAGCTTTTTGCTAATCAAGGAAAAAAATAGCACCTGGATTTGTAAATTCATCATTAAATGTGAAAGAAGATTAGAGTTTCTGATTTTCTGATCATCTACTGTAGGAGACATAAGGATAAACAGTGTAGATGTAAACATGAGTGGATCGTGTTGGCTGCTCTGGTCAATAACAGGGGAGGAGGCCGGTCAGCGGGACACAAATCACCTCTATTACTGCAGAGCTGGGGGGGGGGGTTAAAACTCTTGCCTTGTGGTCAGAATGATTTGAAAGCTGTCTGAAAACTTAAGTACAACTATGACCTGAAGTCAGTGTCTCCAATCACCAGCCACACCCTGCTCAGGGCCCCCGGGGCCACGAGCCCGCAGGTCAGCCTGTCACAAAGGCAAATCAACACTTTAAAGAGCCCAATTCAATGGCCTCCCAAGGGCTGCAGGCGTCAGTGAAGACCCGGCCGAAACCTTTTGAGCGTGATAATTAGTTTAGCTAAACAAACTTCTAATTATGCTAAAACGACATTGGCATCTGAAAAGAAGTTAGAGTACTCCCTGTTAGGGTGAGGCTGTGGTAAGATATAAAACAGTGGCTGTATGCAGGCAGAACAGGGCAGACTTGGTACATTGGCTGTAAAATGCAGTTAAGACTCAGGCTGCAATAAACTGCAGTGAGCTTGTAAATCAACAGATGTATTAAACTTACATGCTTTTCTTATATAATTAAACAGAGAAGACAATAACAAACCAGTGGTGAATGCTTGTTTGTGGTGCAAAAATCATTATTTAGGACCCCCCCCAAAAAACAGTTCACATAAAACATTGCCTGTCCTTCTTGAACTCTATACTCAAAGAGTGCATTCACATCTTTATTAACTGCATCAGCTCAGATGCTGCAGCAGTGAGAAACTAAGAGAGTTGGACCAGGCAGCAGCTAAAGATCTGCAGATCCAGGGGCTCAGACAAAAGAGGCTTTCCTAAAGTTTTTTCCCTTTAAAGAGCCTGTTCCTTAAGTCACATAGATTAGTTTAGTATCAAGTGTCAGGCTGCAGTGGCTGCGAAGGTGCAGACACCTGCCCTGAAAACGGCATAAGCTTCCGTATGCACTGACAGACGCGAGCAGTCAATGGAGAGACAGCGAGCATCACTTGGGTGGCAACGACTAAAACCCCCACAAGCATCTGCCACCCAATCCTGAAGAGCTTCTGACATAAACATAAGCTGCTTTTGGTAAAAGCTAATTTACCTACAGGACTATTTCAAATTTCAAGAACAATTTAAAAACGAAAACAAAAGGCCAACTGCGGGTGTAAACAAAGAACTGAGTGATTTATCATTTTTACCAGTGTGTGATACTATTAGTTCAAACTCTAATTAAACCCTGGAGAGTCATTATTCAGTCTTATTTTGGTAACTTTCCAGCACAGTGAACTGAATTTGTCAAATAAACAAATGTTTAAGTTTTAGTGTCAACCCAAAGTGCTATAAAAAATCCATTCTTCCACAAGACTATGGGAAAATGCAATAATACAGCCTCATCACTGTATCCACTGGGGGTCAGGAAAACACACTGATATACTCACACACCATTGGATGATTCCATCATAATAATTTATCCATTATACTATTTCATTTTCATACTAACACTGATGTCAAACACTCCAGCGTGAACATGGCTCACTGGTCAAACATAAGCCATAAGACGCACACAACATGTGTACAATATTGTTCAGACTGCAGGATGCACTGACTCTAATAAGAGAGGGTTGTTTAAATGACAGTTAAGAGGAAGTTTTCTCACCCAGAAAAGCCAAAAAGGATCAAATTAAGTGATGAAAAAAAAGGGGAATCTGGAAACAGGTGTCTTGTCTTTGTGGTGTTTTTAGTATCTCTGCATGTCTGCTTTCCAACAACACCAACATAATTTCCAAAAGATCTGTGTCATTGTCTTCCTGGATGCAAAAAATTGCATCTTAAACAAAAAAAATCGTTTTTTGGTCTAATTTGCTTACTTGCCATGGTTCTTCAGGTGCAGTGAAAACACAGACAGTTAAACACAAAAGGGGACTTTTAGTTGTGGTTTATGAGTTTAGATTCTGGGGCATTTTAGTAAGTGGAACTAAAAAAAAGGCCAAGAAACAAGTCATGCAAAAAAAACACTGCTCGCTCCATCATGGACGATGTCATTTCTGATATAAAAGAGAATCAGTTACCTCTAATATTGCTGTTGATATGATGTCCTGTGTGATGTTCATGTCAAATAAATAATATAAAACATTTACTCAAGTTTAAACTGCCTTTTTGAAAAGGACTAGCTGACCTGAGACTTTTCTTTCAGTTTTAGTTCCTTTTTCCCAGTCTGGTTTTACTCTCATGCATGTTGATATTTAAAAAAATCAATATGGATAACTGGTGTTTTATAGAAAGACGTTTATGGGATTACTGCTGAGGGATTTATTCATGCACTCGTTCTCAAAGGGTGTGACCTACAAGTTTTTCAGTTGAACCTGGCATGATATAATGCCGCTGTATAAAAGAGGAGTTAAGCCTGGTGCGTTGTGAGAAAGATGTAAGAAGAAACGCAAGAGATGGGGGTAACGGGGGCTCATGCTGCAGCGCCTCCACATCCACAGTCGGACGACGTCTCACACTGACTCACTGACTCAACAGTTGTTCAAGTGGACCGTGGCAAGCACTCGCTCTTTGGTACTGCACCTTAAAAAACACTTCTTAATGTGCTGCAGGCAAACTGGTGGAGCATGAAAAAATAAAAGACAAGCTTATTATGGTTGGGTTTTTAATGCCGAGGCTTACTTTGGATTAAATGCGGTATTAGTCCCTAATGAATAATCCAAGTTCAACTTAAAGTTGTGCTTCTTGTTACTCAACTTTTAAAAAATAGTAAATCTAGTGTTTAGTATCTAGTTTTGGGAGGCACAGCTACTTAAAATGTTTGCGTATTAAGACAAAAATAAAACTGCTACTGCTGCTTTTCCAGGTGAGGTGGATGTAGTGACTCATAAATACAGCTCTGAAAGTGACAAAGAGGAAACATCCACTGCTGACGTGATAACAGAAATGATTGCAACACATTTGACAGAGTCTTCTCAGGAGCCAGGGTTAAGATTATATCAGTTAAACTCAAGAAACAAAGGAGAGAGAAGGCCGATCAGCTGCTCAGGCCCTGAACTCAAGGCCAAACAGCCATCACACATGAGAAACACGAGGTGTGGTGAGAAAAAAAAAAAAAAGGGATCCAAACACAAACATGTAATTAGATCCCAGAGAAGCCGCGTGTCGATTGAGCCACTCTGTCGTAAAGTCGTTTAAACTCTGCCCTCGGTCTGAAAAGCACCTCCGTCCCTCCGCTCACAGCTGATCAGAGCTTTATCTAGGTGGAAAATCAGCTGTTTGGGGTAGGATATAACGTTTCTCCTGCCACTATTTCTGCTACATTCCTTCATGTTATTCTACCCTCTGCTTGCTCCTCTCCTTCCCCCCTCCCTTGTTGCCACCACCCCCCCCACTCACCACTTTTACATGGAGAAGACACGTACTGATAGCTGTGAGCTGGTAGAGAGGCAGGTGCTGCATTAAATTGTTGCCCTGCAGCTACAGAAAAAAAAAATCCAGAAGAAAAAGGAATTTCAGATTAAACATAAACCCTACACAATACAAATAAGTCCCCCAGGGCACTAAACAGTGAGCTGCATTCTAATGACTCATGAAAGAGGCACACCTCCACATGGGCGGAGGAGGGATGGAGGAGGGGGTGGGGGCGTTTTTTTAAATTTTTTTTATTTGCCCATCATCTCTTTTCATCAAAACACAGACTTGACTTGGTAACAACGATTGGGGCTTGGTGATTGGCAGGCCGCCATGGCAGCGAGTTCTCAGCCCCGCAGTGCTGCCCAAGTTGCTGGCGTGCCAATCACCGCACCACGCCCCTCCTTCGGTGCAGAGGAAAGTGGGTGGTGGTGGGGGGGTTGGGCCATTAATCACCGGTTCAAGAGAGCACAGGCCCCCTTGGGGGATGCGCAGGGTAACATTACTCAGCTCCTTGAACAAAATTTTTATTTGCTATTTTTTTCCACCCTGGCTGGACAACAGCATTCCTGCACTGGGAGGGGAACATGCACATCATCCCTCAGTAGCAGAACTGAATTGAAGATATGTCCCTCACTGCAGGTCAAACTTAAGGGTGTTCATACGGTGCACCGATTCACATTCACAAATATCCAAAAATTGCTTTACATGACTGCAATATAACATGAATGTCTGCTCTGTGTCATCACAAGAAGCAAGAACTTCACGCTTTAACTCATAATTAAAATAAATAAAACACACACAAATAAACAATAAAACTCTCATTTCACTGCCTGTATCATCAGATATGATGATCTAAATGCATTTTTTAACCATCAGCAGACTCTGAGAGTTTGCTGTCTCTGAGGGGCCACCCAGGTCAAGCACAATTCGGGCTAAATGAGATAATATCATCACCACACAGACAACATCTCAAGACAGAAAGAGATAAAGCCGCATTATTCGCTGAACTGCTTTGCGCCACATTTTCACAAATGTCCCGGGGAAATTCCTTTGTTCATATGAAAAATGAAAGCAAAACTCTGTATTGTACAACGTATGGAATTCACCAGTGGAAGTCCCATTAGCTCAACAATGAAAGTAATATCAGATGGTATAGCAGTTAATCAGCCACAAGTGAGCAGCGCAAAATAACAAACTTAGAACTCCTGAAACATCCCAATGCCCAAAAATGGAAAACCGTGGTCACATGGTCTAAAAAGCAAAAATCCAAAAACAATTTGTCCAATTATGTCCAATTTGTCCAGTTATTGTATTCAGACATTTAATTGCCTAATTAATTTAATATGGAAATAGCTTGTGTGTGTCTAAAGTGACCAACAACGTCCCCCCATATTACCAAGTTATTGCTCAAGGTTCATGATAACTTTATAGTCTTATTTTTTGTTAAAATAACATTACAGTCATGTACAACATGATGCATTTCACTGTCTGTCCCAAATGAGAGATGAAAAAATAAATTTGCACAACCCAAAAAATTAGACTGTTCCAATTCAATAAAAAAAAAAAAATAGACCAATTGATTTTGTTTTTCCTCTTTTGGTTTTGACACACATTACAGATCCAATGATACTGTTGTTTCAAATACTGGTAAAAACAATCTCTAACATCTACATAGTTTCTGTGAAGGTACTGATTCATAAGCAGTAGTTTTTTTTACCAGTATCAGAAACTTCAGTGTTTAATTATTCCATGAACAAAACAGACATAATCATGAGCGGGTCATTTTTTTAATCTCTTGTTGTGATAGGTCAGAGGCGGCAGGAGTTGCTTGTGAAAAACGGTGCAAAGGAAAAGCGTTGTTTTCCTTGGACAGCAGACCTACGTACTTACAGTGAGCATCTCATCTGGCTCGTGCATGGTTATGCAGTCCATGCTGATCTGGATGGTGTTTCCTGCGGAGCCATCAGTTGGACTGTCTGTGAAGTTCAGCTCAATGGGCTGCACTGAATGGATGGCAGATCTGAAACAAAAGAAATCAGTGACAGTTTGTGCATGCTTTTGTACTTATAGCACAATGTTTTTTTTGTTTGTTTTATGTGCATTCACTTACTGGTCCAGTATATCAAACAGCTGGTTGAACACGTCTTGGCTGAAAGACTCGGTTGTCTGTGCTGACTGATTCTGGGACATGGTGGTGAGGAATGAGCTCTCTCTCCAGGACAGACGAGACGAAGGGTCCCTGAGTCTGCGAGGAGACACGATCGGACGCCATCACCTTCATTTCACCACTCATAATCCAAATTAGAAATACTTACTTTACTGTTAGCATTTTCAAAATAAATAAATAAATAAAAATAAGGCACAACTATTTTAATAGGTAGTTTTACAAGTTGCCATGTCAGCAAACATTAAACAAAATGTCGATGTGCAAGACTGAAATTTGGCCACCCAGCCAGTGGAGAGAAGGAGGAGGAGGAGGAGGAGTCCTGCTGGCAGCCATTCATGAAGGGCACATCCATTGTGAAGAAGTCAGCCTGCATAATACTGAATATTTGTACTACACATAATGGTGATTATGCACCATTCAGACGGAGGCACTTTGACCTGCTCCCCTGAAACATTACACCTGCTTCAGAGCTCAGCCTGCCATTGTTCACGCTGAAGTGGCGCACGCTGCAGTCTGAGACAGGCGGAATTCCCCCCTCCGTCTATATATGATAGCACTGCTGCAACTTCTGGTATGTGTACAGCTGGACGGGCTTGGGGTTGGGGTTGGGGGTGGTGGTGGTGGCGGTGGAGAGAGATGGTGGGAGGGCAGGGGGGTCATAATCTGAAGCTGGCACTATTTTAGGTTTTGGAATTCCCCAACACGGCGTGATGAATGATATTAATACCTGACTTACAAACACAGGCATATCTAATGAAGCAAGTAATTTAACTTGTTCAGGAGGCACACACCGGGGAGGGTTACATTTACAATAAAGATGAAAAGGGTTTGCAAATCCCCAAAAAAGCATAATAAGCTGAGGCAGGATATTAGGCCTACAGATCATTCAAGTTTGGGCCAAATAAAAAAAAAAAGGTTGATGTAGAAGCAGAACTATGTGGAAGCTTTGACTGTTTAAGAGGAGCAAAGATGTAAAACTACTGTGAATTACAGAAGTTATATTCCAGCTTGCACAGTGATGGCAAATATGTACTTATTTATCATTAAAACAATAAAACAGACAGCTTATATACACCAAAAATAGACTTATGGTTAAGGTAAATGTAAAATAAAAAATAAAAAACAATGTTTGCATCAAAAACTATTTCTGTAAATCAGAGTTAAGTCATGACTGGAGATTTAAATGATTTAAATGAATCATTGCTATGTTACTTAAAACACAATGACTAACTTAACTTCATTTTAATCCTAACTATCTTGGAAACTATATATTATAAATGAATATATATAGTAATTTCCCTTCAGCTAACTGAGGTAATATTTCAGACACATTTCTGCCTTCACTCGGCATCTCTCCTGCACAATTAGCTGTTTATTTGACCTGCAAATATTCAGTAAAAACATCTATTAGCTTCAGTGTGATGACTTTAACAAATATAATCCTGTCTGATCTTGTTCATTGTTAACTGTCATGGCAACCAGAGCAAATAAAGAGCAAATAAAGATGACAGCTATACTTGTGAGTTTGTAAAATCCAAAAGAAAAAAAATCTGGTCAATTAAAATCTTGCAGGTGTAATTACAATATCCATGAAAACATGCACAATCTCATTTTTAAATTATAAGAACATTATTGAGATACTTTTGCCTCAGCAGCATGTCTTTAGAATCAAATATAGGCCAAAGCTGGAAAGTATAAAGAAAATAAATATTTAATTGCATATTAGACTTTTTCAGACCGTTTTATTTGATGTTTTGACATTTTTACAAAAATCAGGACAACTTCAGGGAAAGACAGTATAAATCTAAAAGGTATACAGTAGGATACGTCAGATCATTCATTTAAACAAACAACAGCTAAATCAAGTGGATGAATTAAAAAAACGAATGAGTAGCTCGCAGGTGGAGCAGGTGTGGCATCATCTCTGTTAATGGGTGGATTTAGGCGTGGTCCTTTTACTGACCTCTGCCTCGCTGAAACACCATTTGATTTTGGCTGTCATTTCCCTTTGAAATGGGCTATTTGGCAGAACTCGTTTAACTGGCACATCATTATCTTGTCTCAAAGTCTTTTGGGCTTTGCTTCGCAGCATTGTCTGTTGACCAGTCAGAATATAATCACAACAAACGTTGTGCATCAGGTTCAGCATGAATAACTGCATAAGCCTATTAATACATTTCAATTTCAGCATAATGCAACTGCAGCCTACACCTACTGATGTCCTGCACTATTACACATTTGTGCTTAATCCAGTTTTAATGATGCTCATATTTTCTCTGCAGTTACATGCAGTCTGTGCATCTTCCAGTAAGGACCTGGAAGTGTAAACGTTTTTATTGAAGTCATTTGATAGTGTTTAAAAATGCCACCAAACATTTAACAGTAAGGAAAAAAATTTCCTCCTTCACCTGCATGTACATTTTTATAGAGTGTGTAATATTTTTTTTATTGTTAGGTTGTTGAATCATTCGACAGCACAATGGAAAATGGTGCTAAAAATTCAAAATAATATTAAATAAATATAAAGATTTATTGTATGCATGCACTTTTGCTGCACTGTTGGCTTGGTTTTCAAAATTAAATTAAAAAATCTCTTCATGAAAATGCCTTTTTTAAATGATATCCAGCAGTTTTATTTTTAAAGAGTGTTTAGGCGGATGAGTTTATCCCCGTTCTGGGTGTTTGTCTGCTTATGGGTGTCTAGTTACTCAGAGAGTTTTTCAGTCAGCCTGAGGCGAAGGCTGTTCAGCATCCACTTAAAGACAGTGCAGCGCCTCCAGACGAGACTGGAGCAGAGGTCAGCACTAAACAGGGACGGCCATTGTCTCTTGGCAGGTTGGGCACACCAACCGATGAAAATGCAATCAAAACAAACAGCCCAGCCGATCGGGGCCCTTCTCCAGTGTCCTTATTAATCACCTGTTCAAAGGCCGAAGACCACCCCCCCTTCATCTGTCAGCCCCGGCTGGAAGAGGGACATGACTGCAAAACAATAGAAAGCCCCAAAGTTTCTCCTCCTCTTATCCCCTTACTTTTATAGAAGTGAAACAGTCTGAAGTCAAATCCTCTGGGGCAAAAGGACAAGCACAAATTCCTCTAAGGTTTGAATTGCAAAGAAAACAAGAGAGGAGGAGAGAATTAGTGGACCAAAAAGATGTCTTCATACTTAAAAAGCAAATAAAACCTAAAAAGCAGTGACAAAAAAAATGAAAGCTTACCCAACTTTCCTCCAAAAACAGATAAAAAAACAAAAAAACAAAAATCAAACTTTAAACCTGTAGCCGTGCAGTTATTGAGGCCCAATAAATTCATTATTGTGACCCACAGGGGATGAACTTTTTGTTTAATCAATTTTGATTAAAGTGTTCAAACACAACTAAAGGTCTGACTAAAGCAATGTCACAAATAAAACTCTGACACTGTGCCAAAGAGCAAACCGGCACATGGCTCTGTGCTCAAATTCAGATACAACAAGAAAATGCACCAAATGATGAATACATATATATATAAGGTTATAAATATATATATATATATATATATATATATATATATATATATATATATATATATATATATATATATATATATATATATATATATATATATATATAAAACATGATTACTCTACACTACATGGATTTGTGCCTGATCATGAGTGAACTCAGTCGTTAATTAATAATGATTACACATGTAGTGATGATGTTGTGAAGTGACCTGAGCAGCACAGCAAAATGTTCTGTTTGTTTAATGTTAGATAGATAGATAGATAGATAGATAGATAGATAGATAGATAGATAGATAGATAGATAGATAGATAGAGATAGATAGATAGATGATAGATAGATAGATAGATAGAGATAGATAGATAGATAGATAGATAGATAGATATTTGATCTTATTGATCATACTGATTGTGTCACAGTATTCTTAGATACTTGATTTTTACAATTGAGTGTCAATTAAATATCAGATTTATTTCATTTGTGGCACATATAATTATCAGATTATAGTTTTCTATTTTCTTTTACTTGATGTTCTTATGTATTTACTTTGTTATGTTTTGCATGGATATTATCTTGGATATCTTATAATCCTTTAATGAATAAGGTTTTTGTACCTTGTATCTACCCGTGCTAACAAATTAAGTAAACTACTCTAAAGTAAATTAATAATCTTAGTGTCAACTCTCGTCTTTCTGCAAGCTTTAATTTTTGCAAACTGACTCCATTTTAGATAATCTTATACTTGAGTTCAGAGTAGTTTAGTTCATTTATTTAATCAACATAATGTTCAGATCATCAGGTTATCATCATGAGTTTGTCCCATAAATGTCCTCTACAGGTCCACAAATACACAAGATACAGAACTGTGCTGCAACGAGATGAAATTCATTCGTCATTCTGGATTACATCATCTGCAAAACATGTTTTCATCAATTATAGCGTGCACTTGCACCGAAATGGTCTGAAGTCCACCACATTAAAGATCAGAGGACCAGGCAACCGCGATGTCATGTAATCTGTCTGCCACTCGGGCCCTGATGGTCCTTTACACATGCATTGTTGCCATAAGTATGCCACACTTATAAATATATCAGGACAGAGCAGCAGCTGAGGATCCAGGCAGACACAAGTGTTCGCAGGTCACTTTGGACCTCCAGACAGGATCAGTCTGTGCGGGGGCCCAGGTCAAAATGAACGGGCAGATTCCCAGCCCGTTCGATAAGTCAGATACTCTCAATGTGCTCTGCTCGTTACTCGATTACATGTCAAAGATTATAGCTGAATACGCATTTCCCAAATTTGTACCACAAGTTCAGTCCATACAGTATGTTAATTAAACTGAAAGTGCTGCTTCAGGATGTAATATCTTTTAAAGAACAGATGTCAAATCACAATAATATGGAGGAAAACACCTCCTCTGCATCTTTTTATAGAATATATTTGTACTTACCGGTGAAAGGGAAACTCTGGGTAATACTGCACAGCTGTGTAAGGTGAATTCATGTTGTCATGCCAGACTTCACTTTGCTGAGATCTTCAAAATGATCAGCTTGTCATTGAAGGCACGTGTGTTAACGGCTGCGCATGAGCTACAAGAATAAATACAATGAAAAAAACCAAAAAAAAAAAATATATATATATATATCTATAAATACAAATAAATAAACAAAAACAGGCCTGGATTAAAGTGCCGGAGGGTACAGTGCAGAGTGGAGAAAGTTTGAAAGATGTTTTGAATTTAGGTATTTTTTCTTAGGCTACCCTACAAATAGGCGGGGCTTGTGCCAGCTCTCTGACCAATCCCCAGCCACAGATGTACAAGATATCACTCACTCTCAGTTGCTAGGATATAGATATCAAGCAACTACATTTGACCCTGCACCTCCCCACCCAACAAACACAGCTTAGCCACCATCCTGAGGAGCTCAACACCCTCTTCCCTTCCCCTCCATGTGTGTCTCTGCCCTCACTTCTGATATTTCCACCCAGATTCCCAAGTGGTTTTGCGGGACGGTCTGTTGCGTCACGCTTCTCACCGAGGACACCGGGAGGCTTCAAGCATGCTGAACATTTCCACCAATACGATCTTGAACACCAGAGATTGTTGATTCTGTGCCGATTCAGCAGAGGGTTCAGTCGGTTGTAGCAGCAAAAAAAAAAATCACCCAAATATTTGACTTTAAGGAAGTGAAACTGACTCTTTGGCCAAGATCTCGAATGTAAATGAGATGTCAGTGCTGGGTAGAAGATGGCCATTAACAGAAAATAGGAAGAAACTGACCCCCCCTCCACCCTCTATATCCTCTTTAAGATATAAACACGCACCAGACAAATAAAATCCTTTACAGTAGCCTACATGAACTCTTATTTAAGCAACGTATCATGCCACATCCGAGCACATACTTCCAATTCAACATCAGACATCTCCCTCTCACCCAAGCCGTATGGCGCTGTAAACCAAGAGGTCTTGTGTGGGTTTTCAGAGAGATGAACGGCAGATGAGTCAGCAGGCTAAAATAAAAGGTAGGGTCACAGCGGGGGGAACGATAATAAATAGATGTGGTGTATCCGGGGAACACAAACCTCTAAGCTGCTCTCTTGTACTTTTAATAAAGACATACAGTCTCCCTCTCCCCTCTGACCGCCCGCTGAGCACCTTATGAGAGAGACAACATCCTGGTGATGTGACACTACAGCCACACAGCTGTTACTCTAAAGATATACTCCAAGTATATGATATAAAACTAAAAATTTCATATTACAACAGTCACACTCAGGGAATTACTGAATTGCAAGCCTCAAATAATTAAACACAGATTTCCTTGACATTTTAATGAAATCTGGAGATTGTTAATTATCAAGAAAAACCTGCACACCTTTTTGAATCTGTATGGTTTTGGACATATTGCTGTTTAAACTGTGTATTTCTCTTTGAACTGCTAACAAAATATCAACATGCTCACATCCTCACGCCAAAACAATACTAATAAATATCAAACGTGCAAAAATCAGTCAAGGTAACACGATGTAGTATCATTTATGTTTTTATTTGATCACATAAAACACATTTATATAGGCAATTAGCAGGAAAATGCCAATAATCTGTCACTTTTTATCAAGTTTTATGACAGAAATAGATGGTATTTGTATAAAATATGCAACAGCTGGATGTAAAACCTTGAAGAAAATGCAACCACTCTCACCGTTTACACTGAATTACAACATGTTGTACTACACTGTGACTGTCTGTCTATGCATCTACTCCCCAAGAGCACTGCAGTTGTTCACCAGCTGGAAAAATAATCTTTTTCAACCTCAGCTCGCCCACTTGTAAAAGTTCGGGGGTGATTATTATGTTATTAATACGGCAAATTCCCCCTCTAATAAACCTTTTACACACATTGCAGCTTCGACCGCGTCCACCTCTCAACACAACAAGGACAAACTGACCTCACTGATGTCATTAAATCTGATATTTACGACGACATCCGAAACCCTTACATCATTAATTACTCTAAGACCCGGGCACTGGGAACCAGTCACCAAACCCCCGTATTACTTCATTTGAGATGTATGTGTGTGTTTATGAGTTGGCAGCTACGTCAGTGACATCTCTGGTACTGTCATCGGTGGGAGTGCACATATGTCTAATGTGGTTATTATCCTCGCAAGGCTCTGATTTGAGAGCGCTAAGCCCGTTTTAATCTGCAATTGTATCTGCAGTCAAAACCATAGATGGCGTCCGGCCTGCGTGACGGCGCAGCCCGATGTCTCTTTAATTCATTTCGGTGTGTTCATTGTCCTGAAGGCATTATGAGGCCCCCGTTCACACAGTCTTATTAATGTTGAGAGTTTACATACGGCGTGCCAAAGAGCAGTTGGCGGAGCAGCTGATGAAGTAGCCCCGATGTTTGCTGCACCACGGAGAGATGAATTATCAGTGTCAGTCACACACACCACACCGCGGCCAATCACTCTCACACTGCGAGGGGTTTATGTGGGCATACTTGTGTGTGTCTGTGTGTATATTCCAGTTGGTGACTAATGCAGGGGAAATCCAGATGAGTCAAAACTACCAGTGTCCGGTGCAATGTCTGAGAGGTGATAATTTACAGCCTATGCACTAAACTGCCCAGCAACTTGGCATTGTTCGTAACATCCCTATAGGGAAACCTCTATTTTAGCTGACAATATGTGGAAGGGGGAAGTTCAAGAGGCTGGATAAAAAAAAAAATCTGTATGAAACAAACAAAAAAAAAAAATCTAAACATTTTCAAAAACTTTCAGCAGAAGCATGTAAATTTGCTTCCTGGAGCGTGGAATATTTTCAGCCTCACACAACCAGTCGTTTGCTTTCATAACGGCGCGAAAGATAAAGAACCGTAAACTAGCACAAGCTTTCCCATGTGACCTGTAAAACCTGTTTTTCTTCACTGAATCACTATTTGCGGTAATATTCAGGCTCCCAGACAATTATTGATGCTTTCCCACGGTGTGATTCAAGTGTTTTTTCTGATGTCTTTTGTCACAGTGACTTTTGCACCTGATATCAGGTGGTTGTCACGTTGGGAAAATCAGTCTTGCCCACGGCAACAAAAAGGCAGCGAGCCAGAGTTGAATAATGCATCCAGTTCAACGAGATTCAGTTGGAACGAGATTTGATTGGTGGATGTTTACACACCACATGATTTGTTATGGTGGAACTGGTGAACAAAAGAAATGACAAACATTTTAATAAGTTTATAGAAATAACAACGTTTTAAAGAAATTAATTTATATCATTAAAATACAAATATAAAATAATTATGGCAGCAACTTAAATGTATAACATATTTAGTCTACATTTGCAAATAGTTAGCTGATTGATGACAGCAGACTATTTAAGCTATAAAATCTAAATAATTGGATAAAATTCACTAATAACTCATCAGAGGTGATGGGAATCGTGCATTTGGATGATAACTCTGTGTGGATTTTCACTACAATTTTCATTTGATCATTATTTTCTCAAGAAATTAATTTTTATAGTAAAAGAAAATAATCCATTATAGATTTCCAAATTTGTCATGCTGATGTTTGTTGATTTTTCATCCACCCAAAATCTATCCAAAATCCCACTCACATTCACTTTGTCATTTTTATGACAAAGAAAAGCTTTAAATCCTCATATATGAGAAGTTAGACACTTAAAGATAAATTCATTTAAATCAATTCAGATATCAGCAAGTATAAAGGGGAGCATTGCTCTCTGCGAACAACAGTGAAAACAGTGACTCCTCCTGCAGAACCTTGAGTTTTTACATTAGGATAACCAGCAGGCCACCAGGGATTACAGACTAAACAAAAACATGAAAAAGTGGATTTAAACCTGCTCCAGTTCAAACGGGTGCCACTGGAACACTTTGTTTTTCTTCCCAAAGGCGCAGAATCCCATCATGGACTAGAGAGGCACACTTTTGGTAAACACAATCAAAGCTTTCAACCAACTAGTCCCAGATCTGAGACGCAGACAACCAGCGAACCACGAACCATCAATCACAGCTAATCCAACGCTAAACCTGCCTTTGCGGTCTTTTGATGTCAGTCAACATCACCCATGGCGCGGTGTTAGCAGAGGGCAGTGTAATTTCACATCCTCAGTGGGGAAATGAGCTGAAACGTGGGCTTATTACCACAAAATTACATAAATAACTGCTAATGTGATATTAAAGTGGTCCACATACACTCAAATAAATGTGTGTTCAGCCATCTTGATCACAGCAAACTAAAGATGAAATGTAACTGAGCCATTATCACCAGAGATAAATTACAGGATGCTTAACTTAAATTGCTCACTGCTACTAAACATGCTCCTCTACGTTACTAATAATTTCTAGGCAGGCCATTTATAAGGATTAGATGGCGATCATCTGCTCAATCGAGAGCAGGCATTAAAAGAGGAAATTGTCCGGACTCTGGCGCGGGGGTGATGATATTTTACACTGAAAGAGCAGGTGTTCCCGGGACCTGCTTCAGCACTTCTCTGAGGTAACACAATCTTTCGTATTCTAACTTTCAGAAATATAGTCCATGATGTAAAAGTTGAGGACCGGTGTTTAGCAACCACACCGCCGGTATCCTGGCAACAGGTTGACAAGTGTGATTGGTCTGCCCCTCAACCCATTAAAAAGCATGTATGCGTAGGACATAATGATGCCTGGGGGCAGCTCAGAGACACATTACCCCCCCCATCCATGAGCTTACACTCGTCCGCATGTAATCTAAGCGAGGGGTTGAAGTGTCCTTTGTCACCGGATACGCTTTAAAAATAAAACACGCTGTCGATGTTCTGGGATGCTTGAATGAAAGTGGATATTTCAGAAGCATTTCTTAGAGTCTCTGATGAGTAGATGGATATAGTTCATCTGTGACATGCCGAAGCCGTCAAACAATTACATGTCTGACATGCTGTGCATTCGCGATGCCAGAACAGAAAAATCCCTAAATATCACAAAACTGGGACATCTTCAGTTTTAAATAGAGGAAAACAAATCTTGTATTCACATGAGTCTCAATTCATGAGAGAGCTGGTGGCACTGGCTTAACCATGGGAGAAAGGCTCACTTTTACTGGCTGATTTCATTGTTAAATTCCAGATTATACTCGATACAACTTCATGACCCTCAACATCCAACAACGACCTTGATTTTATTAGTTTTGTCACTCCTTTTTTGTCGACCTACTTTATGTACAGGAGGTGACGTTAGCTCAAGTGAAGACCCGTGTAATCCTTTTCACTAATTGATAGGCTCAGAGAATTTACATCGCAGTGACCACATATGAAAGCTGATCCAGGAGTGCAGGGGACGGTAGGACGGGAATGTTTGCAGTGTCAGGTAGACCAGGTTCCAGTGGGATAACGTCACACGTCAATCTCCGTTAGCGAGAGCATTTGCGATTGTGCATCTGTTTAGGTGTCTTGGCACGGTGGCGCGAGTTTGTGCGAAACAGGCATGGCAACGCGCTGAAGGCCGGCTACGCTCCTCTCGTCTTACTGTACACGTACGCGATGTCTCTTTCTGCTGCCAAACCATGCCAGCTGAAGGCCCTTGCAGCAGGTGATGTGGTGTTTTCAGGATGCAGGTGCTGGTCGAGGAGATAAGTTCATGGGTGGAGGGGGGAGCGTTGTTAAGCAACGGTGTCGGTATCAACATCTCGCTTCACATCACATAACGAAAGTGGAGTCTGAGTCACTCTGCAGCCCGTCTGAGTGACACCTGGCTCAGCACTGACCCCGAGTCCAAACACCTTTGGATGGTCTTTGGGCCTGTGAACAAAAAGGATTAATCAAATCACAAACCGAAGATATCACTACCCTCTTTTGTTTTGTTGTGTGTGTTTTATCATGCACAGTATTTCCGTGAATATTTGTGCATAAGTTTGCGCAATTTGACACACACACTTTGATATCATTTCAATTATTGCAAAATGACAGCACCATATGTAGCTTTAACTTTGTTTTATTTAATATAACTAACAGACTTTACTAAATGTTATCATCCATGTGATGAAATGTAGCTGAGGATACCTTTAATTCAGATTCTTTCAGAGGGTTGTTGGAAATATTCTTTGATTTGTTGCCGAAAATGAGATAAGATTAATACAACTCTCGTGCCTGTTCTCTAAATATGTATCTGGAGTGAGCGGTGGTTAGCTTAGCTTAGCACAAAGACTGGAATCAGGGGGAAACAGCTAGCCTGACTCTGTACAAAGGTAAAGTTTGCTAAATAATTCATTACACAAGGCCAAATAAATAACTTACTTAATCCCCTGATATCTTTTTATACCATTTTTGCCATAGACATTTTTACACATTTGGTGTTTGTATGGAGTAAACAAACAAGATGTCAACATTTCATCACGGCAGCACTTCAGTGTGAAGAGTGAATATTTATTCCTACACCTCCAGTGAACAAAATGCTGAAGATGTTTCTTTCTGTAATAACTGTGGGAAGATGGGCTTCGGTTAGAGGCTCATAATGAAAGATGTGGGAAGCCACGTGATGACACACTGACAGTTTAATTTTCTGACTGGCACTTTAAACACACCCAAAACATTAAGGAAGAAAAAAGAAAAGCAAAGACAGAAAAATGTGACAATAGCAACAAATCTCAACCTTGGTGATCTACTTCAGGAAAAAAAAAATCAGACGAAAGGAAGTTGGACTAGAAACCAGACATGGTGTCAAGTCACCAGTTGAAAATTCCTGGGAAAATGTTAATCCCGACATTGCCCAACCAACAATAATAACCAGCAATCACACAAAGTTATAAAAAGGCTGGAAAAACGGACGTTTATCAGATTAACAAGGAACACTAAGCCTGAATTGCGTTGCTATGCTCGCATGAAACATACGGTCACTACCTCCTGTGTTTGTTTTTGCTTTGTAACACAAGAAGTCAGTATTAACCAAGCAGGAAAATAACAGGTCTGAAAAACAAATCTGTTCTTAAGACTACAGCAGGCTGGCTGAGAAGGTTGCAGGACAGGTTTGTTGAGCCTCAGGGGCCTCGTGGATCCCAATCTGTTCCTGCACTCTGTTCCTACAGTACAGCTCGTTCGCCTCTCCACCGGGCGCAGAAACCATCTGAAATATGTGTAATCCTGACAGACGCTCATATGCAGCTAAGTTAAATGATCCTAAAAGATCTCAAGGCCGTGCCACTCTCGCCCCAACTCTCACCGCTAAAGCAAACACATCAAGTTGGCGGTGAGTGTAAATGAATGCACATCCAGTGCTACGCGATATGCACTGTTGGCTTTTAGCATCCATTATTCTCCTGGTTTTTCTTTGGGGGGTTGAAAAAAAAAAGGTGGAAGAGTGGAAAATGTGATGAATATGTCATCAGTCAGCTTTTCCATGTAATCTACAGACGCCAAATTACTCCTTTTCAGCCCCACCCCGTCCTGACACGGTTGTAACTGTGCAACAAACACACAACCACACACACACACACACAGACAGAGGCAAGCTGCTCCAAAACCCCTCGAGTGGACCGCGCCGACAGCAAAGGATGGGAAAGAGATCAACCATTGGGTGAACTCAGACGAATAGTTCAAGTGCCAAATTTACTGTAAGGTGATTCTGTGAAGGCATCGCTATAGAATGTCACACACACACACACACACACACTTACACACACACACATGGAGGCGTCATCACACCTCCTCTCCCTCTGTCAGTATTACTCACAGAGAGTCATCGCACAAAGAAAAGAAGCTGATCTTTCATCATGAGGCCTTTCAAAACACTGCACTATCCCACTTATCAAAACAATTTTTAAAAGGGGGCTGAATGGATTTCAGCAATGCCAGGAAGCGCAGAAATGTAACTTAAGTTGCTTCGGGCTCGGTTCAAATCTTCGCTGAACCGCCTGTGACCAATCTGCACTCCACGCCGGAGTCAGATCCGCGCATGGTGTGGCACAACAGGAAATGCCGCAGCCGTGTCGGTGGCACCTCGTGTCTTGTGGCAGACTGAACACAGCAGGAATGTAAACTGTCCATGCGCAGACATCACACCCGTCAGCGCTGTCCGACCAATCAGAAGGCGTCACAGCGCCACCAGCAGGTTTCAGGAAGCAAAAAAATAAAAAATGTGCACTTTTAAAAATCCTTTTTCGCTGAGAGCATGTACATGTTAGCTCTCACTCTGTCTCCAGCTGTGATTCTCTTTAAGCAAAACACTGTCAGAATCTCATCAGTACATGCCTCCACATCTTATAAATCAGGCCCCCCCGAAGGCTGCGGCCATGCAAGCCATCACAAACAAATTCTGGTTTGCGCCTCCTGTGAGCTGCGTGTTGAGAAAATATTTACTGTGCATGTAAAGTACGTCCAGGGGGTGGCCGGCTCATGTCCACTGAAGGTTAGCAACAGCAGACATCTGGTGAAATTGTAGCCCACAGCTGTCGCCAGCCTGACATCTCCTTGCTCTCAAATTTATCTCCCGCCACTGGGACATCTGCGTACGACATGCCAGCCATATCAAGGACATATTTGCAAACTGCGAGGAGGTTGCTGGGGACACAGTGGCTGACACGAGAAGCACGGGGGATGCTGCTGCTGCTGCTGCTGCTGGGCGGTGGGGGTCAGAGGGAACTCACTTAGCATCAAGCGATCGCATTCTTCCCTCCTGTGCCGGAGGTCAGGCTGGGGGACAGTTAAAGGAGCGCTGCCTTTAACCGGGGCTCAGACTGACATCTTAACCTCACTCGTAAACTGCTCCACTTGCTGAGGAAACAGGCCCTTGAGGCAGACATGGCCACTGCTCAGACCAGTGTGATTAACATTCTTAGAGGATAATAACACTATTTTGACGTATGGCTCATGTGTGGTATGTTTTCACGCCGAAAGACTGTGGTTTGGCACGGTTTTGTATTTCTGTGCCTTAAAAATCCCCTGAAACATGACAGTGGTGCAAGACATATTCAAATCATTCTCTGCAGGAAAAGCAGAAATACCACAGAATAAAAATACTCAATTATCAGTATCTCATCGGTTTTAATGTTACACTGCAAATGTTAAATTGCAGATTTATTGGAAACAAAATGTGCTGGTTGTGCAGAATGAACCCTGACCATTATAACTGATGTATTAATGTGAATGCATGAGCTTTATTGTTGAATTTGGTCAAAGACAAGCACATTTTTGACGCTTTATACACTTGTGGTTAGTTCAGTCTTTAACAATACATAACATTTTATAGAATTACTGTGTGGCTTATGTGTTAATATAAAACTACAGATGTGAAATAAATGTAGTGGTGTCAAATGTACAATATTTCATTACAATATTACATACAATATTAAATGTAGTTTTGTATAATATAGTAATAATAATAATAAAGAAAATAATATAATAAATAATAATAAACAAAATGTACTGTAATGTTTGTAATTATTTTCCAGCGCTGACAACTTTTTTAGATCATACTGGATGGACAAAAATGACAAAATTATCTTCTTTTCAAGAATCAAGAATCATTTATTGTCATCATGTTTTCACATGACAAAATTAATATTGGTGACTTCCAGCTTTAAACGTAAATATAGTAAAAAATAAATAAATAGTAAAATATATTGTAATATGTACAGAAATATCCAAAGTCCAAAGTTGCAGCAGCAATGCACAGTAGTGGGGTGGGTCAGTTGTTCAAGTGCAGTCCAAAGCATGTCTCAAGTTCTCAATAGATGGAAATGCATTTTTGTTCTTAATATTTTTGAATAATGCAATAATTGTACTCAAGACATTGTATTTCAAAGCAGAATATATTTATTTAATACTTTCACAAGAAAAAAGTCAAGAAAATCAACAACAAAAGTTCTGCAAATACTACCAATATTAATGACATAATAATAATAATAATAATAGGAATGGCAGTGGTGGTTTGTGAGAAAATGAATGATAATACTCACTCTGCAACTTAATCATCTTTTCCTGTATTTTATTACAAAAAAGAAGTTTGCATTTGTTTCAGCACTTCACTTAAGTTAAATGAGAATATTCCCCCTGTGTTTTGCATATTTTCATGCACATATTCATTAAATTTTCTCTGACATATCTGTTATCTTTGGGCTCTTAAAAGTAAAAAAAAGTGGTTTAAATTAAACTTGGCAGCCCAACATGAGGTGTGAACGAGGGGCCACGAGTGCATCTGGCATCTGAGTTTCAGAGGCTAAAACTGTACAACAAACTCACCTGACAGGCTCAGGTTTAATCCCTGATAAAAATTACTCAGGCTCATAGGACACGATTAAGCTGTGCGACTGCTGAGACAGCTAAAACCATATAACAACAACAACAAACACTGATAAAGCAATTTATACAGTTTAAATAAATCTTTATATTCAAAAATATATACATTTGTGTGTTTGCACAGCAGGCAGACAAATGTTTCCCCCTGTTGGCAAGAAGGTGCATGTTAAACATTAAACCCTAAACTTAAACAAATGGAATCCAACATTGATTTAACTTAATGACAACTAATGTAAATCATAACCGGGACATAAATCAAACACAACGTTTTCCACTGTGGCAGTAAAATATTATCATAGGCATCGGATTGCAGACAGCTATGATGCGTATGTGTATGAGGATCTTAGTATGAATGTGTGTTTAGTCTGTGTGTGTGTATATATATGTGTGTATGTGTGTGTGTGTGTGTGTGTGTGTGTGTGTGTGTGCACATGTCTGAGGCTCAGACTGGTCCCTGTGCAGACTCTGCTCATTCTCCTCCTCTGCAGGCTTTCCAGCAGCTTGTCATCAGTGCTTAGTCTCACCGCTGCTGACCGTCTGCCCAGCGTCTAATGGGGGCATCCTAAAACAAGGAGCCGGGTGACGGACATGGCAACACAGATTCACTCTCGTATACCATCTGACATGTGAAATATGGCAGGGAATGCAATCATCCAGTGGACTGAGCTCGTCTGATGTTGAATACATGCCAGTGTGGTGATTTTCATCAGTTACACAGGCTGCATGTACAGACTGGAGCCACTGCTCAGTCAGCACACTTTCACTTGACACTTGACATTTTACAACATAATCATACTGGTAAGCTCTGGTGAGGTTTGTTTAAGTTATAATAATAGACTGAACAAGCATATTTCTAATTAATCATTTGCTTTACATGAACCATACAATATATGATTTAGGAATAAAATCTTGAATCAACACTTTTTCCGTCAGTTCAATCAACTATTAGTTACCATAATGTGCTGCAATAATGTAAAATAAAATGTTATTTTTACACTGACCAACATAAATTAGCAGTCATCCCAGTGAGCTAAACACAAGCAGTTTGTCCTCTCTGCAGCTTTAAGTCTAATCATATTATATGACATTATTTAATCTCTGTTTTAGCTGAATGTTTTGAGAATTTAATGTGCTCGTTCATTTATTTGCAATTGTTTAATCATGAGGAAAATAGTATTTGTAGTATTCGTATTAGTACTACCAATACTATTTTGGTACCTACATTATTAGTATTAGTAACAGTATTGTAACTGCATAATGTACCATAATTTTGAATTGCTTGTACAACTTTATATTTCTAACAGTCAATTTAAGAGGCGATATTTTACTTTTCACTCCACTATATTTATCTGACAGTTGTGGTTACTATGCAGACTGTATGCTTTTTTATTTTTACATACAAAATATCCATTTATAAAACATCATAACTCAACTGGCATTATATAAAGTTAATATCAGCTCCACCTGAAGAAGTTCCAACATTATGCTTCAGTAATATTAATCTAATAATAAAATATGTAATAATGAAAAGCTGACAGGGGCCATTCTGCTGCATGAGAACTTTTAATATTGATTCTCTCGATATTTTCTGCTGATAATACCTTTGTTCTTTACTTCAGTTGTATTTTGAAAGCAGGACTTTTGATTGTAATGAAGTATTTTTACACTGGGGTGTTATTACTTTTACTTGAGCAAAGTCAATAAATACTTACTCCACCGCTGGAGGAAATCTATAAGAAGCATAAATCCGATTTAATTCTTTGCAGATTAACAATTATTATCTTGGAGAGTTGGTGTGATATTTTTTTCTTGCAGGATATATAAAACATGTCTGATTTTGATGAATTCACAGTATCTGAAATCCACTATAACCACCATCATTTCCCTACATTAGAAGTTACATGATTCCACGCGCATTGAATGCATAAAAAAGGAAAATAAAACTGCTCTGTATTCACTGCACGCACACACACATATAAAGGTAGGAGAGTCAGATAAAGGTTGCACATTTCTCGAATGTCCCTCTCAGCTTTTGTTTTCCATAATAAGAATCCAGGGTGTGTTCTGGGCTGTAACATTCTGCATAGTTGGGAGGGTTAGTGGATTTGACAGTTCTCCAAGTGTCCCATAGCCCTGACTTCAGCGAACACGCTCCAGACACAACAGTGACAGCTGGGGGAGGGATAAATAAAAACAGTGTCTCTATCTCCATTACAAGACAGCAATCCAGACAACAACCCAGAAGCCTCCGAAGCCGAGCGCGAGCGTGCGCACGGCACACGCGTGAACAAACTCGTGCACGCTTTTTTTTCTACTCACACATTCGCTCCTTCACACTTACTGTATTCACCGCTGCGAGGGCAACAGATGGAAAAACGAGGGAGGTGAGAAGAAGGGGAAAGCGCCGCAGAACAGAATAAACGCTGCTGGACTTGGCCCGTTAGCAACCGGCATTCCTCTGACAGGTGTAACATGTTTACCAAACAAACAAGCGACGCAGATGCCAGAGAAATGAAAATGGTGACTTGAGGTTGCATGACCTGTGAAAAGAAGCCCGGTATCCAAGCTGGCATATCTATGAGGGCTTTGAAGGTATTTCGGAGAGACGAGAAGACTGCGTGCCACACCAGGATTGCAAGAGTGTCTCGCAGAATTTGTCTTATGTTACTCACCCCAAGCATCCCAGGCAGCTCTGGTTGTTAGCTGGGGCCATGCAGGGTCACGGGCACTGATGGGCAGTTTTTAAGCCTCTCACTTTCCCGATCACATTCCACTTCGGGGCAGTGGGAAAATCATCTCACATCACAATCAAGCAAAATAACCACTTGGAACTGTCGAGCGGGACTTCCGACGCGACCCCTTCTGACCTCGGCCTCCGACAAAACCACTTGTAACTCAACATCTCTCCAAAGCATCTCCTGTTAACTAACTAATTAGTTAATTGCTAACTTAAAGCTGTGTTTAGACTAAACAAGGCATCAGACAGTCAGAGTAACTCACTGAGGGACTTTTAAGATTTTACATTTCACTCTGCCGGTGTCAGCCCGTAACAGCAAACTGCCAGTTGATCAGTTTGATGTTCTATCTGCTGGTGGAAAATAATTGGAGTGAAGTGCAAGCCATATTATCTAGCCCGGGGCGCTACCTTACCTTTCCAGAAAGGAATGCAATCATTAGCTTTGAAAGTCATTTATCTTGTGAGCCCATGTGCTTCTCTTTGACAAAACACTGATTTGCACTTTGCTGCATGTTATTGTGAGTGCACAGGATAATGTGATAAAGGTTTAAGCTGAATGGCTTTGTTTCATAAGTGAACTCCGGCACATCCTCATATAAAATGGTCGTTTTTCTGCACAAAAGTATTATAGTTAAAGTAGTTCAGTAATCTATTATTCTACTGTCACAGTTAATTGTCTTATACTCTTGTATTTCTGTTAAACTGTAAAACCTCAAACTATCTTGTAGTCAAGTAAACCTATTTTGTATTATTAACTTTATTAACAGCAATAATCTTTTTTTTTTTTAATATCTAAAGTAAAAGGGGTCATTTGTAGTGAGAGAATGGAGAACGGAGAATGTCCACAGATCCATATCACATTTTAGCATCTTTCAGCTCATTGTTTTGATTTTATGATTTTATGGTTCATAGCTGATCAGATCAGCACTGTTTCCAGCAAGCAGCAGTTTTCAGCCTAACTTTAACCCACATTATGATATCTGACCAGCACCAAACAGTTAGGTGGTGAACATGGAGCATTTAGCAGTTTAAGAGACATTTATATTAGACTTAAATTAACCCACACCCAATAAAAGATGATGTTGCTCTGTCTCTGTCTGCTAGACGTATACGTAGACAACTGTTTGCTAACACGCTCGCCATATAAACTTTGTAAGCCGATAATGTGTCAATGTTTTATTTACAGTTTGTTTTCGGTGCCCCCAAGTGGCCAAAAGCAACGAATGCTGCTTTAATGTAGAGTGAAAATCAAATTTGTCCCTGTTAATGTCACTAGATGGACATTTCTTTTGTCTTTTTTTTCTACTTAATCCTGTAGTTTCCTCTACTGAAAGTGAAAACTAAAATTTTGAATAATTTCCATTAAGGCAGCAGAAAAGTTTTTGCACATTCCAACATCTTTGTCTTTAGATCAAAACACAGATTATCATTGCAAATCTGTCAGTTATGTCTATTAATTAATTACAATAAACTGTCGTAGCAGTACAGTATGTGCCCACCTGTCCTGTCTCAGTGGTGAATCTTGAGTACAGACTGTACATGAGATGAAAACAGCAGTTGGATTCATATAAAATACCTCGAGGGCTGAACATAATGATCTCTAATGCAAAACAAGAGCATCCGAGGACAGATATATCGCACACAACAACACACCCACGCTCCCTCTTGTCTCCACACACACACACACACACACACACACACACACACACTACACACACTAGCCCATATTCATGCTATATCCAGGCATTAAGAGCAAGTCACATCACATCTAGACACCAGCCAAGTGAAGTGATGCCCTTAACTGTTACGAAAATAAAGGTTGACAGAAAACCAGGAAAAAGAGAGATCGGAGCACCATTAAAGTTTAATTCAAACATGACCGAACATGTAAACTGCATCAACTGAACAGCAAACAACGTAATCACAAACATTACATGCGAGGAAGTCCTTCATTATTTCAAATGATATGTGACATGACAGTCTTTAAAAGCCTTTCATTGTCGTGCCGCTGCTTAGTGTTACTGGTAACCGCTTTACCTGCAGCTAAGATAAAGTCACCACAATTAAAGAATAAAATGATTACAGGTACAAATGGAGACCATGGAAACCAAATAAATAAATACACTTAGCTGGCTATCTTTCAAATAGTGTCACCTCCTCTGAATCTTCAGGTGACCTAAATGTGAAACTCTAACAAAGTTTCCTCAAATTAATTTGGCAGTTAATCCTGTTTTCTGAACATCTTTTACAACTTGAAGAGCAGAAATATGGATGAGGTGGTTCGCTCCAGGCCAGAGCAGCTCTTGATCCAGGATTAGAGACACGTCCTCATTCTGGGAGGAAACATGTTAACCCCTTCAAACCCTGAGGTTATGATACATGATACTAAAGGTGCTGAACTTAACCATATACTTTACCTTGTCGAATAACAGCTGTGTGTATTTCTGGGATGCTTACTACTTAACCTTGTTTCCTGAAGGGAAAAAACTTAGAAGAGACTTAATATCGCTGGCTTAAGTTTGTCTGCATTCACTTGTATTTGTCACTCAGGAGCTGATGTGTAATTTGTGAACAGAACAGTTTCTTACCAGTGTACAATTTTGTTTTAAAGCTACAATCCTTCATGACGTCAATTTTCAGCAACATAAATGAATGTATTTATATTCTGTAATTACCTCTAGAGAAGTTTTCTTTTTTACTGGTTGGGTTTATCATCCCAATGCAGGCCTACCTATGCACAAAATTATTCAAATTTATATTTCATTTAATTGATATCAGCCTCACTGTTGACTGTTCCTTCATTTTTCAGGGTTGGCTAGTATTTTATTATTTATCAATGAGTTGCAGTAATGAGAGTTTGATGGAGGGCTGCTGTCAGTTTGCGCAATCAGCGGATAGACTGCTCCAGGACATGCTAGCTTTTCAGAGATGAGGGTGCAAGGAGATGGAAGAAATGTGACTCCCAGTAACAAAAATCTTAATTCTAATATCATCTTATTCACGTATGTTGTGGTCTTAGGTGGCTTTATAATGTTGGCCTCAGATAAGCCTACATTCAGGAGTCTTTTTGGTTTAGAGTTCATCGTGCAGAATAATGCAGCTTTATTGTGAGGTCAGGACTTTGAGAGACATGTGCACTTCGACCAAGCTAGCTGCTGCATAGTCCGTAAATCCATCCAAAATGTTTGATGCTGAGTAATTTGTGAAGTGATTTTTTTAAATGAATGTGCTTTTTTTTTAAGCAATGTGTAACAGTTTTCAGGTAATTTGTCCAATGTTGATAGCTTACTGAACATTACTGCTAATGCAAAGCTGAACATCTTACTGCTGCTACTTCAAACTAAAAGCGTTCAAATGGCAACACAAAGACGGCTTTTATTGTGTAGCAGTCACAGAAAACAGTATGCATTTGCCACAAAGGTTAGAGGTGATCACGGTCGTTCACTGGAAATGCTGTTATAAGCAAAAACATGGTAATTTGGGTGATTTTTTAATTTTTTAACAATATTTCAAGGAGTAATGCCGACAATGAGCAGGAAACCTCCAACTCCTCAACAAGGTAACTTTAATCTGTTGTTGGTTTGAAAACTACTGGAACAAAATGAGATCATAGTTTCAATCATTATTCTGAACTTCTTAATTAAGGGTTAGACAAGATGTATTTGTTTGGCTGCACTGTAAACAGATACACCAGTTGTTCTTCTATAGCTGCTCAAGAAGAGTTTCCTGTAGTATTAAACTGAACTTCCTAATCCCAACAGTAAGTACATTTTATAGCACAAAAAAAGAAAAGAGAACAAACTGTGTCAGCTCGCATTTTCTCGTCTGTGACGGGCTCGCAAGACAAACAGATGATACCAAAACATGGCACACAGCAAACACACAAATCAAGGGGAAATTCCAACACTGTACGCACTGTAAAAATACACTACGAACGATAAAGCTAAACTGACAAATGCGCCCCCATGCTCCAGTGAATCTCTAAGGGGCTGCATGGCATGGGAATGAGCTTTTAACAGATACACCGGGGGAGGAAGAAAGGAGTCCCATTGCGAAAGAGTTGAATTACCATATCACTGAGCAGCAAATACAAAGCTCCTTGAGAGCAGCGGGGGATCCGTCATCCAGTGAGGAGCGGTGTTGAAATGTGGATATTTCTGAGTACTCAGACACCACACACTGGTAATAAGCAGTGGGGGGAGATCACACACTTGTTTAAACCTCATACAGAACATCCTGAGAATCCAGGCTTCAGTTTGACATAAACACAAACCTGGATACAGAACAATCTTTGGTCAACCCTTCAACAATCTCAATGAACTTTCTGAAAACAAACTTATGAGCCCGAATTTGATATTTATAAATTATAGTAAATAAATTTGACAGTGTTTAAATGCAGGAGAGTTAGAAGCCGATGTTTCCTCGAGCCATGCAGTATCCCAGTTTGTTCTGGTTGCCGAGGAAAGACATGAGGCCCACGTAAGTTTCGATGGGAATTTGCTGATTCAGAACGATGACGCCATTGGCTTTCCCGGGAACCGGCTTCATGGCATGGACTTTCTCCGCCGCATCCTTGAGCTGCTCACGGAAGTTATGGATCTGTGTGGAAGAGAAATAGCATTAAAAAACACATTTATTTCCTGTTTACGGCTCTTTGACTTCCTGTCTTGGTTTGGGAGCGGCATAAATGAGCTCATCATGCCTTCTTTGGGAGGGACTAGATAAATCATGATGCCAAACATTATTTCCATTGGATCAGTTTTTGGCAAATGGTGTTTTATATTATATTAAAAATGTTCTTCCAACTTTATACTGTGAACTTTTGCACATCCATAAAAAGATTTTTGCATATTCCTGTATATCTGATGTTCCTTTGTTTCTTTAGCTTTATTTTGTAATATATAATTGCCCATTTCATGTTTAATTTATGCTTAATTTAGTTTTTTTCTTTCACCCTATCCTATATTTTTGTTCTTTCAATGCTTTAAATAGTTTTGCACCAACACACTGAGACAAAGTCCTCGTATGTGAAAACTTCTTTAGCAATAAACCTGATCCTGATTCAGAAATGAGTGTGCGGATGATCAGGATTGCAAACTCAGATCTGCTCTTACACATCTGTGCTCTCAAAGGATGACTCGCAGACTGAGCAGCACTTAGCATTTAACTTTGTTTTGTGCTCTCTCAAATCTTATGTCATTAATATACTTCCTTAATAACTGGCCCTGATTTTGCTTTCAGCCTAAGCCGACGAAGAAGCATGTTTGTAAAAGTTGATTGTTTGGTTGTCAGTCATTTCTTATGAGAAAACTCAAAGATCTTAAAATTAGGAGACAATTTAAACATAATTATGTAGTCGAATTGATTAAATGCATTTTAATAGAAGTCTCCAATGCAAAAAAACTACTAAATATATCTAAGAAAGTGGTTTTCTATAGTTATTTTCTAGTTGGACTTAAGACTCACTGCGCTTTAAGACACATGTGGTTTGACAAATGTTTTGAACCAAGATGAGTTTTTGTTATTTTAAGAGGGCGGACTTTGTTTGCAATGGAAACACTGAACCTTTGTTTAACCAGGAAAGTCTCATGGACATTAAAAAGCTCTTTTTCCAGAGTGTCCTGGCCAAGATGGGCAGAAATAATAATAAAAAAAAAATTACAGAAAAACAACAAAAGACAGAAAAAAAACACAAAATATGGCACAACATAACATCATCCTAAAATAAAGCTGTCTAAAACTATTAAAAATAATTTAGACCCATCCGAAACATTAACTTATTTAAACTAACACATCGAAATCCACAACCTGATATTTACTCCAGGCTGCTTTTATCGAGTGTTTTTTACTGTGAAGGTCAGATAGTGTGTGTGGCCTTGCTATTTATTCTCGTCTCAAGAAATCTCATTAAGTAGTTTTTGCTGATCCCAGATTTTTTTGATTGTCAATAATATTTTTTCTACATTACACAATATTTTGCTTAAACACTAATTAGAATATTCTTCAGTGTGTGCTACTATCTGTGAAGCAAACTGGGTAAAGGTCAGGGATCAGTAGTAAGGCACATGTCACAGTGTCATATCATAATTAAAACTAAGGTTGCATTCTTAGTAAATGCTCTTCCAGGTCTTTGCACATCTCTCTGAGTCTGTCAGGCTCAGTTAATAATAAACTGACAGTCCTGAAATGTGTGCAGTCATTGAAATGTGGATAATCCCCCCTCCCATTCTCTGCCTCTCACTGGTAGAAACATCATGTACACGTTTGAAACATGACAACACCGTAGAAATTTCATTACATAGTACAAGATTGCTCCACTATTTACTCTTCCTTACACCGAGTTGTTCGCTGTAATTGCTCATAAGCATCTTGGTGGTGTTTAAATTCCTCTGAGTTTTGCAAACACATCATACTTTTTTTTTTGGAGTAGAACTAAAACTAAAAAGATACTGTTTGAATGCTGGTTTTCTATTTTATATCTGATATCTGGGCAGCGTTTGGACCCAGATGTGAGTATTTTATTAGGCGTTGAGAATGACAGATTGCACATGAATGATATCTGATGCCTAATTCCAGTAAGTCGTTTCTGCGTGATGACTCATTTGACCACACGATGAATCTCACCACACTGTTGTTTTCTCTTTGAGTGATAACAGTTAAGTGTCTCCATGACTCTCATGGTACACACCTCCACCTGGATTAATCATACAACAAAATGTGATTGACTCAGAAATGTCAAAGGATAAATCCTGACAAATTAAAAAGAAAAAGTTCAGCCGAATCACAAACATTCTTGTTATCTTGTTCAGTTTCAGTTTTATTATACTAAGATGTTTTGAGATATGCGATAGACCTGTAGATGATTCTCAGTATCTGGGATAGTCTACCTGGAAAGTGCTCGTGTTTGTGCCGCCTCAGACATTTCAAAATCTCAGTAAATTAAACCACAACTATTTGCACTTTTTTTCCTTGTGGTCCAGGTGAACGCAGCCTTTAAACTGTCAGCACTGATTGATCAACTCACGTCGCAGAGAGCAGCAAACGCCTCGCTGACGTTCCTCACGGGGTGGTGGGTGAAGGTGATGAAGGGGTAGTCGATGGCGAAGGGGTTCCACCTGGAGGTGAAGGAGGGCTCTCTCAGCCGGTCCCAGAAGACTCGCACACCCTCCCCCTCTCTCCTAAACACACAAAGAGATGGAGCAACACAAACGACAGAGTGACTCACTCTCCATCTGTGACACATTTGACTCAAACATGTGACAAAACACTCCAAAGTTTTGTGCTGTCACCAGATCAATCACATCACTTGCTGCTTTCGACAAACAAGGCCTTGTTTCGTTTCCCATTGAGAATTACACACAAAACACTGAATGTGAACGCTTCCTTTGCCTCTGGCCACGTGCAGAGCTGCTACAACTTATAGGCTGCCATTTATAAGTGACAATTATGTGGCGTCGAGTTGTTTTTTTCCCCCTATAGATTAAATCCCAGGCATCGTGTAGCAGAAGGAAAGCTAATGGTGGTTAAAAAAAAACAAAGTGCACTAACTGCACCATGAAAAATGAACAAAAATTGACTGCTTGTACACGATTTGTTTACTGATGCAGAATTTCATCCTTTGATTTAGCATGTTTTAGGTATTGCATGTGATACAGACAGTGATTTTGGGGGGCAAAAAAAAAAAAAAAGTACTAAAACTTAAAACCCACAAAAAAAGAAAAGAAATGGCACTAATCTGTCCTCAGGGCAAATCCTTAATGTGAGGGCAGTCTCATGTTTACCAGGCTCAGAGGTAATCTATAGTGTGTTCATCATATTCTCTCTCTTCTGCTGTTCTTTCTTTAGTCATTTTAAAGTAAATACCATGGGTTTTAATGCAAATGCCCCGGGGTCATATCTCTCCTCAGCCAAGTGAAACCTCAGAAGACTGAGAGCAAACAGACCTCTGCAGATCCCAGCTTTGAAATGACGCTGGTGTTGATCTACACCTTGTGAAGATCCTTACAATTCTCTTTTTACTGTTTGTCTATCAAATGTGAACTAGAGCTCTCATACCTCTTAGACTGAAAATTCAGCATCTTTGTCGCTGTTGTAAAGGTACAGAGTCACAGAGAGTTCAAAACGCCCTCCTCTGCATTGTTTTTGGGCTGAACATTCAAATAAAACTGAATTAAAATGTACCACAGAAAAACGAGGAAAAGAAAAAAGCCTTCGATAAGACTGAAGTTCACAAGTAAATACCTTCAAGGTATCACAAGCACATTTAGTGATCATTTGAACCATGTAAACACCTTCAAAAAACCTCAATCTCCTTGATTTTTTTTCTCCCCACTTCTCACCTCTCAGATTTCTCTCATATTTGCTGCTGTTTGTCTTGAGCATCAGTAAATTTTACTCAATCAGGTTCGTTAAAAAGGGTCAAAATCAATGCAACAAACCTTAAGGTATATACATATTTTTTTATTCCATGTGCTCTTCTTCCCTGGAGCCTACATTGCCCATAATGCAATGCAACTGCTGACTGGCTATGGCTGGGTAATGTAGCCAAAAGCACAGGTGACGGTCAGATTAATTGATCATTTATAAAAAGTAATACTTAGCTGCAGCATTACATATGTGCATACACAACAAGTATTTTGCCAACAACCAATATGCTCCTCATATCACAGTTAGGATTGTAAGATCAGTGCTCACCAAATAAAGCCTAGTTGGATGTGGTGGTAATGATTCACTGTATAATAATGATATGTGCAGTATTCATCTATTGAGGCATGCTTTTGGTCTGAGACTTTCCTCAAAGTACCCTTAGAAGTCTGTGCACTACTTTTACATGCTAAATACTCGGGCCTAACAAGGATTTTAACAAAACTAAATGTGGAAATGACTTAATGGTGGAGTTCAGGTACATTACCATCCATTTCTCTTTGTAGCCAGGTGATCATCGCTTGTTTGACAAAGCAGGTAAACAACTACCGGATAAACCCTGATTCAAAACGGTAGCTAGAAAAACCTGCAGCGACAGGTTTGACTCCTCAGTCGGACGTAATTACACTCATAGTAGAACAACAAAAACAAATACTGTTGTAGTGGTTTAATTGTCCTACAAAAGTCGGGCGGGAATAATTGATAGCCGTACAACTTTTTAAAGAAAAAAAAATCAATCAGAGGTTCAATTTAAACATTTTGCTTTTTGTCTGGGGAAAATGTGACATTTTCTCCTCTTCTCTAGAAAACATTTAGAAATGAACACTAAAAAAGACAGATATTCACACCGCCCCCCTTATAAAAAACACTGATTCAGGATCAGAGATGCCTGTCAGGATTTCACCATTTCCCAAGGCACTGTCCATCGCTGAAACATTTGTGCCATATGCTCTGTTATGCAAGTCATTAGCCTGCTGCACACCTTTAACACAAGGCCACCAAACCCACATATCAGTCCTTGCTGCCTTTGTAATGTCTGCTCTTGATGTGTGCATGCACAAACACTCGGGTTTATTTAGTGCTCAATACTGTGTATAGACGCTGAAGCCTCCAAAAGGCAACTCGCGAAACAATTTAACACCTAAAAATTGTTCAAACAGTGCACATAAAGTGTATTTTGTTATGGCAATCAAACAACCTGTCTTAGTGATTCTGCTGATGTTTGTACAAGAGGTCTAAGTTTATGGAGGAGCCTTATCTATAATGTACCTGCTGGTCTGCACAAAAGAGCACCCAAGAAGATAAATAAATCAGGATGCAGGCGATTTCCCAACAGCGTTCTGATGTCCTTAATGATCTGTCATTCTGATGTGCTCATTTCACCACATACCTTGTGCAAGAGCACTTCCTGCCAAAGAGAATTAAACACCTGAGGCTAAACAATAGTGGTGTAGCTGTTGATATGTCACGGTCCCAGGGAGGGGCTGCCTCATAATGCAATCATCTAGCCCTGTTTACACAAGTACTTTCCAAATGACAATGCTGCTGCTGAACACTTTGTGCCTCCTCCAGAGCCAATGTTTTGCAGGGAGAAAAGAAAAAAAAAAAAAAAAAAACCTTGGTACAAAAGCAAAGCCCAGGCTAAAAGACTGATTATATTTCAGCAAAAGCGAGCGAGGATAGTGGGTTTACGTTTGTACACATTGCCCTTTGTAAGAGCACACAGCTATTGCTCTAGTATAAATGGGGATATAAAAAAGCTTTGGCAAATTCCACAGGTAAGCTATCACTGGGAGAGGGACCAGCCCAAACAGGCAGAGCAGGGCTGGGCTTTGCAGCCAGAGGCCTTGGAAGTCTTCACTGTGTTTATGTGGCAGAGCTGGGGTTTGGACTTTCACTGCACCTCACTTCGAAACAGTCACAAAATACAGAAACGGTGAAGGCAGGCTAAACAGTCATTCAGTAGATTCTCAAGGAGACGCGTGTGTGTGTGTGTGTGTGTGTGTGTGTATCACTAGAAATGTTCAAAAACTGTCTTACAAATACCTCAAGAGAGCAGTAAAACTGAGGAAATCCACCCACCACTGACCTTCCAAGTGGAGTTCCACTTAAACCGCTGTGTTTATACAAAATGCACACATGCATAAGAGAAACACTGTATTCTGAGCTTAAGGGCAAGTGACGAAAAATTCCTCCCTGGGCTTTCAAGCGCTTCGGACTCATAAGTCAACACACAAGATAAATATCAAGCAGAGCTCCAGTTGTCATGGCAAGTGTCCCACATTGTCTCAGAGCGAACAAACAAATCTGGTCTGATTGCTCAATAGAGCCTGCAGGTTTGTCAGCCATCCATACGTGTATCCATCCAGCACTCTTTCATTCAGCATGTGAAAGGACTAAAATGAGAGGAAAAGGGTGGAGTGATAACTGGAAAAACAAAGAATTGAGCTTACCTGTTGTGCACAATTTCCCTGTAACGTTCAAGCCTCGACAAAGACGCAGAAGCCTTAAAACATGCAGCCATGTTGCTGAAGATGTCACGATGCAAAAGCTGTGATATCATAGCTTTGGGCTGTTGGCAAAGCTATTCCCACCTTGAGCAGAGTCCACAAGCTGAAAGATGCTCCCAGTGTGTGTGAATTTACAGCAGCATGCCCAAAACATTATATGTCTATTGGTGTTTATTAATTTATGCCGCACACACTGGCAGCTTCCTGTGTGCAGACTCTGCTCTTGATCTGTGCTTTGTTTTGGAGGATGTGTGTGTTTCTTCATTATGCCTAGTGTTAAAACAGGTACAGGTAGATTACAAAATCTGGAAATAAACTGTTACAATTACATTCAGGATTCAGTCCTGTTCAGTTCAGTGTCAGTGAGAATTACTGGGAATTGGTCATTGAGGGAAAAAGGGAGTGTGAATTCCATCTAGTGTTGATGAATAAGCCTCCTCAGTGTCAATCAGGTGTCGCAACTTTTTGCAGCCATTAAAACAAATGAAAAGCACATATTGTGCCACGCCCGTTCCCACTGTTACAGTGCCTAGGAGGCCTTATTAATGGTGACACTACACCTCAGTAACTATAGTCATATCACATACAGACAAAAAGAGCGAATCGAAAGTGAAACATACAAACAAAGAAAATCAGAGGCCTTTTGAAAAATGTCAGACTGCTCCATGTAGATCTTGGCAAATTAATCTGCCATACTGGTTTTGGTGCATATTGGTGCTTATTGTGAATACATCAGCATCTGTCAGACGAAAACTAACAAGAATTTGTAGACATGCCGAACAAGGTCAGGATCACGGATACAAGAGGCTGAAATGAGTTTCCTCTGTAGCCGGGCTCGGCCTTACGGATAAGGTGGGGAGCTCCGACACCTGGAGGGAGCTCGGAGTTGAGCCGCGAAAGCAGCCAGTTGAGGTGGTTTGGGCATCTGGTCAGGGTGCCTCCTGGGCACCTTCCTTTGAAGGCTTTCCGGGCAAATCCAACCAGCAGGAGACCCCGGGCCAGAACACGCTGGAGCGATTACACATCTCATCTGACCTGGGAACGTCTCAAGATCCCCCCGAAGGAGCTGGAAAACGCTGCTGGAGGAAGTTGTCTGAAACACGCGGCTCAGCCTGCAGCCACCATGACCGGACCACAGAAAAGCCAACGAAGACAACAGATGGATGGATGGATGGATAGAAACTAAGTCAAATTACAGATCTGTCAGCTGATAGATCATTACTATCTTCACTATCACTTCAGCTGTAATTCCTTGGAGAAATGACTCACTGTCTTTATTGCTTTGCTCTTTGGTTGACATAGTATAATCCCCACCTGGCTTGCAGAAAATATTGCATTATTCTAAATGAAGATAACATGATTGTTTTACAAGTCTGCAAAAACAGGTGAATAATGGCTTCTGGGGCTCTTGGGGGAATTTCCAATTCAAGAAAAATAACCTGATGATGCCATTGTGATGTCATCAGGGTTATCCTAGCTTGGGGTTGAGACCAATTTTTTTTTTTTTATCAGAAAGCTCGGATTAAAAACTGGAGGCATGGAGTTTCAAAGAGGAGGGCATTTTGGAGGCAGTGGGGTGTCTAATGAAAAACATTGAGTTGCATCTCATGATATCTCAGCTCCTGCAGCACAATTGTTTGATAAATCTTCATCTGTCTCTTATAACCGTTCTAACTTTAGAGAAGTGCAACACTGAATAACAGAAGTGCCTCTCTAACCTCTCTTTGCTCAGTCATGCATGTGCTCGATCTTATCCAGGTGCCAGTCATGCCGCCCTGTTGTGCACTATCAGAAGCTTATTTAACACTTGTTGTGCAGAGCAAACAGACAGTACCACAGTTTGTATAACCTGCACGATACAACTCTGAGTAAAACAATAAATAATCCTCTTCTTATATTGAAGTTTGCACCCTTTGATTTGGTTAAGGAGTGAAACCAGGAGTGTGAGCACATCGACAAAATGCCTTATTTGCATTTTAAGCTCCAGTTTCAGCTTTGAACCTGCCTGCTTCACATCGCAGCAGTTGTGTCTCTGACTTAAACTGCCATCAGATGAGTTATCCCACAGTGCATTATGCTGATGACATCTTAAATAGCTACTTTGTACTGACTGCCCTCTGCTGTCTGAATGCGTAAGCTGCTGTGGTTTATAGGTGTGGTCTGACAGGCTGCAGAGCGAGAGAAAGGTGATTGTTTTCAAACCAGGTCTCAAAGAACTAATGCAAAGACGAGCTACAGTTTTACACCCCATTTATCTGTCTATTAAAACAACTGTCAAATAAATAACCAGCCTACTTTTGTGAGCATAACAAAAGATAATTTGAAGAAGAGATTCTAGTTAATGAAACAGTTTTAAGCAGTTGAAAGTGGAGGCTAAATAAGGCATCATTCCCCGTGAAGCCATATAAAAAAAAACTATATCCGATCAGATGAGAAACAGAGGACTGCTGTGCTGGGATTATTTCCAGCCCTTCATAAATATATATATTTTCTACAACAGTTACTGAAGCAACCTCTAGTGGGTCTTCTTTAAGCTCCACACCCAACTCTTTCAGACAGGAATAAAAAAAATAGATGATGTGCTGGGTAATTAGTTTGTCTAGACAGTTTGGAAAGAAGGCACTTAAAGCACATCTTTCCCAACAGATGCTGAACTATACTGTGCTTTTTCTTCACGGGCGCACCTGGAGAAAACAAAATCATCAGGACTAAAAATACTGACACTCCCTCAACACTTTCTACTGGCATCTTCAGGCTTTCGGGGAGGCTGGTGGAGCACAGACGAGGGTGCCGACGCCAAATAAGACAGTCCGTAGAGGGAGTTTGATATTCTTAGTTCTGGAGATGATGGTGTGGGAACACAGGGGTCAAACGTTCATGAAAGTGAATTAGTTAGTTAGTTTAATTACATTAATCCTGTTAGAAAATTGAATATCCTAAGAAAGGTTAGCACAATAATGTCCACTAGCAGACAAACGAAATGATGGTGATGGCCTGTTAAGTGCAAAGGTAAAATGTTGTAAGAAACTACTGCTGAAAAGATAAAAAAGCAATGAATATGTATAACAGAATCAGTGTTGTTATATCCAAAAGTGCTCAGCAGCATTTGTGCAATATTTAAGGCAATTAAATGCCTCAATGTGGCGAGAAAACAGCCTGATGAAACGCAGCGGACGGACTTTCTAGTAGCACCGATTCATGCGAGCAGTTGCAGAATCAGCCATGACAACATCAAACAGACGAGGAAATGTGATGTGGCGTGCTCCTGCCTTGAACCGCCTCTACCGAGGGTGCACACTGACATCAAGTGGTCAGATGACAACTGTCATCTGGCAAATCAGGCTGCAGACGTCCTGTATTTTCACGCTCCTGAATGTAAAACAGCTGAAGACCAACAGTGGCGAGAGTCTAAGGACGGAGTTTACTGTGCAGACTGTGAAGCTCCTTGAGGCAAACCTGTGATATTCGGCGATAGGAATAAAACTGATTGACTGAAGAAGCAGCTGACTCATATTGATGCATTGATGTGGAGAAACTGAGACTTCCTGGTGTACATCAGCACATATGTAGTTATATTTATCTGCTATCGGTGAGCAACGGTATTGTGGGAAAATGTGCTATTCCATCACTGTCTGAGGTTTTTGATATATAAAAACTTAAGATGCCTTCGATACTTTTGCTCAGTATTTTCTGAGAGATCTTAAGTGCAGCCTGTCTTAAAGGAGATTTAACTTCCAGTGTCGATCAACCCACAGCACTCAAAGTGAAATACATACACAGACATGTACCATTCCCTGCCAATATATGGTATATAAATATACGTTCATATGGCTTAGGCACAGGGCTGATGGGAGTGAAACCAGTCAAATTAGCCGAATAGTTCGGTAGTTAGAAGACTATTGCTTAAGTATGAGCCTGTTGTATAAATGACAACTGGAAAATGGGCAGGTAGGGATGCCTGGAGGTGCCCCCCCTCCCTTCCAGATAACCACGGGTAATTATCACAACAACAATTAACAGCTGAGAGACAAAGTTAACAGCCAGCTGGTGAACACAGAGAAACATCTATCAGCTAAAGAGAGAAACAGGTATTTCCCTCAGGGGTTGGAGGAGATCAATACAGCATTAAAAGGAAAGTGACTACTGGATTCAACTGTTAGGGTCCCTGTCTGTCTCCCCTGTGTGTTTGTTCCCTGTTGCCCTAGTGTGTGCGTTTGTCTCCCTCTATCTGTTTTTATGTGTCTTGCCTGTCTCTTGCCAGGAGGTCTACAGGGTTACTTCAGGGCAGCCATTCACTACACCTGGGCTGATCACCACACCAGAGTCTCATCCTGCAATCAAACCACCCTCACTTCCAGCAGTATTTAACCACCTGTATCATTCTACCATTCTCTGCCAGATCGTCCAGTTACCTAGCTTGGTACTTCGTGGCTTTGTTTTTACTTCTCTCTTGAAAATTGGTTCGTAGCTAATAATCTCCGTTTTGTGCTTAGACTCCTGGTGACACTGATCTCGCCGACCCTGGCTGCCTTGTCTACCTCCTGGCTTTGTCTCTAATCAACTCCGGCCTTGTCTGCCCTCCGCTTCGCACGCGCCACGCCGGCTTCTCGCCACACTCTGCCTGTTCTGCTCGGTTAGCTGAGACTCACAACGGCCATTGGATTCTGGATTCAGACTACTGAACTGTCGGCTTTCAGAAACTGCTCTAGTGAAACCTCCATTAAACTTCTCACTGTTCAATTCTACTTCTGTCTTCTGGTCGATCTTGTGTCTGCGTTTTGGGGTCCACTTCATCTCTGCCTGAAATTGTAACATCAACTCCAACATTCATATATGATGATTGCAGAATTCATGATACCAATTTAATGGCTGATAATGTGTCAGTGTTTGTTTGCACCTTTTGTCCGTTGCCCCTAAATAGCCAATAACATCAGATATTACAGAGGACGGAGATTTGGAGATTGGCCTGGTTTACCATAAAGGCTGCAACTTTAATCTGTAGAAAACTGGAGACATAACAATGACAGTTTGTGTTTTTTTTTTTTAACAGCTACATGATGGGACTTTTTCTCTATGACTTGCAGTCTTCACACCGACAGTCAGGTAATCGCCTCCTGGCTCGAACTCCTCACAGCACAAAGACGTGATGGTGGAATCGAGATTCTCATGTAACTCTTGGCTACAAAACTAAAAATGTCAAAGTTTCTCCAAACTAGTCCTGACATGTAAACAGGGTCCTTCTATCACTAAGAAATATTCTGAAAGATGGTAAGACTTAAGCAGAAAATAAGGACATTGCTTATTATTGTACCATATTTGTCAATATGTATTATTATAATATTATAACTGTACTTTACTGTATTCGTAGTCATTATTTGTTTATAGATCAGGATTATAGTTTAAAATACATAAAAAGTTGGATCTCACAATGTTATAGTGTGTTACGAAGCATTTATTTAACATTTATACACTGCTTATAAAAGCTAAATTGGGGGACTTGAAGCGAAGTGTTACTGAAAAAGACATGCAACATTAACACAACTGAATAATCTCCACGGCCTGACCTGAAGTCTCCTCTCACATCAATTCTGTCATGTGGAGGCAAAATTTTTTGTACTTTTACAGCAGTAGAGAGGATTCAGATTTATACACATGAACTTTACCACAGATTGGTTTCTGCCAAAAATAAGACAGAATGACCTAGACAAAAAAAAAAAAACGAAGACACTTCCTGGGGGAGAGACAGAGAGGAAGACAGAGGGAAAAGAGGGAGGAAGCGGTGGAGATGAAGACAGAAAGAGGAAATGTTTGAGGGTCGAGTCTCATTTGAAACCGTCTCTTTACTGTCGGACTCCCGGGTGGCTTTCACGAGCGTTTTATGTATAATTTAACGTAATGTGCAGAGATAAAGCCTCCTATAAAGGCGGCGCTCTCTAAGCTCTTCACAGCGCATTACGTTTTATTCATCAAATTAGTTTTAGTTGGTTTGGTATCCCCTGAGCTGTCTTTAAAAGGTTTAGATGAAAGGACTACATTAATTTTGCCACTAATCAGTTAAGTGACAGCTCCAAGTGACAGCTCTGCACTCCTTACCCCCGAAAAACTCTCCGCACACTTGTCTCTCTGCTTCTCGTGCTGTTTTCATGTGTCCCCGGTTGCTCCCTGCATATACCCCCCCCACAAACGTCACCACGCTGCCTTCTGATGCTGCCCTCAGTTGTCTTTCCACTGACAACTCCTCACCATTTATCCTGATCGATAAATCATGCCTAACCTTGCAATCACTGAAATTTGAAGAGATGCTGCATGTTGCATTTTTCATCACACCTTCATATGCTTCACAAAAGTTGAGAAACGTGTCATGTGAGGCGTTCAGCTGAGAGAGACGATTACGCGGTAGAAAAAAAAGAAGTGACGAGGCAGGTTTTGTGTTAGAGCTTAATGGTTAATCGTGCGCTAAAAGGGATTTTTTTTTTTGCTTTTGTGAAGCAAATGAGAGCACCGAGCAGATAATAGGGGCTAATATTTGTAATTCTCCAAGTAGGGCTTTTATTTTTTAATTAGCAACTAAACGCTACAAAGAGAAATTATAAAGTAGACTTACTGAAAATGAGACGGGACACCAGAGATGCCAAAGCTTTCTCTGTAGCACAATTGTTTTTCACACTGTTCGGATGTCAACGAACACGTCTTGATTAAGTTCAAGTGTTTCCTGGTTATCATTTCCCACCAAAAATTACAGGACAAAAACGTTCTGAGGTTACAGCTGCAGGTTTTGTGGACAGTAGGTATAAAGTTTACTGTTGAAGGACTAATCAAGGGCTAAAGAAGGGACTCACTGGAGGAGGGAGTGCTTTGGGAAGCTGAAGGTGCCGTAGGAGATGCGATCGACGAAGTTCAGCGGGATCCTGTGCATCTCCTCGCAGGCAAACATGACAAAGTCGTACTTGCAGACTAGGAGAGTGTTGTCTGTGATGAGGACGAGACGCTCTTTTTCGTTGTTCCAGTGGTCCACCCTGAAACAACCAGAGAAAGAGAGTCTGTTGAAACCTACAATATACAACATATACAATATATGTGTATCTACAGTAATCAAATGACACTTGAGATTACAGCGTAGACTGTAGCTCAATCTAGAAAATCAAAAATTAGCCTGATCCCTGGCTACAGATGTTTACCTATTAAAACAAGTTCAACCAGTGTACTTAATATTTACAATATTTTTAGAGGTAAAGTATCCAGGAAGTGACTGCTTCCATCCAATAAACAGTCTGGATCTGCCTTCAAATGACGCCTGTGATGAGCGGTCGCAAATAGATTTGTTTTAAAGGGCCACAAGTCAAAAAGATTAGCTGGTCTAACCGCACCCTAAGATTTATTTTGTGACTCCTGTGGGGGTCCCAGCCCACATCTTGGCAACCCCTGCTGTAGAGAGTGATTATAACTACGGGAGTCTGAGTCTGTCTGTGTGAAGCACAGTCGTGATGTTAGTATTCTGCAGGAGGTTATTTGGAGTTAATACAAAATACATGTATAGCAACTCTGCTCAATTATGTACTGTAAAAGCTTCACAATTTCCAAAAAACGCCTTCGGCAAAGATCATACAATATGCATGCGTGCATTTCTAAGTTGCAAAATTTTTTTACCAACAAAAAGAAAAACAAGAAGAAAAACTAATTAACAGAAACACCTTTCAAGCAACAAACTCAAATCCGTTCTCTCGTATGCCCTCAAAATGTTTTCAGAAATGTCTGTCTACCGAATTGAAGTCACAAAAAGCATCATCTCACACTCCGTCTCCCTCACACAACTAATTCATGGTGGCACGGAGTCTCTTGGAGTGGCTCTCTTTCTTACGGCCCGCTGAGCTGGGTTCATGTGGACGACTCCAAGAGAAACACTCTTGATTGCTGCTGGCAGCCGAGACCAAAAAAAAAGTGCACACATCGTGGGAAAGGTGTGGGTGAAGAGCTTTGACTGTGCTAATGAAATGAGTTAACCTTGACTTGGCACAGGCGTCACGGATGGTATAGAGGTGTTACAGAGATCCAAATCCAGGATCAGACTGTGTGACATGTCGCTGGAGCTCGGCTTGACACAACAACACAGCGCCGGTCAGCAAATCGACGCCGAGGCCTGAACTGATGTACCTCCGGAGGACACATGGAGGAATAATCTGATGTTTTTGGAAACATGCTTATTCACCTTGTTGCTCAGAGTTACATGAGACAATTGATATTCTCTGTATACGTAAAAATAAAGTTGCTTATGATGAACAGACAATATCAGAGAATGCATAAAAAAGGGAGATAAATCATAAAATTACAAACAAATAGAAGGAACAGTCAAAATAATAGTCAAGCTGATTTCATTTCACTAAAGCTTGTGACAATCCTCAGCAAAGCCAGATTTGAAGAATTTCTCACGCTTTCCTGACATTAGTCACCGGCTTCCCCCTGGGAGATTCAGCCGCAGCGTCGCTGAATTACCATATAATGCATTCTTTCTGTTGCAAGGCTTCCTACAGCGGCTTCTGTAGCGTCGATAACTGCAGGCCAAATGTAGGACAAACGCTACCGTGTGTTGGACAGGGCTGCATAAATGGGATGCATTATTCATCCTCACATGGCCAGCCTTTTAAATGTTTCCTGAAAGCTTTCGCAGGAGTGATACAGCCTGGCATCAGCGCGCACGCTGGGTAAATGCTCTGCAGTCGCTTTGTTTTGCTCAGCGTTCGAGGCAGTTAAATCACTTCTACCTCTGATTTCGGGCTTTGATAAGAACACTGATGTTCGGGTTAACTTATGAGGACGTCTCTTTCTGGAAATGCTGAGGCAGAAAGGGACTTTACTGTATCACAAACCATCCTTTATTTGCATTTATACAGTACAAATGTTGATTATGGATGAACAACACATGATATTGTAAACTCGGTGTGCATTTACAGCCACACCATCAGCTGAATTTTTCTTACCACCTCCTCAATTTAGTATTTATAAGGAGTTTATTAACAATTAATAAAGCTTTATGACACATTATAATGTAGTTTTCAGCAGATTATGTTTTTTTAAAAAATATATGGTAAATAGAGCTGAAACGATTAGTCGATTAATCAGATGTCAATAAATCTGAGAACTGATTAATTGTGCAATGTTAGATTTTTTTATTTTCTTAGTCCTCTGTGATAGTTTACTTAAATATCTTTGGTTTTGGACAAAATAAGCTATATAAATATGTCAACTTGGGCATTTTCCCACTATTTTCAGACCCTGTTTAGACCCAAAGATTATTCAGTGAATTGTTAAATAACCAGCAGATTATTTGATAAATGGGGAAAAAAATCCAAATGCCAACAAACATCACTCCAACTGTAGCATGAAGCATCTATAGCTGATCTATAAACAGTCTCCAGTATAATGAATAATAGACAATATAATGCAACAGTTATAATCATACACAATAAATTAAATATGAATGATATATTTATTCATTTATGTATAAATTACACACTATAATTTACATAAACAAAGAGACACTGAAGCTGATTCATAGTTATAGTAGACAAATACATTAATTTACATTATAGTGCACTGTAACCATTAATTAGGTGTCTAAATGCTGCTTATAAATGTTGAATCAGGGTGGTGGGGTGAAGCAGAGTGTTACCAAATAGGATAAAAGGTTTTCACACATTAGACTGCATGTCAACACGAACATGGAGCTGTGTAACAGGACATGGTATCATGGACTCACTCTGCCATCAGCCAAATGCCGCGAACGCTCCCATCTACTTCTTTATCCACCAGAGCTTGAACGTCTTTGATGCCCTGATTCAGAGTGCCAGGCTGAGGAGACAGAAATGCACGGGTGTCACTTTCTAATTTCCCATTGTGACAATCACAATGTGTGCACAGAGAGCTTAAGGGGTAATCTTTGAGGCAGATGTGCAGCTGGGACTGGTGCTCCAACAAAGTGTCAGCGCGTCTGTGTGTCAAACAGAATCACAATAAACAAAAACACGAAGCCTCGGTGTATGAAAATGACTGCAAATGAGGAAAGCTGAGCATGCAGCTTCCACGTATAAATCTGAGTAACTCTAAGAAACAAGAGAAAGCTTCAGTACATAATACAGCAACAACATCCGAATTCTCAGCTAAGAGCGTTTCTGTTTTCCAAATCCAAAACTCAAACTGTCATTTTCACAACATGCGATTCTACCCCTGCGTTGTTTTATTATTTCAACGCCAAGCCGGAGAACTTAAAAAGATTAGGAGTTCACGCTGAGGGCTCCTGACTGTCAAACTGTAATCTGAGCCCGTCGCTGAGCCGGCCTGGCAACACAGGACGTGTGACTGACTTCCACCTGCAATGCAATCCAGGCCTGCAATAAACACGACCTTTGTGGCTCTGATAATATCCACCTCATTGTTGCCATTATCAAAGAGGTGTTGATTTATCACTGTGGCAATTCTTGATCTTTGGAGTTAACTTACTCATGAGGTATTACCTACACGTAAATCTTTCATCTTACTGGCCAACATCTATGCGGATACTGGTAGTAAAGTAATATCAGCCTATTCAATAAATCCAGTGTGTGTAATGGGCACTAATATAGTTAAATCCATACCTTTCACACACAGTCATGACAACCATCTTTTATAAAAAGAATAAGTATTATTATGTAATATTTTACACAGTAGTAGTGAAAGTATTCACATCCTTCACATGAGTAAGGCTCATTATGTAAAACAGTCCCTGAGTAATTGTGTTGTACATTTTACTGTTAATGTACATTATTGTGTAAGCAGGAGTTTAACATATTTGCTGGTTAGGTGGAGCTTTTAAAGAGCTTAATATACTGTTAAGTTTGATCTATATACCAGTCAGTGGATGAATGTAACTAAGTACATTCAACCTTACTGTACTTAAATTAAAATGTGAGGTATTTGTACTTCAGTTTTTCCATCTCATGCCACTTCATACTTCTACTCCACTACATTAATCTGACAGCTCTGGCTACTTTGCAAATGAGTTTACATACAAAAGTTTTTAAAAGATGATGCGTTTTAAAACATTAAGCTACAAAACAATTTAGAAAATGTGAAATTATTTGGATAACTGGTAAATTTCCTTTTTTTTTATCTTTTTTTCTTCTTTTTTTTTGCAAAAAATGTCAAACATCTCCTGGTTTCACTTCCTGAAATGTGATGATTTGGTACCTTTTCTTGGCTTAAATTACAATAAACTGAATTTTGTACTATTGGTCAGAATAGTTAAGTCACATTCTCAATGCAGGACTTTTATTAATAATAAAGTATTTTTAAAGTGTGCTATTAGTTGCAACTTTTACTCAAGTAAAAGGATCTGATTACTTCTTCCATCTCTGATAATGTCACAATGTGTATCATGTTTAATAAACTAATCAGATGTCTCTTTTGAGTGTTTTGGTAGAGATAATGTAGATTTGGTGAATTTTACAGACTTCTGATGGAGTCAGAAACTAATAAATACCTCAGGATACACCTTTGTGTGGGTCTGACGTTATGTTAGACAGTAATATTCGGCTATTTTGGCTAATTTGTTGAGCAGCTGTAGTCAAATAACATAATCTTGATCCTACAGACGTCCAGGAATTGAGCGTAACTAAGAAAGTAAACTAAAGGAGGAGGAGGGCTGCCTTTTTCTGAGCTTTGTTTAAATGAAGGCCAACAGTCTCAAAGTCTCAGACGATGTATTTTTCCACGTAATCCGAGGCGGTTTTAAATAGTTTATTTATCTTAAGAAGGAGAATAACACTTCATCATTTATCAGAAAAAAAAAGTCAAAAGTGGGACGTATGTGGTTTTCACTGGACAGGAGTGGACTGAAAAATAGTAAAAGTAATTTAACTAAAGTTGTCAGATTATTGTAATAAAGTAAAAAATACAATATTTGACTCTTAGTATAATATGGAAATACTCAAGTAAAGTACTTCCAACATGCACTTAAGAGCAGTATGTGAGTAAATGTGACTAATATGTCATCAGTGAGTATAAATAGCTTCAGCACATGATGAATGGAAATGAATTTGAAATATGCAAACACGGGATGAGACATTCCTCTACCTGCTGTGAGGGTGGACAACTTTAAACGTTTACCCTCAACACGAAGAACTTTCTGGTCTTGAACTGGTCCGGAGAGGGCTCCACGCTGATGGGGGTGAACCGGGAGGGGGCCGCTGCGCCCTCCGCAGCCCGCTCCTCGGTGCGCTCTGAGCGGGCAGCGGGCTGAGCGTCCCCCGGGCCGATGGAGGAGGTGGAGGTGGTGATGGAGGAGGTGACCGGAGGCTGCTGCTCCTCTGTGGGCACTGCTGCCTCCTCAACTTCCGACATGACGAAGCTTCACGGTAACAGATCTGTAAAAAAAAAAGCACACACACACCCACAAAGTGAAAGAAAGCGAGGCTCGACCTGTCACACACACACACACACACACACACACACACACACACTGATCACTTCACTGTATCGAAACTTTAAGTCGCTCCTCGTGTATTTACTGTATCCGATTACTCTGAGTCGACGTTACAAAGTTACTATAGAGGGTTTCCTCACCTGTAGTGATCGCGGCTGCAGCAGGTGCTGAAAGGTGAATGAAACAGGCAACAGGTGCGGGACTTCCGTGTTCCGTGTTTAACATTTGTTTTAGTGGGCGAGGACTGCAGAGCGAGCTTCATCTCAGCTCAGCACACTTTCCATGATCTGATCAGTGCTGGACAAACAGGCTCACTCTGCAGCACTGAATGAAGATTTTAATGCATTTATGAGACTGCGAAAAGTCTTTAAGTGTGTTTTGATTTCAAGATTTTAAGATTTTAAGATTTACATCAGAGTAGTCACTGACAGGGAAATTCTTTAATCACAGGCTCCTAATATTGCTAAAAAAATATGCATAAAGAAGTAAAAGTAAAAGTTCAAGATACATGAGTATAATATAGCATATAAAATAAAATAAAACACTTAAATAAGATATAAAACATATAAAATAGAATATAAATAGAAATATGACTCCACAGTAGCCCAGAAGGCCTTTTGTGTTTTTAAAAAAAACACTTTCTGTTGTTATACCAAAGCGTGAGCTGTCATTCGCAGGCTGAGCATTACGACATTCAGACTGAGCCTTTCTTGATAGTCGTAGGTTAACTCACCTCATGCAAATCTGTCCCTGCGGTGACACTGTAGTCATTTACATTGTAAGTGTAACAACACAGGAAACACCAAAAAGGCTCATACCAATCAACATCACACACAGCAGAAATGACATTATCAAACAAATATTAAGTCCATCATAGCTTTTTTATAGAGGCTGTGTTATTTCTAACTATACAGGGAAGGAGTCTGTCTGCCTTTCTTTCGATTATCTCAACAACTGTTTATCTGATCGGCTGCGCGCTGGGCGGGTGTACTGCAGAAGGAAGGAAGTGCAGTGTCAAGTGTGAAGCTGTTTGAATGAGCAGTCCTCCAGTAAGCTGCAAGCAGCAACACCTCGGAGGATGCATTTTAAAGGGGACTGCACAGTAAACTATTGATTAGACATTAAAATCATATCAAATTAAATGCTTACAGTGATGTTTGACATTAACGGCTTACCCTTTACTGTACAGTAATCTAAAGAAGATTTCTGAAGCAGTGGGTGTTGCTTATTTCGATCACCGTTCTTTCTCCCAACACAGGATCAAGACTGAAGAATAATAACTTGTAATATGGAGAATACTATTTATACCGCTTATGAAAGACTTAGCTTGCTTTGATTTCCCCTCTCAAGCTTATGTTCCTGTCTTCTGACATCTTTTCCTAAAATACCAGTGAAAGGCATTTGCAATTCAGCCGGACAATAACACAATCAAGCAATTGTGGGATGAACCAAATCACTGAAAGCAAGTAAGACTTTTCCCTCCCACAAATCCTCGAATAGCATCGCCATTTGAACGTCAGTCTGCGCGTACGCTAATGTTTCCTGACATGGCGTACTGTAAGGCCGCTCACTCCCAATCACAACTCTGTCAGGGAGCTCTCCCAGCGCCTCGTTGGAAGTTAAAAACCGATCTAGTTGTAATCTGCAGCCGTCAAAGAAATGTAGACAGATTTTCTAAAGACGTTCTTTCTGCACGGTTGCTTAGCTACTCCCACGGACTGAAGGCTGAGATTTTTCATGCTCTTTAGTGATGTGTGAATGGCCACTAGCTTTTCAGTCCAGATCTCATTTAGGGTTTTTTTTTTTGGTCTGCAGTCAAGTAATTACTCCTAATCAGTCCAGAGCTTCTTTGCTTGAGTGATGGGTCAATAATGAATTGTCTTGAATTTTCCTTCTGCTGGTGCAAAAAAAATGGAATTTTGTCAAAATCTCCATGAAATCTGTAAATCTTCTTGCCGTTGTGCTTTTATTTGATTCTGCGATAACTGCAAACTGAAGTCCAGGGGATAATTGAATCACACACCTGGTGGTAGTTTTATGGAAATATCTCTGCATGACAGTACCATGACATTGGATTTCTGCTGCTACACGCTTTACGTAAACCAGTGAACTTAGAAATCCTTTGCCCCGTGATGCATCACATCATTCGGAGGAGCAAGGATAAGAATAATCCATATTGTTGTATCTAGGCCAAGTAATCAACACTGCATAACTGGAAATGTCCCTGTTGCCAAGCTGCAAGTGTTTCAGTTGCTACTATATCTCCTCAAGTTTATGCCTCGGTCTCTCCATGCAGTTTTTTTGGTGCTCTCCAAAGACATACATGTTTATCACCCATGGAATTTACCATGAATAAATAATAGGTTAAATAATACATGTCATATTTCTGGTGGATGTTTTAAATGAAACAGCGCAGCATGTAGTGCACTATAATGGCATGGTGAGTAGTGCAGCATGTGTTCAGTGCAGTTAATGTTCGCGAGTATCTTAATACCATCCTGCATATTTTGAAGCATAGTTTTAACTCTTTAGTGTGTGTTTGCTGTGGTTAAGAGAGAGCATTGTGGTATGTATGCACTGTATACTAGAGTCTCATCCAAAATAACACCCTGCACATAAGCCACCAAATATCCCTTTAGACACATTATCATCATTTTAATCTGCTATAATAAATATCTTTACAATAACAATGGATCAAATGACCCCACAGACTCACCCGACCCCTCAGCTTTATGAAGCATTTTAGCATCTTTCAGCTCACAGTTTTGGTTTTCTGGTCTCTATCTTCACTGTTTGGTTCACTCTCTGCTCATTATCAATGGATTGTTTGAAGGAGTCAGAGGACAGAAATATTCTGTGCAGTAAGGTTTCTTACTTTTTCAGTCTGCTGGACCACATTTTTGTACATGACTTGAAAAAATCAACAAAAAGAATCATTTAGAAACAAAGAAAGAAATTCTTAATAAACTGTATTATATTTCTTCATGACGGGCATGTTGTACACTTCTGGAAACCGACGTGAGCTGGTTGAATCTGGGCCAGAGGATCCTCTGCGAGATGACATCAGTTGACTTTACAGCTCAAACAAACACACAAACATGTCTGGGGGCATGCGCCCTTCATCTTCAATGTTCTTGGTGGATGGAAGTAATTCAATTATGTCCCAGCACGTTTGTGTTTGTTTATCCATATCGCAGCAAAGCTTGATTTAACTCTCCTGAGATATCACACGGGATCAGCAGATGTTGCACAGACCCCCGTGACCCCGTAAGTTCCACAGTCATGATCCGTGTGTGCACAGTGGCTTGCTGAGGCGTAGCAACACTGGCGGCTTCTTTTTCCCCTGCTTAGCCCGTGAGTAATGCTCAGACCAGAGCGCGGGGGCTGGGCTATGAGGGTTCATTAACTCAGCTGAAGCCTGATGAGCTGGAAAACTCCTAACCTTCAATGTTTTAGCCCAGCAAAAGCTCCACAGAGGACTGTAATTTTGCCCAGCACGGAAAAAGGCCCTGAGTTTGTGTTAAGTTTAATTTCTGACCGTTGATTAAGAGATTATGGAGGAAAAACCCATATAAAAGGAGTGTTGTTGTCATGAGTTCAATGATTTGGATATTATGCAAAGCTCCATCAGGCTATATGACAAGAAGATAATATAACAACTATAATAGTATAAGGAAAAAACTGTTCAAAAGGGTCAAATTAACAAACATTTTGGACCAGTTGAAGTTGTTCTCGTACTTTTGATCTGGAGTTAACTTTACATTTCAACTGAACTCCTCTTAATTCTTTCAGACAGTAATGTGCATCTCTGTATATTGTCTGGACTTGACAGTGATGTGGTGTGGGAGAGCTGACCGCGAGCTGACCACAGTGTTTACTGCCCAGAGGCCTCCACTTCCAGATGACTGCAGACAACTGTTTCACTTGACCTTGGCCATTATGACCCGCGCCGAGACCTGACCTGTCAGGTACGGTTCACAGGGACATTTTAGGTCAATGATGGAGAGTTTCAGGGGAGTCTGTTTGGTGACTGGTGAGCCTGAAAGTGATAACGCACACATAAATCAGCATGACATGTGGCTGACATGTCAAGATAAAAGGTTCAAGGCCCCGACCCTCCACCTCCAGATCTGAGACAAAGTTTTACATGGATGGCTTGTGGGTCATAAGGACTCACGTTTGGGGTGAAGAGACGGCATGTAGAACGGCAGATGCTCTAAAAGCAGCAACTTGTAAAACAAAAGTTGATTTTGTTTAAAGGAATCGTTTTATTCGCTCTCTTGTTGTCAGGAGTTTGATGAGAAGATCAGTACTGCTTTCATATCTGTCTCAAGTATGAGTACCGGAGGTGGTTAGCTAAACCTTGTAAAAGACTGAAACCACGGAGACCTGGCATTGTTGAAAGGTGCAAAAGCATAACAGTGATGACTAGATTCGAGAGTCACTGCAACCAGCCAAAACATTTTAACAACAAATAACTCTCTGTAAATACCAAGGTGAGTCAGTGAGTTTAGCTCAGAGTAAAGACTAGACTGACAGCCTCAGTCAGGGTCTAGTTGTGGAGGTTTGATTTATTGCAAATTTGTATCTGAGAATTAACTCATAAGTTGTAATATTGACTGACATGTAAAGGCCTTATTTAATAGAGTCAAAGTCTCAAAGGCTAGTTTTAACTTCATCATTATTTCTGTATTTTGCTAACAGAAGTCAACATTCCTAAATTCATTTGATCAAATCACCACACAGAAATGAAAAGATGAGGCTTAGTTCAGGCCATCATAGCTGATCAGCGACGGTGAGCTGCAAGATCAGCTACATTAAATGATTATTGCACAATAAAATCTCACAGTGTGACGGGTCATACTGTGTTGTTCAAGGAGAGGCTGCATCAGTGTCAGAGCAGAGAGAATGAGCTGCATCAGAGTATTTAAAAAATGTTTACATAGTTCCTGAGCTACCAGCTACAGTCAAGTATGCAAAGTTGGAAAGTAACAGCAGGCTTTGCAGACGTTGGTGATACAAGATTGAATAAATACCACTTGGGTAATAATAGATAGCATGGTATTAAATCATAACAGCAGAAGGGGGGATACAAGAAGTTCAAACAAGACTTTCGCCCCAAATTCCTTCCCCATGCCCCACATTTAAGCATGCAAAGCGTTTTTTTCCCACAGGGGCTCAACCTCAAGTGATCCTCATGAGTTCAGTTATGGTGCAAATATCACTGAGGGCTAAAAGCTGGATGAGTGTGCTTAAGCCAACCCTACAATGAGTTTTGTCCAGAGGGAGAGATAATCCAGCCACTAAGTGGCAGTGTTGTTCCAGTGATGATACAACAGCAGCAGAACATGGGGAGTAGGACCAAAGGGAGCACGTTCATGTTCTACATGTGTGATTATAACATGTTTAACACCTAATAACTCACCAGCCAACCTTTGCTTATTAGCCAACAACCTGATGGGGGATATTATATGATTAATACAGATCCTATCATTCCAGCATGCGGTGTACTTGTGAATAAATGCATTCATGTCAACATGCCTTTGCTCTCTTTCTTCCGCCTCTTGCCATCCTGATTCTGTCTCATCTTTCTCACATCACCTCTGACTGTAAAGCAGACAAGCCCTCCTGGCAGATGTCATTACCAATCCAAACTGTGTCTCTGTGACATACTGTGTCACCCTGGACACACTGACTGCTCCCACTTGGCCCATCCACGCAGCAGGAGGCACCGATCAGATATCATATAATTCATCATAAACTGTGATGTTTCTGACTCATCTGAGTTGCACTTTAGCCTTGAGCTCTAGTGCGACTGGCACTGAAAAGTAGCCAGAAAATGATTGCTTTGATATGTGGTACTAACAGGAGGAGGATGAAAGCCAAAGTCGGAGCTGATGAATTAAGGGTGGCAAGTAACACATTTATTCTTAACTGCTGCCTTTGAGCAAGGCAGTGTATTTTGGGATTCATCAGCGTCCCGCTGTGCACATTTTATATTACACAACCTCAAACTCCACAGGAACCTTGTTTTTTTTTTTTTCAAACTTTCATTTCTACAAAACAAGCATCAGCATTTTTCTCTCACTACTCATTTTACAACAGAAATGTGAAACTTGTACACACAAATTCTGAGGTTTACTGGATATTACATCATGGGAGTTTCACTCGAGGTGAGCAGGTTTTCCTGGAAACATGTGACCTCTGTCACTATGACTGGAGGGATGGCGGTACTGCACTGTTGAGTGTTTGCTCATAAACCCACTGCTGCTCTGGTGCTAACAATAGTGATTTCCCTTTCGGTAACTAACGGCTTTACATGCAAACTCCCCTCCACCCCCCCACCCTCTGGTACTGAGGTGTCCCTCGCATGTATAACTCCTAAGGGAAACCTAAGCACACACAGTCACTCCTGGAAAAGCCTGCTATGCAAAGCAAAGTGCCAACACTTTTTTTTAAGCATCAGCAACATTTCACCTTAATTTCATGTCAAAGTAAAACTCCAGTTGAAGGGCAAAATGAGCTATAATTTACGATGCTTATGTTTCTTTTGTCTCCGGTTTGCCTGAGGTGAAACAGCCATTCAGGAATTCCTACAAACAATGCTCCACCTCTACTTAGTAGAAGTTCACATATTTGTCATGCAATGCCTGTAGGAATACAGTGCATTTTCTGCTCTGCCGCAAAATCGCTTTCTGCTCCACTGACATTCTCTTGCCCGTTTGTTGGGGCAGTGCTCGGCCTCATGTGATTTATTGAGCCTGATTGCAAGACGAACAGCGATCCACTGCTTCCCCGGCTTCGTTAACAGCATCTAATCCTGAAACGGGTCCTGCCTAATTTATATTGTTAATTTCCTTCATTTCTTGCAGAATAAAATGGGCTTTCCGCACAGCTCGGATCCTAGTTTCAGCATATGCCACTTCAGGCTCTGTTTGGTTGACAAACTTTTGTGTGCAATTGCAGAACATTAAACCAGTAAGGTGCATGTGAGGATGTTGTCTCTGGTACGCCTCCATCACATCATCGCCCACAGTGTCACTTCTAACAGAGGCGAAGGCAGCAAACACTTCCTTTTCAAGTGATTTCTTTGGGAATGAAAGGCGATGCGGGAGAGAAACCCAGAAAATGAGGCGGAATTACAACAAGGTAGCCACGCAAGGCGCCGGGACTTGGAGATGATGAAACAGAAGCCCACTTTAGAACAGAGAGCCCTACAAATCTTACAAGTCCCCAGTTTATCAAAGCCAATCCAGGAGGCAAAGCACCCCCCTCTCTCTCAGTCATTTCATGCCCTCACGCAGCTTCTCATCTCCGCAGAGAGGTGAAGTTTGAAACCAGATAAATAGTTCACCCCATTTACTGGCAAGTCAAACACCTTCGTTTCTCCTGAATATTTGTTCAGTGTAGCCGGGTAATGTTTCATCCAGAATTTGTGCTTTGCTTGTTTGTAAAAAGGGGTGTGCAATGGCTACTAAAAATAGCTCCATTGACCCACTTTTTCAATAGGACTCACTGGCATTGTTAAAAGGGATAGATCGCATCACACAAGACCTTTTTAAAAGAAACATCCAGTCCATCCATATTTGCAGTATAATTGTGAGGTTACCATGACATCACCCACAACATGCTTTTCCTTTATTTAACTGCTCAGCAATGCTGGACTCTGGTTTCAGTCAGTGCGCTGCAAAGGCCAGGCATCACTGTGGTTTCTTCTTCTGTCATCGATATGTTTGAACACGGACTGGACTGCCTCGGAAAGCGCTCCTGACAATGGAGCTGGGGTTTGCTGCAAAATAAGACATCTTTATAATCTGCCTTTTACTTTCTTTCAGCACATTACTGAGCCCCCGTCTGGAGACAGGTGAACTCAGGGAACCTACGACAGCAACTCCCGACACTGATATTCAAATATTTGAATCAAGTAGGAAAATAACAACACAGGCAGACTCAACCAAATCAAAACTGCTCTTTATGTATTTAGTCATTTAGTTATTCATTTAAAAAAATGACTCAATAACCAGTACAAGGCTGCTGCACAGTATACCTCCCACTCTGTCACATGTGATACCTTCAATCCACATGTTGCCACCACTGTTCATGAAAACTAGTCAGCAGGCTAGCAAAGAAATCTAAATAGGTAGCTGAAACTAATGGATGAATGGTTTAATGATGCAGCTATGGCCACTCCACTCTTTGTTTGTATTCGAAACGGTGACTCTTCACGATTAACTTTAAAATCAGCTGAAAGGACCACATTCAGAACGCGTCGGGCAGTGCTGATGAAGGGGTGCTGAGCTCGTCTGATGGGGATGTGGGGGTAGTCGGACACAAAAGGTTGGGAACCACTGACCTACAGGGACCCAAAGGGACACGTGTGAGCTGTTTGGTTGAGCAGCTTTGCGGCTGGGGAGCGGTCCAGAGCGATGGAGGGCAGCGAAGGGCATGTACCAGGATAGTCTGCTGACTTTGAGCTCGTCTAGGGTGGAGCGATAAATCAAAAGAAACAAAAGCCGGCTTAGAAAATCTTCCAAAAGAAATCAAGGCAGGAGGATGACAAAACAAAGGGGTAACAAATCCAACATTTGCACTTTAATAGAACCACAGAGCCCACGCTGTACATGCTGCAGCACATATGTACGATCTGCTAAATCCACACGCGCTCCTGAATGGATCTGCAATAATAAAGACGTTCCAAACTAAACATTTTCTCCAAAGTGAGCTGCAAGTCATCTAATGGAAGCGATGATAAGTGTAAAATCCTGGACAACTCCCCTGACACCTTCTTGTAGATCTGAATCCAGACAGTGTGCTCTGAAGTGCTGCACTTTCATGGGAGAAAAAAAGAGGCCTGCTCCTATGGCAACAGAAAATCAGTTAAATGAAGACAAACAGGAGGCCTCTGAACCTCCACCTACGCGCGCACTAAAAAACACAACCTCCTTTCACAAATCCATCAATGCGGTAACTTTGTAGACTCGCTGAATGCTAATGGCTCGTAGCATGCACCGCTTAAATAGGTCACGACTGGGAATAATTGTATTAACTGCTGTAAATAGAAATAAACAGGGGAAAGTGAAGAACAGTAATGGCTTGTCGGGATCTATTCAGAGGCTTTCTCAGAAAATGGCGGAGAAGTCTTCAGGGAGGCACTCAGTGTCACAATTTGGCTTTTTGTAAAAAGCTGCCATCTGCTTAAGAAAGCCAATTATGAACGGAGAGACGGGAAGGCAAAAAAAAGAGACAGTGTCTTTAAGACTAGAAGTTTAAACCTGATAAGATTCTTCAGAAAATGAGCTTCAATGTGGCCGCTCATATCTGAATAACACAGATAAAATTACTTTGGAGCTCTTATTCTGCTTTACCTCACATCTCTGACCTATTATACATACTGGATTAAACAGAGATTAAGTGGTGTGTAATTCAGGGTGCGATGCTAAGAACACACGAACTGAAAGATTTTGGTATTTTCCTGTGATCAGTCCGGTCCGCTGTCTCTCTGTTTTTTCTGGATCTTCCCTGCAATGTTTGAATGTCATGACTGCTCCTGAGACACAATGCCAAGAACAAGCTGTTCCCTGAGCGGCCCACAAATATGCGCAGTGGAGGCAGGGAAAACAGCAGGAAGTTGATCAATTCTTCAGTCGGCCAAAAGTTAATCCAGCTGGTGAGATGCACACGCATAAAACATGTTTGCAGACGCGTTCTTGAGCAACATCCACTGTCGCTCTGTGTGTTCATCCACTGTGTCAGATAAATTTCTAGTAGCAGTGCACTGTTATTTCCTGGGTTTGTTGAAAACAAATCTCCTTTCTTTCTCGGGAGCAACATTTACTCGACAGCACATTCGTAATGTTTGCTGGTCAAGCTGCTCTTACTCTCTCTCCGGCTGGCGAGAGCAAGGTATTCCTTTAAATGTTTGAACAGATGGCTCCCAAGAAGTCTGGAGGTAAAAATAAAAACATGTGCGTGAGGCTTGAGAGCTCAGAATGCCATCTATTCTTCATCCCCTTATCTCCTCTGGGATCCCGGCCTGGGGGCTGATGGTTTTGGAAGCGCATGCACACTTGGCCAAAAACAACAGCCAAATGGTAATATATAATTTTGAGGTTGCCTACAGTATGAAAGCATTCCACTGTGAGCTGTGTTGTAGATGCAAATCATGACTTTAAAAAAAAATTCCATTCTGAATGTCTTAAAAAAAACACTACACATTAAAATTCCCATAATGTAATCTAAACACATTGTTCATTCTCTACTGAGAGTGAGATTTCAGCACAATTCACTGACAAACACTTGTGTTTTAACCTTTTAATGGTGCCATCCAGAAAAAAGCAATGGATTTTTTTTTTAATTTCTTTGCTCCTTTAGGCCCTGACAACAAAAGCTGGCAGACATCCACTGCCATCCCCAGTGCCGTGCATTCAGCATGGCTAAAAGTTCAGTAATGGTCACGGTAAAAATATCAAAAAGTCACATACTGTATGCAATCTGTGCAGAGCTACATCAGGGTTTAATATCTGTGTGCTGGTGAAACAGCACAGCAGCTTTGTTGGGCAACAGATCCTTCTCCTGTGGTATTCTACATACCTTTGTTGACTGTTTTCTTGTGTTTGAATATAAAAGTATTCCCTGCACACTTTTTGTAAGTCAGGTTAAAGTTGCACCGCCCTCAGTGATCAGACTGAAGTGGAGCGAATGTTGTAAGCATATTGGTGGTCCTCTGACTTTTCATCTAAGACCATCATCAGGTCAAAATCATACCTGCCATCCCATTCCTATCATCCTCAGATGTACTTTGTGTTTATTACTAATTAGTAAATGAGAGCTAAACTAAGAACATGGTAAACATTATACCTGCAAAATATCAACAACATGAACTGTTTATGGCCAATATGAGTACAATAAACTGCTGGTATGGTAACTACATTATTGTATGTCAGATGGTAGAATGGCTTCAGAAAAGCCCCTTTCTACAACTTTCCAACATTGAATTTTGAGGAACTCTGTCTAAACATTTCTGAAAAAGAGAATCCGTCATTCACACCCACTTCAGGCCATGAGTGGGCAGCTGTCTTGGTTTCGAGAAAGTAAGGTGGTTTTAACTTCTCTCTCTCTCTCTCTCTCTCTCTCTCTCTCTCTCTCTCTCTCTCTCTTAATTTGTAACACAACTATTTGTTGCCCAGTGCAAAAGTATGGATGTCTTCCAGGAGTCTGTCTGAAAAGGTGCGCTTTCATCCTCACATCTAAAGTAAGTTCTCTGGAACCAAACCAAAAATACGATTACCCATAAAAAACGCAACCATAAACAGGCCGCATGCCAAGAGCAACTCCCGTCGCTCACTTTGCACAAAGAAACCACCTGAGCAGCTCATTAAGGGTTAAGACCTCCACATTTACAGGGAAACTACAAATCCTTACATTACATTTAAAAGCTTAGACCTGTGAGTTCTTCTGCAGCATCACCATGGGCCCGTGGAGATATTACTGACTGTGGTACTGACTTCCTCATATCCTAAATCATCGGGCTGCCCAGACTCTGCCCTGGAGAAAAACATTTGACAGAAACAAAACATAGATCTCTCCTGTTTTTCAATGTATGCCTGGGGAACATGCGAGATTAAGACGCAGTGTGAAGGGTGACATGTATAAAACATGAGCAGTTTGGGAGAGGGGAGGTGAGCACCGAGCACTGCCTTGGAGAAAAGACTAAATATAAAGTGTATGTCTGATTTATGACCCTCTAACCTTTTAACCTGAAGTTTTTAAGCCTCTACAGTATATTTCGAATCATTCAAAATAGATATGAGTTGCCTTGCACCCTGCTCATCCATTTCTTTGCTTCTCTCTCCTAAAAGATACATTACCTCATAAAGTTCAGTAAAGACCCTCCATTCATAGATATTACATGCACATCTTGTCGCCACAGAGAGACAAGTCCTTCTTCTGTGAATACAATGGGAAAGTTTTTCAAAAGGGTAGATTCAAATGTGAGATATGTTAGCTAAATCCATGTTAGGATGCATCTTTCCATTAACTATTGCGGAGGAGCAGGAGCAGAACATTATCCGCATTGTTTGAATCCCACGTCAAGTCTTCGCCACTCAAAGGATATGAGATAAGAGAGCTGACAGCTACACAGGAAAACACATTACTATTTCAGCTTGCATTGCTGCTTCCGTGCTTCTCTGCAACCATTTTGAGTCATCCCTTACCCCTGCTCTTAATTGTTAATGATTTCTTCAAATGCGAGGCGGCATTGCTCACACTTTCCCTCGGAAGGTGCCACATTTCCAAGATGTAAATCCGAGGTTAATCCACAAATTAGGTTTCCGCTGGCAGCGTGCGTGGATATTATGAGAATGGGAGAGCGTGCCAGGAGCATGAGAGTGTGCCGTCTACCATGCAAACCTGAACCACAGACTGGATCTTCAAAATGACTTTGATCATGTAGTTTTGAATCATTTACCAGTGAGATGGAGGGCATGCGAAACATGCACGGCCGGTGAGCGATGAGGGGGCTAATGCTAAAAACACGGAAAGCATGGATATCCTCAAAAGGGCTTATTAAATTTTAAGAAGGGGTCGGGGAGGGGAGGGCATCTTATCAGACACACAAATCTAACAAAAATGTTCTACAGAATCTGCTGAAGGTGGGAAATATAGCTATAAAAATACCAATAGTCAACTTTAATCAGATTAAGCAGCAATACGTATTGAATTAGTTCATCAATTATCAAATGCTGGCAAATTAAGTCTGAAAACTTTCTGGTTTATGACGCAGCACTGACATTAGAGCCATCCTGTGAACGTCAATTTAAAGTTGGTTATGCATGTAAGTTTTCAGTTGATTAGTCTACATGTTACAGTCTTTAAACCTGCATTAATTTATTTTTTTGGCCAGTTGGGAGCAACTAATATAACTAATATGACAAATGTGTTAGCAATCGGTGGCCTGTTTACCAATTCAACAGACATGTACAATTCTAATGGAGCAATATTAGAATTTAATTGGTGTCAGTTTTCTGTCGACCTGATGGATATATGTCCAGTATTCTCTCTGTTTTAGTCTCCACCAACTCCTGAGAAAAATATCTGGCCCTTTTAAATGCTTCACCATCTTTACTAGCTGGTTGCTAACTTTGTCTGCCTGCCGTTTGGTACGACTAAGACTGCTCAGGTTTCATACAGTTTGTTTTATCAGAGCATTTTTTTCTTGAAAGCTTCTTGGAACATTCAAAACAATGAGCTGAAAGATGCTAAAGCACTCTGTCGAAATGAGGGGAACTGGAGAATCTAAATATTTTACAAGTGATATACACAATTATTTATGCCATTGCTGATGTAAAAAATAATGACTATCACAACTTTCAAGGGCTACTCTTTAAGATTAGCTGGTTCCTTGTCTTACCAAGAGTTAGATAAAAAGATGTATTTAGCTTAGTTTGGTAAGAACACAAACGGTTATCCTCCAGCGTCTACCAAAGGCCTTTTAAAAATCTCCATTTAAACTAAAATGTTTATATTTTGTATGTTAAACATGTTAGCCTGACATTGAGGTTGTAGAATCTTTGAAGAAAGTCCAGGTGGTTCATGGACAATGTAGATTAGATAGTTTGCTCGTTAACAAAATACAAATAAACAGGAGCATTGTGGAGCTATTGGAAGGCACTGAAGGAGCAAACATATCTTACATCTGGTTGGACAGCAAACAAATTTATCTCCTGAAATGATCCTTTCAGAAACTCTGGAAGAACATTACGTTGCCCAAGACGCAGCGACAGCATTGTTTTGTGGCACATGAACTGATGCCAACATGCTGAACGCTGGTAAGTTCACATGATTGGGAACACAAAGACATTTAGAGGAAAATCAACAGATTCATGTGGCGGGCTGTTACAAGGAATTACATGTTGGAATCAATGTAAAGAGTTAAGCCACTGATTTTACACTCAGATGTCAGATGTTGTGCTTATTAAGCACTTCCTATTAGCTCTGCATGGCTGTACTAACATGTGAGATATGCCTTTATAATTCAGAGAACAGTGGAACAACCGTCAGCTGGCGACAACGCCTTCTTCACTGTAATTACCGTGAATAAGGACAGTCAAAGAACGACAGGTTGCTAGGAGACTGTTGCAGAAAGAGCGCAAGGAAGGCATTAATGCCGACCTTTAGCAGAGGACAAGGTAAGGAAATGAAAATGATGTATCACTTTGTTCATGCCATGCATCAAGTATTTTAAAAAAGTCACGTCATAGAAATTTCCTTTTTCTTTTTTTTTGCTATAAAAAAAACCTCATCATTCACAAATGATTTAGAATCAATGAGGCAGATTCACAAAGGGTTTAAAGAGAGGACAATACTGTGGGTTACTATTTGGTACCAACATCAGATGCTTGAATCACTGTTTCCATGACTCATGGTGTAAACAACACTTCACACTGTGGGCCTATCATATAAGTGTTGACACCAGTGCATTGTCTGTCAGTTACCGATGCTGAAAGCTTGATTCAAATTTCCTAAATTCTGGTATGAATTTTCAAATGGGCACCAGACACACTGACCGCCGCTGCTCACCACAGAAACGGCATCATATTTGAAATAGCAGGAGAGTTTCCATCAACATCCACCGGTCTTGCGTGTGGGCCCTTCAGCCTGAACCGGGTGCAGATGTGCTTCAAAGGGGAATCACTCATGTGCCGAAACCCGCACATTGAAAGTCTGGTCGTATACTGTACACGAGTTTGTATTCAAATCAGGTCATTTATCCATCTTGGTGACATGCTGTGATGTGAGCAGGCGCGCACGCTTCGGTGAGAGTGAGCGAGCGCCACAGGGTTTGCCTGGTGGATCCGCCGTGTTCATGTGAGAAGAAGGGAGTAAACTTTGCTTCGCACTCTCAGATGGATTTCTCGCCGGAGTGATAAAGAACAACGAGACAAGCAGGATTTAGACGGCGGCGGCGCAGCGGGGAGGGTGTCAGTTTGCTGCTGCGCTGACAAGTGGTCTAAATATTTCACACGGCCTATATTCAGGTGACTGAAAACATTTACAGGCACTTTGCTGGCATTAATTCCAACACCTGATCTTCCACATCACAGTTTTCTATGGCTTCCAGGAATCTGACTGCATCCCGAGTACATGTAGAAACTACAATACTGGATTACCCTCTCATCGAATTATAACAGAAGCAGTATAAGCATGTAGAAAAATGTTTTATAACCACGCGGTAGAGTCGACCTCCAAACCAGTGGATCTCTTGGCTGGCAGGTGTAAAAAGTAAGCAGATGGTGACGTATCTATCATCATTAGATATCATACTCTCTGCAGGCCGACAGGATCTAAGAAGCAAGAGGGGCTGCAGTGTAAAGGGGAAAAGGTCAGTCTAAACTGGGATTAAGAATGAGGACAAATGCCATAAAATCTTAAGTGTAAAAAGGGAATATTGTATTTTCACATGGAGTCAACGGCCAAGAAAAGGTTCCAGCTTCTAAAAAGAGCAAATAGTGATTATTACATCTCTGTTTTACACAAACAAGTTACAACATGTGATTATTAGTGAGCTTTAGATGCTGGCTGGCAGATGTTGTTTATCTTTGGACAGTCTTTATGCTAAGCTAAGCTAAGCTAAGCTAATTGGCAGCTGGCTTTAAATCAGTAACAGCGCAGACGTGAACGTCATGTTGATCCTCTCATCTAACTCTGCCAGAAAAAATCAAATAAGCAAATTTCCCAAAATGTCAAACTTTTACTTTAATGAGCTTCAACTAAAACATCACAGTTTTTCGGGTAAAAGAAAAGTAAAAGGGACAAAGAACCTTTTTTTATTTTTCGAAGCTCCAGTGTTGCAAAAGTTTTTTTTTTTTTTTTTGCATCTGAAGGTTCAGAGATTTGTCACAACACAGAGAAGCGCAATGAAAGAAATGAAAGTAGGGAATACATGTTTTTCATCTGACAACACGTAATTAAGACATTAACTATGCATTCAAATTATCTCTGAAAATGTTGGCCAAAAATACACTTGTAACAGTAGAAAAAAAGAAAAAAAGGTTAAAAAGACCTTTATTATGATTAAGCAATTATTACAAATGAACTCACAATAACTACATTTAACATTTAACGACTATAAAATAATTAACAAATGACATATTTATTAAGGCTTTTGTTATGTTGCAGTTTTACTAAACGCTCAGTTAAGTATGAAGCCAATGAATTCATTACCTCACAGTCACGAGTTAATATAAATATATAAATAATAAGTGTAAATAAATATATAAATATAAAGTGTCATTAATTCATAAATCAAACCATGCATAGTCATAGTCATGCATTCATTAAATAGTGATCACATGCATATTCATTACAACAGACTGTTACAAAGCCGCCAACTGTTTTTTTCAAATGTGAACAAGTCATTGACAACCGACAATGTCACCTGGGTAGAAGGAGCCACCCACAAGATATTTTCACTTTCTGAGAGAACAATGAATTAGTCCGTCAAAGAGCTAAAGAGCACAAACGCCCCTTTGCTGAGTTGTGGTGCATTCACAGCACAGCTACTGCACATGGCCTTGGAGACATAATCAATAATGTTGATTACACCATAAAACACAGAGGAAAGAAGGAAAAAAACAAGTAAAAAAAAAACATCAAAGCCAAAGACACCATCTCAGATCAAATTTATTTATTTGTGTTTGCTTCAAAAGTCAGAAATATTAGAAACCAAACACTGTAAAAACATGCATGTTGTATTTGTGATTATCCAACACTTGGTCGTTGCTGCTATTTTACTGCACTCAACCATCTCTGGAAATGCTGAATGCTATTTTTCTGCAGCTCTAGCAAGAGAGCCCACTCACAACAAAGGCAAAGTGTAAAATTTGAATGATAAATTTGAGAAAGGAGCTTTTTTGCCACGGCAGTAGCATTGTGTTGATACCTTCTCACTTAATCCACTCTGCGAAGTGAATGGACTCGGTCACGATGGTACACACAACCTGTGACATTGAGCTGTTTATACACAAATGCTGGAGTGGTAATCCACGAAATCCCCGCCAAATCCCCTTAATCACAGCTGGTTGATCCCGAACAAAACACTGTTAGTCTAAATCACTCACTCGGGTGTTTGATAAACCGGGAGAGCTGCAGAGAGGATGCAGGACGGCAGCTGGAGCAGGTTAATGCAAACGGCTTAACGCTGTTTTACTGTAACTGTCATGCACAGACGATTCCTCAATGTGCTGTAACACTACATCCTAATATAAATCCTTACAGATAATCAAATCAAAAAATTAAAAAAAATGTGATAATGGCACCCTGGAAACTTGCTAGATTAGGTTTCTGCTGCTCGCCAACCAACAAGATTTAAGACATTACCGTACTCCTACAGAAGTTCTCGTTGAACGAGCAAGCGAGTGAATGAACACCCTTATTCTTGTGTTTAAATAATTAGCATTTCTCACCCGAGGCGTAGAGGTAAGGTCAAGAAATCATTGTGATACGTCATCTGGGAACCATGAATGTTTGCACAAAAAAATCCATTCATCCATCATCCACCCAAGCAGATGTTGAAATATGTCAGTTCATAAGCAAGAACTTTAAGCTGCCGCAACATGAAACGTTAAAGATCATCAAAGTCAGTCAGATTCATCCTCAGATACCAAACCACAGACAGCAGGCGTTTGAAAACAGCATGTGAACTTTATGACAGAGCAGAGGTGCAGAAGTTCAGGCATCTGAAGTCTCTTCTCCAGCAATTCAAGCCAAAGAGGTGGAGTTGGATTAGTTTCGAGTGTCTGGGCAAAACATCGATGGGGGAGGGAGGGGCGACAAGTTTGATGTGAATAATTTATCACTGATGTTTCCACTGCCTTTGTTCTAGGTCCAAAGGATCCGGGTTTTAAGTTTTAAAAGCATTTGTGGCTGGACTTATTATGTGTGATCAAATAATTCTCAGTCCTGGGATTAAAAAAATAAGTATTCTTTCCTTCTTTTTTTTCTAGCAATGTAAGTAATTGAGGCCACATGGGTATAGCCCATTTCTCTCTACCCTTCACCCTCCGATTTTAATATTGCAAAACACACAGATGCGTCATTGGTATTTCAGCGGCTACGCGCTCGTCAAACTTGTTCAATCATTCATCGATTTAAACATTTACTTTGGTGGAAGTTCGCATTATTAAGCCCAACTGGAAACAACAGATGGATCCAGTAAGACACTAAGTCACACTTGTTAATTCTTAATCTGTCTTGCATGACTCCTTTTGTTGGACGTTGTGCGGTGAAAGGAGTGCGTCCAAGCAGGATATTCTAATCCACGCTTATGCAATCTTCATGCACAGTTTTTGTATATATTATATTTTAAAACCCATTTAAATGCAACAAGGACGGTGGCTGCAGAGGTTTAGACAACTCTACTACAAAGGCTTTTCTAAAGTCAAAAGAAAAAAGACCTTAGCTCGGGAGCTGGCATTGGAGATAATTTTTTAAACTGATGTTATCTCTTTTAAGTGTAATTATCACATGGGTGATATGTTAAGAGAGAAATTCAAATACAAAAATGAAGCTGAAGTGATCAAGAGGCGTCTCATTTTCTCATCTGAGGTTAACTCTTGTGATGTCTGGAGTTTCCGGCACTATTTCAGCTCTGCTCTTCTGTTAGAAGTGAAGCACCTCAAATGCACATTCATTCAGAGCTCATGAGCGGAGAGGAAGATGGCAAGATGGATGTACGCCGCTTCAGTGAAAGGGCAACTCCTCTGGCAATTTTCCTGAGGAGAAATTTCAATTATACGACCTCCACTGAAAAAAAAGGGAACATGACAACACTTAATAAATTGCCTTATTTCCAGAGCTGTCTTGAACTTTGGTATCTTCGCGAAGGGTCTGTTTACATCAATAAACATGAGTCCTTAACATGCTGCTCTGTAACGAGATGCAGCTATTTGTATTTCTGCAGACTGAAAGTGAAACGTCTTTTAAAAATCAGTGTCATGTGAAGAGGCTGATGGCCAGATTTGAGTATTAGTTCAGGTATCATTATGCAAAATGTTACAGCATATACCTAAACCAGTGATTCCCAGCCAGGGTATTTAATAATCTGAAAGCAATGGATAAAGATAGATTCAAGATTCTTTATTGTCATTCCAACACAAGTCAAACATGGATGGAGCGAGATAAGATACCCTGGTCCCGGTGCAAGCCCAAAAGTATAAAGATATAAAAAAGTATAATATTATAAAAATAAAATAAACAAGATAAAATAAACAAGATAGAAAAAGCGAAAATAAGGTAGTGCAAGATAAAACAGAATAAATATGATTTAACTGTAGTGCAAAAAAAAAGCAACAAAAGCAACTGCATTCTGTGCAGGTGTTGCAGTGTGCAGATGTGTATTGTCTTAGGGTGGCTGTCAGAAGAGGGAGGGGAGTGGAGGGGGGGGGCAGCAGGGGGCTACAGGGGTCCTCCAGAGTTCAACAGTCTCACAGCTTCCGGGAAGAAGCTGTTCCTCAGTCTGGTGGTCCTGCTTTTAATGCTCCGCAGCCTCCTGCCTGAGGGGAGGGGGACAAACAGTTGCGTGTGCAGTGTGAGTGGGGTCCTTCATGATGCAGGAGGCCCGTTTCCTGCATCTGGAAGTGTAGATGTCCGTGGTGGTGGGCAGACTGCGTCCCACAGTCCTCTGTGCAGCCTTCACCACCCTCTGCAGAGCCTTCTTCTCTGCCGCCGAGCAGCTGCCGTGCCACACGATGATGCAGGAGGACAGGACGCTCTCCACCACACATCTGTAGAAGGAGGTCAGGACTGAGCTCCCCAGCCCGGCGCGCCTCAGCCTCCTGAGGAAGTAGAGACGCTGATGTGCCTTCCTAATGAGACAGAGAAAGTGTTCTTGCTCCAGGTGAGGTCGTCAGAGATGTGTACGCCCAGGTACCTGAAGCTGGAGACCACTTCCACCGCAGTCCCTCCGATGTACAGGGGAGAGGGGAGGTGTCTGCCCCTTCTGAAGTCCACGATCATCTCCTTGGTCTTCTTCACGTTGATGCAGAGGTTGTTTTGTCTGCACCAACCCTCCAGGTGTTCCACCTCCTGCCTGTAGTCGGACTCGTCGTTGTTAGCGATCCGTCCCACCACAGCTGTGTCATCCGCGAACTTCACGATCAGACAGCTCGGATGTATCGCTGAGCAGTCGTGTGTGAGCAGGGTGAACAGGAGGGGGCTCAGCACACAGCCCTGGGGGGAGCCGGTGCTGAGGCTGATGGAGGAGGAGGAGACGTCGTGGATCCTCACAGACTGCGGTCTGTCTGTCAGAAAGTCCAGGACCCAGTTACACAGGGTGAAGCTCAGTCCAAGTGTTGTGAGTTTCTGGACCAGAGTCTCTGCGGTATGATTGTGTTGAACGCTGAGGTGAAATCCACAAAGAGCAGGCGGACATAAGAGTCTTTGTTCTCTAAGTGGGTGAGGGCTGTGTGGACCACAGAAGAAATGGCGTCCTCTGTGGATCTATTCTTCCTGTATGCATACTGGTGCGGGTCCACAGTGGACGTCGACGCAGTCCTTGATGTGGGCCATGACCAGTCTCTCGAAGCACTTCATGACTATCGGGGTGAGGGCTACCGGCCGATAGTCATTCAGGCCTGTCACTGTGGACGTTTTGGGGATGGGGATGATTGTGGCAGTCTTCAGGCAGGTGGGGACCGCCGCCTGTTGGAGAGAGGTGTTGAAGATGTCCGTCAGCACCTCGGTGAGCTGGTATGCACAGCCCTTGAGCACCCGCCCGGAGATGTTGTCGGGACCAGCAGCTTTGCGTGGGTTAATCCTCTGGAGGGTCCTTCCTCACCTCTGCTGCGGTCACCCTGAGGGGCTCCTTCTCCTGGTGGGGGGGTGAATCTGGTGCTGGGGGAGGTGTTCGGATCATCAAAGCGGGCGTAGTAGAAGTTGTTGAGAGCGTCGGGTAGAGAGGGGTCCCTGGGGCATTGTGCATCTCTGGTGTTATAGTCTGTGATGCACTTTATGCCCCTCCACATACTCCTTGGATCGTTGGACGTGAAGTGTCCCTGGATCCTCTGGGCGTATGCGGCCTTGGCCCTCTTCACTCCTGCAGTCAGCTGTCTCCTAGCCGCTCTGAGTGCCAGTCTGTCACCAGACCTGAACGCAGCATCCCTGGCTTTCAGCAGAGACCGGACCTCCGCATTCAGCCAGGGTTTCTGGTTCGGATATTCAGTTACTGTCCTGGTGCTGGTGACGTCCTCTGTGCACTTGCTGATGTAGCCGAGGACAGCCGATGTATAGTCCTCCAGGTCCACCTCTCCCTCACGGACAGCTGCCTCCCTGAAGATCTGCCAGTCTGTGCGCTGGAAACAGTCCTGCAGTGCGGGGACAGCATCACTGGGCCACACGGTGATGGTCCTCTGCTTTGGTGTGTGGCATCTGAGCAGAGGACGGTAGGCAGGGAGCAGCATGATGGAGATGTGGTCAGAGAAGGCCCAGGTGGGGGTGGGGGACGGCTCTGTATGCGTCTCGTTTGTTGGTGTAAACACGGTCCAGCGTGTTATTCCCCGTGTTGGTATGGTGACATGCTGGTAGAACTTAGGCAGAGTGTCTGTCAGGTTTAGGTGGTTGAAATCCCCCACAACCACGTAAAACGCCTCCGGTGTTTGTGCTGGAGCGAGCTGATGTTGTTGTTTAGCTCCTTCAGCGCCTTCGTTAGCCTTTTAGCACCCGGCGGGATGTAAACAGCCGTAACAAACACCGCCAGTAAACTCACGAGGCAGATAGTGTGGCCGGCACTTTACAGTCATGTGCTCTATCGCCTCGGAGCAGTGGCTGTTCACCAGAGTACAGTTTGTGCACCAGTCTTTGTTCACGTAAACGCATAATCCGCCCCCAGCTGGGCTTTCCCCGACCGCTGGTTGCGGTCCGCACGGAAGAGAAGCCGGCCGTCGATCTGGAAGGCTGGGTCCGGCATGTTGTCGTTCAGCCAGGTTTCCGTAAGACAAAGCACCGCACAGTTCCTCATCTCACGGGAAGACCCCCAGCCTCAGTCGAAGTAGGTCCAGCTTGTTGTCCAGGGAGCGGACATTGGACAGGAACAGGGACGGGATCGGTGGTCTCCCGGCGTTAGCCTTTAGCCTGGCTAGCAGTCCGCCCCGTTTGCCCCTCTTCTGCTTCCGCGCACACCGCTTCCTCTTGCCCTCTGTCCGGCGGGCAGCGCTGCGCCAGACCGGTGTCCTCAGGAGCTGCAGTCTGCCCAGCAGGGCCCTGAGTCCGAGGTCCGCTGTTTGTATAGTTGTGCTCGTGGCCGAACCATCCCTTATTTTAAAAAGTTCGGTTCGGCTGTACCTTACACGCTTGTTTACACAAGCAAGACCGGTAAAGTTGGCCTCAAGACCAACCAGAAAAGTACTAATGGGGGGCTTGACCCGGGAGCACGAGAAGCCAGCTGCACTGCTGCTAGCATGCCGCCATCTTAACAGATAGCTAAAAAATGCATGTGATATATATATATATATATATATATATATATATATATATAGAGTTACTTAGTATAAGAATGCAAACGTAACCAACCTACATACTGAAAACTGAAAACATTATTGTGACAGTTTTATTTAAAGTCCTAATCTCAAAGATTTTCATTTTGTTCCCTTTCAAGGCACCCATGGTGATAAGCAGTAGTTGTGGGTTTATTTTTTTTACCAGTAGCCATCGACCTTTTCTTTCTTTGTTCGGCCAAAGTTTCCATTTACTCACAACGCCAGCAGAGACCAGAAAAAACAGCACGCCGCCTCACACAGGTGAGTTGAAGAGCAACTATGTTGCTTTTAAAGCCTCGTTAAAACCCGAACTGTGCTTGTGATTTTCCCGGGAAAGTCGCTGCAGACACCCGGGTCGTAACACCGCAAATGCTGCTGGCAGTCGCCATCGTGTCGCATCATTCGGTGACAGATGATGACTTAACAGACATCTATTTCAATGAAAATCTTCCAGGTTAAATTCACTTGAAATGAACACATTTAATAATTGTGTCCATTTGAACGTGACAGGAAATGTTGATGAAGGGGTGTTTGAGTTCGTCTGGTAGGTGGGATGTGGGGGTGTGGTACGTCAGACAAACGTAGTTGGGAACCACTAGGCCACCACTGTACCGGTCCTCTCTCCACCTGAAATAACTCTTGTTAGCGCTTTGATATAACACATTTCTGTTTGTAAGCAGAAACAGATGCCTGGTTCACATGGAAACACTTGGCTCCATATCTATTAAAATCTTCTCTGTGGAGGTTCAGGTATAATGGTATAATAATGGTAGCACTCAACAATCCCACCAACTGTCAAGGAAACAAGAAAGTGGTATTCATTTTGCGCCCACTGTTCTCGCATTCAGATACCCTCAGCTGGCTTAATCAGTCGGACCGCTTTAGTGTGAGAATGAAAGTTCACAGCGAAACACAAGGTTTTGCATTAAATCCACGGACGACTCTCTGCCTCTTACCCTTAGGTCAAGAGGTGACAGCTCAAAGAGCGCCTTAAATCATGAGAACTGCTTTACCTTTCAGTGGAGCTGCAGAGACGCACCTACACTAAGTCGGTAAAGTCTGCGGATTTACGCGGATCTGAACGCTTCCCCAGCGTTGCATATAAATGAGCCATCATTGGGTTTGACTCGGCGGGTGCAGCGCGAGCCTGACAGTCAGACTGCAGTAAGAGGGGTGAGGGTGAGTGATGGCTGAGATGTGAGGAGAGTCAAAGGGCAACTAGCGGCACGACATCATTACCCCCCCCTTTTATAGTGTAAAACATATACATTACATTGTGGGTTGAACAAACGTCCCCATGTTCACGCCTCTGATATCCTGCTGGAAGTTTCAAACACTAATAAGAAAATCTTCTCACACCCGCAGCTGCAATCAGCGAGTTCAAACTACATTTCAAGTCAAAGATCAGTTTTTTTTTTTTTTTTTACCGCTCTGCACTGTTAAATGTTCCCTGACAGGCAAATACAGGAGAAGTCTAACTTAATTTTTCAGTCTGTAAAATTAGAGCCCCATGAGCTCCTACAACAAGAGGGATGAAAGTAACACTCAAATTAATGAAACTGAACAAGAAAGATGATATCTCCTATATAGGCATACCGTCACTGTACATGATTAATACAATCAAAAGCTTTAACAATATGACCTTTGTGAATCTGTAATCTGCTTAATGAGGAAGGACTGCTATTAAAAGCAGCAGAAAAATCTACATGGATGAATATGATGCTACTCCGTGCTCACTGATGAGACTTTGCATTATGTGTGTCCAAAAACTGGCCCACGTTCACCATCTGTGTGAAGCACCAATTAGCGCTAAATGTAAAGTATGTCGACGATGAAAAACCAGAGAGATGTTCAGTGACGAGGTTATTAAAATTTTTTGTCATTTTTTTGTCTTTACTCTTTACGGCCACTTTACGGTGGCTTGTTGTCGCTCTTTCGAGAGAAAACAGCAGGTGTATTTACGAAGAACCTTTAGCTCTGTCAGATTCCCTTGTACGGCCTCTCTGGATGTTTTTGCTCAGCTGGAGGGGTCAGGCGCCCGAGGAGAGGAGATCCGAACAGCGTGGTACAGAAGCACCCGACGTTAACAGAATAATCCGAAAGAGAAAAAAAATGAATCAAACTGTTATTTCTGTTGGACTCTGCCTCCTCCTGTGTGTGGGAGGATGTGAATGAAATAACAATATGAGGACGGATGTCAGCGCGGCGTAACTGTAACTAAGTAACTGATTCCTGAGCGTCGCTAATGAATCTCAGTTATGAAAGGAGGTGCCGTTATCGTGTCGTGTCCGGTGAGGAGAGTTGATTTCGTTTCATTTCACGACGGACTTTAAGAATAAGGTACGCAACGGTTTGCTCTCAAAACAAATGAACTCCAACAATTAGCAGCGTCAGAGTACCATGCTGTGTTTCATCCAGCTGAACCAAAGACCCGTATTAAATCAATTACTGTTCATTTATTAATCTTTTGCAGACTGATAGTGGAGTCTGTCTGTGATAAGCTGCAGCGTGTCACCGTGTCCAATGCGGCTCCTTGATTACAGCTGGTTTAAATGTAAATGACGCTCACACGCTAACACCTTTAAACTCTGGTCCAGGCTTATCTTTTCTTAAATGTAATGAAGTTACAGGATAATTAAGGGTTTAAGGGCTAATAACATGTAGCTGAGCTGCCTCTGATGCAGGACATCCTAACCACAGTCTAGGACTTCTACCTCCATTTCAAATATTTCTTGCTGTTGCATTTTCACCTTTACGAGCTCAAACTGCGTCTCTGACAGACTGTTATTACTCGCCGTGCTGGGTTATTACCTTGAGGTTCAAGCAAGCTCTGGCTTCTCCCTACTTTGCCGAGTGCGACGGCCTGATGCTGAGTTTCTCAAAATCATGTTCTCGAAAAGGAAATCCCCAAAAAACAACTTCTCCTGTAATTCTGCAAGAAATCATTGCCCTCTGCGGATTTTTCCCCCCGTGAGGTTTAAAAGTTCAGGGTGCACGGAGGGTGGATAAAGTTGATTATTCTACAGGAAAAAACAAGAAATGTGTCCAAAAATCGAATCCCAGCCTACGATCGGGTGCATTTCTAATATACGTCAGCACATTCAAAAACAAAGGTAGAAGGGAAGGACATTTTTGTATTGGAAAGTACATTTTTCACAGATGTACGGCAACAACCACATAATGGGCACCACATGTGTACCTTCTGCTCCAACATTTCTTTGAGGAACACTTCGTTCTGAATCAAAAGTACTAAAGTCAGTTAAGGTAACAGACTCGAGGCCCCCAGCTGGTACTGTGGGGGTCAAAAAGGACACACAAGTCAATACAAGATTATTTCAACAGGGTTAACTAGCAGCTGCTGTTTCTACATACACCATTTTAATCTGTTAGCATGCTTGTTTGATAATTTGTACAACTGCAAGTGTACTTAAAAAAAATGACACCATACTTTGTACTTAAGGTGCATTTTTCTAACTTGACAAACATTATTTCACTTTAAAAACTACTAATATAATTAATCTGAAGTGCACCGGTCAGGTTTCAGATTTCTGCTTTTACCACCTGATGAAGTGTGTTTGTTCCCAGCTGATTTATTCGTCGTCATGCAGGAATAAGAAATGTGCAAAATACTGATTCAGGTAATTAAACAGTCTGAACATGCACATATAATATATTTTATCCAATAGATGACATTCACAAACATTAACAAACTGACAAAAATATTAACAAACTGGATTTAAATTAATAGAGGAACCAAACGTTGTTCATGTAAAGCAGCTTGAATGACGCTTGTAGTGACCGCCAGAGGTGTAATTTTTCATTTTGCATGAACGCTGTTGTTGTTGGAGACTGCGCTGCTTGAATAATGGCACTTAAAATGTGTAGTGTTAATTTGGGAATGAGTCATGCAACGTTCAGACTTTTGCATCAGTCTGTAATGGAGGCGCACCGGCTGAGGAAAAAAGTTTGGTTTCTGAGAAACCTGTGACAGAGTCGACAGCACCGATGAAGGCAGTTCAAACTTTTCTAAAATACATTATTACACCAAATTGCAGTTTCTCTTCTCTTTCTAAAGCACTGAATCAGGATCTTTTTTTAAACGTCTTGATGGAAATCATCTACGAACAGAAAGCCATAAAGATGGCTGGCACCCTTGAACTCTGTGGGCACTTTGGCCAGTCCTTGGGTGCTCACAGCCAGCTGCAGACCGAGAAAAAAAGGCACTAATGATGGTTTCATACAACGGGCACACTGGGATGGCTTGGATTTGTGTGTCAGAGTGATCTGTCTTAAGTTCTACCGAGAGCAACACTGACTCAGTGATTACATCACTGCCTTTAGCCAACTCAAGGACGCACAAAATCAATGCCCTTGATGTAAGTGCGCGGTGGGAATTCACTTTAAAGCTAATAACATTAAGCTCAGAGCACTGCGATGTCGGCCCACATTGTAATGTTATGTAAATCTGGCCATATGACAGCTTCATTTAAATCGGGAGTGCACGAGACTATGCATGATCGTGCCCCATTTTGCTCTCTCGTGCTCATCTCTGCTTCCCGGTAAATAATTCAGGCCATAATTCTGCGTATTAGAAGAAGACATTCAGAAATGCCGTAGCAGGCCCCCGGAGACTCGACGCTGGAGTTTTATGCAGAGGAAGAAATTGGAGGCTACATCATGTTGGCTGGAGGGCCCATCACTCATCAATTTGTTTGTAAACACCAGATTTATGTGCAGTAAAGCAAGTCCTCGGCGAAACTGCTGGAGGGCCTCGCTCAGACACACACATATGCGGGCAGACCAACACACACACACACAAAGCAGTATTGCCTGCAGCATATTTAGGAAAAAATTACTAGGAAATCTCCACATTGCCGTCGTTCTGAAAGCTTCGGTTTACTAGCAGAGAAATAAGAGGGCGAATACGTGCTCTCCGGTTCACAGATCGCGTCACAAGGCCGGAGAGCGCTAAGCTGATGATATAAGACTGTATTTACTGTAAGCATCGTGTTGGCTGTGGATAAATATCACTGTTTGGATTCAAATTCCAATATGCATCACTTCTCAGTGGCTAGAAGAAACCCTCCCGCGCCGCTCGCTTTGTTTGCCACATTCAGAATAATATGGGTTTTCTAGTTTTGTCCAGAGAGATCACTTTGCCTGCACTTACGTCTCTGATTGCTGTTTCAATTTGGCAATCTGCAGGAAGGAAATGAAATGCTCGGTGACTTACTGCTGATATGCAGCACACAAGTAAAGATGACAAATGGAAAGGATTAAATCAAGCGGGTCTTGGGAAGGCGACAGTGGGAAGGAGAAAAAAAAAAAGACTTTCAGGAGGTCTAAATTATTCTAACAACTCCATCAAGCTGATCCCAGCAGTAAGCATACTTCATAGCTGAGTGCATTTGCTGATGGTGGCCACAAGAAAAAAAAAAAAAAAAAAAAGACTGCACCCTGTATCTTGGTGTAATTAAACCGCTGTCCCAGATGTACACTCAAAAGACTATTGCGAGTGCAGGATTTCTATTAAGCAGGTGATTCCAATTCGAGTAAAGAGCGGCTGGGGACGCGCAGCATGAAACAGGGGGAAATGAATCGGAGCTGTGCGAGGAGGGGGCATTTGCTGCCACTGAAGGGCTTTTAAATGACACTTGAAGAGAGTGAAGTAGCCCTGAGTTATACAGGAGCGCCACTCAGGAAGTCACCGGGAGGTTTCAGGGGAGCAGGAGGAGAATGGAGCTCATTACCTGAGCCGTCCGAGTGACCAGAAGCCAAAGTGTTAACCAGCGACAGGTGGGGGGCAATTAATATTTTCTTTTATATATTGCAACTTATATATATTATATATACTTCTATCATTCAACAAAATACTGCAAGAGACAAAAAGCTAATAACGACACAGAAGCGTGATGCTATTGCAAAGCTTTTATTGAGGAAAGAAAAAACAATAACAGTTGATTACATGCCTCTTCTGAAGATCAAGAACAGATGAGATGCTTTACTTTAACAACAGAGGGTCAAGCTCTTCAAGGCGAGTTTCTCACTCAACACCATTTAAGACTCCGCTGCCGCAGCCTTAAGCACCGGGCCCGATGGAAACCACTGTATGGATTCAGAGTTGGCCCAAACAAAGGGATCCTCTTTATTTACTTTGGTAAAGACAAGTAAACATGGCAAAATCTTTGAGCGAGGCACGAGGAACTATGAAACACACAGCAACAGTATCGTGATTCAATACTGCTCCGCCAGAGGCACTTTTACAAACATGGGTAGAACAAAGACAGTAGACAACACAAATACACTGAGCAAATAAAAAAATTATTAAACGGTCTTTTTCTTTTATACTTGTAGCATCAATCTCTTTGAGAAGATTGGTGTCAGATATGCTCCCACAAAGATGTGTGATGCGCACACAGGCTGTCCGTACAAATACCATAAACAGGAGGGTTTAATACAGCTTTTAATGGCACATCAGCAGCCTACAGCAGAGGTCTGACTCTGCTCACGGACCTGACCGGGGAACGCTTTGTAGAAAACGTGTGCTAATAAGCCAACAATAAAATACTGAGAAACGTTAAATTACAAAATTCTAAAAAAGAAAAAGACATGTATTAGTTTAATTAGCATAAAAGCAGTTAGCAGCCTATGATTTAAAATGAATGAAATCTTCTGAAAGTAAATCTGGTCTGCATGAGTGAAGTTGATATCAGCAAATGTAAGTGTTTTAGTTTCCACAACTCCAGCTGGAAATATCTGTCTCTTTACCTGCTAAACACCCCTCAGTGTTCACACGCCAGCTGCTAAACTTTTCTGTCCGTGGTTCGGTGTGGGGCAGGTAGCGTGCATTTGCTTTACTGGAACTTTTTCACTGTAAACAGCAGCTTGTTGTAGGTACAAACAAGGTGGCTGAGAGCGTTGATCGCGAGCCAAACACTAAGGTTTCAGGCTGAAATACAAAAAGAAAACAGTGATCTGAAAGATGGAGTTGGGCAATCGTTCTCTGTTGCTCCGTCACTGTGAGTGACCCCGTTTCCATTTCCAAGACGTCATTTAGTGATCTACGCAGCTTTAAATGACCTCACATCCTGTGCATTTGTAGAAACGGTTTGTTTTTTACTCTGGAGCGTAACTCTGGCATATCTTCTCAAACACGCGCTTTAAACTCTAATTAACGGCCGTGTTATCAGTTACATAAAATAAATGTGTTTGAAAGTTAAGTGGCACATTTACCAAACACAGCACAGAGTTTGTGACTTGACAGCAGCCGACAGTAAGAGCACACTTTGTGTAACGCTGTGAACTACATGTTTACGTTAATGATGATGTTCGAGGCTCACAATTACTGTCGGCTTCCTCACACTGTCACTAATGAAGTTAAACACGATGCTCGAATTATTCAGCTGTGCGACGGCCATGCCTGAAAGCACAGCAGATATAAAGTGTGTATTGCCACAGCATTGCAATGGCATGTTTTGCTGTAGAGTAAGAACCAGAGGTGGATCTGAATAATGGATATCGTTTTAGCTTCAGAAAACTTGAAGAAAAACCAAAGCACAAAGGTCCACTCGCCGACTTCCGAGCTCGTTCGCTGCTGTTCTTTTCAGAGACGACTGGCTGTGAAAAGCACCTGAATTAGAATTTTAAATGAGCCTCACTGTACTACTTTCCCCCCCTCGATACTGTTTTTAAATTCATCAGCTGTGTTTTTAGCCTCTGCCTGTTTAGTCACTTTGAAATTTCGTTTGTGTTTTCATCGGCAGATGTGAGATTCTGCGGTCGTATTATCCGAGCAGGTCTGAGGGCCAGACAGACAACACGAGACGGTAACTTAGCCGGATCACCAGCAACGTCTCTGTGAGCTGAAACCTAGCAACACATGTGACATAATGGCACATAGAGTGTGTATTTTTGTCCTCTGTTGCCTAACAACCGGCGGTAATCAGATGCCACACTGATTAAAGTGTCAAACGGTCAAAGCGATGGACGAAGTGTGGACGCAATGAAGCTGCTGTGACATACTATAAGTATTAGAGACAAAACAAAGAGAATAAATATCTTAGAGAGAGGCACAGATTTTTCTCCTGTGATGACCCTTTTAAATAATCTGTTTTAATAACTGGTAATGTACAATAATACATGCTTGAGATAACAGCAAATTGTGTCCAAAGCTTAAGTTTTGTGTGCCTGTTGAGACATTTTTACATCTTTAAGACACGTTGCAATTTTTCTTCTCAAGGAGAGCACATGTCGGTTATGATTCACTGTAAACTGTAAAAATCTTGCTGTTTTGTGGTTTTATTATGTGGCAGACTAAATGGGTCTAAGTGTGCGCTCTAAGTATTGATGGAAAATTTCCTGAGGACAGTTTAGGTTATCTAACATTTTAGAGGACCGGCAGAGCTTTTACTGTGATTCCAGGAAATACTCTCTCCTTTAGATTTTAAATGGTCACTTTTGTGCAGAAGATGTGTCCTTGCAAAGGCTTTATTAAATTACTATTTACTTTTCATTTCTTAACGGGCTTATTAGCACAGTTCTTTACAATGTGTGACCATGGTTTAAACATTTCCACAGTCAGCTTGATCACAAAGACTCTGATGCAACTGATGACATTAGATATCACTTCTTTGAGAAATATCAGAAATTATACTGAATTGCTTTGTTCAAAAACTCCATAGGTCACCTTTAACTATCAAATCAAACAGCCAAATTATTGGTGGATGACTTGGATGGAACAAATAATAAAAATCAGTAATTTTTTGAGAAACTCTCACGGTCCCTTCTTCGCCCATCAACTTTAAACAAAAACTAAATATAAAAGACAAGCGTCAATGGTATAATCAATACTGACACACAGCACAGTGACACACACAGTCACACAGTACCAACAGCATAGTCTGGATTAAAGGATCACTATAAGGAAACTTGTGCTTCAATCTGTACAGGTAAAATATTTCCTTATTCATAATTTTCTTTTTTTTTTAATAAAGTGTCGACGCAATTAACATTAAAACTTGCATAGCCATCTCAGATCTGTTATCTCTACCAGTCTTAAACTACAAACACTAATCTAGTCTATGTATTTGTAAATGAGAGAAAAAGTTATATATTTATCTGCTCAAAAACTACATAATTAAACTCAAATATAAGGCCGTATCTATGAATGGCATGATTGTACTGTTCAGGCAAAGGAAAAAAATGATCTGTTGTATACATAAAAGCAAACTCACCTGGAAAGTAAAATATGAAGGTTAAGAGGAAATTGCATTCAACAGCTGCCTATAGAGGGTTTTGTCTGTGACACTGAGAATTTCTATTTGTGATTCTTGTGGTCCCAATCAATAGAGTGTATGTAACGTCGAGTATAGTTTCATACAAAATAAGTACACGGTAAATATGGCGGTTTCAGTTTAGTTCTTTGGTGTTCAGTTATGCAGAACTGTTTTGCAATAGTGAGCTTCAGTGTGTAATCGTATACCTGTTTGTGTACCATCTGTGGATTTGCATTGCGACAAACACAAAAGAAATAAAACCAACATGGTAGAAGATTTTTACCAACATGCTGTGTGCTGGTGGCCTTTTTTTTCTTCTTCTAAATACTGCTAAAGCTACAGTCATCCACACCGCACACATCCGCCCATGATGGCTTCACCTGCAGGGCAGATGTGTCAAACATTTTGCATGTTGTGGTGGAGTCAGACTCCATTTTAGGTCACAACAACTACAGGAACATCGGGCCTGCATACATGCATGCTGGTATAAGATGATTATGATATGAGATAACACTGAGTGATGATGGATATTATACGTGTCAGCTGATAGAACTGGAATGAGTTTGACATTTTGGGAAATATGCTTATTTGCTTTCTTGTTGACAGTTAGATGAGAAGATTAATGCCACTTTTATATCCGTGTACATGTGTATATATAGAAATAGGAGGCTAAATCTTAAGCTTAGGTTGGCATAAAGACTGAAAAAGAGGGAAATAGCTAGTCTGGCTGCATCCAAAGGTAATAAAAATTGCTTAGTAGTACCTCTAAAGTCTATCAGTAACACAAAGCAAAGTTGCGGCTTCATGGAGGGTTATGTGGTGCAAATATCTTGGTGAGAAGCAGCCCATAACCCGACATGGTGTAACTTTTTCTACACAACCAGGCTGACTGTCTCCAGTTTTGTTTTTTATGTGAAGCTAAGCTAGCTGACAGTAGCTTCATACAGACACATGAATGTGGCAATGATCATCTCATATAACTCTCAGCAGGAGAGTTCATATGTATATTACCCCAAAATGTTTCCCAACATATTCCTTTTTCAGCGACACAGCTAATAAACACACAGCTGTGATTGTACCGAGTCAATAGATACACTTATGCAGGTGAACATGTGATGCTGTTTGTGGTGGATGAAAGTGATATATATATATATATATATATATGTATAGAGGGATATAAGTTTCTGTATATGCTGAGGAATGCAAGCTTCTGTGGATCGATATGTTTGCGAGAGAAAGAAAGAGAGAGGGGTTGAGAGAGAGAGAGAGAGAGAGCGTGGAGTTATCACAGTGGAGGTGAGCGGGCGGCGGGTTGCTCAGAGGTCAGTGGTGGCCTTGGCGGTGAGGGCCTGGATGCGGCTGGTGTTACAGTTTTTGCAGAGGACGTGTCCGTCCAGAGGGTAACAGCCCTGGTTATCCCCCTCTGAGAGCAGAGAGCCACAGTCCTGCAGGACACAGATACTCCATTTAGTTCACACAACACAAACAGAGTCATTAGCCACGCTCACCGATCAGGCACATTCATACGCTCGCTGTGCTCACACCCTAAATGAGACGTTTACCGCTGTTTAAAAATCAGCGTCGGCTACAGGAGGAGGCTCTCTGCAGAACAGCCTGTGAGGCTGAAGCTGCTTTTCTACCAAGCTGTGGGGATAGTCAAACAACATCCCTCTTTCTTAACACAGTCACCTGTCAGGGTTTCCTTTCCCTTTTGTAGGTAAAGATTCAAATCATCAGAAAGCAGCTGTATTTGCAGTTAAGCTCTTTTCTGCACAGGTAAAATATTACTAGATATTTTTATACACTGCTAACAGTGTGGCTCTGTACATGGAAATATCAAACATAACTGTCAGTCGGTCCATGATTTTGGTCCAAGCTGAAACATCTCAATAGCTACTGGATGGATTGCTATGAAATCTTGGCAGATAAACAGTATTAAAGGACTTGGATCAGAATCTGAGTAAAAAAACTTGATTGGAACACCCAGAAGGACGGGAAACAGACTGTTATCTAACACTGCACTGACTGATCAGTCTGGGAGACGTTTGACTGTTAATCATGCAAATCACAAATATCTGATGACTGTTTTTATGTATCTACATCAAAATAAATCAGATAGAACAGTTTAGGTGCACATATTGCTTTGGCATTATTTTCTCATTGTCCGTGGCACTTGGTTACACTCTCAACATCTCTCTCTCTCTCTCTCTCTCTCTCTCTCTCTCTCTCTCTCTCTCTCACTCACACACACACACACACACACACTTACTGAGAAATACAACTCCATCTACTCATGTCTCCCTGGTGACAAAATTCTTCTCTTGTTGAGCCCCTTCAGCTGAACTAATCTGCTTTGCTTTCTTTTGACCTTTATGTCTGCCAAACGCTCTGTGTACTCACACTGGCACTGCTCTTTGACAATGTGACATGTTACTTCTCTTTTAGCCGGGCACGTAATGTCTCAGCGCCGCTTATCTGCCGGCGAGCGGTGGCTGACAGATTGGTTACTATGTAGGTCCATGAACTTTGCAGAGCTATTTTGAGGTGGGTAAGGGAGGGATGATTCAGTCATCTTGCTGAAAAGGTGACTCTGGGGACAGGCAGGTACGTTGTGTTTTACTCCCTTATGCTGTGCTGAGCTGTGCAACGTGCTACATAAACCAGTATGCTAATTAAAGGGAGCTCACACACCTCGCAGCGGTAACACTGCACATGGAAGTCGCGGTCCAGGGCTACGATGCGGACGGTCTCCTCCTGGCCCGGCGCTGGCATTATAGGCTCAGAGCACACACAGCAGCGTGGAGCAAACTTCCTGTCAAAGACAACCAAGAATAACAACAATGAGCTCAGAACAACAGGAAATACTGCAACACAAGACCTTTAGTGATCAGTGCTCGGCTATTTTTTTATAGTGATTTTTCTTTTTGACACTGTAAACACACTGTATACCAGTAGAGCAGAAACTAATCTGTTTCTTAATCATTATCAGTGAATCGTTTGGTTCACATGATGTCAAAAAATGGTGAAATATTCTCACAAGAGCTCAAGATGACGCATGCAAATTTCTTGTCCACCGTCTGGTGAACAGCGCAAAACCCAAAAATATAAAATTTACAACAATATATAAATGATTGTTAGAATAACAGAAGGCGTGTCACTTTTGCTTGATAAATGACTTCAACAATTAATGAAAATTATGAAAATTATTTCAATATAATTTTCTGTCAGTTGAGTAGTCCAACATTTACTGACCCTTTATAGTCTACTTGTGATCGTTCGTCATTGTTGTGACCAGTTCAACCAAAAAGTGTTTTTTTCCTCTTTGTTTTATTTGATTTGCATAATTAATATATAATCTATCTAATTTATATCATATCAAATGCAAATAATGCAGGTCTAAAAAGGTAAACCTATCCAGTGAATCACGAGAAAATAGAAAATAGACTTTAAAACTATTTTTCTGTTTTCCTCTCCTGTGGATCATCTCATGACACCATGTGGAGTCCCGACCACAAGTTTAGGAACTGGGGTACTACTCGATCTATTGACTGTTTCAGTTCTTCACACAGGAGCAAAAACAAGATTTCTTATAAAGACCAATCGTGGTTACACATTATGAAACAGTTCTTTAAAGGAAAAGGCACAGCTTGTGGATTTGTGACTTTCATTCTTTAGTCACTTAACCGCTGAAGTGGCAGTAAAAGCCAAATTTGCCCTTCTCTGAAATCTTTCATATAAATAGAGTACTTAAACAAAAGCTAAACATAGTAGGACTTTTACTTTTTAAGCATCAGAACTGTAACATTTTCAAGCCTTCGGTAAGTCTGGAAATGCCTTGAGCAGGAAGAGGTCTATCTAACAATAGGATCAATGAGGATATGAAAAGCACGCTGAGATTTCAGGTTCTGTCATGTGAGCGAAGGCCGGGTGGACACTTCTATTTCACATGCCGGCTGAATGCCTGGGAATCAGGAAGTGAAGCGGCTGCGCGGCTTTGGGGAACCACGGCCGTACAGTATTAGCCGGAGCGAAGGCTGAGGCCGGGGCGTGACTTATTCCTCGACACAAAGGGCCGCGCTGCAGAGGTCACACTTGTCATGTGGAATTAAACAACGGCCCAGTGCCGCTACTCCACAAAGCCGAAGCTGTGCACTCACACCAAGAGCCAGCTGTTTACTTCTGTTTCCCTTCTGGTCACTGAGCAAAGGAACATTTCTGGTAAGGTGGGGGTTATGCAATCTGCGGATTGTGACACAATGACAGGAATTTACTATTAAATTCATGTCTACAGCTGCATCTCATAAGGTCATTGGGTTTGGGTGATTTCCAGAAAAGGAAGCGCAAAGATCCCATACTGATGAGGCTGAATTTGTTACATCAGTGGAGGATTTTAAAGCAGCATAAGTTCACTTTAACCATTTAGGGGCAGTGAAAAAGCTGTAAACACAACACTGACATATTACCAGCTTTAGCAGACTTGAACAATATTAGCATTCATTTGGAGTTACATTTCTATCTTCCTGTCAAATATATGTTTAATATTCCCCCCCCCTCCCCCCTTTAGCTCTGCTTTGGTGTCCACCAATTCAGAAAGATTTCTAGATGTTTTTCTTTCTTCACCGGTTAATTGGTAGCTCTACTCATCTGCTGTTGCAGGCTGGGCAGGAAGCGTGCAGCTGGTCTATCAGCTGTTTTTCTGCTGAAAACAGCCAAAAATCACCGTACAGTTAAGGGGAACTGAAGCATCTTTCATTTCACTTCTTTGTGAGTCATCATAAGTGACAACTTACACGAAGGCCTTTTAAAAATTCTGCTTCCAATTAAAATGTGTTACAGTTATCGTAATGCCACAGTGTTGTTGTTGGACCAGTCGGATGTGGTGACTGTATGCCGTATCTCAGATGTGCTCATTGCTGGGTTGTAGTCATTTCTTAGGCTGGATGAATCAAGATGAGGGCACAGGTCACAATATTTGAAGATAATTTTGAGGCTATTTAAAGGTTTTGAAATTGGAAAAGGTATATTGCTCCTGACAAATATTAACTCTCTCTTTTAGCTCTGTGGTGGTCTTTCACTGTTAAACGCTCCACTATGTTCAACAGCTAGTTGCTCACTTTGTCTAAAATTTGGTGCTGAGCAGAAAGCGTACAGGACAGAGGCTGAACCGGCTGAGCTGAAAGATGCTAAATCTAAAACAAACCCTTAACACCTACTTGTGGAAGTCCTCGATGCAGTGGATGTGGTTGGAAGCGTCCACGGTGAAAGGGATGCCATCCAGGCTGCGGTGGCACACCACGCAGGTGAAGCAGTGAGGGTGGTAGGCTTTCCCTGTGGCCCGCAGGATGCGCTCCATGATGGGCTTACTGCAGATGTTGCAGGTCTCGAGGGTGTTCTGCAGACACAAAGACACAAACCCGCAGACACCCACATGGTTACACAACAAACCTGATGATGGATGTAGTGATTCTGATGATTCATTTCCAGAGGCCCTTTGAGCGCTTGTTTACAATTAGCACTTCTCTGACAAATTTCAACCGGCGTGACAAATTTGGAGAAGTTTTTCTGCATTCCCTCGCTTGAGCGAGCTGGTGATTTTTTTTAACGTCCTGTTGCCGGCGTTATGCTTCAGGTGGGCTCGGTGCCCGTTCGTGCCTGCGCAACAAATAAATCCACGCTCGGGACCTTTAGCTCGGCTGTCCTCAAATGCCTCTCAAGCTGAAAGAATCTGATTAGCACTCCTCTCGAAACACAAACACAGTCATTTTTCAGCCGCCCTCACCCACACTCCATCCTCCCATATGCAAGAGTGTGAGCAGTAAATATTTCCAGTTTGTGATGACTGCAGGTTTTCTGCAGCCAGACGACTGGGCAAGCGGCCCGCGGGGGGACGTGGCAGCCGCCTGCTTCTGACTTATCTGTGGCATCTCTCTTCTTAATATCTGCTGGGAGACGCCATTTGTTATTTCAATATTTCATAAATAACGACTGCCTCTCTAAACAGCAATGCAATTACAGGGGGATGGATATATCATGTGAGGGTGATCAATGTGCGGCCTGATGTGTCTGTGTGCGAGCTGATGGGCCTTCTCGCTCAGGCATTTCCTGGATCTCTGTGTCTCTCTGTTCACCCCCCCCCCACTTTTCTGCGCTTGGATGGGCTAAAGAGTGCATGGTTCAGCTGTTCCCATTGGCTCCCACTGTAGTAGCAAGCTGCCTCAGTGTTTCCAAACACAGCTTGGGGTGTGTAGCAACACTGAGCTGCGTCATCGGCTGCCTCCCAGACGCACCGCCGGGCCCTGCCGTTTAAAATGACACTTCTGTGACCGCTCGGCCGAGGTGAACTCCATCAACCACCGCCCGTCTGCAGCTAACACGATACCTGTGAGGTGTCTGACTTCTGCTTCTCGTGGCCTCCTCGCAACACGATCACGTGTCACCGGAGGGTAAGAGGGCACGAGATGAGAGCAGCTGATGTTCGACCCGGGGCTGTAAAAAGAGGTGGTCTGAAAAATGGCTGTTTCTTCAAAGCACTCCTGGAGAGGCATTATTTCATGAAAAGCAATGTGTGCAGACGAGCTCGGCATTCTTATTTGTCTTTTTTTTGTTTTTTCCTCCCTCTCCAAGACGGTAATAGAAATAAACATTATTCCCAGGGCAACATTTGTGTATAAACAATGTCCATATTGCAATCCTGCTCGATCCTGGAAGTGGAATGAAGCCTTTAATGAGCTCGCTGCACTGAGCCCTTGAGGTTTGCCTCACGCACGCACACAGAGACAGAGAGAGAAAGGGTGGGGGGGTCTATTTGCAACCTGAGAATCTGAGTAAGATACCGGGGCCAAACAGCACTAAAGCATCCTCAAGTCTTACTCATCTGTCTGCATTTCCACTTACTTATTCTCATCTGCCCTTCATGTGGGAATACCTTGCCCTTGTTTAGCTTAACTAGAGCATATGATTTCACAGCACACAGTTCCTCCGGGCCAATGTAATGAGTACAGTACTCAAAAGACAAAATTTCTCTCTTTCTCTCCGATGGTAAGATTCTATGACCTCAATTCATTCATTCTGCTCAGCCTCTGTTGTTTCCTTACCCACTCGTGACTCCTTTTATTTGGTGTTAGGTAACATTTATTAGGCCCCGTTACACAAACGTGGGTCTTATGTCAAAACCGAGAGCGTCCGTGAGTTTTGGTTCCGCGTTTGGGTACAACCTCCACAGATGGTTTGGGAAATTCTGCATAAATCACTTCATGCCCTCTCTGCCAGACATCCAGGGCCTTCGCAGGTTGCCACTAGAGGGCTGTATATGTCTGCAGATGTCCGGGTTTTGCTTTTCCCCTGACTAAATGTGATGTATTCAAGCATATGTATTCTTTTTTTTTTTTCTCTCCTCTCCCTCATACATTTCTCTAAGTGTTTGCCCAGAAGGCTAAACAAATGTCTAGGCAGATGAGGTAAAGTGAATTTAGGTCAGGCAGCCTCTTGCTGAACTGAGGGGTGAGCGGAGTGCGTTTGAGTCAATTGTGGCCCCCTTTTTTCCTCATTGTGCGCCGCTTCCTTTCGCTACAAAGTGCTATCGTGTCCTCACACCGAAGCCACCGATGGCAGCGTAGTCCGGCCCCGCTTCCCGCTATTTAGCAACGGGCTCCCAAACAGCGCTTGACACAGCTGTCTGTTGGAATGAAGAGTGTGATGGCAAACAAAGCATGTAACAGGGAGTTAAGAGGTCCCATGTGCTCTGCTCTGAACATGAGACGCAGGCCTGACAGAGCGACACAGAGAGGCAGAGACGTGGAGAGTCAAACAACACGCACAGGGAAAAAAATAAATTTAAAAAATCATCACTTAGTGTGATTTTGAGGCTTTTTTATCTAAGAGACGTTAATGAGTGGGATAATTTTACTCATTTCTAAAGTAAATCAGCTTATAATTTGTGACTTTATTGGATCAAATGATGTTGCCTTCAGGTGCAATACAACTAAATTAGTAACTAGCACAAATTTCAACAACAAAAAAAATCTATATCTTAGTTCTTTCAAATACAAACTACATCACTAGATAATAATGAACAGAAGGGAGAATTAGGGCAACAACCATTTGATTCATATGGAGAATAATCAATTCATTTCCTCAATGAATTGATTAGTCTCAGAGGCCACGATAGCCTTTTCCAATCTTATTCAGTTTGCTGTAATATACTGCAAGACAAGATAAGCGGCTAACACTCACATTTAAAACGCTGTAATCATCAAATGTTTGGCATTTTGGCTTGAAAATGAACGATTAATCCATTATTAAGAGTTGTCAGCTCCTCATTCATGGTATTTAAATGCTGTCTAATGTCTAATCTATTATAGCGTTGTATTAAAACAGTTACAATATGATATAAATTAATACTTGCATGAATGGAGCTTGAGGATTCATCCCCAGTTTAAGTCCATGTTTGTACTTTTTACTGCAGAACAAAGGTGAGACAATGCTGAAACGCAGCCGTATGCTCCGTGTCTGCAGTATCTGGAAATCTGCTGTGGCACATTGCTAAGTTTAAGCCGTTCACCATCCCCTCCAACCCCATCAACCCAAAGTTTACACCTATCCGTTCCTCTTTTCACATGGCCACGTCGGGCTGACAGGAGGCAGGCTGGAGTTCAGGGAGACTGCACGCGATTTATGACCTGGCACGCTGAACTCAGAGTGGGCCAGATTTACAGATGATCTGATTCAGTGTGTGTTCAGACCCTCACAGAATGCGCCGCTCGGTGCCAGGCCACGCTGTGTGAATTAACTACACCCTACTGAAGGTAGTTCAGCGACATCTAACAAGAGCTTGTTCGAAAGAGAGGTCTGAGCGCTGCTGCTGCTGCTGCTGCGTTCGGCCTCCTCTGCAGTGAATGAGAGATACTGACTTGGTGGTGAACTATGAGTCAAATCACTGACCCTCCTACTTCCTGAGGGAAGGTGTCTGCTGACTTAATGAACCTTGACAAGCAGCCTCTCTCGGTTTTATTGCTTATTATGGGTCAATCAAGCAGGACAAGGAGGAATAATTTTGCCAAAAATTATATAATTATGTACCCAAGAAGCTTATTTTTCAACGGGAACTGCTTTAAAATAAGAGAAGCAAGAGGACATGGGAAATAATAGAGATAAAGGAAGCATGACACATAGTGAGGTGATACTAGAGAGAAAGTGAAAAGGTTACAAACTGCATTGGTCAATATAAATAATGTCACCATATAATGTAAAAATAAAACTCCAGTAAATCACTGTACCCGGCTAACACACACAGTAAAACCACAAAAACTTTTAGTTTTCACACTTTGGTTTTAGTTTGGATTAAGCAAATGAGATATAAAGTGTTGATAAATGAGCTTTATTGCTGCAAGGTGGATTTTGCTACCTTTTCACAGAGGCAGGCTAGCTGTTTCCACCTGTTTCCAGTCTTTATGCTAAGCTAAGCTAACCGGCTGCTGGATGTGAATGTTGATATGAGGGAGGTATCTGTCTTCTCACCCACGTCTCGGCTAGAAAGTGAAAAGCAAACTTCTCAAAATGTCAAAATCCTCCTCCAGACACAGTGACAGAGTAAATACTGCTCTGACAAAAGATCACAAACTAAACAGGAGTTATTTCAGTGCTATTTTATTAGGTTGCATTTTATTTTAAGGCATTCCTGTTATTTTGTCCAGTAATAGAGATGTTTTTGCAGCTACCTTGAGTCGGTTAAAAAACTTTATGACAATGCAACAGATAGGATTATTGTGGTCGGGGTTAAAGGGAAATAAAATTCTTAAGGCAAATCATGGAGGTCTCGGCATGTGTAAAATGCCAGAAATCTGCTTTGGTCGAGGGAGGTTGGGAGCTCATTTAAATCTCCACACATTTGCGAGGGGATTGAGGGAGCAGCACCCTTCGCTGACCCGTGGTTGGCTCGGGCCACAGAGGTGGAGAGGTGCGGTGAAGCTGTGTGTGTGGAGAGCTGAGTTTCCTTACAGCCGGTTGGGTTCAGCGATCATGATCGTCTCTCCCACCTCATCCTGCGAAGGTTAACAAGTGAACAACCTCCTGCTATTTCCTCTCCGTGCGGCCCAGCTCTCGTCCGAGACCCCCGCCCAGATCACATCAAAAGTCATTGACGTTAAGCTTATATTTAATTTTACATTACACTGATTGCTTTGCGGCGAACTGGGCGCTCCCTGGCATCCCGACTCTGTCCATCTGTCCGTGCAGTTTCTAAGCATCAGGCCCACAGTGTGCGCACATGAAGATGTATTAACACAACTCGACTCCTTTACAAAATCATGTCATTTATGAGCGTGTTATGTAAATCACCCACTCGTATCTTTTCTGCTGCCTGGATGCAGTTGACTGAGGTGTGTGTGTGTGTGTGTGTTTTGTTTTTCGTGTGGGTGTGGAGTGTGGCGAGGATGTCACGCAATGGAAAGTGATTCTCCTAATGGTTTTGTAACTCAGAGGATCAGTGACCTTGAAACTATCGACTGTATAATTTACAGACGGAGCGTTTGTGACACTCATCTGTGTGCACGCCAGTCAGTCAGGACGAGTGTGCGGAGGTTTCGGTATCTCTGACCTGGAACGGCCTCGCTTCCTCTGGGTGTAGGTCTGCCCTGCTCAGCTCAGCGCACTCTGTCTGTCGGTGTAATAAATTCACACAGGGTTATGGATGACCACGCGTGTGCAGGAATGGGGTGGCATCCGGCCAGCGCCTCCTCTCCTGATTTGTTTTTTTTAACATTTAGTTTATATCTCTGCCTTGATGCTTTATGAGCAGCCTCGGCCCCGAGATCCTTTTCACCAGCAGCTGCTCTGCCTGTGCAGGTTTCACTTCTTTCAGAACATGAGTTTTGACAAAGCAACATAAAACTGCGCGTGTCAAAATGACATTTACATATTCATACGTTCTGTTACGCTCAGCTGCTGTGGCTTCGGATGTTCACACACATTTCTTATTTTAGCCAAGTGATAATATCAGGCTGCAGCCAACACGAAGGGACAGGGGCCGACACACAGATCATGCCTTGCTCAGGCCTTTCTTTAAAGAATAAAAGGTGGCAGAGGGGCCCTGATCTCTCTCTCTGCGGCTCAGGCAAAGTGGCCGGCCTGCCTGTCTGCCTCTCTGCCTTAAATTCAGCTCCACAGCAGAATGTGACCCCTCTGGACTTTGGGCAATGTCTCCTGCTCTGGTTACAGAGAGAAACTGACAAAGACCCCGGCAGTAGTTCTCTCATGCCATGAGTTAGAGTGACATTGTGGCGGGTCAGCACTGGGTCACGGATATTTTTCTCCTGCTCGCTCCTGGGGGGGAGGAAATGTGCTTAGACAAAAAACATGAGGAAGGTTTAGAGGGCCCAGTGTTTGGAATCGCTCTCCCCTCTCTTGTCCAAACAGTGTATTCTAATAACAACACTCGTGCTTTTCATTTACTTGCTTGTAATGGATAGGACAGCTGCATTTCCTGTTGTGCGGATCAGTAATAAGAAATAATGACCTGCTTGAGTTTAGTGGGCTCACACCCACTGTACAGCGCAATTATACACACACATAATTGTCTTGGCAAGTCTGGAGACGTACTAAGATGTGAAATCCTATTCATGCAAGTGCTATCTAATTGGCTCACTCCTTTGAGGAATTAGACCGAGTTAATCACGTCTGAATATACAGAACTCAATTAGAACTCTGCAAGCTAATGCAGACAGCCATGAATATTTGATGACGAAGTCAGCAGAAAGCCCAGCCGCTCTGAGTTTGTGAGCGTGCCTCAGACGACAAGTAAAACCAGGGCGGGTGTATACCTGCCGTCGCCACTCGGCGTGTGCGTGGCAGCTCTCCCAGCGTGAGCAGCAGCTGTGCAGCCGCTCGCAGACATGCAGAGCCGCCAACCGCGAGCTGCAGCTCCCCAACGACGAGCATATGGGGGCCCTAAACTCACCACGCTGGCTGCAAGCCTCTGGATCTGACTACCTGGATATCCATCACAGAGAAGTGACAGGTGTGTGGGTGGTGTGCAGTCATTTCTAATTAGAGCCATATTATTGTCAGGGAAACAACATTACCAACTTTATTTTTCTGCGCTGTACTGTTTATATCCCCGTGACTGGATGTGTGAGATCAGACTATGATTGGATGTATTGTATCTGTATCCCCTCACACAATGACAGCGTGGGCTTTAGGGGACTTCTTGGGGATATCCCATTGTTAGGTGGAACAGTAGTTTGGTATGATGTGCTGTGGAGGACATCCATCACCAGGAGCCCCAATACAGCTGGCATCAAGCCTGTCGCCTCTGGGTGCTGCGCCACCCTCGGAAACTTCCCTTTGCTATCTAGTCCGCATGAGTATGGTGCGTTTGGACTCACTTCTAAAATTCAGTGAACACAACTAGAGCAGCGGAGGCGTCTTTGTCTGATCACTATCAGATGAACTCTGGTTCACCTTCATCAGCACAACCTGTTATGTTTTAAATGTGTTCATTTTTTTTATTTTAAAGTAGATAACGGCACAAAAAGTGGATATTATTAAATTTTTTTAAGCGTTGCTTTATCCACTACTTTTAACTAATTATTTCAACTCTTTACACATTATGTTTAGTTTTCTATATCACCTATTTATCTATTATTTTTTTGCTTCAACTGTTTATCATTACTTTTGGTTAAATACATCAAATGTTTATCCTCTCTTAGCTAACTACCTAAATCATTTATGTATTTTGTTCGATTTATTTTGATTTCTTGCTTGCTAACCAGTTTTCATGAACTCTTACTGTGATACTGATACTGTATCAGTATCACACCAATTTGAGCAATACTATTTAAATGGTTATTTTCCACTTAAACAGAGCTCTTTCTGTGAATATTATCTTTAAATCAAACGACAATTTCTTTTTTTTTTTTTTTCAAACAACACGTGAAAATTAATTATACATAAAAGAGGCAGCCCAATAGTTGGCGGCATGAATGGGTGACCAGCGAGGCTGTCATCACCACTTTCCAAGACAGACAAACAGACACGAAGGGTAAAAGCTCATCAGTCAATCATGAACATTTCTTAGTGACTGGCAGGTCAGGGCTACTGCGCGCAGTTCTTCATTTACAATAGCAGAATGGAAAATCTTTCGGAGAGTGTAGCCGATGAGACCAAAGCCCATTTATTTTAAATAACAGAGCCATAGTACAACACTAGATAATGAACGTAATTACAGTCAAGCAACTTGGCGTCCGTGACCTTGGTGGTCTCTGAAATTCTGTCAAAAGAGGCAGAAATAGATTAAGGTTTTTGTGTGGGCAAATCCCTATCTCTTTATTACAGCTCTTTCAATATGAAGCTCAGCTCCTGGCGTGACCTTGTGTTACTTATATCAGTCTCATTACAGTACACTTAAAGTGGCTGCACTTTAAATGATCTATATTCATGGGAAGTGGTAGTATAAACAGGAAAGTGGGGATGTGATTCTGCCTCAAACAGGGAACTGAACATTGTCTGCAACCCTTTTACCTTCACTGGTGTCTGTTAAGCAGATTGAATGGATCTGTTTACCAGCGCAGAACCTTAAGCAAAGGGCAGTGGAGGAGTCGTTTTAAAGTAAACTAACTGGGCAAAAACCTAGTAGAGCTAGTAACGACGCAGATATGGACGACACAGAACAGACTTACAGTGAGAACAGTAGGCCCGGCGCCCCGTGTAAGTAATTAACCTCAGTGACACCGAATCCCGCTGCTGAACTTCTTCAAAGACCAGCTGGGATATCAGATAGAGGAAGAGTCCCTGTTGCTCTCAGCTCTGTTGGCTAATATACTCTCATGGTTAGAAGCAGACTTCCTGAAGTGAAAGGAGACAGAAAATTACTCTTTATTTCCAAGAGTACAATTTCAAATATAAGTGGGGACGTCTATAATCCCACTGACTGAGAGCATTTCGGCTTGAACTCCCTAGAAGGTATAATGACTTCATTTTCTACACTGTTTTTATTACGTGATTTTGTGAAAAAGTCTCAAATTCATTTTTTGAAGAGAGCCCCTTAATAAAAAAACTGAAACATCCAAATCGTTATACCTTTAAGGTTTCAGTGCTGGTTGATTTGGCAACACCAGTAGACACTGTTGGAAACAGAAAGTGTAGTTTTACACTACAGGAAACTCTTTGAGCAGCTACTTCGTCAGAAACATAACAGAAGAGCAGCTGATGTATGTTTACAGAGCAGTCAAACACAAACGCATTGTTTTAATCAAGAAGTCGGTCAGAAATAACTGCTACTGCGATCTGGTTTCATGCCGCACACAGCACAGGCAAAACAGCAGGACTCAGTTAAGTTGGTTACCTCACTGAGAGGTTGGAGACGCGCAGCCCGTCACCTGCAGCTCTTCATCTAACAGCCTGTTCATTACTCCTTTGCTCTTAATTTAACCAGCAGCAGCAGGAAACATTGTGATGGCATTGGCACTGACTTAATAAAGGCCTGTAAACATCAGCGAGATAAAATTACAAACTGTAACGCTGGATTACATGGAGCATTGTTTCCTCTGAATCCCTCTCACAAATCCAGCGTGGGAATGACGGACTCCCCCACCAACAATAAAACAACCTTATAGAGATGTAAACAGTGTAAATATGCTGAATATGCTGAAAAAATTAGATCATAATTAAATATCTAAAACAGGGTTTGGACATAATCCTGCAGAAAACGCTGTCTAAAGCTAGTGTGTTCACACAAAAGCTGACACATGGCATGTACTCTTAGCCTGTTAAATTACAGCACTTTTCTTTTAAAGTGGAGCACTCTTCTTAAATGTAGTACATCTCATATCCCTACTCTCAGCAAGCTTTGTCTGAGATTGCATCCTTTTACAATGTTAAAAGAAAATGTGCATTTAACTGCGAGATGCCAGAATCAATTAACAAGAGGAACATTAAGTTAAAAATCTGTGGCGATCTCTGAAGGTTTAGTCTGAATCAAGAAACCCAGGTCAATAGGTTTTGGGTCAACATGATTTAAATCTCATCATGGATCTGGTTACATAATTGGATCTCCAATTACCAGAGACCCAGTTAAGATGTCTGGCTGTTTTGGAAAATCGTCCGGCCCCACTGGGTTTCTCTCCTATTTGTGAATTTCCAGATGCCCTGTGATTAATTTGTTCCAGTTTGCAGAAAAAACATACAGTCAGCAATGCTTTGAATCCACTGGAAAATGTTTCACATGAGAGATTTCTTGGAAAACACTTAGTGGCAGTAAAACTTCTGTCTCTCCGTAACAATGATGGACGGCTTGCTGGGTGGTGTTTGCGCACGCATTCATACTTTAGGTCTTATCGTGTGGGCAAACATGAAATGGGGGAAGCTGTGGGACACCTCAGGCTGAGACACATCAGACAAAGAAAAAAAAAACAAAAAAAAACAATGGCAACCCGATGCTGTCACATTAACACGATTACGAAGCACTCCATGCAAAACGACACATTAATTGAACGTCTGTGGAGTTATCAACATCGCTGTGTATTCAAATAGGCAGCGATAAGTCCTCCGTGGAGGCGAGCCAGGGAAGTGCCGAGGACAAAGGCTGATTGCTGGCCTGCGATTTGTGGGCCGGTGGTGTGACTGAGGTTGGTTAGAGCGAGAGATAGCAGGTTCTAAAATCAGGAACTAGACAGGTGGTGATAACAGATGTGGGTGAGTTCCTGCACATTACTAAAAGGAATTAATGATATCTAGACAAACAGTTTGGATGAAGCAAATCACCCCGCGGAAGAGATGCATCTTGCTAATACAAATGGCAGTATTGTTCCACAGAATATGTAAAGTCGGAGCCCAGATAAGGGGGCTGCTGATCGCCTACTTTGATACATGGCAGAAAACTTTATTGGATGGCAATCAGCGTGGTGTGCAAAATGTATTCCTGTAATTCCTAGCAAAGGGATTAATAGAGTTTTGCATGCTGTTAAACAGATTCCACACACAGTACGTTTCCTCAGGCACCTGTTACACCTGTAAGATATTCTACATCAAGTGTACCACACCGCCAGAGGCTGTTATTTCACACCTACAGTACATAGCATAAGGGATAAAAAATATAAAAAGTACAATGAGTTTTCACTGAGTTGACATCATCTTTACACTAAAAATCTTATTTTCACTCAGTTAACATGCATCTACTGTGGAGATAAATTTAATTAGTTCAATGTAATTTTTATTTGAGTTATTTTTACTTAGACATTTTAAGTATTGTAGGTTTTTTTAATCTAAGACATACAATCTGAATTTAAAAAGCAACTCTACCAATTGTGGATGTTTACTCATCACAAAGTACCATTTACAGCTGAGTAATGTCTTCAGTGGCTCTGATGGTGCTTTCCACAGTCTAAAGAAAATACACTGCTGATGATGTCATTGGGGTTATTTGGGTTTGTTGGGGACTACTTTTTTTTGCCTGTGTTACAAACTGGGAGATTCAACTTTGACATGCAAACTTACCAGAGCAGGAGGATCTAACTAAACACACTGTTGAGTTGGACTATGGGAAATGGAGTATCTAGTGTTTTGGGTGATTCACCTTTATTTCAAAATAAAAGTCAGGATGTGTCATGCTCTTCTACTTTGATTTTGATGTCTGTGAATTGATCCACATCCTAAAATTACAGAAATTAAACTCATATGTACTTTAATTGAATTATTTAAATCTCTTTTTGTTATGGCTCAGCGTTACAGAGGTTAGGCTTACAGTGGGTTAATAAGGGTTTTATATGCTGCTAATATAACATGGCAGGTTGGAGAGGCAATGAGAGTCTCCAGTCCAAAAAATAAATTCACAGTGTACCATTAATGTTCGTTTGCTCTTAGAGATTCCTAGACTGACTGACTTGGAGGCTAACTTGAAGTATTTCCTTTTTCTCTGTGGGATATGACATTTTTCTCTTCAGAGACTCAACTCTCACGTTCATTCTCTAATCGTACAGAGGCGTATGACCCTGAGGATGGGAATAAAAGAAGAAGAAATTACTTTCATTAAGAAATTCAGATTTCCCCCATCCTTTTGATCTTGTGCCAGAAGAACATTTATGCTGATGAAATGCATAAATAAAGTTCTTAAATTATCCCGTTCCTCTTTAGTGCATGTATCAGAGTTGGAGAACTTCCAGACAAGACAACTACAATCACAGTGAGTGCCTCTGAAAAGGGATGATTTAGGAGATGGCCTGCCACTGGTTTAAACGTAATGTAGCTCAGCACCGAGACTTTACTGGTAAAGTGCACATCAAGACATTTCCTGCAAGCGATGTAAAGGAAAACTGTAAGTATCAGTTAATGCGTGCTGTGTCAGAGGAATCAACCATATCAGTGTGTGTGTCTAATTTATTTTTTTGGGACAAATGATTGCCGTTCCAAGATGTTTTCCAAAAAGCATCCCTCATCTATCAAAAACGCTAATGTCCTCATCAACTAGCAAACTGGAAGATGCACTGGTAAAAGTACAAGTTCACTCATCTCTCTTTAAAAGTGTCTAAACACTCTCAATCTGCCTCATGGCGCTTGCATAAAAACCACAGAGGGTTACTGTCCAAAGGCTGCAGCTCATCCAAATGCTGTTAATTTAGCATCAACACAAAGGATCAGAATTGATGCAGCAGAATCAGAGATATTGTTTTTTTTAATTCCATACATTTTTCTTCCATGTCAAAACCTGTTGCCTACATTACCCACAATGCAACCTGACTGCTGACAGTTCAGTCAAAGATTCAGGAGTGAGATGAGGAGTGAGCAAAAGAGTTAATTTTATCCACATTTCACACCCCAGATTTTTTTTTTCCATTTTCAAACTTTTGACATCAACTGAGGTAATTTATTAGATTTTACGAACATCTCTCTGAGGCCACAAAAGTCTTCATACAACTTCTCTATGTATGCATTCGTACTTTCACCGAGAACTGAAAACAGTTATTTTACTTCCTTACAAACTTTAAAACTGAATCCAATAACCTAAATCAAGCTACCCAAAGTTTCCATTTTAGTGTAAAGGCTCATTGTGTTGTACAGCCACTTCCCATCTCAGTTTCCAGGAATGACCTACGAGATTGCCCGCGATATTGCTGACAAAAAGAAAGTTGGACCTCGTCATATCCAGCGACTGATGACAAAACCAAAAAAAAAACTGAATGGGGGTGGGTGCACTTCTGCAAAATGATTTCACTGTGGTCATGAGAGATGATGTGTCTTTCCTGACAGCACTGTGGAAGGAAATACTTTCATGCGTGTTGCGCAACACAGCGACAGGAAAACAGGTCACAGTTTTGTAAAAGGGAATCAAAAATAACTTAGACAGCCCCTGGGATATCTCGCTGTCAGTCATTTCTTCGGTCTGGTCAACTTTTCGATCAGAAGAATGATTTTAAAAAAGCAGAAATGAGGAAGCAGACTTCTGCGTTATTTAATCCACAAAGAGAATTAACACCATGTTTCATTCTAACATGATTTTAACACACATTTAATAACTCAAGTGTATTTAAAGCATATCTGACTCCTCATCAGCTGGAGCTCCAGATAGTAATGCATCAGCTCACTGAGTGAATAAAATACGATCATCATCTAATTTACCAAGGAAGAGATATCTGAAAATCCTCTATTTCAAAAGACAATCAGTTCATCTCTGATTCTTCACTCAAAGAGAACAAACTAATCTAGTCTACCAGGTTGTCCCGGGCTAAAAAGTGAATTAGTGGGAAGCAAAGACAGGTTGTGACCATCACTGACCATTAAATCTGAATCTTCTCTAATTTATTTAATAGCTTCTATAAACCTTTGGTTTATCACTGTCAATAACAACAACAACAACAAGTGTCTTAAACCTGAATTAAGTGATTTTTTTTGGCCATTCGACAGGAAAACAAGCACCACACGGACACATCACCTTATAATGTTGATATGGTCAGCATGACATGAGAGAATTAATTTAGAGTCCAATATTCACTCCACAACCTTCAGAGAAACCGACTCTTTAGCTGCTAAATGTACCATATGTATGTTGGTTAAAACAAAACGGTACAGTTGAGGGTCATAAAACTAAAACTATCAGCTGAAAGAGGTGAAAAAAGTTCTGCAGAGATTAGAAAAACTGCAGACTCAGAAGATAATTGTGTGGTTAGTGATTATGAGCGACACCTTTCACAGTACACAGTTATTTGATCCATCTTTGAAATAAAAATCTATTAGTGTAGCTTGAATATTAGTTATTACTACATGCATTAACAATAAGCTGTTAGCGAGCTGGGTATACATGTTGTTACTGAGCTAGCCTGCCAACACATTCAGAGATCTTATCTGAATATTTGCATGACAACCCTTTTTAATTTCATTGTCTCCAGCCTCCTCTCATGTCTGCGTACTTCTACTGGTCATTAAAAGCTGCAAGAAATGACTTTCGGGAAAAGAAATCATGCGAGACAGTTTCACTGAGTGACCAAAAACAAAACAAAGCAAAAGAAAAAGAGGAAATGAAGATGTGCGTGGTGAGAGGTGGCAGCTCGCCGGGCTTTGAGGAAACTAAGTGTGGTTGTCTGAAGTGAAAATATTCAAACATTTCAGACACAAGGTAACAGATGTGCCCACGTCAATATCAAAATGTGTGTTTTTTTGTTTTTTTTTTAAAAACATAGATACAGGGATGACCTGTGTGAGCCAAAAACATCAAGGCGGGTGTATGTGGGGGGGAAAAAAAAAGTTACTCACAATATAACAAGGCTCACAGTACGCCTTCTTCTCCACAGCGAAGAAAGGCTTGCCACGCAGCTTGGTGCTGCAGGTCATGCAGACGAAGCAGTCGACATGGAAGACCTGGTCCATGGCGGTGCAGCCGGTGCCTTCACCCACTACGTTTTCTCCACAGCTGGCACAGCGCCCTGGGGAGAGGAAGAGGAGGGAGACTCAGAATAAATACGGATCTTTGAGGTCAGATGACATTCAGCAGGAAAACCAACAGTCACATTTCACCCACTGAAAAGGAAAGAAACACGATAAAGAGCAAAACAAATGGCCCGATTGTGTATATCGTTAAGCAGGAGAGCCGTAAAGTGTGACTCCACACACCAGCAGATCTCTGACGATAGGAAACATCCGACAGCGAGCAGCAAATCTTTCCCAACACTTTTAGGACAGAGAGACGAACTCAGGCAAGTTGGAGGAAACTCTTTTCTCCAAAGATGAAAGATGTTCGAGGACTCAGAGTAAAGATTAACTGAATTAAAAACATTTGGTTCTTGGATTAAAAGGTAAAAACTGTGTAAATAAAAACATGCAGGAGGAGTGAACTACGAGTATTAAGGTGTATTCTGGTAATCGGAGAGCTTCACGCTTTATTATGTATGTGTGCCACTACTGGAGGGCGTAAGCGAAATAAATAAAGTTTTTGGGTCAGTTTTTGATTAATTTGGTTGTTATAGGTCCATATTTTGTTCACAATTGCAACAACTGAAGTATTTGTATTTGCTGCAGCTTTTCTTCATGCCTCTGACTGCCCTTTTCTCCACAGCAACGACGGCTGAGGCTCATTGGTATTGTAATGTTTGAGCTATTTAAGAGCCAAGAAACAAAGAAATGGTTAAAATCTGTGACCTTTAATTAAAGCCTGTTCGCCTTTTTTTCACTCAAACGATTGACCTTTTAATCTAGAACATGTCAAAAATAAATAGTTCTGAAAGCTTTCAAATAGCTTGTTTTGCCAAAACCAAATATATTTAATACACAATGAAATAAAGACAGAGCCTTTGAAAAGATGAAAATGGTTCGTATTTTTGTTTGAAAAAAGCCTAATTGATAATCAACATTGCTGCGGATTAACTTCTAATTGTTATTTAGTACTAGAATAAAGCATAAAGAGTTATATTCTGTGTGGGGGTACCTGTCTCCATTCACTGCTGTTCATTTCTCTTGCGCCACCTTGTTCTGAAAAATTGGAGCTACCCCTTTAAATGCTTCATTTCCTGATGTCAGAAGTGGCTAATCTTCATTTATATTTCAAACACTGGATAAGGAAGGATTAAATACTATAATTATGCGACATTAAAGAAACTATACACATCACCAAAGTGTGACATGGACGACATCAATTTCAAAAAATTGGGCTTTAAATGATAAAAAGAAAACTTTAGAAGTACAACTAAGTCTTTGTAAAAGGGGGCACAAGTGAACTGATATTATTGCGCCAGAAAGAGCCTGATTGCATATTGCGGGACATGGCATTTGGATATCTTTAATTGAGTTGGAGATATCTTTAATTGAGTTTAAGATGTCCTCGACTCAATGCAAGTTATCTTCAACCCAATTAATAACACTGTCAATTTAATTACTGGTATCTTACAATAATAGGGTTTAAAACGATATCTGAGAATGTTTTATTTTTTACACATCTGAGGACAGATGCAATCTCTCAGAGGAAGCATGATACAGTATATTTAATTAATTCAAGTTCAGTTGTATGGATCGTTTTTGTTCCTTTTCATTTTTTGCTTCATCTAAAGGCTGATTTGGGCGGTGATTGACACTCTGTATGTTCTGAACAGAGCAGTTCAAGCGTGTTACAGACAGAGGCGAGACGCTAACCGGGGGAGATAGAGTATCTGATGCTTGCATTTTCACAGTTCCACTTGCTGTTTTCATATCAAAAATTCAAACGGAGTGTAAAGCGAAATCTGTCTCAGGTATCAGCACAACTTTTGGAAGTCATATGTTGTCGAGATCAAATATCTGCTTGACTGCGAGGCCTCGCTAATGGTATTCTAATCTCAGATAACTCATTATCTTATCGTCAGCCTCGGTGGAAACTGAGAAAAGTTGCTTAACAAATGGCTGGATGCACAACTTTTCCAGCAACATTTCGAAAACCCTCCCTGAAACACTGATATTTGTGACTCTTTTATTACGGGGATTCATCGTTTGTTGACGGTGTGGGGAGGGGTGGTACATTAAGAAACAAAGGACGTGACAGATCGCTGTTGAAGACTATTAGATGTTAACGTCCTGAATTCTTATCACAGCAGCATTTTGTTCGTTAATTTAGCGGCTGCTGTCATCCACAGCGACTTATAGCGTAGACAAGTTTTCATAAAACCTGCTATCGGTTTCATCTGTTCCCACAGCTCTATCCACACCTCAATTACGGCTGCGTTACCTACTGTACAGGAAGGCAGATTAAACAAACTAGTGAAGGCACGTCTCCGGGGGACATGTGGGTGTCAGTGGAATCACAAGCAGGGTAATCACTTCAGAGAGCCAGAGGGAAAGAGAAAGGGAGAGAGAGAGAGCGAGAGACAGAGACGGAGCATGCAGAGCCTGTTAGTGGCTTCAGATCACAGGCCATCTTCAGTGAGTGGATGAGAATGCCAAACATGTCCCACAGGGCTCCCACTTTAAATAGCGAGAAGGAAACCTCTCGGAAATCCTTTTCCTTTTGGCAGTCTGTGATCGTGAGGGCCCTCAGGAGCTATTTGTGCGCGACTGTGCGTACAGTGTACACAGCTTAACACACACACAAACACAGAGCGGCATATATATACAGTGGAAAAAAAAAATCTCTTTGCGCCAGACATGCCACACATGTAGACAAATATATATACAAATACAGACACATGTATCATATACTGTATGCATACCAACAGACATGTCACGCCGTGCTGCACATCAGCAGCCCACACATGAATTCACACGTAGCAGCAAATCAGAGGCTGAGTACAGCTGGCCTCGAAACCACCGTCTGCTTATTTATTTCTAAATATTACCCCAAAAAGAAATGGAGTGACTGATGAGCTAAACTGCTAAACATGAGTCTGAATGTGCTGTGATATGATACTGTTATCTCTACTAGGGGTAAAACTAATGATTATTTTTTATCAATCAATCAATCTGATTGCTATTTTTTGTGATTAATTGCTTATACTATAGATTATCAGCCAATTCTTTCTGACCTACAGTCTGAAAGAGATATTACTCTCACAGAAGACAAAGGAAACCAGCAAAATGAAGAAGCTCGAACCAGAGAGTTTTTGGCTTTTTTTTTTTACCAAAAATATACTTTATCTTAAAATGATTAAGTTTCTCTATTGTTTGACAGGAAATAAATAAGTGTGTTTCAGAGGACAAAGTAAATTAAAGTAAATGACAGTCATTATTACTGCAGTGTGTGATTGGTCAAAGTTGATCTGTTGAACACTATGAAATGTGATAGATAATAAAATAAACTACAGCGTGGCTGCAGCCTACTATTATTTCTATTATTAACCTATTAAATGGGAAGAAAAGGATGAAAAATGCCCATCATCATTCCCCAGAGCCAAAAGTGTAGTCTTCATACTGCCTCATATTATTTTGTCTGACCGGCACTTGAACAAAACAAGAAACAAAACAAGACATCAAGATATTTCGGATGACTATAAAACATCGACATCAAGAGAACCAGCAAGTATTCACATTTGAGAATCTAAAAAAAGAGGACAGGAGGCATTTCCACTTAAAAAACGACTCAAACAATTAAGTGATTATCAGAAATCGTTGCTAATTAATTAGCTAATTGACTAATGGATTAATCGATTTTTCATTCCAGCTCTATTTTTTATTATTCATTAGTTTTTCCATTTTTTTTGTCAATAAAATGTCAGAAAGTAGTGAAAAATGTCAACTACAATTTCAATGAGAACTAATTGACTGACCAAAAGACTTGATCGATTGATTATCTGAATAGTTGTCAGTTCATTGTGTTGTAAGTTAAGTTTAAAGAAAGAATTTCATAATAAATGCAAAAACTGTGCAACTTTTAATTTGTAAACACTATTCACACTGGAACCAATGTCCATTATTGTCATTTCTAATATGCATGTGTGTTATTTACTGTAAGTATTTTAGAGTCTGTTAAGGTGAGTAAAAATCTCCATATTCATGGGCAATAAAGATGAAGATAAGGTAAAGATAAGTCCATTTTTAATCTACTTAATGTTTAAATAGTATAGTTATCCTACCTGTGATAAAAGATTTAACCTGCACCTTAAGTCTTTGTGTTTTTTTTAGCTGTTAAGGGTACTTCTACTATAACTTCTTTTATTGTGGGGAGTGAAAATCATTTCACAAAGTGTGAAAATGTAAAGCTTGTCAGCGAGTCTGTAACTTTTCTTCTCTAACAGTCTTACTGTATGATAATAGAGACGGGTGCGGAGTGTTTTACAATGCTTCACATCAATAATTTCACACAACTGCATCGGAAGTAAGCATTTTCAATTTTCAGACACCACTTCAATTGACTTCTTGAATAATACAGGACAGCAATTGAAGCAACATCGTATTTACCCCTGTGGAGATGATCGCAAATACTTTCGAACTATTTCAGCTGGGCATAAAGGAATCATGAAAGGCCTCACCGCTCCCCAGCGTCCCTTTGCACGGGGAATGGTACCAGAGTCTTAATATCAAAACTTCAAATAGTTCCTGTGGAACCAATGCAATGGTGACGGGGCGGGAGGGGGAGTTCATTTACACTTTACTCACTTTCTTTCCTTTCATTCTTCAACCCTCAGAAGTGTCTCTTCTCTGTTACATCGAAAGTCAAAAGAAGGACTGAAGAGAAAATCTTTTCTTCTTTTCTTTTTTTAAAGAAGCACATTCCCTGTGAGCTATAGAGGCTCAGAATGGTTAGACAATTTAATTGGATAAAAGGAAAAGATTAAAGAGGCCCTGACTCTGTTCCATAAATAATTGATTTCTAATGTATTTGTAGTGGCAGTGAGACGCTGTTGTTTGGGAATGGGGGATGTTGAGTGGCAGAACGCTTCAGATTTCCCTCAGTCTTTGCCTTCTTTGTTTTTTCACGCCGTGATATTGAAGCAGCATGAAAGGCAGAGAGGGAGCACACTTGCAGCTCAATTTGATCTTACATCGTCAGAAATCAAAGATCGTGCATGTAAAGAAGGATCGCAAGGAACTTTTTTGTGGGAGACCAAACTTTTCACACTATGTTACTAAAGAATACAATTCTGCTGGTGCAACCCTTGCAAACCCCAAAGGCAAAGCCAGCAACTGTAGCTCGTATCCAAAACTAATAAAAGAACCACAAAATCCATTTTGGGACTTCAACTAAAGTTTTGTGCTTGGATTAAAATATCTGATAGATATGCTGGTAAAAACACAAAACACACTCGACTGCTGCATGTGTTGTGTTTCAGCATTAACAGCACAACAATGCTAAATTGAACGAATTAAAACTGAACTAATAGGAATGTGGCAACAACAAATTATCTTGCTCTACTTCACATTTTCATTAAGCTTAAGTTTTGAACGAGCGTTTCCGCCCTCCAATACAGCCTTAATTTACTGCGACACCCTTAAAAAGGTGGGCCAAAAAAAAGGTACAAAGTTGTGATAACTTCTTCACACTTAATTAAAGACATAAACAATAGGTCAGCGAGTGGTTAACAGCAGAAAATAAGTCTGTCGAACACATTAGGAGTGTAACTGCCAGCTACTGAACTGCTGGGGGCCACGATTTGTGCGCTGTTTCATCTCTTCCCCCTCTAGGTTAATCTACTTTGTTGCTGCAGATTGCCCTCCGTGCAGCCTGACAATGCTGTGGCCTTCGGTTGCCTTCAGGATGACGAGAGAAATAGCTGTCATCACTGCATTTCAATCTCTGAATGCCTCTTTCCTAACCCCTGCCTTTAATCTCATTCCCAATGTCAGCAAATAGCAATCTGCAGAACTGCTGCGGCGATGGTGGAGGATGGAGGAGAGGCGAGCCCGTGCCACTAAGCATTACCGCTCGGCCTGTCAGGGCCCGCGGCGGCTGAGCGAGGGGGACCGAGTGTAGGTTACATGTTTTAGAAGCAGGTTGGCAGGAGCGACGTGGAGGGGTGCCAGGGAGCGAGCGGGGCTGGCGAATGGGGTGAAAGAGAGAGAGGGAGAGAGAGAGGGATAGAGAGAGGGAGGGAGGGAGAGCAAAGGCGGGAAACAGGTGAGTGTGTGTGCAGCAGTCTACGTATGTGGGCAAGCTGCGTCTTCAAAGATGTCTGCGTGTTTATACGCTGTTTATCCGTGCGCACCCGTGTGTGCTTGTAACGATGTCCGCATTTGCGTGCATGAGCATGCGGATGTCTACTCGTTCCTGAGGTCAAACGCTCACTCACAAATGAAATCTAGCAACGTGAGTGCCCGGGAGCCTCAGCTGGGCTCGCACGGCAGCTGATCTTGCAAGCCTCAGTGGAGCTGTCTCAACGAGGCAGGATAGCAAAGCGCCTGAGCCTGGCGGGGGAGGAAGGGAGGGAGGAGAGGGAGGGAGAGGGAGGGAGGCTGGGAGGAGGGAGAGGGAGTTGGAGGGGGGGTGGTGGTGGTGGTCACCTCACGTGAACTGCTGCCAAAAAGCAGGCTTCTGTCGCCGGGAAGAGAAGCCCCATGCTGGCACACTGCATCAGCTGAGAAACTAGAAAGCAGCATTGTGAGGTCAGCAGCAGTGCTGGGACGAGATAATGAGGGAGCAAAAATGGCAAAGAGGACCAATAAACTTGGCAGAAAAAAAAAAAAGGTCTTTAAAACTGCCCCCACCGCCCAAAATAGTACCAAATATAATTTAGCACTGAAAGCTCCATGTGACCAATTGAAACACGTTGAGGGGGAAAAAAACTGCTGACATCTCATTCATAACAGATTTATAGTTTAAACTGTAAATTATAGATTGTGGAAATTCTTCAATTGGACAAATGTGAAGATTCAAAGCAGCTAATGTTATTTACATGAAAAAAAAGGGTCTTGGAAGTCAAATCCGCAGCCTCACACTGACATACATACTGCATTTCTCTTATAAAAGGCAGCTATGATGGATCATCCGCGGCTATTGTGTTTTATAATCTAGACTTTTATAGTCACACATTATAATCCACTGTAGGTGGTATAGTGATGCATGGGCTTTAGACTAGTTGCCATGTCACCAGACTGCCTCATATGATGCCCCCCCCCACCCCGCCCCTGGGTGCTCGCTGACCTCCTTCCAGCAGCAGCATTATGCTTTTCTGTCTCATAGAGATCGTTGCAATGTACATTTACACATGCAGTACAGCGCAGCACAACAAAGAGGCAACACTTAGCTGCTGTGATTAGAGGAAATCCTCTGATAGTCAGATAGGAAATAGGCTCTTCCAGCTAAGGGGCCTATGAAGAGATTACTGTGGAGGCAGATTCAAACTAAAATGAACTGTGGACATATTATAAATAAAAGAATCCAGCCATTTTATTGCTTTTTATTGTGCAATGTTGTGATTTATTGTATGTTGTTAGTCGAATACTTAATTTAACTATTTAAGTACATATTGCTCCATTGTTGGGAGTTCTAAATCATTTTAAAGCCTTAATCCTTTGAGTCCTGGGTGATTTGGCGAAACCTGTGGTCTAACACTACAGGAAACCCTTGTTGAATAGCAACCATCTGATTTAATGCTGCATGTGCTGCGGTCGTGTTTTGCGGACATATGTTTGACGTGTGGTGTCAGCGCCGCTCCCCAATAAGCCGTCCTGCTTTTCGCCAGCTTTTAATGCGAAGCAGCAGCAGCAGGAAATGTCGGGTTAGCGATGGCAGTAACTCTGATACAGTCAACGGCGGGGCTGACATCAACGAGCTAAAATGAAAAACAGTAACACTGGAGTGCATGATGCATGGTTTCCTATGCATCCCCTGTGCATAGGTAGACTGTATGTACTCAGAGCAAGAATGGACGACTGCCACTAACAAAGAAAACTGTATATCTTTATATAGAGATATTGAACGTATATGTGTTAAATGGCTATTGCTGAAAGAATACCAACCACAAAAAGTACTAAATACAGGTTCTGATTTATAGAAAGTGCTTTGAGCAGATATTAAAATATATATGAATTTGAATGTATTAACATATTGTACCTGCATGTTTCTAAGAGCTTCTGTTTTCTCTGTGTACACGCCAAATGAACATTAAAAATGCCTTTAAAAGGTACACCTTCATACACTAAAGAAATAGTTCTGTATTGGGGGAGACGGTTGGCCAAAGGCATTTGGAGACTGTGGAGGTGTAGTGTGGTGGGGGAGCGGGGTTGGAGGGTGGTGGTGATGTCTTTTTAAACCAGCAGAAAGGTTTTACTCTGACACACATCCCACTTGTTATGACATGTAGAGACACATCTAAAAGCAAACTCCTAAGAGGTTGCTGAGGGCGACCTCAGTAATATGCAAATGAATTCCACCAGAGTATCTTAGACAATGCACAAAGCTGTCTAAACCGGAAGCCTATTAATACATTAAGTTATGATGCTCAGTTGTGTTCTGAAGAAACAGAGGCAGCTCCACAAGAGCGCACTGTCTGAACCTAAACTTTTTCTGACCCAATTACCTTAGCTGATCTGCTCTGACTCCTCTGGCCTGTACTGTTACTGGAGCTGCACTGCCATTTGTATCTCTTCCAAGATTCCTCATGAACATTTCATGTGAGGTGTCTTATAAATTATGAGGACTCCTCCAGCTGACATTATGAGGAAAAATGGCAAACGCCTGCCTTTTCTTCTCCGGCTCTTATCATAAAACAAAGGCTAGCTCAAACCAGGAGGAAAGGCTTTCCCGACAGCTCAGAGTCCTGCGTGGAGTACAGTATGCCCAAATGAATCTCCCCGCTTATTTCCGATGACTCGCTCTCTCTACCATCTGATAATAACATTACAGAAAGATTTATGCCATTGCTCAAAAATCTCTATGGAAAATCACTCTGTATAAATATTGATTGGATATTAAAATTGCATATCTTTATTAATTCTATACAGTGGAATACTGAAAGTCTGGGATCACATGAAGGAATTCACAACTTGTCATTTTGGTATTAAAGGAGAAATAAAAACAGATTCTCTGAGGCAGAATGAACTACACTGCATAAGTATCATCATCACTAATTGTAAATAATGCAAAGCATCTCATCCTTTCAATTATTCAGCTTTATGTCCTGGTTTTGGTTGACAGAAATGTAGTGATGACAAAATATTGTAAGTTCCTCTGATGCACAAATGCCAAGGCATCTGTACTGCAAGCTGAGTAGCTGTGTCTTATTAGATTTCCACAAACACAGTACACCTACGCACAACCTAAGTGGATTAAATATGACGGATGATGACATTTGGAGAAAAGGCTCTTTCAGATTACTCAAATCTAATCTGGAACTCTAAATCAGGACTAATCAGTTGCTTTTCAAAGAAGCTTCAATCATAGGAGGAATTTCTGGCTTGCAAACTGGGTTTCTCGCAAGAAAAGGCGTTCTTTTATAGTGCATCATTTTCAGGTTTTTTTTTACAGTTTGAGGAGCGCTTGCGTTTGAAAATGGCACCTTTTCATGTGCAACAAAAAAAAGTCTTCAAAGATGTGACCGGTGTAATTGCTGGACTGAAATAGTCGTAAAAGAGCATAATAATATTGTGTGACTCATAAGCTACAGATAGAGCTCCAATGAGTGTGATGAAAAGTTTCTTGTGACATCACAAGTGCCAGTGTAACATTAATTCAATTCAATTGAACCCCTCTGGACCAATGAAAACTCACTATGGCTGTTTCACATTAGAAGCTCATCAAAGACATTAGTGACACCAATAAAACTTTGCTATAGGAAGACAATGATCCAGTCCAGTAGCGCGCTAGAGATCGCAGCCCCACTTTGATTAATCTTGTTAATTACTAGCCTTAGGGTTTCAACAACTGCTAGCCCTCTTCCCCCCTGTACCCCACCAAAAAAAGAAGAGGCTTGTGTGCCATTAGGTTCTTTGTAATTACAAAAAGTCTCACGCTGTGGGACTGATTCTCCCTCAGCCCTGGATATATACTAAAGAACACGTCGCACTAAAGTCAATTTTAACATTACTGTGGCGACTATATGTACATTATTCAGCGGGGGTGGACAGGGGCTCGGTGGATTTGCAAAGCAGCATGTGCCTGCGCTTGAACTCTCTCCTAATGAGTCCCTGCAGTCACCTCAGTCGCGGGCCCCTGCCCCTCATCCTCTTTCTATCTCTCAGTTAATTCAGCTGTCGCCTTGTTTAACCACAAGATGACCCTCCTCCCTCTCCCTCCCTCCCCCCGCCTCTTCCTCCACTCCACGAACAGCCAGCCGCTGTCAGCTGGGGACGCACACGCTATCCCTAACTTGTTCTGGCTACCTCAGCTCACATATGACCCATTTCTCAACCCCCACGTCCTTGTTTCACCGGGCCCTCAGCCAGTGAGCCTTATAGTGGGCAAACAGAGGGAAGAGCATGCATGGTATAGCAGCGTGCGGAGTTCATGCCAGGTCTGCATCACATACGCATTCACCCAAAAATTAGGCCAACAAGGCATTGAGGGCCATTCCTCTGTAAAAGTGACTACACTTTGCTTAAGCCAGCAGATCCATTTGACCTATGTCTAATGTGAACCAATTAAGGTCTTTACATCAGCGCGCACCAACGTGAAGCCGAATATCCCTTAATACTGGTTAAATACACGTCCCTGTAGCTATAATACACCTCCACATGCTATCGTGGTGTGGTGTGTGATTATGTGCTGATATAAAGCCTGCTCCAGAGTCCCATTGAATGTATTGAGTGAGGTATCTAATGGGCATGGGAACTAATTCCAGGGCAAAGGGGATTAAAGGCTAGAGGAGAGAGAGCAGCAAAGGGATGGCACTCGCTGGCAGCAGAGGGTACAGAGGGCGGAAAAATAGAAATGAAATATAAATGCAAAGAATCCCTGTCTTTCGAATCCTGTTTTGCAAAATAGTATTAAATTGGCATTTTGTTTAATCCTGGCAGTTGTATTTTTGTTTTTTAAATGAGAACAAAATTAAATATCGAGTGCTTCAGCAAAAGAGAATGGGGGAGAAATACTGCACAAAACACTGCATTTTTTCTTTTTTTAAATCAAAATCAGGGTGTTTCATCTGTCCAAAGCCTTTATCTCTCCTTCTCATTATACCCTGAGCAAGAGTTGTGTCTTATCCTCTCATCATGTTGATATAGTTTGGAGACTCCACCTTGAGGACGCTGCTGTGTCCACACTTTGGAAATCGACGGATAAGAAGCACCAAGAAGTTAACCTGCACTCCATCACCTCGAGATATTTCCAAAAAATATTGCTCTTCTGATGCAAAACTAACTTTGTGGGTCACTGGGTGGGCTAATCTAGGAAACCTTATGCCAGTTTTATGTCATTAACCCACTATCCCACATTGTTTTATTCAGGCGGCAGCGCAGCATGGGTTTGGACACATTTCTCTCAACTAAACGAGGCAGCCAGTTTTTGTTTCTTCTTTTAGTTTTCCCCCCCAAAGAAAACGTCACGGGCGGAAAGTGACAAGAATGAGCACTCCTAATGAGATCACACTTCCCGCGCAAATGTTTTCAGAGCCGTTTGTTCGGAGCGACGTATCTAAAAGGATACTTGTGCATGTTTGTGCGCCTGCAAAGCTTTTCCTCAGTAGTAGTGTTACGTGTGAATCAAACAGTGACTCATGGGCTAATTTTAGCCATTTTGCTACTCTCACCTATGAAAACTACATTGTGAAGAGACACTTACAACAGAGGTTATACAGAGCCACTTATCACAGAAATGACTGCAGAAATTATTATAATTATGTCGTAATAAGGAACTTGAGCAACTTTTTCTTTGAATTAACTGGAAAGAATATTGATATTAATACTGTGTGTGTGTGTATAAAATAGTGACTATATATTAGAGAAGATGCGGTCACTATTCATTTGGCTCATTATCCAAAATTTACTTAAACGTAATGTAATTGTAATTAGATGCTAACCACCTGTTTTAGACGCTAAACCTAGCTAATGTGAAAAACCTGCTGTCTTGCCACATTACTTTCTTAAATATATCTCAAGACAATAAACTTAAAATACAGGATTGGGATTAGGGATGGGAATCGTGTGGCTGGTCTCTAATTGGTCACTACGGGAAATGTGATAACTCTGGGAGAAATGGCGCTGCTATCTGTATTCATGTAATGTTAATTTCTGACATAGCTAACATACAACAAGCTCCTAACCGTCCCCTAATGATGACAAAAGCAGCACACCAGCAGCATTTCAGGGATCTAACTTAAAGATGTCCTACCATCCTGGGGATGAACAAAAACTGATCAGAGATAATAAAAAGTAAATTTTAGGACAGAAAGTATATTAGACCTATCTTAAAAACAATACAAGCACAATTAAACCATTTATCTCATGTGACAGTGACACCTGAAAGCAGCTCACCTGTGTCAGCCAGCTGTCACAGCCTCCTGAAGCGGTGTTGGGAGTTTGGTAAAATTGATTATTAGGTTATATAACCTTCTAACATACACACACAGTGTTCACAGATGTTAGAAAAACTGATCAATACGTATGTGTAACAAATGTTCATTTATAATTTTAATGTTTTATTTATGCCACACATCACTAATGATTATAGTATTAAATAATACCCATTTATCATTGGGATGTGCCAGAATATATTTAGGGATGGTTTAAAATCATATTTGGAGATGGTGTCTTTATTTTTTTGCAATTGTCTTTCTTCTCTCATTAGGATCTGCCACGGGACATTACGTGGTTTTCTGTTGACATTAATACAAGCAGCCCTTGTGGTAGTAAAAGGCTTTAAACCTTATTCACACAGACATTTTGCCTTGTCCCAGCATGAAAAGCACAGGTGTAACAATGGCTCCGTCTCATTAAAGTGTCCCAGTAAACCACGAAATGTGACACAACACCGTTGACTGCATGTAAAGACGGACGGCATGACAGCTCCCAAGAAGTGAAGCTAAAACATCTGGATCACACACAGTATGGATCATAAATCCAGATCAGCAAACATGGAAAAATCAAAGTCAAATAAATTTTCCCAAAGATGGTTTCTGTCATCACTCTGTCACTCATCATTCGGAGCGGAGGCACTAGCAGTCTTTTCAGGAATTATATGTAGAGTAGGAATGTCGAGAGGAGATGTAACTTTAACTTCAGCAGGTGATTGTTAGTTAGCAGTTCAGAATTATTGATTACTGATCGAGATGGGCGAGTGTGTGGGCGAGACCTTGATACCACTGCTCTTTTCTGCACAAACTTGGGCTCAAAGTGACGTCACCAATACAAGATGGCAGCGCCTGTAACCCTTTTTACAGTGAGGGGAATTGGAGAGGCATCGCTATCTTCATATACAGTCCATGCACAACAAAAAAGACTACACCTACTGTGGCATGTCAACACGTGTTCTGTGAAAAAAATATGACATATGAGCCATCTTACCAAAATATTCCTCAGATGGTGGGTTGTCCATGTCATACAGCATCTTCTTGGTCAGGCGCTCCAGCTCGTCTTCAGGGTGGGTGACGGGGGCGGCGCCCTGAGAACCAGGAGAGGAGCATAGTTGTGATTCACAAAGTCGGCCGAGGTAACGAAGAACATTTCAGCCGCTCGTATTTATTTCCACCTCACTGACGAACATCAGCCGTGGTCTCTGTTATACAAAAACGATGTTTAAAATGCAAAGAAACAGTGCGGGAATGTGTTGCTGAACAAAATATGTCCAGGTTCGACTTAAAAATTCACAAAAACCTGACTTCAATAAATCAGGATGAAGCACCGTCTCAAGGTCAAACAAAACACGCGCCCTGTAATCAACATGCAGCGGATGGTCTTGAGTCTGCCGTTCCCCTCTGAGATACCTGACCCTGGCTCAGGCCCCAGTGGTGGTGCAGCCCAGAAGGTTGTGCATATCCTTCTGTGCAATACAAGCATGTGGAAAAAAAAAAAAGACTGTGACCCTGACTAATCCTTGTATTTGGAAAATAATGATAACAGAAGCAAAAGAGGAGGCAAACATTGGAAGAAAGCTACTTTTTAAGTCTAACACATTTGGGTGATAGGTCAGGAGATAGTTATTTAGTCATAGTTTGAGCACAAAAGGTCTTGGGTGTGAGCTGCGTCAGGGGCCTAATCTGTAAGAGACTTTAGAAGGATGACACAACTCTCTGAAGATGCCACTTCCTTCCTTTTCCTTGTGAGCCTGCGCTCCCTCTTATCACGCAGTCTCTGACATCTGCCTGCTGTGTGTCTGTATGGGGCTGACGTGTCGTGCCTGACATTTTCTGCCAATCATCTGCACGTTCCCCCACACCCCCCCCATCCCATCCCCCGGTTCACGGCGCAATCCCGTCACAGGTGTGTGTGTGTGTCCTTTGCAGACACCCTGGAGGCCTGAACTTGACTCTTTTTCATGCTGCGCGGCTGAGCTTTTTCAGAAATCGGTGACACTCGGACGACCTTCCCTAGATCTGGTGGGCCGGCCGGATCTTTACAGTAGATTTGATTTTCAATATCGCAACACGGGCTGAGATCCGAGCTGACCTTTGAGGTGTTCCTAATTGTGACATCTGGGAGCTGGGTGAATGTTAGCGACCGGCCTGGCTGTGTGCTAATTTGTCGGCGGGTTACCGTGTCACATAAAGGAATCAGATTATTCGATAGGAGATTGAGTGAAAAAATGTTTTTGTACTCAGAATGAAAGAGTAATTACAAATCATGTCAAACAACTCCTCTCGGTATTATTGATGGATAAATTTGTGTGCATGTCACTTTTGTTTGTTGACTCGTTGCACGTGTCAGTCAAGGTACATACGAAGCAGGTGCGAGTCGAACAATACACGAGTGGCGGAAATACAAATGTCCAGCAGCATTTGGTGTGAGACATGCAACGGTCCACTGAGTTCAGCCCCAGAGGCGTCGAGAAATGCTGAGCTCTGATTACTGTCTACGACGTATCAACCAGCGCCCAGAAGTTTATGATGCATGACTTCTGCTCGGTCCGGCTCAGGATGCAGCGGCCTGATAATGGAAGCCCAAACAGTAGGCCTCATTAACTCTGAGGGATCGACACGTTCGACGTGTAAATCTTTCTGCCACGCCGGAGCGCTCTCTAGAGAGCAGCTGGGCCGGAGCTCTTGGAATTCTTGGCACCTTGCGCCTCCTCAGCCACTCAGCCATAAACAGCCAGGATCACATCATGGCGGAGGATTAGGACGAGATGAAAGGAGCATTCCTCTGTGGTTGGATATTCCTCTTTTGTTGAGGCAAATAATTTTTTTTCTTGTTATAATTCAAAATGGTCAATGGAGATGTGTACGTGGAAGGGAATTGAATTCTAATACAACTACCTGCACACACACACACACACAAAAGATAAGTCTTTATAATATTCATATACCTCAAAGAAACACTCTTGTTGTCAACACTCTGCCATTATGCCCATGTTGTTAGTTTGAGACAGTGAAGGGGACGATTTAACACTGTTAATCTTAGCTCCACATCAAAAGCACATTGGAAAGGGAACGAAATGCTGCTATTACCAGAAACAGACTTTTGAGTTTAAGCTTCATTTATACCTTATCCACTCTTTGACACCCTGCAGCAATGCACTGCCAGAGAGTTTAAAGCACCTTGTTAGGGAGTCTTTTGTGACAGCACGGAATAATTTTTCACTTGAATAAGAGAAAGAAATTGCTTCCCTGCATGCTTTATGATTGCTTCGCAGTTCCTGTTCAGCTTTTCAGAGGCAACAATAGAAACTATATAGCAGCTATACGTGCTGCAGACGTGATTTTCCTGTTATGTCTGGTTCAATTCAGTAAATTGTTTGCCTATGCCCTCAGGATATCCAGACACAGTTTCATTGAAGTTAGTGCTTATATTCAGCGATGACCAGGTTAACGGCTACACCAATTTCCACTGGTTTCCCAGTATGTCGCGGCTTATAGTTTCAGGTCATCTGCCATCTGTTCTGTGATGGCAAAGAGCCTATCAGTTGTAATACCCCTGAAAGGCATCCTGATGGAAATGCCATCCACTTGACAAATGATTTTCAGGTCTTCGTTAAATACCAGACCACTTAAAATCCAAAAACAACAATAACCTCTGTTGTGTGTTTCCTGATGCAGTGTGACAGCAAAAGGTGAGCAGACAAAGCAGAGTCTGTGAGCTGATCACTGCCCGACTGCCACATCTATGAATAAAGCTGTGTGCACCACCCACTGTGGAATTGGCATTGTGTCAGAACTGATTAAGTGAGAAGCGGAGGGGGTGGAGGTTGGCGGCGGTACTCAGTACATGCTCTCACCTGATGCCCTGACAGCATTGTGTCCCGCTAAGAAGCAAACCTCAGGCTCTGTCTTTCCTGCTCCCACTGCAGTGATACAGAGTGAACGAGAGAGACAACTGTTTTCAGGGCATCAGATTTAAACCTCTGTTGGTGCAGGCAGAACAAAGGAAGGCGAGTGATCAGGAAGCAAGAACTATTTACATATTATCATCGGCTAAAGTACAGGAGAAGGGGAAAGTTACAGATCTGCAGGATAAATCCTGGCAGTGCAACCCCTGGGTCAACTCTGCTGTATGATGCAACATTACTAAAGTTATACGTTAACTGGAGAAGGATGCATGTAGTTTATTGAGCTAATCCTCCTGGTTTCTGGATTCAATCAGCTGTTTGTTTTTGGATCTCATTCAGTTTCATGTTATGTAGTGTTTTAGTTCCAGGACACAAGTTTTTACACACTGGTCATTTATCATCACCACAAATGGACCCATGAAAGATGCAAACCCCAAATAAAATCTGTTCTTTGTATGATGCACTACAGGAACAACGCTGAGGGGTTCACAAATTCACAAAAGGACTGTGGCTCTTTTGCAGCCACTAAACCTGCACAAAAAAGAAAAAAAAAACAAACTGTGCAATTCTCAAAGCATAACAACGCAAAGTGTGAAAGACACTCCTAATTGTGCTGCCAAGCATCTTGGTGCTCTTTGCACACATTTTATTGAGGTAACATGCATACATTTGGCGCAAAATTGAAACTAAAACAGCTACAGTTTCATTATAGTTTATATTTCCTTACATAAAAGCTGAGGAGACTTTCACTTCAACTTTTGAGGAATCAGTCCTCATATTAATATTTAGGTGATTGCTTTTTCACACAGTTCAAAAGCAATATGCAAAGACGTTGAGATTGAGAGCCAGAGCACAAAACACTGAGCTGAAAGCGATAACAAGGGGGAAAAAGAAATCCTGATGAAAAACAACTGCTAAGTAACAGTAATCTGCGTCTCTAAACCTGCAGTCATCTATCAGCTGTGCATTGCTTCTGTTTTATTTCCTGTAAACGTAAATATTGCACCTTACATCAGAAGCAATTGTCTTTCTTTTCACAATAGCTCAACATTTCCTGCACGATCAGCGCAAACTGAAGACATAATCACTCTCAGACATATTTATCCACAGATTAAACAATGATGGACTTTACAATGCAAAATGCTCTTTAGTGTCAACAGAGCCGCAGCTTTAACTCAAGCTTTTAAAAAGAGAAGCTTTACTCAGCTCTCAATCTGACACTCCAGCTTTCTGTCGCACTAAATCACAATGGCATTATTTGAAATGGACACAGAGCCTTTGAAAGGAAAATAGCTTATTAAAATAATTGTAATATTAAAAACAACAACAGCAAATGGACCGTTGCATTAGTTAGGGTTCACGAGGGATTGAATTTTTTTTATTGGATTGGAATATCTAAAAAAAGCATTTGACGCCGCAACACTAAACGAGTGATTAGAGCAGCTTAGGCGACTCTGTTTTACCAAAACAATGAAAGGATTGCTGGATCAGTCACACTATCCTTCCAGTGAGTTTGTGTGTGTTTGCGTGTGTGTCGGTGGGTGTTTTGGGGGGGGGGGGCCTCCGGCATGTCGTGTGTTTAGAATCAAACATATGGGTTAAACGCTCAAAGATTTTTTTGTTGTTGTTTTTAAATGTGTGTATTAAGAGCTATCAGTTTATAATGGATGGCTTTATTTGACTCCATACTGCAGATGCCCACTTTCTCCCACTTTCTTTCTTTGAAAAGCCACAGATTGTTTTTGTCATTGTGACACGGCAGCACACTTCAGCGGAAACCTTGGAGAGCGACCTTATTACCGTGATTCATTCGTAAGACTGACCAGACAGAGTTAGAGCCGCGATGATACAAAGGACTTCGTTTTGATTGCACAGGTGATGTCACGACGCTGCTCTCAGCAGCGAAAGGACGCGGCAGGTATCCCACTTCAAATAAAAACAGGCCCGTCTGGACAAAAATAATCTTTGTGGGAAAGCTGCTTTGTCATTTTTCTGGCAGCTGCATGTTTAATTGAAGAATCTGCTAAGTCTGTGAAAGGAATCACATGTTCGTGGCTTTATGTAATCCAGCTGATGAATTTGCTGCCTGCGATGTTAAACAGGTTATGAGTAATCGGTGGTGCGTTACACTTTGAGGAGAACCATCGCGGCGCCGCAAATTAAGCTCAGGGCCACCTTCTGAGGAGGCGCAGATAAAGTATATATTCTCTCCAAACAAAATAGGTCATGCTGTTTGAGCACCAATTAAATGCTGAGAAAAAATAACAGTCAACTATAGAGCAGCTGTGTACAGAACAGCCAGCGATAATTAAAAATTAACAAGTGCCATAAATGACATTTTCCACAGCCACTCAAATCTTTTGCTGTAAACTGAATTCACATAAACGGATGAATTTCAGAGCGTTCGCAGACACGTAATGTATGTAGAGGGCCCTTTCAATGTTTGTAAGATTGTGCGTGTGTAAAAACTAGGTCATCTGTTCGGAACTGACACATCCCCCTGCAAACAGATATTTGAAAATCTGAGAGTGTAGAGAGGGGAGCCACGAGCAATCTGAAAAAAAGAGAAAAAAAAACAACAACAACAAATGACTGCACAAATTGTTGGGACGGAGATAAAACTTATTTGGCGTCTCTTTGTGTACCATTACAATCCTGTGAATGTAGCAAACACTATATTACACAGGATGCAGGTTTCCCTGGTTTGGGTGAGAGCTCAAAGTACTTCCCTCCTGTTTCCCACATGTGGTAGCATGGATCTATACTTAAACACATGCGGTGGACATAATGAAGATTCATACAGGTTATGTCTTCAAATCGATGTATTGGCATCCTGCACTTCCCTTTTGTAAAACACAGTGTTGTCGGCCTCCTGTGTAATTTTGCCTCCTGAGCAAACCATGATATATCTCTCTCCTTCCCACCTAAACAACTGCATGGTTTATCTGAATGACACCCTGAAGGATATCTGTCGACCAAACACCACCGCTAAAGCACCGGAGCCAACAATACACAAAGCCTGATCCGCTGAGGGATCCTTCCTTGATGAGAAAAAATGTTTAGAAAGTGCACACGTTTCATGGACTGTGAGCCAGAGGCGGATAACAGTCCTTTTGTGGACAGAGCAGGATGTTAAGAGGGCAGAGAGGAATCTAGTTTCAGCAACATTAAAAAAAAAAAAAAAAAACAGAAAAACTTGTTTATGTGCAGAGAGGTGTTGAAACAGACAGGAGACCATGTCCATAAGGGGCCAGCAGGGGCCACTGTTTGTGCAGGTGGTATTGGCTGCCTGGTGTCTGACTGAAGAGAGACAACTTCATACCTTCCTTTAGATTGTACTTTGAGGGCAAAATGCTTGGATCAGTATGTGAGTTGAACAGCACTTTTTTAATCAACCAAAGTAAACTCATTCTTTACATAACTCTTAATCATCAGTGACAACATTTCTAAATGTGTTTGCATTGAGAAACACTGTCAAAATACACTTAAATTCTTGCTGTCATATAATCATCCAGCATGCACCGGCATCATAAACCTACCACATTTAAAGCTGCGAAATAACCTCAGTTCTGCAGGGCACATCTGCATCTCTTCACTACAGGCCAACGATAAGCACTGAAAACAAGAAAATAAACAAACCGCTCAGACGTTTTAGCTCGCCAGGGCTCACTGAACTGCAATGACAGGTATCGATCCGGCCAGTTATTTACCAGCTGCGCTGTTCGTCTCAGAGGGGGCTGGAGGAGAAGAGGGTGGCAGGGCCTATTATTTATGAGCGGCTATGTGACAAACACTTCTGATCTACTGAGGGTTACCACTGACCGAATGAACCGGCCAATCAACAAACTAATCAAAAAAAAAAACGTATTTGTTTATTCGTGACTAAAACCACATTCATGTACAAAAATGAGCGCTACTTAATCAAATTGCTGACCTATTCTTAATTTAATTTCAAATCAATTGACTCAGGTTTTGTAGGTAATTAGGAGTTTAGCTCCACACGTTGAAACAATAAAATTGCGGTGAGTTCATGTTAGATGGAAAATAGTGGAGCTGATCTGCGTAACACGAGATATTTCGTAAATGTACACCACGGTTGACTGCTGGGAATTAAGATCCTGGTATTTCCTGGGAAATCTCGCCAAATCTTCTCTTGAACCTGGTTAAGCTGTGTGGTTAAATGTTTAAAATAACTGCGAATGAAGCAAAACAGCAGCAAATGGACCGCTGTCTTAGGGCGCATGAGGGATTGGATTTTATTAAGTCATATTTCTTTACATCCCTGCAATTCCAGAGAAGTATAACCTCACATTAGCACTAAGACAGTCATACACTCCCCTTGGGCATATTAAAACTTTGGAGAGAACATGCTGAAACACAGTAGGCAGCGTGTTTTTAGACCTCAAAGAGGAGAGAAGAAAAAAGTAAGGTATTACTCTGACAAGGTATCATTGTTTACTATCACATGAACTACTTAATTTGAAGGAATGACATTAAAGTTAAACTTTTAGTCAAGAAAAGAGTATTAATTTAAAAGTGCATCAATAAAGGGCATCATGAAACACCAAAACCATGTCAGTTAACAAGCCTTTTTCACATTTTGACTCGACATAGCAGAAAAAAACACAGGCGGCATTAATAACATTAATGATGGCTCTAATCCAATTAGTTACTGGCTCAGTCAGCCATACGAGTTTGCTACGATACATGATTCAAAGGTCCTGACCTTATTTACACCTGTATTTGGCATCTCAAAATTTCTGAGAGAAACCCATCCAGTAATTCAGCACATACAGTTCTAGGATATCCCAGGATACTTAAAGAGTGTCATTATCGGCTGTCAGTGAATGGAATAGCCTTTAGCAGGAACTTATGTTGTGAAATACAAACAAAACAACGACCTGCATTACTCTATAGCACTCCTAGTGGTAAAAACTCCATAATGCATCTTTAATTTTCCAGCTGTTGGTTTCATATATCTTATATCCACTAAATATGGTAAGTTCTGTAATCCACACTATGAGTTTGTCATTAATGCTGGTTAATAATTAAAAATCTCAGTTAATTAGTAATGCTTTTATTAATTCAACAGTCTTCAAAATGGATTTAAAATGAAAAGCTTTCTAACTCCTAAACCCTTTTGATGCCTTTGAATTGTCCGATGACCTACACACGCACACTATACATGATACACACTGTATCTAACCATAGTGACAATAAATTACTAGGAGAAATGACTAACAAAACGTTTATCCAATTATTTCCATATTTGCAAAGTCCCATCACAAAAAGACCGTAGCTTTAATCATTAATCACTTTAATAGCCCCCCATATTTATCAATACTACTAATGCCCTGGTTATCCTTAATGGGTTTAATTCGTTTTTCTTATCGCTTGTGGCTAAATTTGCATTTGAGATGTGTTACAGGCCCGTTTTAAGCCTGGAAGCAGCTACTGGAGGGAAGCTTTCTGATGTGCTGGCATGAAAGAGTGAAACATAAGGAGATCCACTTTCCATCGCTGACCTCAAGGATCAGGTCCGGTGGACTGACCTTTAGTCTACGAAGCATTCAGTAACCAGAGCTGGCGTGGACCACCACCAAACACCGTGTCATCCAGCGACATTGTCGTAGGCACAGCACTAATTATACACCCGAGCTTGTGCCTGTGCAACGCTGGAGGAATCCAACGGATCTGTGTCACGCCGTCTGTCCTGTATTAGAGGTGTAATGACTTCTGAGGAGAATGTGTGCTGCATGGTTACAAGGTACAAGTCAGTCAGCTGATATGTGCCAGCAGATTTAATATTCTAAACTTACATGAGCAGGGACGGTGAGGGGATTTAACTGCCTCTTGTGGATTTAGTATGTGATAGAGTCTCCTGTTCAGATTACTATGAGAATTTTATTTTTATCCTGTTTTTTTTATTTCTAATTTTAGTAATTAGAATGAGGCAGACTTTACAGGATCAGCTGTATCCACTGTCTAATGAATAATGACACTGTTTTTCTAAGCAGACATTTAGCTTTATACGCTCTCTAAAGCACCTTACAGATTCTGCCCGAAGTCCCTCAAATTTCTCCCCAACTCACGACTGATATTTTGAACCCTCATAGAGTTCACAGCCTGGCTTAAAAACATCAACAACAAATGTTCATGCACATCGTCACCCAGTGCCTGTTGCAGCTTTCTGTAAATAAAAAAACATATCAATGATGTTTATGTGTATCGAAAATGGTGCCTTCAAGTGGGGTCATATTTGCTGTGCTTACAAGAGCAGTCAGCTTGAATTATCCACTCCTGTAGTATTCATAACACACTGAAATGCAGAAATCCCAGCACCATTTACCATTTTTTTAAAAAGCAAAACAGGGCAATGTCGGTTTTATTTTCAGTTCCCTTAAAAATTTAAAGGTACACTGTTAAGTTTTTACCACTAGTTGTGCTGTAGAGTAATGTTTGAATGGGTGGATCGCTGACTTGTTTGTTTTTGTGCGTAAACATGAGGATGCATTACATTACTGTCATGTGTAGTAAGCTAGCAGTTCACTTTAGATATTAGATGAATAATTACTGTATGACAGAATGAATCATAATGAACACACTGCAAAGAACCTGTTATTTGTGCCTCTTATATGATCTTGATTTTTGAACAGTGTGAGAAGAAACAGAAATTGTTGAAAGGGCAGACTGGCTCACAGGTGTAATTGGAGTATTCATACTTAGATATGAGTGGGTGTGCTTTTTCAAAATCATGACTCATTTTGTTTTTGATTGTGCTGCAAGGACTATATCACTGTCTGAGAAACTGCATGGAATTTATTCTAATTATATTTCAGGTTCATTTCTCACCCAAATCGCATGCGTACACACACATACACACACACACACACACACGAAAGCTTATTTTAGTTCTGTCTTTTTTTTCTTCTGAAAGCTCCACTGTACATTAATTTGGCTGAATTTGCTATACAGCGGTCATGATTTTGTCATTTAAACACAGTGGCATTATAATAGCAAATAAACGAAACATGTTGAGACATAGAATTAGATTTTTTTTGTGCAACCACAGAGGAAATACTGTAGATAAGACTGACACACAAAAACATGTGGATGAGCTTTCAATGTAACAGTTAAATTGTCTTGTGAAAGAAACGAAAATGATCTGAACTAATTTTCCAATTTTTTTCAAAAAAGGCTACTTCAAAACATCTACATTACAAGTTTTAAGAAAATAAAAGAATATGGTACTATTAACTGCCTATTAGTGCATAGCTTAGAATAACCATTTTATTTGTTTTGGTGTTGAACAAAGTGCAATTTGTTTCAAGGTGCATCTACACAGAAAAGATCACAGGGCTGCAGATAACACTTCTTCTTCATCTTGTCGATGCCCTGGGCTCTCACTTTGTAGTCACACGTGGTAACCCTGCACCAAGCAAAAAATCCTCTCTGGTAATCTACAGCTGAGCCGCTAACCCTGCACTCAGTCGGCTTGCTTTTTTAAGAGCCGCTCATAGTTCTTGAGGGTAGGGCAGCTAGGGTCAATCACATGAGGAGAAGGCATCATGTAGCTACAGTATGATGTAAACACGAGTGTTCATCCTCACTGCCTTTGCAGGCATACGTTTTAGGACTTATTGTGCACATGAAAGAACAGCTTCTTTAATGCCATATTCAGACACTTAAGAACGACTATCTGAGACTATTATGGGTGGTTGAGTTTCCACATAGTAGAAAAACATAGCCGTTATCAGTGCCAAATAATGTGTTTTTGTGGAGTCACCCAGGGGTCTATAATGGGTTCCATGTCATTCCCTATTTACATTTAACCTCTGGGGCATATCTTCCACAGATTTATAGCAATATCAACTTGCATTTATATGTAGATGATTCACTGCTGTATGCATCAATATAGCTTGGTAATACCTTGGTGCTGAGTTATGTTTTGCCTTGCTGATGAACTGGAACAGTTGAACTGGATGTCTAAAATTTCTTGCGCTTAAATGACTCCAAGTCAGAGATCTTTATAAGTACCCCTCCCGGTCCCGGTGCCTGCATTATTAAAAGTCTCTCATCCCGTCTTGGTGCCTTAACTAATAATATCAAACTAAAACCTGTGATCTAGGCAGACTTTTTGACTCTCAGCTGTTTTTTGGAGCTTAAGTGACTTAAGTGGTGCAGTCGTTTTTCATTGACTGGAATTCTTTTTACTTTTCTAACTTAATTACAATTACGTTTTATCATTTACTCTCATTTTATGTCCATATTTTTTAATGTATGTACTTTTATGTTCCTTGTTTTCTTTAGTAGTTTTTAAAGTGCTATAAAATTATGATTATTCAATCATAAACAATATGCTGTCAGAAGCATGTTGCAGTTTTCATCTCAGCAAGACTGAACATCTGTTTATAATGAATTCATTTGCTAATAATTCATCAAATAATGTTTGCACTGACAGTGCATTTCTTATTTTGTTGGATTTTCACAGGTACTAACTGCATTCTTTTGGGTGAAGTGAGATTTTTGTTTAACATTTGCAGACACAGTTTGCGCGTTTAATAAGCAATCATGCCTGGTCATACGTATAAAACCTTTTTATGACACATCCTAATGGCCCCATATGCAAATGTTCTTGTGCAGGTCAAAAGGCAAAGTGGCCAGGACCAGAAGGCAGAGAAATGTCAGATATTTGAACATGCTTGACAGTTGAAACCATCATTGACCTTCGAGGGGGCTTTAACTGGCTGCGGGGATTGAGCAGTTCAAAATAATCCTCCCTGTCAAACGTCAGTCAAGCTCAGCAATAACACAAGTCATCATCCAGCTTAGCCTTCCTCCAATTTCGGGAAAGACGGAGAGACTCGTGGAAATTGGTATGTTAACCGGCAGCCATGAAATCTGTTAATTTTTTGTGCTACAATAGAGATCAAACACTGGTGGATTTGGGTAATTAAGAGTCCTTGGAGCCTGTTGATTTGAGAAGCTGTTCTTACACCTTCACTTTACGTGTGAGTAAGGACACTTTGGGGGATTGGGTGCTGGGTGGCAGAGGGTGACATTAGCTGTGGTGGGGGGCAGAGCAGGCAAGCTATTCAGAAGAAGTCTAGATCACAGAATTTCATCCAACGAGTTCATGTTGGACTTCTAATGACACTGACCTTCTATGAATACCCTCAATTATGCGAAATGATCTCTTGAATAAAGTCCTCAATCAAAGTCACAGACCCCCTACTGAGATGGTCTCGGGTATTACATAAAATCACCATTAACTCTAAATGACTAGAGATCATTTTTGATAATTGTGACAAATATGTAAATAGTTCCTTTAATTGACTATGTTTTGGTTTATTTACACAACAGATTAAAAGAGGCACAACCCACTTCTTGTAAGTAGATTTAACACTATTTGTAAAAGGTTATGAACATGTCACGACATCGGGTCAAGCAGAATGATGATCATAAAGGCAAAGTTGGCAGATTTTGCTTTCAGTCTAATCTTGCTTTTATAGTGTCTGTGGTTTATTTTGGATTGAAATACTTTCTATACTGGACACAAATAAAAAAAATATGATTAGAGCAAAGGTTTGGATACTAGAATTTTAGGGGAGTGTCGGGTCAAGCATGATGTGACACCACAGAGTAATTTACAGCACATCATCTGGTCGAATGTGTGCATACGGAGCATTAAGTTTCCTGATATGTTTCAAAGCATTCATATAAAGCAGGGGGGAGAGCGAGGCACAGAGCCCATTATCCTGCTACACTATATCCTTGGGAAAGAAAGACAGATATATTTATAGCCCAAACGCTATATCTGTAAAATTAGTGATTTGCTTTTATCTGAAATCAAAGAGATGCTCACAAATCTATTAAACGCCACCTTTTGTTTTTTAATAATGCATCACACAGGGACCGAAGCGAGCTTTTCAAGCAAAATGTAGACTTTTGTTCAGAACAAATATAATTAGACTTATTTTTAAGATACTCTGCAATGTTGAAGCTAATTTGTATTTAGTTAAGTACAGTCCTTGATGAGCTATTCCCAGAGGCTGGGAGGCCCAGTTTGTATTTTGAACCAGCATAAAATCCTTGAATTAAAGAAAACTCAAGGGCCTTTCACTTTCCAGAGATTGTCGACGGCTGGATATATTGAGATTAGAATAGCTCCCTCTGTGGCATTGACTACTCTGTTCTAAGGGACGACAGTATTTTGCAATTCTTCTCAGTCATGTACAGTTCTATAAAAAGGTCTAGAACTGGATCCAATCTCTTGCATTTGAAGGCTTGAAACCAGGCCTATCCCAGTCACACACTACTGTTGCCAAGATTTAACATAACTCTCTTTAACCTTATAATAAATATGTTTTTTGGGTTCGTATTTAATTCCTTTGTGTGCATGATATGGCAGACTGATGACACTGTTTAAGAATGGATTGTTAAAAATTGTTCAAAAATAAAATAAAATGGCAAAAAATGTATCACTTTGGTCCACAAAGCTTAGAAAATAAGAAAACAATTGATGTAGATAATGTGGGAATAAAAACAGTCACTTAAGGCAGTATAGAACTAGTTTATCCTAGCACCAGGAAATATGTAACATTAAACTGTTATTTTATTCTAACATAAGCCTGCTCGCCTTCTTAGCTTTCATACTTACATATCATACACGGAAAAAAGGCTTTTAGGATGAGGACTATCTGATGAGTTTGGCAGCTTAACGTTGTCTGGGGAAGCGTTGGCAAGAGTTGCTGGAGTGTAGACTTCAATTTTAATAATTCAAAAAAAGCAAAACAGAGCCACTAATGTTACCCTAAATTCAGAAAGCATCCTGGACCGGCTTCCACACAGTGGAGAAGCATTGCACAGTGGGCATGCTAGTTGTGAACAGGGCTTTTTTTTAAAGTTTTTTAACTTATAACCCCATAAACTAATGTAGCAACTTAATGATTTACTCCCTGGACTTGTAACACTCAATTATTACTGCAGGTAGTCAACTCGGTAAGTTAGCCAAATATGCTCCGATTGCAGCTTCCACTTGAACTGAATGAATGGTTTTAGCTTCCAGATCACTGAATCTTGACTGATAAAATTAATCTTTAGACACAATTAAATGAAAAGTAAATATTACCATAGAGTTATCTGCTTAGGTTTAAAATGCACAGTGGGTTGATACTGTACTGTATGTATACATAACTATGAGCTGCCTATTATGAGACAAATGAAATCAGATGGTGTAAACCCCCAATAGAGAAGATCTTTCAAAAATTCATAAAGGTTAAAACAACTGTTTATTCTGAGCATTTCAATGAAAGATGGCAAGCAGCTCCCCACTGCATTTCCATCTGATGCTGCACAAATGTATGAATATTAAACACAGACAGCGACATATATAGTACACCAACATGTGCATAAGGCGGACCGATGAAGTGATTTCAGTCATGCAGCTGTTGTACTGGAGTAAACCAAAGCTCTTTATTCATCTTCTAAGGAGTAGTGACTAAAAGGCATTTTGGATGCAAGTGACTGAAATAAGTTTTCTTCCCATAGTGAGGTCAAATATCCCAGAGAGGTTTGAAGAACTGCTACACGTTGATTTTGACAAGAGCTAGTTCAGGTGGTTCAGGATATCCAGGGATATCTAACTGGGAGGAAGCCTCAGGGCAAACGTAGAACATACTAGATGGATTAAATATCCTAGCTGGCCTGGGAACACCTCAGGTAGAAAATTATGAAGAGGATAGATGGGTGAAAGGTTGGATGGATAAACAAGTGGACTGATTGCTGCCTCACCCACAATATGTTGTCAATGATTGTTTTTACTAAGTTTACAATAACTAAACTGATTGAATATGTCGTAAATATGATGAAAAACCAATGTTTACCTTTGGTGGAACACCTGGTCCAGAGGTGTAGGGAGACAAGCTTGGTGGTACATCTGTGATATAGGTCTTCTTAGGGCCTGGAGGTTGGTATGCTTGGGTGGGGGCCGGCTCAGGTCTCCTGGAGCTTAAGCCACCTACCTGGGGCACTCCCGGATGGTGCTGGTCTTGGTACACACCCTGAACCATCGGGGAGAAGCCAGGCTGTGGAGGTCCATAGGCGAAGTCGGGACCTTTGGGCTGGGCAGGCATGTACTGCACCTGTGCAGGGCTGCGAATGGGCTGCTGGCCATATTGGTGCCCACCTGGGGCTTGATGTTGGGGGCCAGGCTGGGCTGACCTCACTTGGACATTGAAGGTGGGCTGGCTTGGGGTTGATGCTGTAGCGTAGGAGGCTGGGACAGGCTGAGGAGCTGTGTGGCTTAGAGGCTTGGCCACTGGGCTGGCAGAAGGGGGGATAGATGAGACTCCCCCAGGAGACTGAGGTTTGGGCGTAGACTTCTTGGTGGCAGTCAGAGGTGGCTGGGTTGGGATGACCATACGCTTGTAACCAGTCACTGGAGCGTTGGGGGTAGAAGTTGCCGAGGATCCAGAGTTCTGAAAAGAAAGAAGAAATGTTTGGCTCCAGTTAATACAAACAACCAAATAACTAAATTGCATAACTGCTCAACGAAAGACACATATAAGACAAATAATTTTAAAAAATACAAGCCAAACATTAGCATGTAAGCGTAATCACAATGACAATACTAACACATGGATGTTCAGCAGGTATGATTTTAGCATGTTCACCACCCTAGTTTGGCATGTTAGCAAGCTAACATTAAAAAGCTTTGTAACTAGCAAGTAACAGTAACAGGAGAGACTGAAAACTTTGATAGATAAAATCCTGTGAATGCTGAATGGTGGAATGCAACACTTGTGTTCAACGGCTATTTTCTGATACTGTGGTTTACGCTCAAATGATTATCCACCCTGCCTCCCCACAGTCAATTACAAGACTACCTCGACAGCAGAGGCTCTACACTGTCCACGATCACCCATAATCTATGGCTAATAAAGCTGGAGGGGAAGCAATAAATTGTTTGGCAAAGGACGCCATGACAGCAGATTGGCAATGGCACATGACACTTGTGCTGACTCCAGCTGTTTGGACGGGAGAGACATTAAATCACTGAGATTTGTGGCGCTAGTGTTCCTGGGAAGAGATGGCTGTAAAGCAGCAACACAACCGACGAGTGAGATTCTCAGCATCTGAGCTGTGGCATTTGTTGCACAGGCAAAACTACAACAAAATATAGCAGCGAGTAACACGGAATAACAACGTTTCACTCAAATGTCAGAGGCTTCTGCCCTGAGTGTCTCTCATGTAAGTAATAATTGTTTTTCACTACCACTACATATCGGTGTCAGACGTTCAGCCAGTCTAAAAAGGGTCTATCATTAACCTTGGATGGCCTTATTAGGTTATTGCCTGAAGCCGAAAATCAGAGTCAATTACTAAATTTGCAGCACTAGGGGAACAAAAATGAACACTTGTAGTCTTTAGACCCTTTGCAACTCAGTTTGATGAGATGTCTTCTAAATTGGGGCAGAGCAACAATTCCAATCGATTTCCCTTAAAAGTTGATCAAAGCCTGCTGCACAGAAATAATAGCCATGTTTTGCTGCACTGCTACTCTCCTTTGTAATTCCTTGCTTAAATTGAATAAAAAAAAAAAAACGTTTTGTAATTATATCGGTGAAAATGTACAGTAAAAGTGCAGTCTGTGATCCTAATAATGCACAGATAGAGATAAAAAGAATTCCAAGTTTTGGTAAAAGAGGTGCATGCATCAACTTTGTCTAAATCCCATCTAATCTAAGTCAGAGGGGAGCCCCTAAGGAACCATTAAAAGCTCCAGAAAATATTTTCTGCTCTCACTCTGATTTCTGTCTCAGTGATTAGTGCTGATGTTTATTTAAAAAGTGTGTCTGTCTGCATGTGTATGGGAAAAAAATCTCTACTATGCCCTTTAGGAAGTGAAATTACTTAATTTAAATGTTTCATGGGTTTTAAATACTCCAGATTATTAATTTATCTTTAAGGCCTTAGAACCTACAGTAGCATTTAGTTAGCGGAGCACTGGAAATGCAAATTGGCCCCCTCAAAATAATTACACTGTCATGGTACATTTTCCACAAATTACATTAAGAGAATGGATTCACCCCTTTCTGAGGGTGATGAAACTAATCAACTGCATACAATCTGAACAAAAATGTCTGTGTAATGGGGAAGATTTTTATATTAACCGAGCTATCTGTTTGGTTGCTGCGTGCCCTTCACCTGTCCACAGCAATGAGTCTGAGATCATTTCATGACTTAAGTGAGGAGATTGAGAGGACGCAGGCTATAGGTAATGATAATGTCTCTTTCTCATTTAGGGCCAAAATGTTTACTCGGCTGTCGAGTCGCTGATTCCTGAGTTGTCACTGTGCGTCTTCCATTGGTGGCAGAGTAAATGTTAAATTTGTGAGTAAATTTACAGTATATTTCCTCAACCAGGAGGAAAAAAATGCTCCTTTCTTGTAGTTTAAGTAGTTTGTAGTAGTTTGAGTACAGTATTCCTTAGTATGATGTGATTCTTCGAAGAGTTAATTACTGTATGTGTCATAATATATAACTACTACTAATAACTACACTGGGTGGCGGATATGAATATTATATTTTCATTAGAAAATGTTTCCAGTGCTAATATATTATGGCAGTATGTTTCTTCCACCATGACAAAAAAAATATACCAGTATCATGAAACCTTCACATTAAGGTTTCACGTTAAAATAAAATTATAACATGATATTTTATTAGAAGAGGAAACCTTCATATGTTTGTCCAAAATATATGGAAATATATGGATATATATGTGAAAAATGTGCTGCATAATGTATTATAAATATATAATTACATCAATAATGGAAACTATGGAATTTTTCATGGTTTTCTTTTTTTACACAAAACTCTTTACATACATTAAAAACAGATCACTTTTGGTCTACAGTTTGCAATTTGTTACTGATTTGGACAGTTTAATTTTGTAAAACAATAATATGATCATATTATCACAATGAAGATGTTGATAAAAAATTATTTAAATTATTGCAGAGAGCTAATTTTTATAAATCTCATATTAAAATGAGCTCAAATTAAACGTGCAGTTCTTCGCGGTAAAGCATCTTGAATGTTGATGAGGCTCATTCACATACATGCCTAAAACTAGATTGCATAATCAATGATTCACTAAAATCATTTTGTATTATCTGACCTGGCAGTGTCAGGCACAGTTTGAAATCTAGCAGTCCGACCAAACATCTTGCATCAGTCTGAATGCAGACTGTGTTGTTTCTCTCTAACACCCCCTCCATGCACAAACAAAACACACACAGTTTTCAAAAAGTTTTCCCTAACGCCTTCAGAAAAGTTAACCCTCACTCAACACTGTAATTCAGACTGACTTTGCAAACAACTTAAGTGTGAAATTTCACAGAGACTCTCAAGAAAGCCTTTTGACACATTAAAAAAGATTAGGAGAGACTATACAAGCCTTGGGGGGCTGAGTAAAACTGTTAACTTTGCATTTCAAACCACGAGGGTGGGGGGATTTTTTTTAAGCAAGCTTGGGGAAAACCCCTAAAGAGGGAGAAGTTCTGCATCTTTTCAGACTCATCTAAGACCTTGGATATTTTTCACCCAACTTTTTCCTGCTCCTTATTCATACAAAGCGGACGCTTCTCGACTGTCGGCTCTGCTGTCCATTTGCATCCGTCCGTTTCAGCACTTCCACTGTGACTCACTGCGAGAATCACCAGTCAACAGTGAAGGATTCACCAGTCTCCCCTTCACTTTCAGTCATCCTTTCTCTGCACAATCAGGCACAATAGTCGCATTTAACAATCCGTCAGCCTCAACAGAGTCATGCAAGTGAGGGTATCAATCCACTTCCTAAAATAGTTCAAGATAAGGCACATTAAATATGATTAAACAATGTCTCTGCGGAACATGGCGAGACCTCTAGCTGTTTTCAACTATCTTTCTCTTCTCAGATAAAGTGTGTTACATACATACTGGGAACTTTTTGCTCTCCGTATCTTATATCTGCATATCCAATTCTTCTCCTTCAAGTGATACTTGCATGACAACCCTCGCCTTTAACAAGCGAATATTTCAGCAATGTTTTTACCCACACCATATAAACTTGAATAAATGTTTAATGGGTGCCCTTTGAACAAGGCATTTTATCATGGTATTACATGCCACTGCAGTTTTTGTTCTTTTAAAAAGTGCAGCCTTTATTTCTATTTAATCATTATGCATTTTTCATCATAATGATGGAACTACCAATACTCACAATAATACTAAAACAACACTGAAATAAATGATTTCTTATGGGGCAAGATGGCAAGATGCATTTTGAGTAACAGTGCTCACAATTTTAAGTGTGTCTCTTGCATCTATATTTATGCGCATTTTCAACTTACACATAAAAAAAATGGAGTGGAAATGCTAGAAATTGGCTCAGGTTTATGGATCTATAAAACAAAACGCAACAAAGTGCAATGGAAACCAGCTTGGCGAATAAATCATGACGTATATGGAGCATGTGACTTAAACTTCCACTGGAGAGATGAAAATCTGTTTGGAGAGATGCATCCGATTGACACATCCAACTTGAGAATTAGCGCCAACTGTTTCTCAATGTGCACAATATCTACACATAAGAGGCGTGGATGGAAACACACATTAATTTGCATTACATTCTCAGATTTTCTGGAAATTTGGAACAAATGTGCACTACATATGGATAGAAACCTGACATTGCCTAACCTGAATGTGACCTGATTGTTTAGAAAAAATAAGCAACACTTTGCACCAAAAATGCTACAGATTTAACAAAAACAAAATATTCACAGCAATGCCTCAATGCTTTTATTTCTTGGGCCTGAAAAGAGTTGTTATCTTTTTTCCATTTTGCCTCTTCACAGTGGTTATGTATATTATTTTTTACTCTGTGATGCTACAGAGAAATTACAGGCACGTTTGAAATGCAGGGAGACATGTGAAAACACAGAACGAGTCAGGTAGTACTCATACGTACGGTGCATGAGACCCGTTGGTTTTACCACCAAGACAACTCGATGAGAATGTAGTTGAACATTAAGTCCATGTTTCAAAATTCATAGTTATGTAATCCCGTAAAAAAGAAAAAAACTGGGTTTCAGAAAAAAGTATGTAATATTTCTAGTATGATGTAACAACATCATACAAAGTAGGGCGTATTACTCACTGATGCAACTAAAAAGTCATTTTCTGGGCTACTGTGTGAAAAAAGAAAAGTCCCCGAGAGTCACCGATTGTGGCACTTCTGCAGGCTATCTTTACAAAAGTGTGTGTTTTGCAGCTCTCACACAGCAGAAACTAATTGTTTCATTCACCTCCTGCCGTACTACAGGCCAGCCTCTCGCCAAACACATCCCTGACTCACCCCTGTAATGAGCTTTTCATGCACTTGTGACCCCATCCTGCTTCAGGAGGTGAAATACAGCACAGCTGAAAACGTCCATCGCTTACAGTATGTCGATGTCATCAATCCCAAAGATGGGAAACTGTAACTGTTCTCTCCGAAGCTGTGTGTGTGTTTGTGCGTGTATGTGTGTGTGTACTGTAAGTTTGCACGTGTTATTGGGAAGACGGATAATGTGCAATGACAGCAGTTGATGGTGAGCCTTTTAGCATTGTTACTAGGACTTCATGATGTAAAGAGGCAGGTTACATTATGCTGTCACAGCTTCCTGGCACAAAGTAAATTTGTCATTGGTTCGCCCTGTTAATAAAAGACAAAGGGGAGATACTATGCAGTTTATTTGACTAACAAACATTGACGGAACACATTGAGCGCCCGAAGGCATGCTCCTCTCTCCACAGTTGGCTGCCCCTGTCAAAACTCAGAACCTGCTGCCAGATTGACCTTAAGGTCAATGGGCGCCACCGGCACTGTGGCAACATCTCTGCTCCACGCAGCAACAAAGCAATCAAAGAGAATAGCAGCTTATAAAACAAACAGAGAGGAAAAAGTTAAACACCAACAAAGCCCTATAATTACAGAGCTGGAGTGTCATCTTGACGCAGTTCTGGCAGCTCTTAGAGATAAGCTGCAGGAACGCACAATCACACTTTCATGGCGTCTGAGCCCTGAAGAGTAAAATATCCATTGCAAAAAGTGGCTGCCAATGGCTTTGACCTTTTATAAGGAATAAAAGAGGCTGGCTAACATACCAGCGCCGTGCCTGTGACAGCACCAGAAGCTGGAAACAATTGAAGCCAACATTCCTCAGCTAACTGTCAGCGTCAAAGACAAAACCATGACATTTTACCTCACAATCTGCATTTTTATGGACAAACTGCACATTCAAATTTAGTTAAATACAGCTGAATGTGTTTTGTCCTTAAAAATAAGATTATATTTCTTCAAAATAAGTTGATCTCCTGACACCTGTCATATCAGATAAAACAAGATAGCTTACCATCATAATGAAGTGAAATCTGAAAGGTCGTGTTTCAGAAGTTGGAAAAACTTCTCCAAAAGTCACATTGGCATTTATATTAATACAAATTACAAAAGAAAAAAATTAAAAATCAGCCTTGAAACATAGCCTTGCTCTGCAATATGTGAGACGTACAGTGCGGCTCACTTAAGTCACTTATTTATCTGCTTTTAATGGCTCTTAATGAACACCAACAACACTGTGCTCAACACTTTTTCAGAGACCAATGAAAGACACTGTCAATATGAGATGAGGCTACATACAACTTCACCCACTTAAAAGGGCGTTTAAAGAGACAGTTCTACAGGGTGAAATGAAAAGATTGATACCGCTGTCATTTCCATTTAAATTAGCCTAGCTGTCCCCCTGCCCCCACTTCCAGTCTTTATTCTGAACTAAGCTATTCGGTTAATGGCTATAGCTTCATGTTCACCCAACAGATGAGAGATTGGCATCAATTTGTTCATTTAACTCTCTCTAAGAAGTCAAATAAGTGTATTTCCAAAACTATTTCTTCAATCTGACTGAAGACGATTGACGATTGATTAAACTTGTCACCTGTTGTGGATTTATTGTGCTGGATATCAGTGTCAAGTGTACAAAATAACACTGAACTATCTTGAACCTTTGATCCTTTCACTCTACAGGATTGCTGTTGCCCTTGGTGATATAATGAAATGGCTTTTTTTTTATTTCTTACATCTTGCATTTCAGTAAAAAATCTAACACGATTATACCTGACGTGAAATACACGTCCCTCAAACACAGATCCAGGGAGTTAAGGTGTAAGGGATGATGAGTGCTCCTGAGTGGATGAAGAATTGAAATGGTGAGGCCGCCCCTTGAGATGCCTCCAGAGTTCGAGCCTCATAAGGGAGGAAAGGTCACAAACCCTATCATACTCTCGGGGAGCTGAGACACCGCCAGGGTGGTCTAGAGTCTGCTTTCTCCGCGACTGTTCAGCAGACGCCATGATCAGTGGGGGACTCGGGAGCAAACAGCGAGGGCCTATCATTCTGCCATGTTGTGACAGCGAGTGCCATCCGCAATGCTCTGCCTGTTGAGAGATGGGAGTGTCACGGCATGGCTTGACTGGCACAGTGTGAAGTGGGGCCTCCTCAGGGCGCTCATGTGGAAGGATCCATCTCAGCAGCATTTCAAAACACTTGGCTTCAGCTGAACTGTCAGCAGACTTCAATAATGCCCATCTGTTTTGTATGGACATGACAACTTATTACACAGACATCAAGCTATTTGACACCAAGCAAAAATACAAACGACGTGGTAGTAAAGTGACAGTAACATGACGCCTTTCTCACAGGCATAGCAGAGCAGCTATCGTACCTGCAGCTGACTGAAATGCAAATACTTCAGCTCGAAGAAAACAAACGCAGATTTTAAAGCAGCTCTGAGGACTTTTTAACCGGTTATTCAAAAGTCTTAAACTTTATTGATACCTTTACAAGACTGAGATAAGTTAACAAGACCAATAGTGAGAAGATTGGCTATATTGATCAGTTTTTAATAGTTATTCCTGATGTTTTCCACTGGGATTTTTCTATAAAATAAGATGATTTTACATTGGGGTTTGTTTCGGCTGAATTTCTGTTGCTTCAGCTGCTAACTAAAGGTCCGTCTCCAGAGTTTTCGCCCACTCTCCTCTCGGTGAAGTACTCTCCTTGCAGCAGTGGGGAAGCGGAGGGAATATGTAACCTAATATTAGATTAAACACTACCGCCTTTATCCACAGAGGCCGCCAAAATCAACACATATTTAAAAGCAAATCCAACAGCCCACATCTCTGCAGTGTCAGATGGGATAAGAAGCTTTTTTCTGCTCACATATACTATAATCAAAAGTTTAGTTCAGTTTTCATTCAGTTTTATGAAACACTGAAATTACTGTGGAGCACTAATTTTAGGGCATTTTAAAAACTTTCTTGCTTCAGATACAGGTTTGTGTTTTTTCTCTGATAGATCAGACCCCAAACCCAAGTCAAGTCCCAGGTCAGGTTTCAAATAGGATTAACTGACTGAAGGACTCTGGTCTTACTCATTAATGTTATATAACAGTCCAGGAACACGTGTATAAAATACATGACTCCAGAGTTTTTACACATGACCTCTCAAGAGCTCGTCACAGGGTCGCTTTCCTTAAAGGCACAAAAACAAAAAATAAAAACTCAACAGCTCGGTTTGTGTAATTTTTCTAGACAGCATTAACAAATGCACACTTCAGTTTCCAACATGGACACAAACAAAGAGACAGCCTCAGTGCACTTCACTGACTGACTGTTAATTGAGGTGGAACCATGACTGTAAGTGAGTCACACGTCTTTGGTCCCAGAAATTGTGGCACCGCCAGAAGGCAGCATACTGACAGCTGAGCAGCTCTCCCTCCTTTAATGCATCCAGAAAGACGATACCTCAGTTAGCACACCTCACGATATAGCGCAGCACAACTGGGGAAGTTTAACGTGGTGGTAAGTGTATGTCGACTAAGGAGCTGAGGCTTTCAATATTTTATTTAGTGTGCTGCACATTATTGTTGCACGGCATGCGGATGAAGAAGACAGGAAGAGCTTTTTAATTTCAACTTAAATCTTATCACACTAGACTGGATCTGATCTGAATGAGGTGCAGTTTTAATGGAGGAAATGCATTAGAGTTCAATTGGGACAATAATGTCACTACTTAATATGGGAAAAAAATGGAAGTTGGTAACTTAATTGGTCATAGAGTGGGTTACCAGTCAGCTCACAACAAACTCACTGCATGATAATAAATTATTGGGAGATTTGGTCATCGTCTTAATAAACCACATAACTTATTTCTGTTATATTTTACTAGGTGTTAAAGTAGAAGACAGTACTGCGGCTAGAAAAACGGACACTGTTTACCCTTCTCTTGCATTTCAGTCTTTCATGTCCACATTAGCAGAATATGATTGCTAATTTTCAGCCACCTGCTACAGGCGGTGGGTCCAAAAACATCAATCTCAGTCTATGAAGGTGGAGAATACAAATTAATCCTGAATTAGACATGTCACTCAGAAAAAATACAATAAATAAAATAGATGTGAAAGCGCTTATGTGGATTTAAATATTGCGACACACATTCAAACACTGGGGTCAAATTAAATTCCCTCTGTTATCATCCGGTGATGGGCTTCAGTTCTGGCGGCCATACTTAGTTTTCATGTTGTTAAAATTGACCTCGAGGCACGTACTGAATGTGTAAAAATTAATTGACATCGTATAATATGAAGATCAAACTGGATGCTGTAGACTCTCAGCAGAAATGATGCTGATGTGTTTGATTACTAGAAATGCAGCAGGGGTCAGTGTGAATTAGAGGTCACAGCGGTCGACGCTGCTGTAGCCTCCACCAAAGCGGTGCTGCTGCTCCGGCGCTTGATTAGCGCACTATTTTGACACTCATCTGGGCCTCCTTGTTAACTCCCCCACAACAGATCTGATGTGCTTAGACAGGCCTACGCTGCATATTAGTGGGGCTGGTTGGGCTCAGATTGCACTACAGCACACTTGAAGGATTTTAGCATGAGCACGCTCTCTCGCGCGGTTCCTCCGATCACAACGCCAGACGTGGAACTGAAGGCAAAAAAGTGTTATTAAATGTTAGAACGGGATCTTAAACAATGTGTGATGTGGGGACAAAGTTATGAAGCAATATGCATCAACTAGAAAGCTCACAAGGTGACCGATTAGCTGTTCGTTTTTCTAGCTAAAGGTGAAATAATCAGTAATAATAAGTATGTTTTCAACCGGTTTCAACAGGCAAGAACAGGTTGGCTGAACCATTATAGTGTTTGGTTGTGATTACTCTTGTGAGGATGCTCATTAAGATATTGTAACCCCAACCTAAATCGATCCTTAACCCTACAGCTACTCTAAACAGGCATTCAGACTCAAAACGCCTCAAAACAAAGATGCTTCAGGGAGCAGTTAAACACTAAATACACTCCAGAGAGTCATGCTAAGTGGTAGATCGATGGCTTTTAAAAGTATATCAGATGGCGAAGGATTTTTTAACTCAGGAAAGTTATCATGGCAGCAATCTATCAGGTATTTGAGCCTGCATATTTTTTGCTTGGCTAAGAGATCACATGGTCAGATGACACCAAGTGTCGCGGGAAGGTTCAGGTTTTTGTCAGCAACAGTCTTAACCTTCACAGGGCCCTCAGGAAGAGTCAGAGCCATCCTCATTTCTTGAAAAATAACTTTCTTCTTCTCTCAAGGACTTAAAACTCAAATCCTCCAGACTAAGTGTGTGGAAAATAACTAGTAATAGCACCGATTTTGATAGAAGTTCCCTGACCAGGTCTTGCCTAAAATGCAGACAGGAATGTAGAGGGAGATGTATTTTATGTTAGAACAGCGCACCAAACACACTTTCCAGCAATTGTAAAAAAAAAAAATCATTCAAAAAAGATCTCAGCAATGTCCTTTCCTCACATTGACACTCAATGGCAACTCTTTTTACCACAAAATTTCAGTTCCAATAATCCTTTCTATCACGCTTCTTTATTTACTCTGCTCGCTGCTGGTTTCCATGTATTGCGAGCTGTGAACATGAATTGCTGAGATCGGTTTCTGTTTCGAAAACAAGCAACACCTTGTTTGCTGTCAAACTTTCACCCGCAGAGGAAGAACTTCTTTGTGAAAAAAAAAATCACCTGATAATAAATATAATTTTAAAATTAGATCATCCAGAACATAAACCTGACTGATTTATCATCTAAGCAACAAAAGCATACCAACAAATCTGAACCACAAGAAGAGAAACCTCTAACTGAATGAAGAACGTAACATTATTATCAGGTCTGGCTTAATTTTTTGCTGTCGCAGGATAAAGCAAACAAACTGTAACACAAACTTAGTTAACTGTGTCAAATAACAAATGGCATCTAAGATGGAAGTGGAGAGAGAACAAATGGGAATTATATAATGATCACATTTCATTACCCACTGTTATGCCACAGAGAATACCAACTAAAGCAAACAAAATTGTTTTGATGTCTGTGAAGCATCAGTGCCGGCTGAACGTTTGCAGGAATGCTGCTTAGATTTTTTTATGAATGAGCAGCAACGTCCATTTCAATTTCATCTGGGAGGCGAGCACACATAAGGTCCCTTTGCTGATTCCAAATGTAACGTTGGGAGGAGGATTCCTCCCCCAGAAGCTTGAAAGGCAGAGCGCGGGGTGGCCTATTGATTTTGGAGAGCTGGCTCTGTAATTGCTTGCGCGCAGAAAGCTGTAAATCAAAACTGCTGGTTACTCTTTGCTTATACAAGCGGAAGATTACTGTGCAGCAGTTGTGCCAATGCTGGAGTATGAAACCTGGCCCGTGACACAGACCAGCGTTGTGTTGTAAAATAATGCATTGAGGAAGCCAAGCACAGACTGACAGGAGCAGCTGGGTAGGGGAAAAGGTCAACCTGAGTTAATCAGCTAGAATCAGCATCAGCTGAGGAGAGAGTAACAGTGTGTGCGTGCGTGTGTGCATATTCTTATAATACTGAAAAATAAATCACAAAACAGAAAACAAACCCCTTTGATATGAAAAAAGCTCTCAGAGGGGTCACACAGCTACAAAAAAAGGGCATCATGATAGCACATAGGTGATGTCTTGGACTGCAAAAGCAAGGTTAAGTCAACAAAATGTCTGATACATAACATTTCATGATTAATACATGTCATAGCATGTATGTGTACTCTGCTGAGACACAGGTGGTGTGTCCTCTCACCCATAACTCCAAAAGCTTGCAGCTGGTTGTGATAAAAATAAACACGTGCAGCGACTTTGACCCTGACAGGTAAAAGCACCACGACAGCCATACATTACTTAGTATGGCCGTTCTCCCGCTCATTCGCCAGCTGGGCTCTCAGGTCTGTACAGGTGCACATCAAATTTTCAAGTCATGTTGATAAAAGCTTTCAGACTTCTGTTCTAATATACAGCATACTGCATACAAAAGTATGCATGCATGGGAGCATGCGTTTCAGGAGCTGGCAGCGTTTGGAAGATTGATACCACTCTCAGGTGTGTTTAGTAAATATGAACCTACAACGGGCTATCTTAGCTAGTTATGACTGGTCATACTTACACTTTAGGTTGCTTTTTTTTTTAAATCTGTGCAAAACCAAAAATAAAAAATTGGGATTTTATGTGGGTTGATGTGCCAGAATAATTCTTGGCTGTGAGAAGTTGCCAGAAAAGCAGCGGAGACTCCAGGAAGTTACTGCTGTTACTACTGAATTTCACAATATGCCAAATATTTCCTTTTTTAAAAACGTCTATAAGACTAAACGGAAGAGCCAAAAAGTTTCAGGCAGTTCTTTTTTTTTTTTTAAATACGATAATAAATGAGGATGTTCTGGGTATGTTGACCCAGTACACAAAGCAGCAGAGGCAAAAACGGTGGAAAGTGTGTGATATTTGGAGGGCCTCCAATGAATCCTGCAGGCTCAAAGCAACAAGACCCCAAAAATGATCAAGTTCTCTGTCAATGGGAGTCCTGCAAAGATGCCAATGAGCCTATGGTTTAGCAGACTGTGTGTCACCCAACAATAAAAAGGCTGCATTGGACTTCAAACTGTTAAATATCTACTTGATTGGTCGTAAAGGCATTTGATCATAATTCATGAGCACATAATGTTATGTTATTGCAGCATCACACTTAACATCTGCACACATGCACACACTGACTTACCACAACAATACCCATACTAGAAATCATCGGGTCATATTTTACTTAGTTGCCTCTAAACGTGTATCATTTTAGAACCACACGGCTCACTTCCTTTCACTCGACATCCGCTTTGTTTCCCCTGTGTGGTGCAATAATTTTTACTTTGTGTGAAGTGCACCAATTTCGCTCCCTCTAACCAGAGAGCCCGGAGTCACCAAACCAAAAGACGTAAGCACTCGCAACCAAAGTCTTTTGTCTGCCTTTGTCACACGAAACGCTTCCCCCAAAATACCATGTTTCAAGTGTCATTTTCCACAAACGTAGCATTTTTATATGTGCATTCGACTACTTTCAAAAACGCAGATGTCCTATTAAAAGTGCTGTAAAAGTCCCATTTAAGTCACTAGCTGAAATAAAAGGTCAGTGGATGTAAATATGTACATCTTGAATAAGGGCACAGGCCCTCATCTGTAGAGAAATAAATAGCTCTCTCAATAATTTATCACATCTTAACCCTGTTTTCAGTCTTACATATGCATCCTTAAATAAATAAATAAATAAAACAGACAACATATGGACATGGTAAGCACACAGTAAATAACAAAAAGAATAAGAATTATAATACCTTCAAGATTTTTTAAAAACCTAAATGTAGTACATTTGTGGTGCAAGTGTAGTCATATCTGAAGCCCTGAGAGGGAACAACCTTTCAGGTATTACATTATTGCTCGAATATCTCACTAGAGATACAATCTGCATGCTGTTAAACGCCCCTCTGAGCCTTCCTACTCCAAACACAATTGGTTAGGTTTTTTTATCCGCCTGTCCTACATTTATTGTGTGTCAAACAATTTAGTGAACTGCCCAAGGCTTTGACTTTTTGAAGTTGCTCTTAATATCGTTTAATATCCACTAATGATATAGGTCAGGACACTCTTTGTCACTAATGCAAAACATTTCTTTTAAAAGATGCAACATATGGGGCTCTTTCCTGCAAGAACTTAACTTGTTACGGTATGTCATTTAGTTTAAATTTTCTAAAATAAATCAACAATTTTGTGCGTTTTAACATCTTCTGAAGCTGTTATGAATTTGAGCAGTGGTAGAAGAAATACTGAGGACCTTTAATTACATTTACATACTCAAAAGTACCTGTACAAAAATAAAAAAATAACTGATACAAGTTAAAGTCTGACAAGATCCTGCATAAATAAAAGTACAGAAATGTTTCCAGTAAAATATACTCACACTATGAAATGTCAAAGTTCCTGTTTTTCAGAAATTTTCTTCTCATGATGATTCATTTTTACTGTTCGATTTTACTGTATCTGATTTAAGTGGCACTAAAGCTTAAAAGCCTAAAGTACTTGAGTAAATGTACTTAGTTACTTTCTCCCGCTGACTGTCTGTGTATGTTGTATGTACAGATGTCATGCTGTGTCGGTGTCATACTTGTGTGCTCCGCGGCTTGTAAGGCGAGCTGCTCTCCAGGTCTGCCAGGATGCTGGTGAGGGAGTCGATCTCAGCATCCAGACTGGAGCGTCTCTCCTCCAGGGTCTTCTCTGGTCCTTTCATCTGTGAGCAAGCATCACATGTATGTGCAGCACAGTAAGTGAACCTACCAACACACCCTGTCATGACACTTAGCACTCGGGCTGCACTCGAGTGTTGAGGACAAATAATCATCAGTGATCAGTGATTCTGACTCTGTGCTGCTCGGAGACATTCTCTCCTGCTTTTTCACACTTCTTACACTTTGGATTACAGTTTCTGAGTTCATGTTTCACCTTGACCTCAGACAATCCTTTTGAAAGCCACACATCAATAGCAGAGACTTCTCTCTGAGAGAAATGTGGTGAGAAATAAGAAGCAATGTATTGTCTGAAAGACAACTTTCATAAGGCAGTGCACTATTCACCTCCTGCTTTTCAGCGCACTTGGATTTACAGTATCTCATTCTTCATGAATTATTCATTGCAATCTCATTCAGCAGTATTTCAAACAAAAAGGTCAATTTTTGAAAACTGAAGTGAGATTTTTTTTATTCCATATTTTAAACGTGCACTCTATAAGAGATGATAAGAACTGCTATGATTTTTATTTAACCAATTTATTATCAGAGGAAGCTTGAAAGCATCAGAAACAGGATCACTCCAGCAGTCTTGAGACTTCGCTGATTTATTCATCTACATTTTTTCAGTTCCACCTCAGAAAAAACTTCAACAAAAAAAAAAAAAAAGACAAAATATCTTAGAAAAAGAAAAACAAAACTGTTGCACAAAAATCTAAAAAGTAGTTAAAATGATTTGACCGTTAGTGACACTTGGTTTTCTGCAAAATTCCCGGGAATCTCTCCATGGAATGACAGATATATTTTTAGTCCTCTCAACTATGCTGCAACTGCAAGAAGACTTCTTGCAATTGCCTGCGGGGGCTTTTTGAGTTGGCTGGATCAGTGACTGCTTCTTATTCTAATGTTATGTGTTTGGATTACCTGTCACAATCTATTACAGGCAGGGTTTGCCTCCATTTGGAGCAGAGTTGCTGCTTAAAAACATCTAAGGCAATCACGAGCGGGGGTAAACAAAGCAAAACACTAATGGCTTGTCTCAAATCAACAAAAGAAAAACAGGCAAACTTGTTTAACGGTGATAACGAGGAGGATGAAAGGAAACATCGCAGACTTTGTGATGGGCTGGAATTTGCCGTGTAGGGCTTCATAATGCGGACAACAGCCATGATGTGAACTAGCTGCTTTTGTCTGCCTCTCTCCTGCTAAAGGTTTCTGCATTAACATGTCTTAATCCAGACATCTCTCTCAGTCAGGGTGATAAAGACCAGGAAATATTTCTGCCTTCTTCTGAGGAAACACCATTTAATCACTGAATTATTCACTCAGTATATATAATTTACTCCACTGAGGCACAGAGAGCAAGATGTAAAGACATTTTGATTGATATCTATCCCTTTTTCTGAGCGGCGCCTACAATTAAAGAGTTCTGCTCCGGCTACAGGACAGATAATTAAGATACCAGTGGTGTATAAAGGAATTAAGCTGTGTGGCCATGTGATTTTGCAGCCAATTTGATAGGAGAAGAAGAGTCAGAGATGAAAACAGTATAGCGCTTTTAAAACTAATGAATTAATTAATTCATTAGTTTTAACTTAATTCCTACAGAATTTCTAGCCACTGAATATATATTTTACTTACACCGTTCATATCATTCAGGGGAAAAGGAATGGAGATAGAAACAGCAGTGGTAAATAGGGGAAGGAAATGATTATCTCTTCTATCAAGTCCAGTAAATATACGTTAGAATTGCGTAACAAAAAAAAAAAATTCTTTTTCATAATTCAAACAACTTCTAAAAGTGTTTATTCAGTATTATATTTTATAATGTGTATGTTTTATCTATTTGGCAAGGATATGATTTCATTTTTTCAAGTCTTAAAACAACAGTCACGTGCCCATGTTACCTTATACTTACAAGAAATAATCCCAAAAATATCTGTGACTTCACAAAATCAACACTGGAAGAAGGGATATTTGGGGGTCTAATGATGCGCTGAAAAACCTTGCATATATTTGTAATATATAAGTAAATTTTATTGATGGCTCGTTTCATTTAGTCATCTAGTTGTTCATGCATCGCTTTCTCTCTGCTCAGCCGATCCTACGAGCGTTAAAGGGAAACAGCTCCGGTTGGCACAGCCGAACATCCTCTTGGTTAAAAAATAAAAACATGAAGTTGAGAACTATCACTGCGCCTATTAGAATAATTGTGTAACTGTGAGAGGGCACACAGTTTACATTAAAGGTCACGGCACCATCATGAACGGACGTATACCGCTAATCTCAAACTGTCCGTGTGCTCGGTGTGTGTGGGAAGAGCGGTGATATACTCACATTGTATAACTTCTCTAAATTATGTAACATTCAGTCTGCAAACGTACAAAGGAAGCATTCATTTAGGAGAGAAAACTGGTCAGATCAAATGAGGGGCTTGAGGAAGGAGAGTTTTCTTTTTTCTTCCTGCGTACGTTGAACAAAGGAATGTGAAGCACTTGGAGGATTTTGCAGCAGAGGTCAAGAGCTGAGAGTGTCAGTCAGAGCGCAGGAGGCCAAATATCCCAGGAGGGACGAATGCCTGTGGGTATTATGACCAGAAAAAGCAAAGAAAAGTGACCAGGCTCCACCAATAGGTGTCAGCCTTCTATCCTTCCTGCATTAAAGTCCTCAGAAGTGAAGAAAGTAGTGCGGGTCCCTGAGTTAGGTCGGACGGCTCCTGGCAGCATCTGGAGCCGGACATCTCTGCAATTGGCTGCGACACAAATGGACAGACAGTTTTGCCGGACTTGGTGCGTGAACTCAGTGCAGAGCTCGGGGCTGTCTCTGCTTTCTGCGCCGACTCTTCGAGAGTTACTGACAAGCAAGATAATTTAATACAGCAACACTTTCTCTTACCTGATAATCGTACGAGTTCACCGGCAGAGGAGGAGGGAAGGAACCAGGGGACGGTGGGAAACCGGTTGACTCTTCGACAGGTGGTGGAGGGGGAGGGTAGTCTGCAGGGATGGACGCGCACACGCACACACACGCACACACACGCACACACACACGCAGATGCACCAAGAGAAACAAAAAAACGGCTTATCAAATACTTCCCCTTTTTTCCTGCATTTAAACTGTCACAAGTACAGACAACACACCACTGAATCAACACACAAAATCTAACATGCATAAGTTATTTTCTGTCATTTTATTTACATTTCCAATAAGATGGTGCGACAGGTGCAGAAAATAACAAGAAATTATATTTAAAAAATGTATACAACAAAACAAAATAAGTTTTAAAAGTACACACTTAGAAATGAGAATCACATAAACTCCCTCAGTGACATCAAAATTATCCAGATAGTTAACACTCTGCATGGTTAAAGTTAAAAGTGGATTACACGGTAGGGTTATGAGGTCACTGTGTATAAATATATGAATGAATGATGACTGAGCTCCTGCATGCCAATTTGCGCACACACATCTGCGCCACCACGACCATCCATCCAACGACACGACGACTCCAAATGAATGCACGGGTTACAAATTTTAGTCACTCTCAAATTAAAGAGTTAAATATTTAAACGTGGTACGTCAAGATATCCATATTTCTCATTAGGCCGTTTGAAAGACATAATGGAGCAAAGGAAGACTGATTTATTGAATGTACACTTTGAGCTCATCATTTATTAAAGCCAATGTCGGTACAAAATGCTGCGAAGTTCAGATTATTCATCTTAAATCGTCTGTAAAATCAAAATCATTTGAAAGAGGTTGTTACAAAAGAGACAGGAGACAAAGAAGTAGAGCCTCATCATCCTATCTCAATGGATTGACAAACATAATTACAGCAATTTGGTTAACTAAGAAGTACTAATCTGGAATAAGCATGTGTTTTTTTTTCTTCTTTCCCCCCCTGAGATTGAAAATGTAAAAGTTGTATTACAAACGGGTTAGACTAGGTGTTTGTTCTGCCAGAGGAGGAGAAACAAGCCAAATTTGTAGTTCTAAAGTACATGCTAATCCAGGGATTGCATCCAACCACATGTTTCAGACAGGATAAGGAGTTACGTGCCAAATTAAATTCTGATTTGGCTTCTCTTGGCACAGGACTTAAGACTGAATCATTTGACCATGTACTTCTAAGTACCAAACCAGACATGAGCTTTGCAAATTAAAGGCTTTTATGAGACGTAATGGGAATTTGTTCCAATGCTAAGACTTTGATGAGTCCTGTTCAGAAATTCCATTTGCTTTCCATGGCTTTTATCTGTTTTCATTAGAATCTAATTGATGTCATCAATGTAGTTTATCCAAGGCAGCTGACCAAATTAATTAAGCGTGGTTTTTCAGTTGCCCTGACAAAACAGCCGAAAGAGTGAGAAAAAAAATGTTAAAAAAGGAAGATAGAGAGATAATGCAGCATGGTTAAAATTGGACACATGTCTGCGTCTTGAGCATTACAACATCTCAGAAAATTGTGAGCATTGCATTAAACATTCCCTCCAGGTGCTCGAGGGCCTCCATGTGAATTGTTTATATAATAACCTTGTGACCTCCACTAAAACTCCAGAGTGTAACAGCTCCTCTAAACCTCTGGGAGAGAAAATAAAATATGCTGCTCGACAACAGGGCTCTGTCCCGGTCCTCCCTCCCATCTCGCTCCAGCACAGATCCTTTTTGCCAGAATATAAGTCACTTGTAACCTGTGGCTTACGGAGAATTAAAACATTAAGTTTCATGTACATTTCTCTCAAACATCAAAGATGCTTTGGATTTATCATTTCAGGAAACACAAGTGTTGTAAACGTTTCAGCGAGGCATGTTTTATTGAGAAGGTCTTAGAGTTCTGTATCTGGAACAGTGGAAAGAAAGACTTGGAGCTGGAAGAGAGGTCATTAAGCATCTTTGCTGAAAGGATCCTTCTGGTTGTTTTCCCCCCTCGACTTTATTTTTTCTAGTATCTGTCATCGTGCCAGTCATTTAGGATTGCAGCGTGTTAATGTGGCGGTGTACAGCACCATCACTAGTCGCGTCTGTATTCCCTGCAAACCGTCCAATAAAAAACATTTTCTCTGAAAAATGCCTTCACTCAGCCTTGAAGTTGTTTGTTGCCGATTCAGGGACAGCAAAAGAAACACAGCTTTCGTTTAATAGAAACCTTTTCAATTAAGTGGCATGCCATGTTAAGGGTTATTTCCATAATTTAACTTATAATACATCACTAGTGACCAGAGGAGCTTATGCCATGCCATTTAAACACAGTTTGCATTCAAATAATCATGATTTTATTGGCTTCATCTAGCAAAGAGCTAAAAAGTGGACCCTGCCTCTACAGTGCTGTGGGAAATCAAATTGCTAGAGTCAAAGAGCAGCGAAAACATGCTCTCTCACAAGTAACTCACAATGGAGATATGCACACATTTAAAAAGCTGTGGCTGGACAATTATTAAACAGCAAAAACAAATTAAAGCTGCAACTTTGCAACAAAAGATATGATTTCACTCACTGTGTATATCCTTAGCATCAGAAAACCATAAATGTACTGTAATCCTTCCTTATAAAGCATCTGCAAAGAAGTTTTTTATAAATAGATTTTAAATCCAACATTGTTTACATCCATGTTTGCTAGCATGCAGTGCTGTTTATGTAGGTGCATCGCTATACTTCTTTGCACTTTAATACTACCGATTGTTGACTAATGAAAACTGGTGAAACCGGTAGCAGGAACTTGCATCATTCTCATTAAAACAAACATGGCTACATTAAAAAAAAAGATGTTTCTGCATGTGGATATCAACAAAATAGATAATATAGTATTAAGCTAGTTGAATTACTGTAAAACTAAATCAACTAAATAATAGCGCACTGCAGGTTTGGGGTCAAGCTGTTATTCAAGGAACCTTTTTAGGAACTTGGTATCTTCACCTGCATTTCCACGACCACAACAACCTAGTTCCACTTTTGATATCTGTGATCAGTTTCTGCTCCCACAGCAGAATTTTTTTTACACCATCTTGTTGCAGTTTGCGGTGCTGAACATGACTAACTGCTCAAACACAAACCTCCACAACATTTGCACAATATTAATTTAGACTGTGCGCAAATTACCGTCTGGTAATTCTTATCAGCATGAATTATGCAAATTTATCTGAAAATTGGTCAAAACAAGAGTGAGATAAAGATAATGTGAGAGTGTGAGAGCAGGCAGGCGAGAGGAAAGAAACTAGACTTATTTCCTAATTGTTTGTATATGGTTCCATGTTAAAGCAAAAAATAACCACAACTTTCCAAAACGTGGTGGCTGTTCAGACAAAAAAAAAAATCCATACTGCAAAAACATTCATAAAAATACCATTTGTCGTGCAAACTCATGTACTTATAGATAAGAAGTAATATGTGTTTTGTCCCTATTTTTGCACTTCTCTTTCTTTTACCAGAAAAAAATCTAAAATGTCCTCTTGAAAAGAGGATCTCCGTTCTTCTAAACCACAGTGACACAGTGATGTTTAATTTGAAAACCCTGAACATCTGCAGAAACTGAAAGTGATGAACCTCATCCATGGGTTAGGCATACATATATTTTTTTCAGTCTGTTTCAAACGAACCAGTGCACATTGCTGCAAGAACCCTCACCGACTTCCCACCATTAAAAACAGCCCAAAGTGTTTATTAAGCCATCGGGGATCAAACCCTGGGGGGGATTTTTCTGCTGCAGTCCTCTGAAACTTTACCCTGTCTGCGTCACCCGTAATATTTCTGCTATTTCCAATAAATCTAAAATCAACAAGAGTTTGAGCTGTTGAGCGCTTTCTGTGCGGCGGCTTTGCGCGGTGCTTATGCTGTCAGGCTTTAAAGCAGTGTGAACGAGGCAGAGCGAGAGCGGCTTCTGTGCCGTGAATGAAGCTGGCTCCATTTGTGACAATGGGGAGTTGAAAGCTCCAAGTGAGCACTAATGAGAGAAGCAGCAGGAAGACCTACTTAATACGACAACTTCCCCTCTCTTTATTGAGCAATTACTTTTAAGTAGCTTCTTTGTGAACAAGGAATCCTAATCAGTGATTAAAGTTATTTGAGAGGCCATAAGAGGTATAATTGGTTATCGGGAACCGGAGTATTGTTAAGGGGAAGATAAAAGGGTGGAGATGGATCCAGCTGTGACACTGAGACTAATATTAAACTTTGTTTTTCAAGTAAGTGATACATCCATAAACACTTCAAGAATATGTATAATAAAAATGATTGGCAACTTTGATAGTCTTATACTTGAACATCTGTTTAAACTGTGTATTATGTTGAAATATGCTTCAGAAAAGAGGAGCAGCCAGTAGCAGAGAATAGTTTCTTTGCAGGATTTTAGGTTGCAGATGAAGCTTTTTTTTTTTTTAAGTAGTCCTGCTCTATTGTGCGGATTAGTATATTCTGTGGGGGCTGAAGGTTGAGCATATGTTTACAGATTTACATATGTACCATATTATCAGAGTTACATGTGTGTGAGCGTCGACCATCTGGTCTTTAAGGACTTAGGACAAAGCCTGGCACAACTGCTTTGCGCATAATGCCTCCAACATTTCAGTGAAGGAGGAAAGAAAGAGCAGAGGAGATAAAACTCAAGGAGCAGGGAGTTTTTGTTTTTTTTGCTTTTTTTCCCTGTGTGTATGGGAGTAACAGGGCATAAATTATCTCCCACGATCTGAGCTTGATTTACAGCCGAAAGCTCAAGTCGCTGGCGTCCGTTAGCGTTCGCACGCCCTGAAAGAAGCCAAAATAAGGGTCGGCGCAGTGAGGGTCTGCATGCATCAAAGAGCTGAAATACCTGACCCCTGGAGTCCAAACTGCCTTTCCAAACCTGAAGCAATAAAAAATAAAAGAAGTAGCGCTATCTTATTCGGTGGCACAAAAAAAAAAAATCCATAATCCCTCCCAGACTAAATGGACTCAGTGTTTCAACTCCTGGGTGACAGTCCACATGCTTTATCTCCACACACTCGTTCCAAATGTGCCGTGGCAGAGGTTGAGAGCACATTGTTTTGACATAATTATGGAGCCATTTCATTCCATCTTCTGCTGGAGAAGAGCAGTTGAGCCCTGCGCTTAATTAGCATGATATGTATAGAAGGGTGATTTATGACTTAATTTGGTTTAGAGATGCAAGGGAGGGGATTTGAGGTCTTTTGAGATATACTTGTTTTAAGTGTAAAGGAGCAGACCGAAACTGGCTTCTGCGAGTCTGAGGAGAAAACCCACGAGAGGAGAAATTAACATCAGGAACAAGTGACAGATTTTTTTTTTTTTTTTTTATGTGAAAGCAAAGAAACAAATACCGTTTTTACTTTTTATCTTAAAAGCTGAAACATCAAAACGGGCTGAACGATTAATGCCTCAAAATAGTGACGTTAGCGGGGCCTGCTGATGAGTGAAAGCGCGATTCATCACAGGCGGAGAGGCGAGCGTCGCTGTCATTTCTTATAAACAAAAGGAGAGAGAGTAAATGAAGCCAGTCAAATGTCACAGCAGACAAGTCACCGCTGTGTAAACTCAGCCGGTTTCAGATCGCAAAGCCTTTCCGCGCAGCCTCTTTAACGCCGACAGTCTCCTGTAAACATAAAGCCACATGTGTCGAAGGGTATGTGACTTAACAGGCTGTAGATTAGATTTTATCTCGTATCACATGGCTTCATGACCTATGGAAATGACACACTTATGAAAGTATCCTCATGTCACCCAGCACAGTTCCACAGTGTAAATGCTGACATTTTAAACATAATCATCATTTAATATAATTTATTAGGCGACTCCATCTCTTTGACGGAGAAGGTGTTCATGTGGCTTGTTAACCGTGGCAACTGAGATGCAATCAAATAGCTTCAAAGATCATAGGGACTGTAATAATGTGATTTTGTACGATGTGCATAATGTATAGCCTGTATTAGAGCCGAGACCACATTAATCAGGCTGCCCGCTGTATCAGGACGTATTAGCTTATCTCAGACACGTCTTTAATAAGAGGCGTCAGAGCAGAAACGTTTGGGGTAACTTGGGACCTGTGTCACTGTTACAGAGACGTCAAGCTTTTTCAACTCCGCTCACTATACGTCTTGGTCACAGTTTTGCAGACATATTTGTGGACGTTCGCGACAGCCTCTGTGGTCCGCTACTGACCGGCGCATGTCGTAGTCACGTGGAGCCTTAAAAACCTTGATACCGTTAGCGATTTTAGTCATCTCTACTTTACACTTCCCACTACACGTATCTTTTCTGTCACAGTATATCAACACCTCCTGAGCCATGGTTAGCCGTCCATCTCATTTTGTGCTTTTTCATCTACAGTATGAGTCACATTTTTTCTTGATTCTCAAACTGTAGCACTTGCCCCAACACTCCAGACTCAGTCAGGCTACGTAGGGTATGTACAGTTTAGATATTCAGCTTGTGTGAGTGTGTTTTCTCTCACGATCATGACCCGGCATCACTTGCAGTCGATGCAGTCTAACCCCACTTCCCGTGCGAAAATTAGTTTTTGAAATTGCACTCAGCACTTGAACTTCCTTTGATTATGTAGACACCGCTGTGAGAGAACAGACAGGATGTGAAGAAAAGTATTTTCACAATACTATGACCCCTTAGGATAGTGCTAAGATTTAGAGAAGTGAAATGTCTTATTCTGTCTGCATAAGAATCGACACGAGATAAAATGTTAAACAATGCGGACCAAAAGTTTTGCACCGTTAAGAAAAAAAGAAAAGAAAAAAATGATAAAAACAAAGACACACTTTGAAGCAAAGATGAAAAGAACCACGCAGTTCACTTATGGAGACTTTGGACCAACTGCAAACAACATACAACAAGTAGTTGAGGTATGCGCTCTACTTAGATAAAAGTGGCCTTTGTATACGCTCAGAGCATGAGCCTGTGGTTTCTATGGGGACACTGACACACTCATTGGTGGATTTCCTGTAAATTCTCCTGGTGACACCCATGAGGGACTCTGACATAACAACCGGTAGTCAGTTTGCCTCTGGCCAGTCAAGCAGGGAGGAATAAAAACAGCTTATGCACATGTTCAACACTTTTGAACTGCTCTGAGCAAACAATTAGCAGGTTTCTGGTAACTTAGCGCAAAAAAAGTTTTATCGAAAACAAGCTGCCGCTCGGATGTTTTGAACTTTCACTATGATTACCTCGCTGCAAAAAACGTATTAACCCCCCTAATCAGCAGCCACACAATATGAGACAAAGCAGTCACAAAATCAATCACAAAAACTTCAGAGCTCATTTACGGGATTTGTGTAAGAACTCTAATTTTCAGTATATTGAGTTATATATTTTAATCACTTAATATCAAAATATTATGAAAGAAGATGATGACTCATTCCTGTGTGAATCGTTTTCTTATGGCAGCATATGAATATTCACATTCATTTCATACATAGACAGAAAAAAATCCCCATTTAAATGCTTGGCTGAGATCATTCTGAATAGATATTTCAAGAGGATAAGACACTGCATGGCAAAAACAAAAGTGGTAAGTTAAATAAAGATCAATTTCAAAAATATTAACAAGAACGTTGTTAAATAAAAGGCAATAAACTAAATTACATATAAAAAAGAAAACTACAGATTGGACCCGACAGAAACTGAATCTCTGCTCTAATTGGGGAAAATGACCTCTATCCTCGACACCTCGTTTAACACTCTGCTCTCACGCGTAGTTTACACCGAAACAGAGAAGTCCCAGAGAGCACGGAGCAGACAAACGAGTCATAAGCACGTGTTGATCTTTGCAGACGGCTGCACAGAAATCCAATAACACGGGTGCAAAATATTTGATCAGGGATACACTTCTTTGACATTTAACAGGATGCCGAGGTGGAGTGTGAGCTTTTAGCGTAAAAAAAGTGGAGTGTGAGGCCTCTTTCTTACAAAAAGTTTCAAGGAAGGCCAGTTAATACCGCAATGCATCGGCACACTATTGCACGCTCCATCTGCCAATAGCATCAAGGCTTTTTTTAAAACTATTTTCAAAGCTTGACAGCATACAGTAAATGACACACTCTTGTCAATACTGCTGAAACAAAACTCAACCTAATATGCCTTAGAAAGGTAGTTTTTATTGCAGGGCTATTGCACTGGATTGCATTGCCTTGTACAGTTATTCGTGGTATTTTGTCCACCTCTCTTACAGTGGGTTGCAGAGCTGCTCCTGATCTAATCGCACACCCATTACATGCATATCAGTGTACTTTTAAAATTCCTTAAAAACTTTAAAAAAATCAGATGTTGCAGAAAAGAACAAAAGAGCTGGAGCACGACTGTGTGAAAAAATAAAAAAAAGCAATCACTGGTGACCTTCCTACAGTCCATGAGCTCAACTTAAAGCCTAAAATCTGATCTGTTGTAAGGCATTTTGAGCGACGCGTCACAGTCTGAGACCTATATGTCTTTCGCTTCCTCCTGCTGGGGCTTTAATCAGAACAAGTTCTCCCTTAAAAAATGTGAGGGCAGAGCTCGCTAACTGTGCGCCGCCCCGTCTGCACCGGCTTCTTTGTCCACACAATAAACATGGCCTCAGACTGCTCATTCCAGCCCTGATACTGGCCTCCGCGAGACAAAGGGGACGGCGCGGAGCTGTGCCAAATTGACTCGTCCCTAATTTTTATGCTAATCCTCAATTTTACATCAGACAGTCCCCACATTTTGATATAAAAGATATTAAATAAATAAATACAGAGAGACCCAGATAATCTGTTCATAAAGACGTCTTATCCTTTGACAAGTGGAGACGTCTGCTGCTGGCTTTACATATTTGCATGTTCGAAATGCTGACAACAACCAATCATCAGCCGTCTTTATTAAATGTAAACGTTTTAATGAAAAACAGCGCCGCAGCGGCCCAAAAGTTGTAAGGTTTAGCCACTTGAATTTGCCCTACAAGATGCCGCAATTGGGGAAATTAGATATAAACACAACAGTAGCTCGAACCCTGACAACAGCTGCAAGGACATTAAACCATTATTAATTAGTGCTTCCTCCACATTTCCCATTTCAATCAACGGTGTGGTTGACCTCAACCGAGTCTTTACAACACAGAGAAAATCGTAGCATTACTCAGTTCATGTAATTACAGCTGCAGCCGATGTGAACGGTGTAAGAGATAGAATAGAAAAGTGGGATTAACAGTTTTCTCTCAAGTCACAGAGGTTACCAGATATGAACAATGTAACTCTGGTATGACTGAATTCATAAAAGTAAAACATTTACATCACAAAGTACCACCTTACAACAATGACACCATCGATAAATGTACCCCCACCCTTATTATATTGTCTCATTAATCCTCTTAAGACCCGGACAATGATTAATTGTGGAAAATAAGACAGTGGCAATGGGTCTAGATGAAATGTTTTGTAGTAAAATTGCATTTTGGAATTACAAGGCTTTAATGATGCCAAAAAAATGATCAACTAAGAATAAAATCTAGTTTTTAATTTGCTGAAATCTGCAACTGGGGCCAGAGGTAAACGTAAATAATAAGAAATCATGTCTTTGTTTCTTTTAGTTGTGACACTAAAAAATGTGGTGATGTCGCCGAAATGGTTTTTAATTAAATACTACTGATAAAAGCTGTGTCCTGTCTCAGTCTCTTACAATAATTCATCTACAATAGCCACAGAAATACACCCTTATTGTAGGCCGAACTAATCACAAGAAATATTTACTGATTAACAAAACTAGAACATCTAAAATAAGCTTCATCCAGGACAAACTCGAGGACGGTGTCATTTTTTTTTGTTCTCAGAGCTCAAACAGGAGCCGTCTAAGAACATTTTTACACAGCTAACATCTGGAGCAGCAGACAGGTCCACAACTCAAACCACAAACCCCCACAGACAGTCGTGTTTTCAACCTGACGGCACCCTCACTGCTCACTGAATTTCATAACCGTTTCCCCTGTTTTGGAAATCTAGGAGTCTCAGGGGGATTTGAGGGTTAGGGGTCTAGATAATGTTCACATTACAACACATATACCAGATGGCAGATGATGTCTTCTCATCATGTTCAAGCACATAACAAGTAGATATAATAAGCTGCTCTATGAACACTTCAGCCAAATGAGCCGTGCACTCACTGCTAATGGCTGTTTTTTGTACAAATTAATAATAATAATAATTATTATTATTATACATATTTAGGAAATTTGTATCTATGTTGGTGATAACTGCACAAAGTCGTGTACTGTTTTCCTATAAATAGCCTCAGTCATCATGAGGATATGCAAAAATTAGGCATAAGTGCCTGTAAAAGGCCTACAGGTAACACTGAGTGGGTGTTTTTCAGTTTCATTTCTTACCAATAACTCCAAAAGGTTTCAAATGACTTTATATATATATATATATATTAGATTATCGTTTAATCAACAGCGGAAAATAGTAGTTTCTCTTCATTTGCATAAATCAGATAGTGTTTCTCGGGTCAGAAACGTCAATGCATTTTTTCTTTTACTTTAAAATGTGACTGTATGTAAATGAAACTAAAAATGTAACACATATTTCACATACTTTACTAACCATGAGAAGTCTTAATTTAGAAAAAGTCATTTTAAAAGGGACCATCATATCTGATCTTATCTTATCTAAATATCATATCTAATAATAGCCACTTCTCTCTCAACAGATTACTGATCAAAGGTGATTATATGGAGTCGTATCTATCTCATGTTAAACACTTGCTTCTGTGTTTGCTCAACTTAATTCTATATTATTTTAAAACATCTGAAATATAAATCTTAACAAAGCCAGACTCTAACCTATTGGAGTGGAAGAAAGACTAATCAAATAGGTTAAAAATAAACAGCCCCAAAACTCTGTCACCAAATGTGTTTATCGCAGATCAACCCGTTGCACGACAACGTTTTTTCACACAAACAAACAAGTGGCTCCCAAGGGAGCCTAAAAAAGCAGACAACACGAGGCTTCCTGGACTCACAGATGAATGCAAACCGCAGCACTTACATCGCGTGTTTGTGCAAAATTAGGCATGCAACAAGGCCTCTGCCACAACTTTGATCATGAAAACTAGCGAGGTCCGGGGTTCAAGAGACGCTATATGTATCTCTTATTGTCACTGTGCATCATATATGTACATCATTGCCCCACTATGAGTCAATCTGAAGACCACAGATGTGTAAGTCTGCGCTACAGAAAAATTGCAAGCTACCGCAAAAAACTATCCTGCAAACCTCTCAGAAACACACCTTTCAGAGCACCGGTAATAGCTGCTCTAGAAGTGTGTTCAGGCTTAAAGTGGAGCAAATATACGACGTGTGTGTGTGCATTAAGCAAGACTTCATAAAAATGATAATTGCAAGGCTCTCTGCGGCTCCACCTGATGAATAAACAGAGGCTGATGACAAAGCACCGGAGTTCCTGGTAAGTTGTGATATCAGTCACAAAATGAGCCGCCACATAAGAACACACACACACACACACACACCTGGTCGCTCTGCATGTACTGTGCAAGCCACAACTTAATAACACGAGACGAAAATTCACTTTGCGTTGTGTCTGAACACGGCTTAGCAATCCAATGTTCTCATAACGGAGAGAAACAATGGCCTGTAATAATAAGATCCCTCTTGCAATAAACTAGAATTACACTTAAATGTAATGCTGGATGATCAATGTTACCATGACAATAAACCGCTCGCTAGCGTCACTGAGTATGTCGTGCGTTAGTGCCTTGTTATTCTCAGATTTTTTTTTCCACTGTGTACTGATCATCTCTGTTTTTGAAGCTTCGGGGAGGTCTGTTCAGGATCCAGATACACTAATATAGTTAAGGCCGGAGTCACATCTTTTATCAGATTTAGGACTGTAAAAATATATTATACAATAGAAAGCAATATTAAATAGCTCTGCAATAACAGTGTGTGTTACTTAAACAAATACCTTCCATATTAATCATGTTTTTGGAGTAATTGTGTTTTGGTTCAGGCGCTCGGTTCAGTAGCTGTTTGAAAGTGAAACACAGCGGGGCATTTAAAGTCGGGGTCTTGTATCGATCGCGGGTACAGCAGACTGACTTTGAATCAGCACAACGACACCGTTCGCTCCTGTGGGGAAAGCTGCGAGGTTTGTCGAGAGAAAAGGAATAATTAAAGAACAAGTGAAACAAGAGTGTGCACTTGTACTGGAAATGGAGAATAAAGAAGTAAATATGTTTGCAGTCTAAAGTGAAAGTGTAAAGTTTTAAATTGTTTGACGTGTCGTTACCTGCGCTGTCGGAGTGGGCGGGTTCTCCCAGCTGTTTGTAAGGGTTGAACTTGGGCTTGGGTGCGACCACTGGGGCAAATTTCTTGGGTGCCTGCTGCTGGGAGACGGAGATGCTTGCGCTGCCCAAAGACGGAGTGGTCTCCATCCTCGCAGCCACTTGTCCCGTCTGGTCGCTGCTGTTCGCTGGGTTCCACATGGCTCTGATGAGGACAGAAAAAATGGTTATTAAAACTAAAGCTTGGACTTCAAGGACAACACGCCAACAGAGGAGAGACTGAAAACCACAAGAGGCCAAAATAAGAAAATGTAACTGTTGATCGCATGGGATAAAGCGAATATATCTCCAAACAGATAAACTTTAATAACACAACAGCGTTTATATGACAGTACTGGAATCATTGAAGAAATTATACATAATCTGTTTCTTCAAGGTTGGGAGCACCAGGAAGTGAGACAAGTCCCATTTAAGTCTTTTAAGTCCCATTGTAGTGCATTTATTTCTATTCACACAGTAGATGGCATGGTTGCTGATGAGCTGCAGATCAGCTGTCCAATCTAAAGCTGCGTATCCGTCAAACACAGTGCTCTTTATATCCTCAGACATGGTCTGAAATCAGGCCGTGTTCAACAATTTTTGCAGCTTGCCAAAACAGTCTGACAATCATCTTAAGCAATGCAGATGTGAAAGTGGGCATGGTTTCAACTATTGTCTCTCTTTTTTTTTTTTTTCATTCCTTAGTCATGCAAGTCACGCAAAAGACTCACAGTGACCCTGTACCATGTCTGAGTTTGGCGTCTTAGTACCCTAACATTTGCTAATTAGCACTTAACACAAAGTACAGCTGAAGATGATGGAAAAGGTTGATCGTTTTGCAGGTGCTCATGAATGACAAATTTAAGTGCAAAGAAAAGTCAGGAGGATTCCCTATAAGTCATCATCAGTCAAACGGTTGTTGAGATATTTCAGTCTGGAGCGGTGGACAGATCGACCAGCTTCCACTAAAAAAAGGAGAAGTCTCCTGCAGCTGCATGTATATGCTTACTTAACCACCACCAGTCCATGTTTTAGTCATCTTACTCATTGTTAAAACTGTTAAAACTCAAACTTAGCTGGCAGTGAACTCACTAAGACCCAGTCTCCAATTACATTTCTCACATTGTTTCTCACTGTTTCTAAGGATTTGTGCATAATAAAGGCCTGCCGCTGTTGTGTGCGAGATTCGAGCCAGCTTTTTTTTTTTTTTTTATTTCAACTATTGAGTCAGACTATTATAACAGTGCGTAATATTATTTTGTAAAATAAAAAAACAAGGCAAAACACACTGTGCTCTGACGTGTATTCATGTGTCGTGTATAATAAAGTAAGAAAATATCAAAGAGGAAAGGAAATCACTTTGAACTATGAACCTTTTTTTCTCTCTCTCTCATTTTTTTCTACCTCTCCTCCTGTCTTGCTTGCTCAAGAACAACAAATCAAAAGAGTGATATGTGAGACAAAGAGCGGCGAAAACAACAAAGCTTTTTAAACCCCAAAAAAGATTTAATAACAGAAAAAAGTTATGTTAAAATATTACTTTATTTTGAAATGTCATTTCAAGCATCTTTTTTGTTTTTTTAAGAAGGTGGACACTTGGATTGTAATGTGAAATCTTTATATTAATATGCATCTAATGCTTTAATTGTGTTTATTATATTTTATTTATGGGCTTTTATGGCCGTAATACAGTTACAGTGAAAATAACACTACAACAGAGAAAGTAAAAACTTTCTTTCCTTGCGTCTGAGGACACAAACATCCAGTATTTCACCATCGCATTCTGAAATCACTTGAAATATTTGAACTATTTATACGCTGCGCAATTTTTTTTCCTCTGTGCTTCTTTTTGTTTGTGTTTGTTGTGCTGTGTTCTGATGTTTTTGCTGTTTATTATCCTCCGTCTGACTGATACAGGGTTTACATTCTTTCTCTGGAGCACAGTAGAAAAAGCCCACGCACAATCATCTTTTAATATCTGCTCAAATCCCTGCTCCTCCTGCCGTCTGAATGGTTCTTACTTTTGATTTTCTTTTCCTTTTTTCTTCTTCTTTCCCCATGCTCTTAATGCTGCTGCGTTTCAGACGCGGCGCTGGTGTCTCACACCCACCTGTCCTTTCAATGCAAATTCTTTCATTTCTCGACGCTCAAATGGCTAACAAAATAAAAGATGAATTAAAAGGGAAAAAAAGGAGAGAGTGGGGGGAAAAAAAGAAGAAATGATCTTAGCATGTGTGAGTAAGGCTCCGTACTCGACATGTTGAATGGAAAATGTCTGTTTCAGTGTGCGGTTACATTCTTTGATGATGGCAAACAATTCACAGCAGGGTGCCGCTTTACAAAGGCACCAAAATTTCGACAAAAACAAGCGATTTATGTGCCTTTTTTTGAAACACAGACCTGAACGCCGCACGGTGATGACCTCAGATTATAATCGCTCCAGTGATTCATAGATTACTCTAGTGAACGCAGACTTCTAACACGATCATCGCTCTGAGGTGACGTCACATTGAAATTAAATTAAAAATGGCTGACAGTGTGTTCTGCGGTTTATGAAGAATAACAGAGCATTTTTCCTCTAAACAGGGGTTGATGTGGAGATTGAGATTGGAGTGATTTTTCACTCTTTTGAGCACCACAGTCTCCTGCATTGTGTCGACGTGGAGGCAGAGAGCTCAGCGGCTAAAAGCAAAACTGTCTGTAATACCAGAGCAGGAGAAGTAGATAAAATTATTCTTTTATGACCAAATCTTTTAGTAAGTTATAGGTGTGTATAGGATGTTAATCAATATTTTTGTTGACATCATGAAATCCTATTAAAGGAGCTGGGAACTGGAGAAAATAGTGCGTCTGTCAAGGACTATTTTCAGTGGCGGAGAAATACACATTTAGTCCTTTAATGACTATTTTGATAATGTATGTGGGGCTGATCATAATGAAGGACACGTCACACAGAGTGGAGAGAATAGTTTGGCTCATAGGTGTGTTTTTGGACAACAATGGGGCTCTGTGGCTCAGAAGAGTAAGATATGTCAAGCTTTGAACACACACAATATTTAATTAGCTCAAATTATTGTCGGTTTTGGTCTTTTTGTACATACCGTAAGTCTATCATAAGACAAAAGTCAGGAGTATCTGTTATTCAAACAGCATCTCGATTTCTCTCTCAGGGCCGGCAGTCGTATCTGTCAACTGTTTCTAGGCCATCAAATGGATTTCTGAACGCAGCAGCATATTTCTGCAAATCCTTTTCATCACCTTTTGACATCATGAGACATATGCCAAAACAAATAATCTACTGTAGTCTGATTTCAAGGCAGAAAAAAAAAGACCGCACAGGCCATCCACTTCCAGGAAGCTCGAGAGTCTGACAAACTTCTACACAGGGACAAAAGAGGCAGAGCGTCCTCAGCATGTATTATTGCAGCCTTTTTCTTGTGTTCGGCGTGTTAATTAATATGGCTCAGTGACTCAGGATGTAGTTTACCCCAGACGCGACTCTGCGGCGTTCTTTAGGTTTGAAAAGGCTCAATAGGCGCGTGCCTCAGCTCCGCCACCACACATAACCTCAGCTCAGTCTTTTGACTCCACACGTCAGTTTTTCACCTACATTCACAATTACACAAGTTAAAAACCCCATGCGTAGGCCTTTATTATGAGCACTTTGGTGTTTTTTTCTCTATTTTCTCCATTTCTCTATTCAACTTTTTAACTATTCTAACTTTATAAATGACTCCAGTTTATTTAAATGACTCACTATTTGTCAGGTTTAAAGGAAATGTGGCTCGTAGATGAAGGCGGAAGTAAGCAAGCCACAATTACTGCGGTGGCACCTCACTTTTAAATCCACATTGAAACACTGCAGTGCATGAAACCAGCAGAGTTCACCAGGAAATCCAGAAGAGCCTGTAAAACACTTTTTAAGCATGGTCAGGTATAAATTGTGACGTGTGTAAATAAAAAATTACCTCCTAAGTGTTTGCTGATGTGGTTCATGTCAGTCATTAAGCGGTTCTACCAAAACCCCCCGATCCCTGCTAACAGAGTTAGACTACACACGATTATGCAACTGACTTCCTGTTTGATAGCACACAATGCAGGTTTGGAACATCCTAATGCTTTATCTGATGTTTTTCATTTCTCCCAATAAACTCATAACAAAATTTTCTGCTGTACTCCATCTGTATATCATTAATAGCCGCTTATGAAATGGGGCCTTGTTTGGATTTGTACATAATGTGCTTTTATTTTGTGTTTTTCTGTACCTTAATCCTTGTATGGTATTTGGGTCAAATTGACCCATTTCAAATTCAAGAAAAATGGTAGAATTATATTTTTTTTCTACCTGAAACTCAATGGCCTTAGCTTATTTTCTATGATAAACATGTAACAAACAAAAAATAAATAATTTGAGCACACATGCAGCAATACCCCACACATTTACAGCCTACATATGGTCTTCGGGTCAGTTTGACCCGCATACACAGACACACAGATAACGTTACACTATTATAATCTAAGCACAGAGAAGCTGTTTGATCTCACTTTCCTGAAGTCTTTACCTTCTGTCAGTCCATTCCTCCAACTTTATGTTCATGGCCAATATTGCCCTGGTATCTTACATACCAAAAAAAGGGGAAAGTGCTCATGAGCACTCTGCACAGGGATGGACAATAAGTAGCCAGGAGGACTGTAAAAGCCAGAGGTCATACTTGACTTCAGCAACCACCAAAGACAACTTAGACAAGCTGCTGGTCTGCCACAGCTGTCAAAGAAGAACACTTCAGTCGCCACTCGTGATCTTTTACAACAAGCTGGATGGCTCAGCCTATAATACATTTACAATCTGGATGGTAATCAACCCAGACTGGAACCAAAGGAAGCTCCAAAGAAGAAGACTTTTCTCCTTGAGGAGCTTGGCAAGGCACTAATGACACTATACATCTAAAGGAGACAACGTGCCCAGGACCCCAGCTTCTCTATCCACTGTGAGGGAAGACACAAAAACCAATCACACTTCCATTGTTAATTGTCTTCTAGTAGAGACTGATTTCAGTCATTAAACATATAAGTTATCTCTATTGTTTGAAATTGAGATAAAGACAATATATGTTAATTTTATGTTGAGTTTATGAAGTAAAATTTTATTTCAGAATAGTTTTTAAAACCCCAAATGTGCCCCGGGGGATACCAGAGGGTCCCAAAAGTGAAGACAATACAAGGGTTAAACAGAAAACCTGCTGATGGCATTGTAGCTCTCAGTTTCTTGGTAGCTTTTTTAACACATCTAATCAGATCCGAATCACATCTATTTAAAGACACTGGAGCACTTTACAGTACAGCGTGAGCCTCCAGGGAAGCAAAGTGTATTTTGGAGGTCTGTCCTAGCAGGTCATCAGTCTAAAACAGGCAGACAAACACACCCACACAAACACAACATATTTATATATATGCAGCCATACCAATTTTGCTGTAGAAATATTTTGACTCAACAGATTGCATTTTACATCTCAGACCATTAACATAATGTGGAGAAAGGTCTGATGATGTGAAACTAAACGTGACGCACTTGTTAGTTTATTTACCTTCGACTGTGATCTCCTGCTACTTAACAAGCTAAATTGCGCATTTGCATACCAGCTTTGATGTGTTGGGTGATAAAAACTAAAAGTCCCTCCCTCGTGCACACACAGACACACACACACACAAAAAAAGAGTGAACACACCACATAAAGACGCGTATATACGCACACACACAGCACGTCGCTATAAGTGAGGCATAGGTCGAAAACTACACATGCAGACGCAAAAAAGGGCAGCGTCCGTATTGAAGCCTTGTGAAAGGAAAGTCGATTCTGATTGCCGGGGCAGTTACAGGATGACTCACAAAGCTGTGACACCATGTTTAACAGTTTGCTTTATGGGGGCACGGCAGTCGAGCTGTCTTCTCACAGCTGTTCCGCTGCACTTTTACAGCTGTCATTGAGGAACTGCTGCAGGTGTTTCTGCTGTATTAATCTTTCATATCCACCAAGGAAACTATCAAACAAAACCATCCAAAGAGGACCACAGAGAGTACAGAATTCTAACATAAAATGGCAGGGTTCAGAGACTTTTCTTTTTTTTCTTTCTTTTTTTTCTTTTTTTTTAAGGAAAGCATGCCATGCTTTCTAACAAGTCTTCTTTGTGGCTGGGAGACTGAATCACATGTTAAAAATACACAAAACCTGATCTAGCAGGCTCCTGTTTTTAAAACGTCATGATAGCTTCAATAGCTTCTTTCTTTCTTTCTTTCTCAGCATAGACAAATACGCAAAGATCTATGGGTGACAAACTCCTGTTACAGCAGTAGACTCGAGTGCATTTTACCTTAAGTACCATAAGTGTGTTGCCAAAAATATGTATATTATTTTCACAGCCTGTAAAGAAAAGCTGTGGTTGCCAACACGGTTTATATAAAGTCATGACACAAACCAAATATCAGCCTTGTGTTACACTAACAAAGAGGAAGCATAAAGGTTCATAACATTTTTCTGTGACGTTAATATGACATTTTGAAGAAAACTACTTTTAGCTTTGATGTATTGTCACCTTTTAAGTTGATAAGGACAACCTATTAGCAAACAGCTGCCTACGCATCTATCAGTTTCAGAGCCACAGTCATTTGGAGTCATGTTTCTGTCCATTTGGTGAATGTTAGTTGAATATTCACTCCCCTTTCAGCTCCATTCGTTCTCCACCGACTCCTGAGGGAAATATCCGGCTCTTTGGCTGCTAAATCCTCCACAACATTCACCGGCTCATCACTAACTGTGTGCCTACAGTTGACTTTGGGCAGGAGTGTGCGGTGGGATTTCAGAGCTTTTTTTTGCAGAAAACAGCTGCCTGCTGTCCACAAAACCACGAGCGAAACCTTTGGCTTTACATGCATCTTATCCATATATCCGTCCTTTAATATGAAATGTTGATTGCAGAAGCTTTAAGTGTATCTGTACATTTTTGTGGAGTATACTGCAATAGTTTATGCAGCTCCTGTACACTCTTTCCATCTTATAAAGTCCACCGATGGGCATATTGCTAGCTATACCATATGTGTGGAATAAAATGTTTACTATTGTGGTATCTTAAATTGAATATGTGGATTTTTATTTTATTCGGCATAAAGATTTTCATGTATTTTTATTCTTCTTATAAACATAATATTAACTTCAATGAATGGGTACGATACAGTCTGCTTAGTGATCAGCTGATCAGAGTAATTGGTTAAATAAACCTTTTTTAAGAAATCACAGCCAAGAACATCGATGTTCTGCTGCCGCTTGCTTTGTATTTTACATTTTGAACCATTAAGTCCAAGTTTCATCGTAATCAGCTGGTTTGCTTTAAAGAACAGCAGGAGATTTCAAATGATAATGAGCAAATGTCCCCCAAAAATCTTTTCACATCCTGTATAATATCTTTTAAAGGGTGTCCATCGATGTCCAGAATATTGTACGTGTTCTTATGTATCTTAAAGTTCACAAGAAAAAGTGAAGTGAGATTTAAAGGGCAATTATGCTGCTTTTTTCCCACCTTGTGCCTCTTCCCATGAGTAGAGTTCAGTTAAAACTATACAGCTCTTGGTTCACTAGGCACCGATCAAAACATCACTTAAAAAAAGACACTGCAGAGATGAAGATGGAGATCCACTTTGGCTGACAGATTTTTCATACCAAACAGAGGGGCGGTGGGCAACTGGGATTAGCACTCACACAGTTCGTGACGCAACATGTAGAGGATCAGCCATGCGGATGAAAACGCTTTAAAAATTAAAGGTTCCCATCTGCAAGAGGTTGCTGCCGAGTCTTCCCGGCGTTGGACCTGCTCTGCTTTAGAGGGCCGGTTGAATTGCTGAGCAGGTTAATGCGACATTACACAAACAAGAGCTTGTTCCCCACGTTCCTCTGTTTGGAAACAGCAAAGAGCAAAGAGTTCAAGCGGTCATTATGGATCTTGAAATCTTTTGTGCAGAAGGGTAAATATTTGAAAGTGCCGGAAGTCTGACACCATCTCTCTGTGTTGACATATTAATAGAAGCAAAAGGCTGTTTTGGACCTCTTTCAAGTGTTAAAAATTTAATACTGGAAGCGCATTACCAGTGTCAGGGCATCAGAGCACCGGGCAAGTCAAACATCATGTTCTGAAACATAGCCACTGCAAACAGCACAGCTACACGACAAGATCCTCACAAACCCGACCGAGAAGCAAAGAATTATATTTTATTACTCGTACTGCAGGTTTGGAGGTATTTACATTTAATTTCTTTAATCTATTTTATTTTCAGATTCACAATTATCAGGTAAACATCACTGATATTATATTATATTATATTATATTATATTATATTATATTATATTATATTATATTATATTATTATTGCTAACATTATATGAACATTGGCAGTAGTTCTTTATCTTAGAATGACCTAAAAAATAATCCACAAGTTTAAGATTTTAGTGCATGTTCATGGGAGAAAGTAAGTCATTTGTTATTTTACTCATCCCTATAAAGCATGTAGGGTGTGGATTAAGGAAAGTAAAACATCATATTAAGTCCCAACACAGTGAGAGGTCTTGGTAAGTACCAAAAGGGATAAAATAAAGATAATATTTTAATTTTAAAAAATGGTGTACGTCCAAATAATAACCATATATTTCCTCTTTGATTAATAAATTATGTCTAACATTAAGCAAGGCTACAGTTAAATCCACCACCTCTCAAAAAAAACAACAAAAAATGTGTAAATTAAGATACTTTAGGATGTCCGTACCAGGCAGGTCAAATATTACTCATGAATTACTCAAAACTCTACACTCACGATTATTTTTATTATTGATTAAAATAGCAAATATTTTGTCAATTAAAGGTGCTGTTTGGGATTTTTGACAACTATTAGTGCCATTGTGTGATGTTTTATTTGTATCATGTAAGTGCAAGAAGACTACATCGGCTTCTCGTTATTCAACCGTTGGTGTCAATTCTGCAGAAAGAAGCAAGAAATGCACCAGCGAAGACAGCGAGGAAGACTACACGCCAGCAAACATGGATATAAATAATGACCAATTTAAAATAGTTATAAAAAACAGCTCTGCAGATGTTTTATGAGGAAGGAAACAATTTTAAAACGCTTGTCAGGCCTCAAAGATACAAACAACAGTTTGCACAGTTAAACTGAACGTAAACACAACTTAACACGACTCCTCAAGACATTCACTCGATTAATCTTTCAGACTTTAAGATGTGAGAAAATGGTGTCTGCAAAGTGTCAACAATTGAAATTCATCTTACAGTTATATAAAACAGACAATGGAGAAAGTGGAGGCAATGAAATGAATAAAATGACAGATTAATTATCAATGAATCTGCAATTTATTGTGAACTTCACCTACTACATTAAGCTTCTGTCAGTCTTATTTTTTGTCAGCTTTTGTGTAATTTTATCAAAATGGTGGTTTAAAATAAATCAGTAAATGTGATAAATTATTAGATAAATTAGCTTAGATTATTGAAGTCCAGTTGAAGGCCGTACAGTCTTTGTCCTCTATCTGCTGTTCACTGGTCCACAACATCTCAGGAGCTGTCACAAAGAAGTTAAACTTGTGACTTTATTTTAAGTCTGACTTAACTGTGTGGAGAAAACTGTCCTCCGGCGTCTTGGAAAAAGTACAGTGAGGCAACTTCACCTCTAATACCGAACAACAACCCGGCCTGTCTCAACACTCGCGTCTCAAAGTCACCTGCCCTACGTCGGCCCTCGCGCCAACACTGGCCGCTTCACACAAACCGGCAGTGACAACGAGGAACGAATGAGAGAGCTAGCAGGCAAAATCACCTTTTTGTCATGTCAAAGCAAGCTCGCTCGGAGCACGGAGACGAAGAACGCCTCACTCACAAGTCATCGTGTCTGCACTCCCGACGAGAGAGAGGGGGACGCTGGACGGGCCAGCGAGCGCTCACCAGACAGACAAGAACAAACTTGTTGGACGAGTTGCAGCAACGGATGTCAACGGTTACTCGTCTACTTCTATATCAGCGCTGGAAACTGTCCTCTTTGTTTGTCTACCAACAAAAGCCATCCACATGGTCAATTTGATTATTACATTATCACAAGCCCCACTTATTTCTGACGGGAAGGCAGCGTTTTAAACTGTCACTGGGCGCACGTTTTAAATTGCAAATCACTCTTTCATCATTGACAGGAACAGCATGGGGAGTGATTTACAGTCTACCTGGCTCAGAGTGAGCTCTTAAACACAAGGAGCGCTTCATTTTTGTTAAAGGCCAGACAATTTTCAGACCAATTTGCACAAGGAGCTTTCAGAGAGGCAGTGTAAAGCCTCTCATAATTAGGCTAATTACACAGAGGGATAATATGAAGGTTAATCAAATGATAAACATGGCAAATACCGATTTGTTTTCCCCATTAGCTATTGTGAAGACCCCAACCAGTTGATAACCATTACAAATGAGATTTGGAGCTGTGACTACTACAAAGAGTGAAAACCCCACCCCCACCCCGCACCGCCTCCCTGAGCAAGGCAGCAAAGAAAAAAAAAAAAAACAGAATAATGGGTTATATATGAAAAGGTAGCTGCACTGCTTTCATTTAACAGTTTTGATATCATGTCAAATGTTTTCTCAGGTTGAAAATTTTCCACAGTTTGGACAAATTCTGCTACTCTCCATCACCCGAGCCTACTTTGATTCATTAAAGAAGCCCCATTATATTGCAATTTTGCAGTGCATGTTAATATGCATTGATATGTGGATGGGCACAAAGGTCAGGAAGCTCCAGGAGCAACCACAAAAAGACAAAATAACTACAAAGAGACACAAAACGCCCAAAAAGAGTTGCAAAATGACAAACATAAGATGGAAAAGGACTACAAAGATGCACAATTAACTACAAAGAGACACAAAACCACCACTAAAAGGTGTAAAATGACTATAAAAGGGGCACAAAACAACAACAAAGAGACATAAAAGGCCTGCAAAGACACAAAAACCGCTGGTGCAGGAGGTGAAAAGTTGTTCTTGTTATACGAGCTTGCTCATAATTTGAGATCATCAGACGGGCAGAGGTTGCAGGTTCTCTCTCAGGTAGTTATTCTCAAATTACAGTTATTTCTACAGTAATTTCTAAACGTGATTCTTTCTGTGGTGAGAGGACTTTCACACCAAGAGACAGATTGCTTTTTTTTCAATATCTGCTTTTTGTGTGTCTTTGAAGTTTTTATCTGCTAATAAACTGTTTTAATATATATTTTTTTACAAAGAGGCAAAGAGAAAGTTTGAAGGGTCAAAGTACTCCAAATAAAAAGGAAAAATCTTCAGTCTGAATATTTTCCTGATGCTTCTTTTGTGCTCATCCTTCATTTGCGGAGTTACAGAAAGAAAAACAAGAATTACAATCCAGCGTCACTTGGGTATAAAAATACCACTTATTCCACCAGATAATAGCCATGTTTGTTAAAGTAACACCTAAAAACTTCCTAACAAGATTTGCAAGACTTTTCTGAACAGCTGTTGAGTAGTTTACTTGAGTTGTTGGCCTTTGCTCCCTAATGACAGCAGCATAACTTTTCTGTAAATATGTGAATCTGACTTTAATGCTGACTGACAGCTTGTATTGGCTTGGGATATATCAAATAGAATTGGATGGCTTGCATGACTGGAGTATGTGCTCCTTGATACTGCAAGTGGTAAGATGCGACGTCTCAGGAGTTTATCTTATCTGAGTCTCAGGAGGTTACTGACTGACAGCTGTAAATATATCACAGCGCAACCTTAACCATCTCCCGCGTACCTCCGTGGTAGATAGCGGGCTCGGGAAAAAAAAAATTTGCATCAACAAACAAAGAAAAGGGATCTGTACATTTCACATTTTCAGCAAATCAATAGCAAATGACAGAAGATGATCTACCTTTCGCTTGATTGTAATGGCTGATGTTCTGCTCTCGGGGTGAGCAGCGTGAACGTCACACCTCTAGATGAGGATTTAATGGTATGGGATGCTGTGGCTGCATTATTCAAGAAAAATAATATTCATTGGAAGAACAGGAAGAACAGAAGTGAAATAAGCTGTTCGACTGAATGGCAACGCTCAGAGGAAAGTACATCTCATCGTGTAAGGCAGCAAGAAATTTAATCCTGTATATGCAGAAGACACAAGGGCAGAACCTTAGATGGACTTTTGACTTCAACTACTGAATTTACATTTCAAATTAAGGTTCATATTTGGGGTAGCTTAGCAACAGAGGGACACAGTTTATACACCCGAGAGCAACTTTATTAAACTGTAAAGTGTCTAACTCGGTATGAATCTCAGTAACAATTCTTAAATTAACACAAATCTGATGAATCCTCAAAATGTTTGTTCGTGTCATGAGTTTAAAGGCCCTAAAAAAAACCTGTTTTTCTTAACGAGCTTCTAAACTGTGAGTGATGAGGTCCTAAATGGAGCTCAGATAGTTTTGATGAAGCAGATGAGCTTTTGAACTCTCAATAAATGTAAAAAAACAGATGTCGTTTTCCAAACTTTATCTTTTAACTGTTGCTTTTTCAGTCATGTATATATAGAAATTCTTACATTTGAAGTTTTCAGCGGCTTCACAGTGAGCAAAGGAATTATTAGCAGCTGATATATCATTATGTAATTTCTTCAATGTCAATATTGGCCTAAGAACATCCAGTATGAGTCAGGATATAATTAATACCTTTCAAAAACAGCAAGCACTGAAAACCTACTAAAGCCGTGCAGTCTGTGTGTTACACTGCAGAAATCCTGACTGAAAGTTCCTTATTTGCTCATTAAATTGCAGAGAAACATTTAAACAGTACAATTAAAAGTGTTTCTTTTGCTTAAATATGTTTTTTTGTTCAAGTTCAAATTTATGGAAGTCAACAGATTTTAAAAATAAAAAGACGTCGTTGGCCTATATCTTGACTTTTTTTTCCTTCTTCTTTATTTATTTTTTGTTGGCCAACCCTCTAATTAGCATCTCCTACTTCCTGATCTCACACACTGCACTTTTGCGTGCAGCAAAATAAAATAATATGTGCGATGAGTGATTTAACATCCAAAACTGCCTCGGCGAGCAGCTCGAGGGAGAACGTTGGTCCTTGCCTCCAAAAATGTCAAACAGCCTCATTGCGCCTGCGATGGCTCAAAATTAAATCCAACTGTTAATCCAGAAACTGCAGAGGTGACAATGAAGGACCATTATCCAACGCTGGCCTATAGCTACACATGTCACTCTCGGATAGGTAGCTAATAAGTGCCTTTGGTTTTTTTTTTTTGGAGGAGATTGGGGCAAAGTCAACAAAGTAAAGCTTATCTGGGAGGGAACAACAGTAAGCGAGAGGAGCTGCAGACTTGCCTTGAACAGATAAAACATCACATCGAGCCATCATTAATTGGCCTCATCTGACAGGCATTATCCTAGGGCGTCTTATCACAGCGGAGGAAACGCTTATCATACAAGAATTTTTTTTTTTTTTTTTTTTGCTGTAGCTACCTGCACGGACTGAATTTAAAAAATAAAAAAACGGGCATGGTACCATCTTCAACCTTGATGTGTTAATTGCTGCCTTTCTTTTCGGAAATGAGCACTTGATGTTAAGAAGCGACTCTCGGCGGCGGGGGCCGGTGGTAGACTCACACTGGAGGAGCTGCTCTCTCTTTTAAATATTTGCTCACTGCGATGGAAGCATTTATTGTACAGATGTATAATAAAGCACCACGGTGAAAAGTGAGAAGACTTAGCAAACATACAATATAGCCGGGCGTGTCGAGGACAGTCTACGATGTACGCGTAGGTGATAATTAAGCTGACTGGGGTTTCTCTGTAGAAGGAAAAAAAAAACACAAAGACTCTCTAAAAACTTTCTGAAATGTAATTTATGAGGACACGGACAGACTGGGATCCGCATCTCTTGAGAAAAGTATCGACTGCAAGAGGACACATTTTACTGTTGGACAGAGTTAATTATGATCCTGAACTCACAAACAAGTCGAGCGACTAGCCGTACGACCGAAACCGCTCCTGCCGGTGAAGGCCGAGGTGATGAGTTATGATAAACGGGAGGCAGGCGTGTAATTTGGGGGCTCAAACTGTCAGCTGTGTGTATCTTTATAATGGTATGTGTGTGGTGCAGGAGTTGTAAATCAGTTTTGAATACATGTTTATTTAAAACCAGCGGTGACTGGGATGGATACGGCTATCTCGCTGCATTTTTAATCAGGTTTGAAATGCATCTAGTCTGCATAAAAGACGAATAAAAAAAGAACATCATTGTTTTCAATGTACAGAATAATTTGCATCATTACTATTATTCAAAAGAAATGCCATAGGAAAACTCATCTTATACTTTCATTTTATTTGAATCATCAGTGATATAATGCTTCGTTTTCTTTTTTAGCTAGTTCTGCCGTTGTTATATCAGCAAAGGCTGACAGAGATGTGTCAGCTCCCGTTTATGGATTATCAGAATACCGATACATTATGAGTGTTTTTTCACGCCTAACTTGTTTGATTCAGTCCAAACAAACTCTCCGGTGTGTTTGCACATTTGATTCAGTTCATTAGGTCTGATGTGAAATCTGTCAATCGACCTCTGGTGTGGACTAAACAACCGGACTGAAAAATTGGGTCTTGGCCTGCTTCCAAGCAGGTTGTGAGTCTGTTTGTAGCATGAACGTATGATTTTTTAAATCAAATCATTGTGGTTATAGTTAACTGGTAATAAAGCTGCTCATCCTCTAAGTGATGTGTGTTTCCACGTCATTAAGTAGGATCTAATGCAATGCAACTGAATTTCTGCACATTAATTCAACTTTTATAATGCTTATAATGTTCACACTGACACCAATGTGTTCATTCAATTATATGTGTATATATCAGCGTTGAGGTTACTAATGACTGGACTGCATCATACAAAGGTTTCTCTATTAATAATGTCATGTCTGTGAATAGGGAGGCCAAAAAAGTAGAAACAACTTTCAATATTACAAGATTAGTGCAACACCACCTTTAACTGTGATTTTGATTTGATTTTTACACATTTCTAACAATGTAAACAAAAAACATTACAGGCATCACGTGTGCGGATTTTATAGAAAAACAGTAAACTGCAGTAGTTTCTGCAGGCCTACCTAACAAAGTGTCCACCGAGCGTATTTATGTGATAATATTTGGTTCACACATAAGCGCATTTGCACTTGAATTTTGGGGATTTTCCCTGATCAATCAGTCAGTGAAAATGAGTTAAAACAGAGATGTGTTATTCTCCGGTGTATTTTCCCAGTTCCTCATTTAGAAAAACAAAAAAGTGAACTGCTGCGACCTCACAGTAAATGTATTCCACCATAAAATTTCAATAAGACTCCTCTTTCCTGTCCACATTTCGACCCACTGGTCACTATTTATAACGAGGGATGTCTAAACTATTAATGGCTGTATGTCGCAATGTGACAACCGTAACTTCGTGTTTTATTGTAAAACGTCTGTGTGGACCGCAAACCGGACCGCAGCAAAAAGGCAATATCATCACTTTTTTTTCCCCTCTTGTTGCAAATGAATTACACTTCAGGTGTAAGAGCACAGATATTGTGACTTCAAGTGCAAAACATGATGTGTGTTAAACCATTTTCCCTGATCTAAAAGGATATCAGACTAATAATGATTCACCTCTGCAGTAGTATTGGTTTAGCCGCATGTGCAAAAAAAAAAATCAATCTCTGTAGCGCAATAAAGATCTGAAGTCTTAAATTTGATGTCAACATATAATCTCTGTGAGAGCTTAAGAAGTCAGACTGAATTAACACAAACCTCGCTGTATTGCTGAGAGCTGACAGAGACGTGTCAGCTCCCATTTAGGTTGCTACATTCATTCACAGCAATAACACCGTGCATTTCAAAATGTGTTCACCAGAAAATATGATCAAAAGGCAACACATTCTTAGGATAGTTTGGTCCAGTGTTGAGTGTTTAAGGTAAAATAAAAGATCTCCTTGAGAGCTGAGCTTTGTGATCTTCCATAAGACCCATGAAAACTTTATTCAATAAAGATACTAGTTTTCTAATCTATTTAAAAAGGCCCTGAAAACCAATTTTCTATCATATTAAAAGCAATTGGTTGCTATGTGAATACAAAAAGTTTTAAAAGTTTAGTTGTAAAGAAGATGATGTGATGCATGCAAAAATAGGATTTATTAATACTTACATCAAAATCTGGTGACAGTTTGTGGGTTTGTTTGCTTATGATGACGACGCTGTGAATGAAATCTGACTGACACACCTGAGGAATCTGTTTAGCTTTTCATTATTAACTAAATTAATTAAGTTATGTTTTTCCCCATGATTTACCTTTGATTGTTGCATATTTCCAAGTGAATATTCAAAGTAATAGTTAAGATGCAAAATCATGTTTTCAAGGGCTGAAACGGCTGCATATTTGTTAGCTGTTATTCCACCACTGAGACATAAAATGGTACTGTGATCTGCGCTCCATGCAGGGTATCTAAGGAGAGGTTTACTGTTTATTTGTTTATATAAAATAGCATAAAGTGGAGTAAAATAAATATCCTACAGTGGCTGTAAACAACATGTTTCTCTGCAAAAAACGCCTGCTGACCAGATGCAATGCTAAGCGCAAAGCAACACCCCTCAGAGCTGAAAAACAAGTGATTGAAACTGAACTGTGCACAGGCGAATGGAAAGCAAGACGTTAAAAACAGGAAAAAAGTCACAGAAGGTATAATCCCTCTTCTGTAAGAATGGTGGATTAGCGGATTTCTGGATTTCTCACAGTCAATGCCATATGCTGCTGTAGTTACACCTTTCCAGTCTCACTCACAGCAGAGATACTTAAATCCTTTGGTAAATTAAACCTCATCAAGGGTCTTCAAAAACGCTCTTTCAATTACAGACCCTCGCTGAGCTCTTATCAACACACACATCAAGTGAAAACTCCTCCGTCGCCTTCGGTGCTCCCTTCAAAAAATTTTGCCGATCTATCATTCGGTGACAGTAACCGCAGATATTTCCCACATTGGCGAGTCTGAGATTCCCGAACCTTTTCATATCACAGGTATTGAGCTGTTATTTTAATGTTGAACACCGCTTATCCTCCTCTGCTACAATGAGCACAGCACATCTATCCCCTTATTCAAACTTCTATTGGGTTTTGGCTTGGGGACATAATCCCTTCCCCGGCTCACTCACTGGCAAAGCCACATAGAATCAACTCATCAATAACACTTTGTTTACTGAATACAGATGACTTTGCTCAAGAATCCCCTCAGCACAGCGCAGGATATAAAGACACGAATGAGTGTAAGCTCGCAACAATTTCATCTGAGCTTTTTAAATACTTGAGCTGCCATTTAAGCAATTGCGGCAGACAGAGATTTCGCATTACAATTGTGTAAAAATCATTTGGGCTTGGCCCGATGAAAGAGGCTGACAAAAAGCCAGAGTGCTTTACCTCTTTGTATTGACTTACAGGTACAGCTACAATTGTACACTCCTTTCTTATGAGCAGAAAAAGGCCCAGTGGGTTGGCAGCCACAGCGCTGTTTCCTTCGCCCTCTCTATATTCTACAGCGCCGGGCTGCAGGACCACAGATACATAACAATGAGGAGCTTTGGGTCCATAGCTTCATCATGTCACACTGAGCCAGGGTTTCCTCATACTGTCTTTAACACACACAATGCCACTGGCTAAGCTCACTATAAAGGTTCTCAGCCACTGTGGGAGACGGTGAGTGCGAAAACACAGTCAGCGACCAAGAGCTGGAGATTGATTACGAGATCTACATTTCAGGCCTCTATAAACCAACATCCTCTAATGTATGTCCTTATGAAGCCCCCTGTGGTTTTTACTTTGTTCCATTTCCTCTTTTGTGTCTTAACTTCGGTTGCTATCGCAGGCCAAACACACAAAAAGTCACTGGGTTCAGGATTGATTCAGTGTGGGATAACTTAAAACTGGACTGCATGAGAGTGACTGACCATGTTTTTGAAGCTCACACTCAGCCGACTTCTGTGTTGATATCATCATATAATATACTATACATATTCTGACTGTGCAGACTGTAGTAGAAAGTCTTATTTTCTGCTCATAAAAGTATTTGCTAAAATGTAGGTGCACGGTGCCACCTACACAATGCGACACATTCCCATTTCTATTGGAGACAGGAAGTTAAAAGACAAAATAACAAAGCACTTCCTTTAGGCTGAAACTCAAAAGGTCAGTGAGGTTTGTTTCATTTCGACAGTAAACACTGCGATTTGATTATTTAGATCCAAATAAAGTACAGAGAGATTTTCTTCTGCAGCAGATGAGGACTTCAGCTCAGGGATTTCTCACAGATCGTTTTGAAAAACATGTTACGACACAGATGTGTGCTTTTTTTAAAATCTTTAAACATTCTTGAAAGGCCTTGGCAGAACAGAAAAATGTAGGCGATTGTGCAAATCAAAAAAATTGGACACATTCGGACTTCCATGATTCATCCGTGGATAATTTCTTAAAATAAATCAGATCTTTGTCTGGCTCCTGTAGAAAAACAAAGTGCTGAAATCCAGCTTGGCCAGAAGCATCTGTGCAGCATCAGCGACGCCGGGTTAAACGCTTTGGGCCTTAGTCCTCGCGTCCAGTTGTTTGCACTCTTATTTAATCTTTCACTTCTCCACTGCTCACTCTGCAGCGCCGTGACCCTTGGTGACACCCAAAGAAGATTAATTGAACAGCAAAGTTAAACTAGTTGTTTTTGAAAGGTTTTATCCTTAATTGACTGGTGGCTGTTGCTGTTTATGTGCTCCTGCTGCTTAACACCAAATCCAAACCCCACTCGCCGGTCCATCTAAAAATCCAGCCAGGGTATCTATGTCAGCTCTCTTAATCACTCTGGGGTTGTCTTAATCTGTCCATCTTAAGCAAGTCTTAATAACTTGTTTTGCGCTCCTCACTTTCCTTGTGAAAAGTTATCGCAGCTCAACTGAATGCTATCTTGTGCTCCAGTTTCTGAAGGAAAACTAAAGTAATTGTTTAAGAATAGTCCTTCATGCTCAGTGTGCAAACATGCGGCGTGATAGCAAACATCAAACCCTTCTGCAGAGCTGTGAACAAAGGGCACAATTGCTCTATCATATGCCAGTTCAATACACCATTATTTTCCATTGCATTGTTGAAGGCGCGTGGCCCCTCCCAGGCAGCGGAGCAGCATTGATTCAATGAAATAGATTCATGCTCGTTGTGTTTGCATCTTGAATATGCACTGTGCTAGTGAGAGTGTCGCTGCGCCAGACAAAAAGTTAACCAAATGATTTCTGTGGAAAGCGAACTGCCAAAATGAAGACTGCAAAACTATCACATGAAAAGCCAGTTTAATCAACCTGCAGCTGAACACACCATAAGAGTTACACTGCTCTGCTTTTCTTTAGCTTTGTTGAATTTTTCCAAGACAAAACAAAGAAGAGATTTAAGAAAAAATAACCTTATCTATTTTTTTTTTCACAAACTACAGTTATATATTATTTGGAAAAACAACACAGCAAAACAATTCTTCTGGCTGACAATGCATATACATGGTACAAACAATAATACGTTTATACAAATAATAAATACTCCAACAGAAGTCATGTTTTTAGCTGTATTTTTCATACTTATGATGACGATTTGTGGACTATTTTATAGTTTAGATCCACGGTGAAAACTTCCAACCATAAACCCAGATGAACACAGTCCAGGTCCAAAGATAGGACTTAGTGAGGAAACCTGCTGTTCAAAGTCTTCTTTACATGACTGGAATAAAATTCTGGGAGACAAATGTTTAAAACTGCTTACTGAATAAAAGTCTGGCTTTTCCTAAAAAATAACATTAACCTGCAAAATAATAATTAAAAAAAAAGAAAATGAAAATGAATGTGTTGTTTATCTCCACATATGATATCTAACATTTGATTACAACTTCTAACAAAGCTTGTGAGTCCATAGCATATTTGGTATCAGGTGGTATCTCCTTGTCGTCAGCAGTCAAGAGTCTTAAAAAGTTTGACAGCAGGCGCCTGGCTTCACTATTCTACTTTTCCCAAGTGCTCAGCGACAAAAAAAGAGGGGCTTGAACAGGGTGAACATTCAGCTCTTGCTCGGCTGAATCAGCTGAGGAAGGCTAAAAACCTGAGGCGGCCACTTTTCTTCCTGACCGGTCAGCTAAAGGTTACGCCAACTACCTGGGAAGCTACAATGACGCTGTCTCGGCAGATCAACGTAAATGAACGCAAAAATTAGCTCATTACTCCGCCAACAAAGAATCATCACTTTCACTCCACTCGACCATGAAATATGCAGGTTGTGCAACCAAGTGGCAACCACTTGAGGCGGCATGTGCTTCGAACAATGTGAACGCAATAAAACAAGAGAAGGTGGAGTTGGATGTTATCAACATCACGTTTAATACACCAACCACGTGTCTCTGTTTTAGTTGGAAAATGTAAAGTTCCCTCAGTTAACTTAAACTCCTAAAAAACCTGCTAAAACAATGAAACGTCACATTTTTAACAGCCAAATTTCAACCGTATAGTGGCACAGTATTTAATCCTGACAGCTTGCTATAACTTTATAAAAGAAATGTGTAAATCTAAGACAATCAAGTACAAAAGGGGTAGTTTTCTTCGATATGTGTGCAGCAAATAGGGGGAGTCTGGCACGTTCGGCATTTCACTTTGTGGTGGCGTTAAAAACCAACACGGTCTGTGACGGAGCGACTCCCCTGGGTGCATCTGTTGGTGATAGCATCTTTAGGATAGACATCACAAGCAAATTATTTATTTCAGGTGCTGTATAATCTAGCCCCGACCATTTGGCCATGTCCACCTCAACCATCATAACTCACTGATTCTTATCGGCTGGAGTCGGACCGGGCAGAGACTTCATAGCCATGTGCATTTTTTGGGGGAGGAAAAGAAAGAAAGGAAGGATGAAGAAATGAAGAAAGTCAAGGAAAAAGAGAAAGAAAAAAAATACTCCTGTTGCATGACTGCACTGTGAGCCTCGTTCATCCAGATCTGCCAAATTTGATGTTAATTAGCTGCAGAGTCCCATGATAAAAGATGCCACAGCACGTTTCTGTTAAGCAGCTCTTACGAATGTAGAACTCTTCAGGCACCATGTGAGAAAACAGTGCAATATTCATCAGCATCACTTGTATTGTTTTGTATATCATTTGTCGTGGACTATTCATCCAGGCCACGATTATATCAGCAAAATAACTGAAATAAATGCCTTTATATTTCTGCCTCACCTATATTCAAGACATCAAATGCGATGTAAATAGTTCGTGAAATTTGTGTCTAATCATCATTAGCTGGAACGGAAACGGCTATATGGTGCTTCAGTCACTGGTAACCTGCCTGCACATTGTCCTACACAGATTAATATACAGTCTCTTCATCATACATCACACAACAGTCACAGTCACGACACAGAGTTTGGTTCGTGGACCGTTGACAAGCTTAAAGGTTTTAGCTATAATACATATCAGCATGTGTACATTTTAATATAAAACTGAGATACACTGAGCAAGAGAGGAAGGAAAGCAAGAAAAAGTTGAGGATTATTTGTCATAAATATATATTTCGAGGAGGAGCAAAATAGAGAATATTTCAGATGGCGTTTTGCGCTGTAAGCAAAAACCAAACAAAACTAGGTTTGGATAAGATGGTATGTGGATTTTTCTTTTCAGTTCTTAAAACGGTTTGAGCACCGAATGCATTTACACTGTTTGAGATTATCAGGTTGGAACAGCTCTGGAGAGAATAAGACAACATGAATGAATCAGAGGAAGGACTTACATGTATCTATAAGATGTTTACCTTACGCACAAAAAGAAGATATTAGCTTGGAATTAAAAGCTATGAAATGTTATATTGAGACTTTATATATGACTTCAACATTTCCTAAAAAATAAAAATAAAAGGAGAGAGATACTGTAATGTCCCTGAGAGTCCAGCAGACGTTGAAGGATTTGAACATTTACATAAAAACCTTTTACTCCAAAAAGAGCGTTTGGCCGTCGCTCTAGTCAAGCCGAACAAAGAGTTAAGCATTTTAAATTCTACAGTGGAGTTAAACTGTTCTTGAAATTCAGCTGGCAGCCGGCCTCGCTAGTCATCCGTTGATTTGATGTGTGCTTCAAGAATCTGGCCCAAACAGACAAACTGTGAGCCAGGAATCCAAACAAACAGTCTGAGAAACCAAGAGCCATCCTTGGCAAGTTAAGTTTGTACCATCGCTGTGGCCCGAGCGCGTTCGGCCGTCTCCGTCAGTCCACCGCTGTGCTGCCGTGATGCTTTTATGCTGACTGTGAAAAGAATCCAAATGTCTGCGTGTAGGGTGTTATTCTTCTAGCTGACCTTAAAATGTGCTCTATTCAGTGTGTTATTACTGTATGCAACTGAATCACAACATAAAAAAAGTCAGGTTTTTCTATTCGTACTCCACAGAAAAAGACGCCTGTGTTGTGTGTTTTGCTCATGAATCCCAGCACACGTGTATGCACATTGCTGCGGTGTATAAGATTAGCGAGGTGGTGGGTAAAATGGATTTAGCCGGGTTGATCCTTAAGGCTTCTGGAGTAACTGAAAGGACAAATAAATGATTGAATGATGGCTGAATAAACAGCTTTTTATATCCTGTCAGATACAACCTCACAAAAATCACTATCAGGCTCCCCTGTTGTCCATAATTTAGTTTTCAAAGAGATGACAGAAAGGTCAATGTGGATCAATACAAATATTGCTCTTTCTGTGAAATGACTCACCTTACTGTCTTTATTACAAAGCCCAGCGACTCTTCCCTGTAAATTATTTGCTGGGAGAATAAATCTGGGACTCTTCTAAGACTTTTGATTGAAATATAAGAGGTGCATCTGAATAAATCAACACCAGGTAGGCTCCTTCTTTTACTCCCAACCATCTGCACTCTGTACGATTTGAAAAATTATGACTGTGCTACAAATGCAAAATAAGCAAACAAGAAAAATTGGCTGGACGGAAAAAAACAATTAGCACACTGCTTGAAAAGATCACTCGAGGCTTTGAGTAAGTAAAAGAAAAATGTGATTATACCGTCTCTGATGACCCTGACACATATATTATCTGAAAATACAAGCCTATAGCTTCCGTGGCAATTTTCTACAATGCAACAGGGAAAGAAAAACACCGCCATGGGCTCTTTTGAAGGAGACATCAACATAAATGTAAATAAAGGATTGATCTTCACATTGCCACGCAGCAATATGCATCTAAGGTCACTGATTATGATGGACCTATGAGACGCTGTTTAGGTTAATATGAGCAAATGTGCAATAGCGTTTTAGGCAAGATTTTCATACTCCAACGGTGTTAAATGGCAATAAAATATTGAATCTTGAATGTTGCAGCTCTGACAAACTGTATTATAAATGTGATTATATCAAATAAATACTTATTTCATTTTTAACTATGATGAATAAATTTGAATTTTCAGGAAATTATAAAATCATTAGACATAAAAACCCTCTTAACCTCTGATAATTTTTTTTTTTTTACTGCAAATGACCTTAACAATCATCTGTATCTAGAGAACTTCACAGATGGTCCTTAACTCATAAGTTATAGTCATAATGACAAACTACATGTAAGTTATGTCTGACAATTAATACCAAATATATCAGATGTAATCTAAATTTATCCTGTTAACCGCTCTGAGGATCCTTTTTAGTAGCTGCTGAGCTAATGTTACATTGGCTAACGTTTTAATTTCAGAGTGACGGGACAACCTGGTACAAGCTGTTCCAGAGAGTCTGATACGGCCCATTCAAATATTGATATGATGTGTTTAAGTATAACTGAGAGATTCAGACTGTTATTTACAACTGACTGGGGTTAGCTGATCAGTACTGCTTTTCTTTATGTACCAATATATCTGGGAAGTGCAGTGACACCAGTACCTGTTTCATTTTAACTTGTTTTTTCAAAAAACGGTTTATGAATTTTAACTGGATTATGCAAACTGTGAATATTTATTGAGGACGTCAAGGATTTTTCGTATTATTGAAATAAAAATTGCTACAAAATGTGCAATAATAAATGTAAATAAATCATAGGCATAGCCCATAAAGATGGATTTACTTATATATAGATGTTTGGGTTATGCATATATTATTAAAAAAACATGGAGCATTCAAATACTGATTTGAACATCGATTACCACGGCCAAGCATTTGTGTCAAAACTGATTAAAAAAAAATTAAAATAAACTCTCTAATAAACAAATCAGATCATGAAAACACGCTCACACTGTGTAAGAGCGTGTCTTTTATGGTTTTTGATGATGTTGGTGGACAACACATAGCAAGGACACAGTTTTAGCAGTTTTTACCACCAAAAGATGCAGCAGCTCGTCTGTCTGCCCCGCATCTCCGAGGGCACGAGTAAGCTTATTATTACTAGAAAATAAAAGAGTGTTAATGAAAGCTGGAGCTGGGAAGGAAGCTTCTTGGACCACCTGTTCAACATTTTCATATTCAGTGAAGAAGATCTCAGGTTCCCATATGAGCACCTTGCCATCTGTTTCAAAACTATATCAAATTTTGTTATTCAACCACTGTGCATGCTTTGGTAAACACACACACCTCAGAGCTCCCTAATTTCAATGTCTGCACTTACAGCGTGTGCAATATCATGTTCTACTGTATTTGCTGTATATTCGAGTAAAGTTAGTTGAAAAAAATGACAACATACAATTAAGTAACGAGGCTTAAAAACAAAAATCAAGTGTGTCTTTCTTCATCAGAATAATAGTAAAAAAAAAAAACACAAGCATGACTAAAACACTGATGAAATTGCATCTTAAATCAATTATCCCGAGGACCATTAGTGTTATCAGAACACGCAAACATCATTTTGATGTGGCTGTTGAGGGAGTTCTCAGCAGCTTATCACAACTACTGCAGACAAAGAGTCGGCTAATCAGAATATAAAGACAAAAGATCACTGTGGGCTTAATTAATGCACCAAAATGCTTACATAATATGCAGCAAGATCATCTACGGGCATAATTTTGTTACTAACAGGTATTTTTATTTTGATATGTTTTGATAAAGGGTTTTTTTTAAACCTGAAGACGAAGGTTGTTTTACTTTCTATTTTTCTGTCATCTGAATATATCCTTTGATTCCTGTTGGTTTCTTCCATTTTTTTTCCTTGTTATAGGTTTTTTTTTTTCCTCGATTTGAGTCAAAGGTCTGAGGACAGATGGTGTCTTATGCTGTACAGATTGCAAAGCCCCCTGAGGCAAACAGTGATTTGTGATACTGGTCTATATAAATAAAACTGACTTGACAACACTTATTGTCATATTTACTTTCTGCGTGGTGGCATGGCTAGAAAGCTGCAGCAATTAGGTCACTACTGTTTATTGCTGTTTTACAATAGATTTAAAATGAATTTCAAACCCACAACCAAATTTTCTTAACAGTTTTACGACTAATGACTGTATCTTTGATCGTACACGGGATAAAGTCTTTGTGGACCACAAATGCATCACATGACCTGTATTTTAGACTTTGGCCCCTACGCCTAAATCATTACACGGGGCCTGAAGTTTATCCTACATCCATCTCTTCTTGCAGTGGTGCTATTAAAATCAATGAATTAAAACCTACGCTAAATAATAAATCCATTTATTTGCTGGAGGCAACTTCAGCAGGACTGTGGGAAGACAGAAATCTGGTTCATGTCTATCTGAGGGCTAAAAAGCACACTAGACAAAGCTTTATTTGAATTGCGAGGGTAGTTTATTTTTCCACATTTCCTATTTAAAACACATGACTTGTTTTTCTCATAACCAAGGCTAATTAAATAAATCAAGAATGTATCATGTGAACACTCACTGTACGTCATTATGGCAAACTCCTGCACTCTATGACCTAATGCTTTAACTAGGTAGAGGAATTTCAACTGTAATCAACTAAAATGGATGCCAAGGTCACAAACTTCTAATAGATATGGATTCATTAAATAAAATATTTAAACAATTTTATTAAAAAAATAAAATGGATTCACTTAAATAATAAAAAATGAAGGAAATGTTTTGTGATACAAGCTAGTTGAAACATTTTCCTCAAATCTGGGAGATAAGCATTTGAGATGAGCAAAAAACAAAAAAAAAAGATTATGTGACTTTACATATACAGCCCTTTCTTTTCTCTTTTGTAAAGTAAAATGTACATTAACACCTTCTAAATAAAGAAACGGGCAGGAAATTACAGCCGTGTTCACTGAGGCCGCTCTGGTCAGTGAATATGCAACGTTGTACTGTTGTGGAAAAGATTAAAAAATTAGTACTTACCTAAATTTTAACACTAAGTGGTGGTGGGGACTACAGGATCAGACACCTGAAAAGAAACACAACATAATTATATAGCTCCAAAATGAAAGCAGCAGAAATATAATATCTAAAATTAAGTTCTACAAAGAGACAATCATTTAGGGCGAAATGGATCCGGATCCCTTCATTTAAACTGTCCGAGATTCAGTTGCAGCAGCTGTAGGCTTGTTTAATTCATCTCGGTGCCTTTCATTCAATTGTTTACTTCAAGAAAGTTAGCATAGCTCTAACTCCTGAAGTGAAATACTAACTTTTTACTGCAGGGGATACATTCAAAAATTATAATTGTGAGTGAAATTTCTATTTCTGGTGTTGTGAATGTCCTACATTTGGTTTAGATACAGGTAAGGGTGGGGGTGGAATGATTTTTTGTCTCCAGGGCCCAAAGATGTGTATTCCTCTTGCTGAGGAATTCTTTTGTTCTGATAAATTGACACTGTCAGTTTCCCACATTGCCACAGTGTGGCATATACTATAGGGAGCAGTGGTGGGAGCACAGATGCTACACGCGATTGGCGTCAGTCAATGTGACAGTTCTTGTTTTTTCTTTTCTTTTGAGGGAGGGGGGTCTATTTTTCTAAATCTGAACTTCCAAGTCGAGGAAGCAGGAAGGAATAGGAATTAATACACCTACACTCCCCTTCTCCCTTTGGAATGGCAAAAATCTCTTTGTACCCACATCATAATTACGGGTGGGCGCCAGTTTGGGATTGTTATCCATGCCTCCTCTTTTTTTCTTTTTTTTCTGCAATGTTTTGAGAACATGCAACTGACAACTAAGTCTTTTCTCAACTTCACTTCGGTTTCTTTACGCTGTGCTAATGTTAAGGAACAAGTATTGCTTGAAGTGGCGTTCCTTGTTCTAGCATATGCTCCCTATTTTCAGAGGCGCCGTTTTCCACAAGCACACCACGAGTAGCCAGGCGCGTTGGAAAAGTAACCAGCAGCCGGGGTGTCCCTCCAGGGAAATGATGTTGATGAACAAACTCTATTTTGGTGTATTTTCATGCAGTGTGACACTGATCCTATTCACAATTCAGTCTCAATTACTGAGTAATTTTAATGTGTTTACCTAAAAAAAAAAACTTTCCACTTTCAATTTGGAGTTTTACTGTTGAGCACAAAAACGCTGTTTCTCTTTATTACTATCAGTTAACTGAGGAAGTGTGTGGTGTTTAGTATGTTTTTAGTTAGTAATTATTAAAACTTTACATCTTTTAAATGACTAACTTTTTGTGTAACCATGTGAACTATAACTGTGCAAGTACGATGGAAAGTGCTGTCAGCAGAAAACAACACGTGGCTTGTGTTTGTTCGATGAAACTATAAGTTGACTGATAAAAAAAATAAAACTAAAAAACTATTCTGCAAAATATAATAAGTCTATTATCAAGCAAAAACATCCGTCTACGATGTGAGACTTAGCGGCTTTGGTCAGAAAAGACATGAAATAGTTTCACCATTTTCAGCCATTTTGTAGCCTGAATTATTAATCAATAGTTTAATATAAAGATAAAGATAGTTTCGAGCTGTAGTCCCAGTGAGTATGGTTCTGGTGATCCTGCCAGAGCAGCTGTAAAAGTTGAAGAAATACTTGAAATAATATCATTTAAGAAAATATAATATGGAAACATCAGCCTGATCACTGAAAATCTGTGCAGACAACACACTTTAAAAAGGGTCAGTTCACCCAAATTCACCTACCTTTCTTTTCTACAAGCACACTCCTATTTTCTTTTGTGATCTGTAGCCGTGCAAATAGCTCGTATTTTAACCGCTCAAAATATATTTGAAAATATAACTGAGGTATCTGCCAATTAGACTTCTGCTGTCACCCCAGTACAAAAAGGTAGGAAGAAAGTAAATTGAGTGTAATTTGTTGTTCACAAAGCACTGAAAAGTGACATTAGAAACCTCCACAGCTGCATGCTTTTTCCGAAACAATCTCCTGTTTCCTCAGAAAACGTCCCAGAGCTCACCGTCAGCACTCTTTGTTTGGAGGGATTTTTTTTTTTTTACTAAAGGTACACAACAGTGCAACTCTACCTTCCTTAAATGCCACCATCAGCCGCCCTCCCAGGTACCGCCATTGAGGCCAAACCTGTGCTGTTCACATGCAGCAGGACTGTTGTGCCCGTCTATCCCTGCAAAGTCGACTGAGAGAGAAAGTAACAGCTAACTGGGGACCTTATTAAGCGTTAAGGAAATATGCCTCACTTCCTGTTTGCCTGCCTTGTTATCACCTTAAATTGTGCTCCATTGCTATGTGGTTTGGAGATTTTATTTATACCTTTATTTACCCAGGGCTAATAGTATTTTTTCAGAAATCCCTGCACATGCAGTTGCACACACGTGCACTCGCTTCTGGAAAATTTTCTGATACACACAACAATCTTTAACCAGCAGAGCCAGTATTTCTACAGCTGCCACACAGCTATCATCACAGCAATCCAAGTATTAAAACCAGTACTCGCAGCAATTTCATCTCCAGCTAAGAAATCTGAGTACAAAATGAGCAACCAAAACTAAATCCACAACAGAAAAATGACTTGATATACAGTGGCATCAATCTCTGACCGATTGCTTTGATTTTTTTCCCAGAGACGTGGGGACTTGAAACCTATCCACTAAATTTGATTGATCTTGGGCTCGCAGTCTCTGAGCTACAAATCCTAACAAATACAAAAGGTTTTCAGCGCATTCTGTGCCAAGACATCTGGGGAAGAAGCCAGCGAAGAAGGTGCAGTGAAATTTGTGATCTGGCCAGAAAAAAAGTGGAAAGCACGGGTCAGACAGGCTCACGGGTTTGTATTCGTCTCTCCTCTCAGCTGCAGCCAACCCAGTGACTTGAAGCAGAATTGAGCAACGCTGCTACTAGAATGACACCTGTAAGGCCGTGATAGGCAAAGGGAAGCTGTGCCAACAAATATTCTTATAGTCTACATCAGTATTTACATGATTTCACATAAATATGCTGCAGATAAAGCAAATATAAGGCCACTGAATACCAGTAAATCTGAACTTGTGACATTAAATATTGTCCATTAAGTGATGGTAGCAACCAAACTAGTCCTTTTAGTCCCGCCTCAGAAGTGAGTAAATAAAATATGTGCAGATTGCAGAATCTGATTGAAATTCAAATAAAAGGATCCAATAAAGTGTATTTCCTGCAAGAGAGCCCATGAAAACTAACTGAATGGTCAAAAAGTTGTCGTATTGACATTAAACGTGTGTTGGGTGATTCATGACTTCAACTCAACATGCAAGAAAACGCCCACCTTAATGATTTTTCCACAAGGTTAAAGCTATCTAACATGAGTGAACTAGTAAAGATGAAAAAGCAGCAAAACATCCCTTCAGTTTTTGACACTTTTGCAACTTTTGCTCAGATCAAGGATTAAGGTACTCTATGGAAAGAATATTATATAATTTACCTGTGTTTTTACCAGCATGCACCAGTCCTTTTCACCTCACGCAGCATCTTCATCTTACCTCTGTCTTACAAATCATGCTTGTAGACTTTGCAAAGAAGTAATGTGACTGCACTCATGAATTAAAGAGACATCAATACGAATAATTTCTTTATATCTGTGAATTTAGCTACACTAAAACCACTTACAGGATGTGCTCACTCTGGAAATCTCGTTGAGTACCACAATCTATCACGGACTACTCTTCCATTGTTGGATGTGGCCTTACAGAGCTGCACCTAATTAACCATACATGTCCTACAGACGGGCCGACTATTTACATTAGCCTGAATCCATTAAATAGCTTATTCATGAAGATTTGCCATCACAGTGCAGACCCTCAGAAATGTTCTGGCATGTTTTTTTTTGATAGTTGAATAAAATGAGCCAATTTCATTCAATGCCAAATCCATTATGATAACTTAGGTTAAACTGTTTTCAGCCTTGTACACCACGGAAAAAAAACACAATGAGCTAAATACCCAAATTATCAAAGCCATTAAACATTCAGATGGAGTAATTTGCTATCAAACACAAGTGATCATCCAAGTACATTAGACCATTAGCACATTTCTAAAGACCCCATAATCTGTCAAAGAAATGTAATTTAGGCCCTGAAAAGCTCTTTATTTATCAGGTTATGATGGACAGGGCTTGAAAGAGACTAAAAACAGGTGAACTTCTTCTTCTTCTTCTGCCTGTCATCTTTGTCTTCATGCAGCACTCCGGGTCATTCTGCTATTTCTATAGGCTGTATGTGATGTGTTTGAATATCTGTGATGTCTTTTTTTAACAACAGTTGACCCGTGCGTTAGTCTCATACAGACCCGCAGCTCTTCAGCTTTAGTAGGTCTCTTTCTTCTGTGGGCTCATGCTTTCTAAGTGCTCCTACAAAGCACGGTTTGATTGGGCTTTAATGTTTACAGCCTGAGAAAGGAGACCGCGCCAATGAAAAATACATATCCCTGAAAACACCTTGGCCCATTCCCCGGGCTTCACGGTGTATTTACAACTGCTTCTTTACAGCATCGCGGCAAAGTGAAAGGCATGTTCAAATTAAATTAGAGCACGTTACCTTTTTCTGATCCAGGTACAGTACCGTACCGATACAGGAATAAGCCTGAGGGCAGGCTGGAGTGCAGGAAATACCCCTGACAGGAAACATGTGGCTCATTTGATGTATACCTGACCTGCGAATCATTCATGAGAGCTTCACCTGGACCAAGAAAATGGCTGCGGCTCTCACTTAGAGGTGAATGGACTGCAGAGTGGCATTCAAAGGCCCGGTTTGAATCTTTGATTGTACCTCTTGCAGATCTAAATACGTGTAGTTTCACGAGGGGCAGAATTTTTCTGAAGAATCATCATCTAGTAATTTTCATCTCCTACCACTCGAATACAAAATGCCGATCCTTTGTTCCAAATAATACACCTCACCTCAGTCAGTCCTTGTATTAACCTTTCAGTCAGTACATGCTGGGAATGTGGAGTGGAATAAACTTAAGGATTAAACAAAAAAAAAAATACTTCGAGGTGTTTTTCTATTGAATAACTTTGAGCGGATCATTAAAAGAAAAAGTCAGAAATGTGAATAAAAAAGAGAGAAACTTACAGAGCTAGAGCACCCCTCCCTCTTTTCAACTTCTTTTAATGTTACCATGACCAATAAAACTGATTGCCGGAGGTGAGAAAATAAAACTCAACTCATAATAGATTTCATTTAAACATGTACAGTAGGTGAAGTATTTCACTTTGCATGACTTTACTAAAAATCCTTGGTTGTACAAATCTATGCATTTGTTTTGAATTTAATTTGAAATGGCCTTTAAAAAAAAGCAGAAAACTTTAAATTGGATCTTTTGCATGTGTGTTTTGGTATGCACACTAATACAAATGAAGAGCCACTTCTGTTCCTGTCAGATGCCTTTAATTCAAATGTTGGTCGTGGTAATCCATGAGCCCTGTACATCTATTATTTCTTAGTCATTCCTCACCTGCCCACAGATCACCTCCACTGAGTCTTACCTGCCTACCAGATCTGTCCTGCCTCGGTCCACCCTGTTTTGCTTGTTTACTCGATTTTACCGATTTTGTGTGTGCTGCAGACTAAACATCAACCACAACAGCGATACGTGGCGTGTTGTGTTTGCATTCGAGCCCTCCTTCCAGTTTGCCAGCTGCCCCCACAACCCAGTCCCAAAGTCACATCCTCCTCTCAGACTTTGACATCCATTTCTGATAAGTACATTATGGCTCGCAGCGAACACGTCGAGTCTTTGAGCGGCCCTCTTGCAGGCTTTTTGAGCCGATACGTACACTTTCTCCTCTGCAGTGCATCAGATGTCACACTAATGGCCACAGAAAAGCCTCTGCCCAAATGACAACCAATTTCCCCAAGTGTTGCTTTATTTCTCATTCAGTATTTGCACACTCCTGCACTCAAGTACTTGCACTGATCATAAAGAATATGTCAAAGTGAGAGTTCAGTGCTTAAGGTGGACATTTGCACTTGCACGTGCACAGCTTTAGCGCATCATTAGGTTCCACAGAAATGCAAAAATCGATTATGATTAATGATTTTGTCTCCCTGTGCTGTATCCATGTTACAGAGACACATGCAGAGAGAGCAGTATCCATACCACAGAGGTTTTTTTTTTTTTTTACTGAACTCTGTGCTCCTGTCAAAACCATTAAAATCTGCAGAGGCTTCCACGAGTGCTGCAGTCAATTCAGAGAGTATGATTCGATAATGGCAACTACGATTGTTCGGCTGTCATTGACAGTGTCACAACGAGGAGACTTTGTTTACTAGAGCTCTACAGAGAAATCGGTCTCACCTTGAATGCCTTAAATGCTGCACACTTATAAAAAAAGAGATTAATTTGTTTCAGACAGTGAAATATCAAATACATTCTCCAGCATCCTTGTGTTGATAGGTCAGTTATCACTTGGCCAAATATATGTAAAGAAAATTATTGTTGAGTATTTTTAGACAGAATTCCTCTCTGCTCTCTTCCTGTAAAACTTTTTAGAAAATCTTTGATGACTTTTGATCCTGCAGTTAAGGACATATTCACCAATCAGACATGATCTGGGGAAATTGCAAGCTTCACTCATCATACGCTTAAGTGTTTCAAGTGTGGATGTATTGGCAGCAAGGCTGAGATTCAGCTCACTTACTCCAACTGTAATTCACTGGGACTACACCTGATGACTGAATTAACATGAAAATGACTCAAACTATGCACGTGTTGTTATTTTTCTACAATTAGCTTAACCAAAATGATCACGGTATATAATATAAATGAAATTATAAATATTCAAAATATCTCTACATGTTGGATTTTATACCCTTTTGGAGAAGAGAAAGTCACGTTTACTGTTTTTCTGTGGCTGTCAAGGAAAAGCAGCTTTCTCCACCGTGCAGCAAAACAAACTCATCAGAGCGACACACCGAGAGCAGCACACAGGAGAAAAACAAAAAAGCATTAAGGTAAACCTTAATGCTTCCTCCTAATGACATTAATAGAAACCAAAACTTTACAGTTAACTGTTTTTCACTGAGATATAATTACTATATGAGATGTCATCCCATCCCTAACTGTGGGTGAAATACTGCCCGAGGCTTGCGTCTCAGTGCTTTTATCGTTTGCAGAAAAACTGTAAAAGACCAGCAACTGCGAAAAAACAAGTGCAATCCCTGAAAGGTGGCAAAACAAATCTGCAGCTCTGCTTTGTATGTTTCTTCCTAATTGTGCGCTTTTGCAACAACTGAAAGTTGGGCCAGTGGAGGGATTTAAGAGATTAGGGCGAGCATCTAATGTACTGGATCTGTCTGATATTAACACAGGCGATCTCAAACCTGACACGTAAGGTCCCTCTTACCCTCAGCTTAAACACCACCTAAAAAAGCAAGCAAATAACCGGCGAGCCGTGTGTAGAGTACAGCTTGTGTGTGGATGATAAGAGTGTCTGCAGTATGGTACTTGATCCACAATACACGCCACATCCTGCACAATTGGATAATCCATTAATGAAGCACATTCTGGGGCAACTCGCTAAGACCCAGACCATAACCTTTAACCTCTCCGATGTATTGACGTGAAAATATTGCAATGCAATATGCACATGTGGATAGACAAAGAAGCTTTTCTCTTTATGCTGTGACAAACCAGTCTTTCTATACATCGCTTCCATTTAGTTAAGCTACTGCTTTTTTTATTCCTGCATGTTTGTTTCTACATCATGTACAGAATCCAATTTAGGTTAATCAGTTTGAGCAACCGATTGACATCACAAACAATATCATACAAGAGATTCATGTAATTCATATTAGCGTGACTCTTTCACAACAACAAACCTGTCAAGCCTCAACACATGCTGTTTATTCCTGTTGGTCAGGGACAGTTTTTTTTTTGTTTTTAATTTAGCTTGAGCGATTATTTAAATGATTAATCTGATATCAAAATGGTTGCAAGTGAATTGTCTGTTTTTTCTATGTTTTTAATCGCTAAAATCTTTCAGTAGTGGAAGCTCATGCATTACACGTTTTGACCATACTGTGAGTACGAATAACTCAGAGTCTCAGAATATCTCTAAAAACTAAATTATCAGAGCGAGAGACTTAATTTTAAATTGATAGCACAGGAGAAGTTCATTTTCCACAGATATGGCCTGAATTCATCTATTCCTGAAAAGAGCATACCACACGAACACATCAGCCTCAAATGAGGAAGTAAAATCATCGGTCTTTTGTTAAATTCCTGAACATTACACACTGATGGCACCAAATGGTCTCATTGGTAATAAATAACCCGTGACTCCTTCATTTAGCATACACGGCCTGAATATCACACAAACATAACAGTCCTCGGTGACGTGAGGATGCATGAAGGGGTGAGTGTGAGGTTATGTGAAGTCCCAGGTGTAACCCCGCCAGAACAGAGAGAGAGACCGACTTCAAGCCAAGAGGATGATTTGGGTCGGTAGGTAATTGCATTCCTGGACCACAGGAGACTTGCTGGCAATTAATCCTGCCAATGAGCCACGTGAAATATGCACACGTACAGTCTGCAAGTAGACTGAGTAATGTCGCTCTGTTAACATAGCGCTTTCAAAAGTGATGAAGTAAAAATTTTTTGCAGCTGACTCCGGTGACACAATAATATTGTGGCAAGAACAAAAAGCGTCGTGCCTGATGTAGCAGAAAAACCAGAGCTCCTCTTTAGCGTCTCAAACTCTGGCACAAAGCTTTAAAAAATCCTACAAGATCAGCTTCTCCAATATGACACCCTGAAACATGAGGTTTTACCGACCGCTTCAAGAGTTTTTATCTGTCAGGAACTCCAAAGCCTACCTTCTCTTCTCTTAATCAAGATCAAGAGAAACCCCTGCCAGGTTAAAAGTTCACTTCACAATATGTGTAGAATTACTCCAGAGGGAAAAGAGCAGCAGCTTTAAGGGGTCATTTACATTCGTTTTAACCCCCAATTCTTCCCCGGTAGTGGCTGATATCCCATCATAGCACGGTGTAATCATTGGCAGTCTCACTTTTCTGTCAAGAGTGCTTTCTAATGTGAACACTGCTTCTGCATAATGAAGGCTTTTAAAGAAGAAAAGCTACTTTCAAGAGTTTTTTTTAGGTTAAATTAAAATGAGTATATTTACCACCCCTGGTAGAAGAAAAGAAGAAATGAAAGGATTTAGTTTCAATTCAACTGAAGAAGCCTCTTTGTTGATAATATTTAGTGACATTTACACAAGAAGTACATGTTCTTAGATTGGTTTCACTACTTGACACTCAAAGTAGAACAATGTTTGAAGTTTTGATACTAACCACGTCCACTAACTTCATCCTTTTGTTGTTCTAATCTGATTTATGTGGTGTGCAGTTTTATGTTTGGGCACATCATTAATGGCCCAGTGTTTTGCCAGCAACATGCCTCAGTAATTTGACCGTCTTTAGAGGCTGGCATCTGTCACCGCACGCCAAGCAAGTGTATCAGTCACATTGTGCAAAGTGTCCCATTAGCCTCGAGCTCCTGCTTAATCTGAGATTAATCAGTTAGCAGCATCTGATCCAAAATGATAGGGCGGCACAGTGAAAATGTCACTTGGCACACAATCGTTCCACTGCCATTATGACAATGTTAAAGATTATTTTTGTTTACTGGTCATGACAGTGTTGAATGAATGTTGATGAATTTTCACCAACCTGAATACAGGATGAGAGTCTGAAGGGTATATAAGGCTGTAATCAGGCTTAATGTAAAATAAGATTTTCAATAACAGGAACTTCTAAAGTACTTATCAGATAAGATCATTTCAACAGAAAGTGAAAAAAGGTCGAGTTTTGGTTTCCAGGCCTCCCAAAAGTCCCTGCACCTGAGCCTGTACCTTCTGATGTATCTCAAGTATCGAGTATTACTAATATCAATATTTGGACGAGAGTTGAGAATTTTGAGAGAAACGTAAGGGGAGAAAGACAAGAACATGCAAGAAAGAAAGAAACAAAACATTATTCATGAATTGATTCAATGCAACTACAGCTATAACTGCTACTAAAGCAGAGAGGACGAACACACAAAAACACCCTATAAGCACCTATTAGCATAACCTGCTAATCTGACCAAGCTGTTGTTGTTGACGTAGGAGCTTCATGACTTTATATTTATGTTGGAAGCCATTGTTGACTTGGCTTTCCTAATAAATGATATTTAAAATGTAATATGGCTGACACTGTCTGAGTTAGAAAACAATCCAGCATTTCTGATTTTAAGTTTAATTTTAAGGAACTTTAAAGCATAGACTGTAAATGTCCTCAGTCTATAAAGGTGCTGTGAAACTCTGAAGTCCTATTTTATTTAATGATAACCATGGACATTTAAATTAGGGGCTAATTTCCAGTTGTAGTAAATTAAAGCTCATGCTAACAGACAACACAAACATCAGTGGACGTTTTTTACAGTGGACGAAATTTTAACAACAGCAGACGGTGATACCGGCAACTGGTGGCAACACGAGATCTGAGCTCTGCAACAAGAGCGAAGGCTTTCCTGAAAACAAAATGCACAGGGAGGAATACAGTGCGTTATTTTGTTCTTATGAAATAAAAAGTGAATTCCTCAGACAAAGTATCTGGCAGCGGCTGACCTCTCATCACATATCAGTTTGTGAATAACAGCATCTCACCATGAAGGCTGGCCGTGACATCGCGCAGTGGGTGTGGGTAATTATTTTGTATTGGGAAAGGAAACAATAAATGCAGGCAAAGCCTTGAGGTGAACATCCTCCACACTGCCAAAGACCTTAAACTGAGGTGATGATTTATTTTCAAACACAATTCTGACCACCAGCAAGAAGCCAAATCAACATTAAAAATGAGGGACTCAGCCAAAGCCTTGAAATCTACTGAAAAGTAATGTGTCTGAAATTGTTGTTTATTGACTCGCGGCATCCAGCTCAACTGGGAAAGAGAAAAACTTCAACTTCGATTGGGAGAAATATCTCAAAAGCTAGATGTGCCAAGCAGATACGGATATAAAAGAGCCCTTAAAGCTGTCATTGTTGGCAAAAGTGAAATACATTTTAAATCCACCTGCTGAATTTTAATCCCAACCAACCGGTGAAGAAACATCCAAATTCCCGATCGTTCTTAAACACATCAGTTCTTTCATTTTTACTGGCTATTTCACCACGAGAGAGACCAGAAGCTGCACCGCACATTTTAAATACAATCTCAGCGTTCAATCTGCACTCTAAAACTCCCAACGGTGCGGGAAAAAATAGCTGTTTAGAAGCGGTATTAGTTATAAAGCAATCAAGAGTTAAAGACAAAAACAGAAAGTAATCAAACCCTTAAAGTGATTCTCCTTAATAAGAAAGATAATCTCCTCCACTTTAGCCCAGTCCTCCTCAGCTCGGCTGAATCCTCGGTGTAATTGCTCTTGTTAATCATGCCTTAATTTGTTGACGAGATTCATTTGGAAGACTTGGAAACACACAATATCTCCCAATCTGGGGACGGCAACATCTTGAAATTAAGGACCAGCAAAGTAGAATGAGACCAGATTAAATCGTTTTAAGAGAGTCGGAGACGTCGCCAGAGACTAACGTAACCAACGATCAGCGTCTGTCTCTGCTTATTAAACCAAACCGAACCCTGAACTACCTCTCTGCTACTCTCGCTGACACCTCTCAATGAAAAGTTCTTGATATTGTGGTTGTAAATAAAACCAGCAGTGACCTCCAACCCTTTTTAATAAATGGCACCGGTAAGAGTTCGATATTCACGTTAGATAATTGGTTCTGTAAACATACAAAGTTTCCATGATTAGCTCCGATGGCAACAAAAAACGTAATTAGGCCATCAAAGAGTTCTAGATTATTTTTCCATCGTTTATTATCCTAATATCACTTCTGACAAAAACTCCTCCTTCCTTCATCTGGTGAACAGCTGTCTTAACAAGAGACAATTGTGGGATAATGATGGTGGATGCTAAAATATGGTGTAACAGTAGCACAAGTGGATAAAAGTCATAAAGTGAGAGAAACTATCCTCCTCAATTTTGATTCCATTAGCCTCCATAAGCTAAAAGTGTACTGGACTAAGCAGTGGTATATTTTATTGCTTATTAACTAAACTTTGTCAGTTTTAAAGGAGAAAATTGTTCTATTTCTTACTTCTAAAAATTGTACATTCCTACTTTGAGGCCAATGGACCCCAAACTTTTACCCTAAATGCAGCCAAAGCTTGAGGCGAGTCAGAAACAAGGAATTAGGAATATGCAGAAGGTTTTTTTTGCTATGTTAAGATGTTATCAGGATGACATTTCCTGATTAGCAATATACAAAAACTATAGTTGAGGTAGGTGGTTGTTAGTTTAGCAGGTATTTGGTTGTAAACCGAAGTATTGGACAAACTGAAAATCATACTTGATGGTGCTGCTGGATGGAAAGTCGAGGCATCACCAAGGTCATTGACTCTGAATGTCTTAATCCATCAAAAAATTGTTTTAGATTTCACTCAAAACCACAAATGGATGCCGGTCCATAGAAATATTCAAAAGTACAGCACCATGTTCCCACAAGATAAACGCATATAAAGAAACACATATGACACAATCTCACAGGAGCTGATAAGTGGTCATTACTAAGAAAATTATCAGGGAAAAGGGATCAAGTATGGCTGAAAATATGCACATAAATGGCTTTAAATAGCTTATACTCATTAATAAATGTGTATCCAATATAAATATATGAAAAACGAACAATTGATACAGGCACAGAAAACCATAACTAGCTCAAAGGCTGAAAGCTGAAACAGTCCCGGCGTAAGTTGATAAAAATAATTAGATAATCACCTCACACCATCACTACAGCCTTAAAGCAAAGTGAAATCATTTACCTCTTCCCTCTAATACTACCAGCAGCCACCTGACACTATATGTTTGAAGTGTGAATAAGAGCCAGGAGGGAGGCTAGACCTGTTAAATTGTAGATATCAGTCAGAGTGGATGTTTGCAAAACCAGAATATTTCAATGACCCGAGCCGCCCCCAACTCCCTCTCTCACTCACACACACACACACAACCCCAAGTCATGTAAAGGAAAACATACTGGACAATTTAACAATTTCTATCCTGCAAAATCTTCTCAATTCAGTCCGACACAACAAATCTTTTCGCTTTTCACCTTCATCTCTAACCTCCTCCTATTACTCACAGACGTTTGTATTCAAGGTCAGTCTGACGGTCAAAAAAAAAAGTTCTCTCTGCAGCGCTTAGTTAGTCCAAACTTCTCAAAAAAAAAACTTTCCCAAAATATCTGGTTTAAAAGTCGATATCAATTCCCTGTCTTTTCCATGCTTGCAGAGATGCACAGGAACACCGTGTGTTGGTAATGCATCTGATGCAAGGAAACAGCAATGGCATCTCCTTTTGCGCCGCTTAAACTTTCAATCAAGTGGTGACAAATTCTGACATGAGTTCCCCAACAAGCAGCCAATATATATATCCAAGGTTTAGCACAGGGGAATCAATCATACTAGCTTCTTTTTAACTCATTAGATTAATGTGCATGGCTGTTTTGCCGATAACAAACTGCACTCTCCTTACCGTACACACACACACGCTACCGTAAAAACTAAAATTGAGCATAGAGGGATACTCACAGATTCTCTTTAGATCATAGGAGCACAGAAAACTGCTAGCTTCACTAAATGGCAGCCACTTGGAAAGCTCCTCTCACCCTTAGAAAGCCTTGTGCAGCTGAAATGACTCACATCCCCTCTTCCAACCTCTGTCAACCATCATGAGGAGGTAAACATTTCCAAATATGGAGAAAATATGAAGACAGTATTGAGGGCAATATCAGTTTGGTTTGCTTTTAACTTGGAATGCCATACTCTGTGAGCCAGAGTCACTCAGCGGAGCCAGCTCTGTGGTGCATACCTTTCAGTAGGAATAATAATGATGATTGTAGAGAAGTTTTTACAATCGGTTCGGGTTCAGTCTGACCTAAGATGGGTAACACTGTGAGCCTGCCCTACAAGCTCATTTTTTTACACTCAAAAAGGAGAAAAGAGAAGATGAGTTTACTTAAAACTGCAAAAGGGAGTCTCAATAAACGGGAAAAATGCAGAGAAATATTTTATATTAAATCGGGCTAGCGGGGCCAGATTAGGAGGTAAAGATCGCCCATTTACTGTGAGGATCTGTCTTGTCACACGGATTGTCTTCAAGTGATTAAGAAGGTATAATTAAAGTCTGATTACTCCCCGCGAATGGCTTAGGTCAGCGGAGATCACCGTAATATTAACAACCGCTAAGAGAGAACATTACACCGCCCCGCCTGGATTGGAGTTGTTTTGAAGAGCAATTTGGCTTGAGAGTGCTCGTTTCCTCACACAGCACAACCCACTTCATCCAAATCCTGAAGGAACGGGCTGCACTCAGAGGACTGAAACGCTCACATGTTCATAAATTCTTAAAAAAAATATTTATTTCATATGCATTTAAAATTTTTCCATAATTCCTAAAGTCCTAAACCTGGTATAAATCTCTAGCAATGCCAAATCAGCTTGACCGGTCAAATATAAATGGGGTCGTATTAGAAGAGAAGAAAAAACAGGACCACATGAGAATGTGGCTGCAATGTCGACGCAGAGATAAGAGCCCTAAAAAAATAGCATAAAAGATCTAAAGACTTGAATAAAATGTTGGCCACTTCACAAAACACAATGTGAGCGATCTCATGGGTTTGGGAGATATGTTCAAGTTTTCTAACCGACCGCCGTCAGTCCAACAACCAGTGATCGCTGATATATTCGCTCAGGTGTGTGTGACGTATGCAGGGAGTGGCAGAGTCTGACACTCCCTAAACGCCATTTTCAGCAAAATAATCACAGAAGAGCTATTTGCAAAAAAGATTACCAAATCACCTGTTTGCGATTATTTTGGTTTTAATCACACAGATTCTCAACTTCCAGCCGTTTTGGAGATATTGAGCAAAAAAGTAAGATAATCCTTGACTTTTTCCTTTCTCGCTTTCATTCCTTAAGTGATTTAAAAATATTTCTGGGGGCCAGATTGACTCGAAATCATGCCCATTTTGGGTACTTTTCAGTGCTGAACACAACGGTGGCCTTGCCAAGCCTTTACGGGACCTGGCTCCAGCAGGCCGATCCTCTGCCGCTCAGGAGGGATGTGCCGCATCAGCCAGGTACAACATGTGTCTCTCATCAGCGACATACTCAAGACCACAGAAAGAGATATTACTTTGACTTTTTTTCTCCACTCTTGCCATAGAATACAATTTTCTGTCTGCTCTCAAAGAGAAAAAATCTCCTAATCTCCCACCAAAAATTATATATACTCAGCCAATTGCCGATAGCCACTGTATTTATCCGATCGCTCAATCCTACAATCAAACAAATAAAAGAGGCCCTCAGGAGTGAAATAGTTAGCACTGTATTTATATAACTTTGTCAGACTCACAATAGACAGTTTTTTAAAAGAATATATCAAATATAATCAAATAAAATACACAGTTGATGCAGCAGCACCAGAGATATAATGTCTTTCAGGCCATACATTCTTGTTCCTTGTCAAAATCTGACGCATACATTACCCAGAATGCAATTCTACCAAACAGAGTTCAGTCAGCAATCAGGTTTATGCTTGTAGCAGCTAATGCAGACTTGAGCCATTCACATCAAACAAATGAGGAGTGAGCGAGCTACAGATGCTCAAACTCCACACCACTCCACTTCTCATCTTCAAACCTAAACGGACGCTGACTCACGTGACATCACTTGAGGACCTTTATCAGACATCACACAGCTCGCTCTGGAGTCACAAAAGGCCTCATACATCTTTGCAGTGACCTCACATTTAATATTTACACAGCAATGAAAAGTTAATTGGTTAATTGACCTAACGACACATCGTTCGGCACAGTGATGCTAACAAGCGCTCACACTGGAGACGACCAAACACATTTTCTTTTTTAGTGTTTACTACTGAGCTGCTTTAAGTTCCCAAACCATCCTCACGGACACATTTGTGACGAGGGTGACTTGTCCCTGAGTGGCTAAATTATATGTCCATATTTTCGCGCTTAAAATGGAGGTTAAAGCACACACGACCTTCCAAGCATAAACTCCACCGCCGCACGACATGAAAGCAGAAAAGCTGGACAAAAACAGGACCAGCTCACAGCACAACACAACAAAAGCACAGCGCAGCAAAAGCTCTCTCACCTTTTCTCTCTCTCAGGATGTAAAGGACTTCTGGATGGCTGTTGAAGAGATGCCCTTCACTGTATGTTGAAATCTGTTCAGATTGAGAAAGAGAGGCGAGACTGCATTACTCAAATAGATTCCACGACTGTAATTGTGTCGTGCAGGACGACACAAACATGGTAAGTGTCGACTCACAGATATTTTTTTTCCCGCGACTGTGTCATTCATCAGTTAAAGGATGAACCTTGGGCAGGCTCCCATAAATCCTGTATGAACCTGAGTGTAAGTTGTCCATTTAAATTTGAGTCTATCATTTCTCACCAGGCGCCTGTCACAGCCTGTTGGAGTAATATTTCACTGCAAAGACACAGCGCGGGGAAAACAATGCTGACTAGTGACACCACAGAAAATATTTCACCACAGTGCAACAGTTATTTAGTGACGAGAACGGAGACTGAAATCAAACGTGATGTGAAGGGATCTCGCTCAGGAAAAAGAAATACTGGTCCAACTTTTTTTATCACTGCAGTGGTGATCCATCTATACTATGATGTTATTAGAAGTATTAACCTACTACAATTCACTATCATTTCATTGTTGGTTTTGAAAAATAATATATTGCAAATATGAAATTATCAATAGATGTCATACACAGATTTACATATATTCATTTTTTACATCATTTAAGTGTTACTGGTGAAAAATTAAGTTTAGTTCATGACAACAGACTGAATTTGCAAATATTTGCTTTGGCTAATCTGCAATTTAAGGCTTTAATTAGTGATATTTTAAGAATGTATTCATCTATTAATGCTTTTAATTACACATATATGCTATAAAAATGTAAAATAATGCCTTTCACAAGTTCCAGGAGCCCAACAGGACGTCTTTGCTCCTTATTTTGTCATTAGACTGAGACATTCAGATGTTTGGATGATTACGTGTTGATTGATCGTTTAATTGACTCACTGTCTTGACATGGTTTAGTTCAGTAATAGTAGTTACGTGTGGTTTTTGACTTAGAATAGATTATTAATATACCAGATTGAGTTTGTATCGAATAATTATGTCAGTTTTGTTGGTACATAGTTATCCTGTCTTGTCAGATCCTATTTAATTTGCTGACTGACAGATCACTTAGATTGAGCACATTAGCAAAATGAGATGAAGCTTTCTTGCAGTAAAAGCACAGAGCAGAAGAATACTCCAACAAAACACTCGTCTTTACTCTAAATTTACTTTTGCCCAGCACCAGTGAGGATGTGCGAGTACTTCCTCCCTCATTATTTGAACTCTCCTAAATCTCCCATGGACCTCGAGGATGGTGCTGTGGTTGGTAGGTGCTTTCTGACGCAACAGCTAAGCCTTTTTTAAAAAACCATGATGCATTCAATCTAGTGCAATAAACCTGCAAACAAATTGCATAAGACTATACTAGTTTTTAACCGCACAACTGAGAGAGTTAATAGGGAGGGTTAGTGGAAAAAGACAAGCTGCAAGCATAGAGGATAGTGCAAGTAGCATAGTCAGTGTGAAACTAGAGAAAGGAGTCTGGGGAGAGACGAACTCATGTCAAGTCAGTGCATGTCAAGACCCTCATTAGAGGCTCACTTACAAATAAGCTCCTAAAGGAATATGTTTGACATGTGAAAGTCCTGTAGGAAGTTCGCAGGTATTGTGCAGGAAAATGAATTGTCCTGCAATCCACGTGGATTTAAGTCACAGACTGACAACAGCATTGTTGTGCAAAGCAGCTTACCCCACGTCACGCCCCCATCGGAGAGCGCGGCATAAATGTTAAGCGGGCAATGACATGTCCAAGCTATTCCCTGTATGTTGTGTCATACATCTGTTCATGTCATTAGCTCTTCAAATTATGTTGTTTTCCTCTAAAATGACGATCTAAAATCTTTTTCTGTGCATACTGTGGTGGATGAAGGTTCTTCATCCATCTTCAGATTTTGACCTCCCACACTTACATTAAAGGCTGCTGCGCCGCCAATTGAGAAATAAAGCAACAGTATTTCATTAGCCTCCCTGTATTATCACTATTACATACAAGTCACAGAGATTAAATTCATTTTTAACCCTTTACAGAAGTTGTGACTGCATCTCCTGATCACACAGGTCTCTGTTGTTTCCGTAAATCACAAGCAAAACATTAACACATAATTTTGTATTTATATTTAACAGCACCATCAATATATACTCATACAAATGGTAATATTTAGGGTGATTCTGGTTCAAGGTGTACAAATTGAGCAAACAGAAATTGAGCAAACAGATGCATCCTTTCTGAAAATGTTTCATTAAGGAAAAATAAGTGCAACATGGGGATCAGGTTAAAAGTCTTTTTTATGACGAAGCAGATAAAATATTTGTTCCATCCAGATGGTTAGAAGAGCCTGTTAAGGTTCTGGAAACACCCTCAAAACAGCAATAAGTGTTTTTAAATGACCTTCTGCTAAAGACTGCCAGGTATTTATTTTCTGGAAGATTGGAAGGTCAGGTCTGCGGATCAAACCTAGCTCAAATGGAAGTTGTCTCTGTCAGTCTGTCTGTCCATCCATTATCTCGACAACCGTTCACTCGATCGACTTCTCACTCGGTGGGTGTATCGCTGAGGGCCCAAGAAAGTGCAGAGTCAAATGTGAAGTTTCTTTGGATGAAAAAAAGCTGCAAGCAGCAGTAATGGAGGCTAAGCAATCAGCCTCTTCCAAACAGGGACTGCACTAATGAAACAGAAATACACAAAAACTCAATTCTTCGTACCAATAGATCACCATTATCTTTGATTATAGAGATGCAGACACTAGCTTCTGGTTGTGTTACCGCTTACGCAGGTGACACTTTCTAAATGCTTCTCTAAGATTGTGCATTTTGAGTCTGGGGAAAGTGCTGCTGTTCCTTCCAGAAAAAGGACATCCTCATTAAAAATAAGCCAAGAAACACAAACAGTAAAATAATTTGACTAAACCTACCAGGGGGGCCGGGGCTCAAAGCAGTGGAGGCACTCATCTTTTAACTTTAACATCATCAGCGCTGTCAAGTGAGGCCTTTTTAGCCGGAGATTTTAAAAGACAGTTCCGTTTAATGTTGCCGGAGTCAAAAAATGTGCCGGAGCCATGCAGATGAATTCGGTTTGATGACAGCGCTCTCGGGGGACCTTGGTGTTATTGATTTGAAATCCAACATCCAAGTCAAACTTTGAATTGAGTCTTTTAAAGAGGGAAGTGAGACTTTTCTTTTTTTTTCATGACAGATACATTTTCCAACAGAACAATATGTGTAGTCTGGACCAAGGTTCTTTTTATGCTCACAGAAAGATAAAGACCACTGACAGTGTTCAAGCTGTTCGCGTCAGGGAGGCATTCAGTCATTCGTCTGTCTGTGAAAATGACCCACGTCGAGCTTTAGAGGAAATCCTGAAGCACGAAGCGAGATAGGGATACACACACGTGCACACAAAACACAATACATGTGATTCTTTCAAGCCAAACTTCGGGACATCAAAGGTTACTCTGAACTACACCATTGTGACAATTGTCAGTCCACAGTGACGTAAAATTTGCACAAATTTCCTTATGACTGTTCAGACTGAGGTCGCACTGTGGCAAATCTGACCTATATCTAATTTAGGACCACAAATGAAAACTGGCCTAAATCAGAATGAAAAAGTTCAGATTCCACGTGATATGTGCTGTTCATATAAAAATAACAGATGAGTCACATATAAGCTAAATTTAAAAAAAGAGCTCTGTCTGAACGTAGTCTGTAGTCGTATGCTGAGAGGTTGAGATCCATTATATTGCATGGCTCTGTTTGTTGACATGCAAATAAAGAACAATAACAGAAAATATATTGATGGTGTCTGGGCTCACATAAGTTAGCAAAGAAATGATTAAAAGAATAAGTTAAATCTGTGGATGCCATTATATACCGTTGTTCCAACATCCCATCAATCGATCCAGAAAACGGACACTATGCTGACAATAAAGTCCCATTTCCCAGTTTCACCAAACCACCTTTCTAACTACAGAGAGAGTTCACCTTTTCAGTGAAGTGGGACTTTGTTTTCAGCTCATCGGACCATTGGGACATGGGAAACTCTTTCGAGAGTTGAAGATTTTTTAAAAAGTCTTCAAACTCATCTTTGAGAAACAACTGCACTTCACGCAGGCCTGCTGTCGCATTGTCAAACGACGACGGTGGACGACCCTTTCGTTTGCGATCGGTCAACACCGCTACTTTTACAAGGTGTCAAATAATCCCAACCACCCCACCTCTCTAACTGCAGTAGGAGTGCTTATTTTTTTAGACTTTTTTTAGACCGTCGGGCCGTCTGACTCGTGTGACGTCAGACCAGCTTCATGAAATCTGTTGAGTCACCTGCAGAGACTTTATCAGCTATGGGTGGTATGATTGTGCATTTCTGATGTAACATAAAGACAGTGATGACTTCCTGTCCTGTCTCTCTCTCTTTTTCTTTTTTTTATCCAAATAAGGACTTTATGTAAACTGCAGGCCTGCTCTGTGATGTCAGTCCTCTCCTGCCTGGGCCTGATGTCACCAAAGCTCCCATCTCATCTTATATCTGAGCAGATTTGTGGATTTTTAAAGCTCATTTATAAAGTCTGGTGGATTTATAACTCACAAACACAGTTTATTCAAACGCCCAACGACGTGGCGAATCTGCGAGCGGCAGCAACAGAAGTAACTTTTCTTTAAACTTTCCACAAATGTAGCGCAAAAGTTACTTCGCGTCCTGAAATGTTTGTGGGGGAAAGTTAAAAAAAAAGCTCCCAGCAGAGAGAGAAACAGAGAGAGAGGAGGGAGGGGGGGTCGTGTTTGTCTCCGGTGACAAGCCACTCTTCCGCATTGCTCAACAGCAGACCACTTGGCGAAAAACAGCAGAAGAGAGAGAGAGAGAAAGAAAAAAGACGCTTTAGGATCAAACTTGTCTTTAGGTCGTAGACTTAAACCCGGGCTGAGGTTTTGTCCATCCGCGTCCTCCTCAAGCTGCGGGGCCGAGTATGCGGGGAGTCCACGCCCCTCATTGTGAACTCGGTACAGTAGAGAAATCCACCTCACGGCCCCCAAAAAACGAGGCCGAACAAAAGCAGAGGACGAGCCGGCGCAGAGCCTCCTTCTCCCGGCGGCCCCTGCTCCGGAGCCGCGCGGAGGTCCGAGGCAAAGACACCAAAGAAAGAAAAAAGAAAAAGAAGAGAGACAGTGTGTGTGTGTGTGTGTGTGTGTGGCTTACCTCGCTTTCTAGGAAATATCGCAGAGGTTTCAAATCCCCACCAAAAAAAAGTGAAACTTCTGGGTCCAAATTTCTGGGAGAGTTGCAGGCGGTGACGTCACGCCGTGAAATTCCAGCCGCCCCAGTGCGCGCGGAGGTTTGCCCATGTAAGGCGGGTAAAGCAGGCCAGCGGCCACGGAGACACACACACACACACACACACACACACACCCTGGTGCCCCCTGGTGCCTCCACATCGGGCTGTGTGTGCGTGTGTGAGAGACTCCACACTGGTATGCATTATTATAACATTTACTGCCATTTTCACACATGCATATGGTGTAATAATCCATTCTGTGTCACTTATCATTATTATTGGTTTTTTTTAATATTTTATATCTTTATAACACTCCTGTTAACATCCCTATCTGTCACTTCAATCACTATACTCATATCGTGCAATGTATCATCCAGTGTAATGCCAATCTGTACATGGAGGATGTATATGGTGCAATCTATGGTGTATTTTTTTGTATTTCACCTCTTATTTATTGTATGTTGGTATTTTATATCTTTACAACACTACAGGTAACACCGCAATCTGTCACCTCTCTCACTTTAATCACTTTACTCATGTCATGTGTGATTTATCATCCAGTGCAATAACGTGTATATATGGAGGATGTATAACAATACTTTATTTAACCCAGGGGGAAATTTGATCATATATGAAAGTCTCAAGATATATATATATATATATATATATATATATATATATATATATATATATATATATATATATATATATATATATATCTTGGAGACTTTCATTAATATAAATGTCTGTTAAGTCACTATATATTGCTGAATGATATCGCACAACAACGATCAAGTCTACTGATGAAAGCCTGCAGCACTTGCAGTATTATGACCTCAGAAAAGTCACAGAGTAAACAGTCACTACTAGAAACTGAAGTGAGATCTAGAAACATGCCTACTGTTAACGCTTATCTCCACAGGTGTCTCGAAAGACAACAAGATTAAAGTCAAGATTATAACTTTAAAGCAGCCTTATGGATTTTTTCATGTTGTGTTGATTTTGGCGGCCCCTGTGGTCAAAGGCGGTAGTGTTTCACCCAGCGTGAGATCGCATGTTCCCTCCGCTTCACTCCTCGCTGCAGCGAGACAACCTCAGTGGGAGGACGCAGAGCTTCAGTTTGTATCAGCCAGGGAAAACCCCAGAACTGTTTCATGTGATTTAGCAGAGAAATCTGACCCGGTGGTGAGAACAACTGTTTTCTTGCTGTTGATCTAATTTACTTATGTAGATCTGTATTTACCTGAGACTGTTTCATAACCTGTTAAAAACTCTATAGATCTGGTTTAAAGTATCAAAAATAAAAGTGCTCTTTTTGCTGTAAAATGTGTTCCTGCTATATCTGATATTTCTAGATTAATATTTGTGTATGTTGCATTTTACTGCGGTAGATGTTTCAGTTTGAGCTCATTTATCTACTACAACAAAGCATGACAGTCTTTAAGATCATAAAAATAAATTCTTCTGTTTATTGCAAAGATTCACCTTTATAATGACAAAATTTAGAGATAAAGTAACTCAAGATCTCAGACAAATGAGTGCAATACTTATTTTTAATATATAGTGTTGGTATTAAGTAGCATAAAATGCAAATACTCAAGTATAAGTACCTGAAATTTGTACTTAAGTACACTACTTTGTTTTGGTTGACATTGTTGGGAATGTGTAAATTAAATATGATCTTTTTTTATTGAGGTTGTAGTTTGAAGTTGGTGTTTCTGTTTTTTTGGCCTCCACATTTACATACATGAGAAAGGTGGAACATTACAAAGTCCTCTCAGTATAATGCAGTTCAGGTTAAAACTTACGCTAAAACATGTAATTGACTTAGCGACATTATGAAAGTGTCAACAAAAACTGAACATACATCATAAGTGTGTATTTTATAGACTACACTGAAAGAAAATGCATTCTTAATAAGGCCTCTTGATGCAGGTTAAGACTACTATTTCCATCCAGGGCAGAGGACCTTTGTTCGTGTTTGACTTGTATTCTAAATTTAATATTACACGTCTTTTTTTTTTTTCTTTTTTCTTTTTACAAGAATGTGTGATTCCTTATGAGATATGCTGATGAAAACATATGATAACTGGACAAAGGGCTTTGAAGTTGCAAGGTGCTGACTAAAAAGGAAGCAGCTCGGCGAGTGTTTCGGTACTAACGCGGGAGCGCTCATCCAGTGAAGTGTGAATTGGCACATGCTGTAATGCGAACAGATTCAAATTCATACACTTTGTGTTTCACGCTGCACTGTCATGCACTGTCTGTCGTCTGGAACCGTAAGAAGGAGAAGGAAAAGGAGTGGGTGCTCGTTAGCGTCTCCACTTCAGCAGTAGGACTCCTTTATTAACTGCGTGTGAATTTACTGGCTAGCTGTGTTTGGAGTAAATATTACTTGCCATATTTTGACAGTGTTGACGGCTTAAATGTTCAACCACACAAGAAACATAGGCTGCTAAGTCACCGGCAGTGTAAACAATACATTTCTACTTTTAGGGCTTCTCATCACATGTACCACCTCTGTACCTATCAAACAGCAGTAGGACAAAAAGTCACATCAGAGCCAGAGCAGGATGTGATTCATCTATTCACTGGTTTGTTTGTTTGCCTTATTAGTTTCAGTCATGGTCTTTTTTTCCTCTTGTTATGGTTAGCACACTTAGCTTTGCATGCAATCGCTGCAAATGTGATCAAGGCCTCAGTGCTTGTACTGTTATTGTCACATTTGTGTACAGTTTTCTTTCATGGTTTCTGCGTTATGTATCAAGAAAAGTGCAGATTGTTTCTAAGGGTATGAATAACGTAAGATGAAAGGACCTCATAAGTGTTTACACGGTAATACTTATAGGTCATTGAAGGGCTCGAACAGCAGATGGTTGGCTCTGACTGAATACAAGGACTTCACTTGAGTACAAATTTGAGGTACTTTATACTTCTACTCCAGATTTTAGAGTGAAATAATAGACTTTTTACTTAGCTACATTTATCTGAAGGCTTTCCTTGCTTTACAAATTAAGATTTTTTTTTGCACACAAAACACACAAAGAGCTTAGAAAATAAGACGTTGTTGTTATCAATGAAACTCTCAAACAGTATACAAGACAACTGAAATGATTAGTGCATCAATCAATTAGTCAGTTAACAGAAAATAATTGCCAACCATTTTGATCATTACAGTAATTTTTCATATAAAAACATTTCTTGTTTTCAGCTTCACTAATATGAGAATTGGCTGCCTTTCATTAAAATTGCTTTCATTTAATTTGAATAATTTTGAGATGTGGACTCTTGGTTGGACAAAATCAACACCGTGAAGAAGTCACTTTCACAGATCAAAAGTCAATCCATTACTATGATTATGATTATTGATTTATTAATAAAATAAACACTTGTTGCAAACCCATATTATGAAAAAAATTAACATGAGCTCCATGTCAGCCAGCTCCAACCACCAACAGTAAAATCCTGTTTGTACACGAGCGCATGAGAAATAATTCAGAATGCAACAGTACATTTTCCTGATCATACTTATTACTTGCTTATTATACTTACATTTTACTTAATAAACATTTTCAATGCAGGATTTTCACTTGTAACAGAGTAATTTTACACTGTGGTATTAATACTTTTACTTCTGTAAAGAATGTTAATATTTCCTCCACCACTGATGGCTCCAGTGATCAAACACATTGGTCACCGACAGACACCACCATGATACCCCTGAGACAGTATAGTGATATAAATGTTTATATTTGCAGTACATTTAACAGTTGAAATTCCACTAACTCCAACACTGGAGTTATAGCTGTTATCTACACCTGTGCTTTTCCTACAGTGACGTGTTAATATGTCTTCTATGAAAAAGGCCTTTTGTTACAGAACTTCAACAGTTTTTTGTGGTTAGTATTCAGGAAATCAACTTTATCGTTTTGTACTGACAGGAAATATGTGAACGGCTAGACGCCAATCAAACTTTAAAATGGGACAGAAAATTTAGCTTAATGTGAGGAGAAAGCACAAGGTATTTTATAAAGATTTAAAGCAGCATTAATACATTTTTTCAGGAAGGAGGGGGCATTTTGGGGCAGCAGAACAAGCTGTAAACACAACACTGACGTCCTGTTACCTAATAAAGTTAATATGGCGTATGTTGTGTTTTTGGACAAATATAAGACCAACATTTACTCTGCTTTAAGCTTTGTTTTGGTCTTCACCACCCCCTGAGGGAAACCTGCAGCCCACGATCTAACCACTAACTGTCTGTCAGCTGTCTGGTGTTGAACTGGTTGTATACAGCAGGTTTATCAGATCTTCTCATAAAACCAGAACAATGAGCTGGACATCGCTCCGAAGAGGTGAGAGGAACTGCGAACATATCATAACTCTCTTATGAGCACAAATTCCACATTACAGAGAGCCTTTTAACATATAATAGTGATTAGTGACGCTTCAGACCTTTTTTGTTTGTTTCGTACCACCATCACCAAACTTGCAGTGTGAAGAAACTGCACTCTCAAAACCTGTTTAAAACGAGTCTGTAGTATAAAATTAGGACACAAGGTGTTAACTTGCCATAGCAAGAAAAAGCACAGATGTAACGATGGCTCTGTTCCATATGTTCTTCTGCCTCTCCTGCTATGACATGTCAAGCTTTCTGCTGTGAGAAAGGTCTACAGGGCACCTTTAATCAATATTTTGTTGCTAAAGGCATTTGACATTTTTTGGGCAAAATGTTCCCCTCATAAGTACCTGAACAATACCTGAACATATTCAAGTTTATAATGACTGAGCTGCCATGTTCACTCGTTATCCTCGGCTTCACTTGAATTAGTTGTTCCGCTGCTTCTTGCTTGTCAAAGCCCCAAAACGCGTCTGATGTCTGATACATGCAAGCCACTATCAGATGTCCAACAAAGCTCTTGCCTCGTGTGGGATTTACCTGACCTCAGTGATCTTTGCCATGCAAACTAGACAATTAGTTTGCGTGCTCGCGACTGAATGCAAATGCCATAACTGCTTTTTCACCTCTGATTCTGTCCTCGTAGCTGTATCACAGTATTGTCTTTCATAATGCTGACGTTGGGTGTCTCGTTCATTTGCACATGCCAACACATTCAGATATTGTTGCCTTTATCTCTTATGAATGAGGGGATGAATGATATAATTACTGATTTGTTTCTATGAGCTAATCTTAATGAAAATATTTACAAGAAAGATGCAAGATGCAAAAAAAAGGAATGATTCACTCTGAGCATCTCTTAAGTGATAATTCTTACTTTACTGCAGCTGATTACATTGTGCTCCAAGCTGTGAATATACCTTTTTTTTTCACCGTGCATGAAGGAAGCATAAACAGCACTTGCAGATCGAGCACGCTGATAAAAAAAACAAACAAACGATTTGAGCTATTTTAGCGTCTCACCCATGCATCCCCTCTTCTCGAAGTTCCAGGGCACACTGAAAAAGGTAATCTCATTTGTAACGTCCATCCATCCATCCATTTTCCTAACCCGCTTTATCCTGAGAACACAGGGTCACGGGGTGCTGGAGCCTGTCCCAGCTATCTTTGGGCGAGAGGCAGGGTACACCCTGGATTGGACGCCAGTCAATCGCAGGGCTAACACAGATGACATACAACCATTCACACTCACATACACACCTAGGGGCAATTTAGACTTATCAATTAACCTAACCTGCATGTCTTTGGATTGTGGGGAGGAAGCTGGAGTACCCAGAGAGAACCCACACAGGCACAGGAGAACATGCAAACTCCACACAGAAGGGCCTGCCTCAACCAGGGATTGAACCCAGAACCCTCTTGCTGTGAGGCAACAGTTCTAACCACCACACCACTGTGCTGCCCATTTGTAACGTGTGACAGCTTATTTGCAAGTGTGTACACTGGCAATTTTTTAATGGGCCCGCCAGTGATTCTTCTTCCACTGATTTCAAAAAGACACCCTGGAACAGTTTAGGCGACACATGCCATCGCCTGTGAACTCAAGTTATCAATCAAGCACCAATTAACATGCTCGGTTGGAGGAAATCAAGGGCTCTTTGATGTTCGTCGGTTAGGGAGTGTAACTACGCATGTCATTGATATGATGGGTTTCAATTTTATCCCCACTGTACCAAAACATATGAAAAGAAATGTGCTCACAGGGTCCACCACAGCAGATAATTCGCACTAGAGATATGTTTGACGTTTGATCTAACTGTTTCATGTTCAGCTTCACTCATTTTTAATTTCAGCCTGTTGGTACATATCGCAGAATGTCAAAGAAAAGAAGCTGTTTGTCAAATTTTAGTGTTTCAATTGTTCCAGCATCGGATATCCTGTTTTATTTGCTGGTTGTAACACTGTCTTCTCCCCCACACCACTTCCTCTGAAGTAGGTAAACCTCAAACACTATTCGCAGCAGCTGCTCAGTTGATGTTTACTTTCTCGTAGAAGTGTGAGTGAAAGCATGTGTTTTTCACCTCCATGCTGACTGAGAAGATGAGATGCCGATTGTCTCCTAAATGCAGCTCTCTTAGTTTCAAACAGGCCCAGTTTTCAGAATCAGATGGCTGACAATGACGATGTTGACACCGCGCGGGGTGCATCCTGTCATGTGAAACCAAGGCGAGAGGAACGGTGTTTTTGTTAATTTATGGGTAAAGTCTTTTGGTATCTCACCATAATCATTGTCGATAGGCAGGCCAGTCCAGGTGCTTTGCACAAAAACAACACAGAGGTCTTTTGCAGAAAAGAAAAAAAAATCCCAGCAAAAACAACAAATGTGTCTGGGAACTATGTATGCTCTGTTAATTAGAGCTGAGATAGCAGAGATTAGTCTTCAAGCACAACCATATTACAGAGAGTCATGCCAAATAAGGAAAAACAAAAGTAGGAGACAGGCAGACTCACTACAAAAACAATGTCCCAAAGCTACTAATCAAACAACTCCCAATCTAGATCTAGACCTCAGATTACACTAATGAATTCTAATTCTGATGTTTTAGCATGTAAATATGTATTAAAATGGTAGACAGAGACAATCCCTGCCTACAGCAAAGGTTTTAGCATAAATGATCCGTACTTGTGAGCTTCATGCTGCACCTTTGAAGTGTCTTTAAAGGAGCAGGATTTTGTTGCTGTATCCTGAAATCTGTTTTTTTTTTTTTGGGGGGGGGGGGTTGCCATTTAACATGGCATTTATTTTTTTTTCAATAAACATTATCAACTTTCTTTCCTCTGAGGAAAATGGATTGAGCCGGCTCCGTTCCTCAGCAACAACAGAGTAGTTAAGCACTTTGTCTGGTTGATATTATCGACCACAAACCTGGACGACACACGCAGCCATCAGAGTGATTTCAGTAACAATTTAAAACAAATCTAAAAATGAATCATCACATTTTTTATCTTTCCTGAACCAAAACCTCAGACAAGGAGTATTTACAGTAAAAGCAGAGTTCTGCAGGTTGAACAGGAAGAATATTTGTTCTGTTTTACATATCTAGTGTGAATTTGGAGATTTGGAGAGTATCTGGTGAACTGGTGAATAAGTTTCTGCAAAACTGCCACAAGTGACAAGTTCATATTATAATAAATGCCAAAATGCAGTGTAACGGTAGCATGACATTAACTTTAGACAGAAAACTCAGTAATGTTGATTATTAAGCAATAACTACCTGGCGAGAGTAAGACACGATAAACTGGTCATACCAAACCAAACGAGACCATCACAGCAAAACTGCAGAGTACATCAAACTGACAAGAGCAGATTTATTGATTATGAATTTATTTTTTTATTTTTAAGTGGAAGAATCTGTTATTGCTACTTTCAAAAGTTACAGTCACGCTTTAAGGCTGCCCACATACATTTTACTACCTAGTGATTAGATAAGAATATGAATCATTGAGCACCTTTTTCTCTACTGTAACAAATTCATAATTATCATTCATTTAATCCATCAATAACTTTCTTTTTTTCTCAACGTCGTACTTGTCAAGGTGCTCAGTCCAAAAAACGTTTGTAATGCTGCTGAGCTCTCCCCAAAAATTCTATTTGATTATTAAAAAAGTGAATTTTGAGCTCCCAACTGGCTCATTCTTTACATACAAAAATTTCCTTTGTACAAAATATATTCCAAAAATCACACACCTAAATTAAAGAGACAGAGAGGAGTTGCACAGCTTGGACAAGTCAAATAACTTTCAACGCGTTCGAAGTAAGAATAGGTGATCCCAATAGGTGCATCCTCAGCGGCCCAAACTAAGGCTTTGAATTTAGTTATTCAGTTCCTGAAAGTTTGTTTTTCTGCTCAGGATGCAGAGATCCCAATTGTTTTCTTGTCTGTACCCGAATGAGGTGAAGGCAACGAGCGGACCAGCATCATCAGATCGTTAAGTCATGCTGACATTCCTATGCTGTGAAACACACAAGGGAGATATTCCTTAAAATCTGAGGATTTTAAGGAATAGACTGCACTAGACCTGCAAAGACAGGGGCAATGAATTCCCGCCGAACAGCTTGTAACGATGAATAAGAAATGGAGTGAAAGTTACTAAAAGATTGTCATCACTTACCTTAAAAGGACAAACAGAAGCGAATCTACCCAAGTATTCCAACAAGATGCTACCATTTGTTCATCATGTTTGGTTAGAAAGCCTACAATATTTGATAGTTTCCTCTCAGCAAAAAAACATCATTAATTATTCATACACTGTTTGTCTACAGTAAAAGAATGGCAAAGCTGGAAGTGCACAAAATCAGGTAATTTGCAAATAATTGATGAGCTAGAGACTATATGAAATCAGAGAGATGCTTTAAGAGTAAATCATTCATTTGTGACGAAAAGTCGGACAAACAATGCGTCATTTTATATGCACACATTTCTAAATAGCCTTTACAGTCAGTGCATTACTTTTGGAAACAAAGTCATTTTTTATAAGGTGGTACGAGAGAATTTCCAAATGAAGAGACCAACACATTAGCTTTTAAAATGTTTATGGAGATTTGCATCCATATTTAAAGCCTTGGCGGGGGTAAGCGGTTGTTTGCAGGCTTGGCAGTGTAGTGTGCGACGAGGCGGGGGTCTGGACAGGAGAGGCAAACAGAGGGCAGAGACAGGTGGAAACATTGAACAGTATCGTATTCACTGTTTTATTGTAGTGTGGCACCTATCAGGACACCTTCGCCACCAGTTGAACATATAAAACTGGTGTACCTAACTCACAAATATGACAATAAGCCAGAAGACCGCAGAGGTCCAGATCAGGGTCAGTTTGGACCTCCTGGACCCAAAGCTTGGATTCATATGGAGGTCAAAGAAAAGACATGAAACGGTACAAAGCTAACGTTAGCAAGCGTTGATTCACCTTAGCTTGGGCCTTGGGTTTTCAAACCAGAGGGTGTGTGGCATTATGACGGGGGGGGGCTACTGTGAACACTTTTTCTGCTGTGAACTTACATCCAACAGATGGCACTAATTTTACCACCAACCACCTTAAAAACACCACCAAGGAGGGCCGCTTAAAAATGTAAACAATGCACAAAATATTTCACGGCGAGCATGGACAAGTTTGTGACAGGACTACCAAGTAAACACAAAGCAGATGATGAATCAACATCAAACACCACAAGAAAACCGACCAAAGCTTGAAAATGATTGGCTTAGGCAATGATAGAGTAATTAGTCACTTATGGCCATTTTCAATACAAATCAATGCCAAAAATATTTTGGTATTAGTTGCGCTGATGACACTGTATTATCTATGGAAAGAACAGGTTAGTTTCTGCTTTTTTTAACTTGCTAACACTGCATCTGCAACACTGCTAATGAACAACAGAGTTCAGCTAAACTGACCTTTCCACTCCAAAGAAGCAGACAATATAGTTCTGAGCATAAATACCTTCTCCCCTTGTACAGCCATCCAGTGATAGAAATCTCTGACCTGTGGGTGACCTAAATTTCCTTGAATGTATTCTTCTTTACAACAGCTGAGTGCATGGATAATTTAATTAAATAGAAAAATAAAAACATACAGTAGACCCTTTGAAACATGAAGGCTGAAGGTTTTTGAGTATTTGTTCTTTATATTTATTCAACAGAATACTGACACACACCTGAATGCCTCAAACACATCATATTCATGACACTGAAAATCACCCCGTGTGAATGCTCGCAGATTTTAAAGCGTTCGCTGATAATCCTAGAATGTCTGTGACTAAGTTGGCACTTTGAATCATCCATTATATGTAGGCTGTGTCTCTCACAGAGGTATATTTTCTCTTCAGTCTATAAATGCCAGCTAATGCAAAGCACAAGATTAGGCACTTGTGACCTTTATTAAAGCTGATGGCAGCTGCCATGGATACTGAGGAGCTCCGTGTTGGTACAACAAAGGCTACTAGTGGAGCTAGATTACAGATTTATGTGATAGCAGGTAAGTGAAAATGACAAGCAAGCATTATTCTTTACTGATGTGATAATTACCTGCAGTCAACCACCTCAGAAAGGTTATTGTAGTTACAAACGACCTGGAAACGCTCCTGGAAACCGCATCAGTGCGATGTAGCAGGTCGTTTTATGGGAAGTTTTTGATTTCAAATCCAATCGATTCAAGTGACATTGACACATTTGATAGATTTATTGATTAACAGTCTATAAATTCAGGCTGCATCGCTCACGTCACACGCTCCCTGAGGCCTACATTTTAATTAAATGTTTTCTTGGAAAAAGAAAGTAGGTGTTACATTCTTGTGCAGACAGCGTAGGGTCACTGTTTTCCACTTCCATTTATTTATTTTTTTCCAGACCCTGCTGATATGAATTACTGCGAGGCATGCTGCAGCGAGGGAGGATGCTGTGAATCGTTGATCTTCCAAGGGAAAGGCCGAGTCAGAAACACGATGTCCGTCTGGACTTAAAAAAAAATAAATAAATAAATAAACACTTCATCAAATCAAGTTTGCATCTAGAAGGTTGCAACAGAAAGAAAAAAAAACATCCCTTTTAAAGAATTTGGATGATCCCCCTTTTGTTAATTTGATGCAGGCCGAAATTACATCAGATGACAGCATAATCCGACATCATTATCAACATCAAAATGTTTGGCCCGGGGCGGAAGGCAGTGCAGCCTCTGTAACGGGATGATATGGATTACACTTTGCAAACCGACCTTGCCCCCCTCTCATTTTTTATGCCTGCCAGTCAAACCCAGTGATGACCGCATGCATCGCTGCCGAATAAAACCCAAATATCCCTCTGATGATTAAGGTCACTCATACACTGCTCTACAGAAGCCATCCTCTTATAAGCCTCACACAGCAGCAGGGGGGGGGTCGATGTATTGGACTCCACTCGGTCTTGATGTCTTTATTGTCATTCCTCTTCAGCCCTGCTCAGGTTCCCTCTGCCTCACTGTGACGGCAGCCCGGTGACGGCAAGAGGACAATGCAGTAATCAAAGTTTTCCTCTGAGGCTGTGTGACCTGTTGTTGGCTTTCATTTTGTGTGTCAGTTCAGAGGTTTAAGCTTCTTCATGAGAAGTTTATCCCTGGATCATGGGGAATCTGAGGGCTCACCGGTCATTTGCCGTCACTATCCTAAGAGCTCAGATTGTTGGGGCTGCTTTATTCTGAAATACGATGGAAATGTGTTGGACTAATTTGGCTTTAGCAGGATTGGATTGGCTGAATATTAGTCCACTCATCCAATGGATTATCCCGTGGTCGCGATGAACATACAGTACAGATCTGTCAAACACCAATATATCATCTCATCGTCCCCTCATGTTCGGTTCTTCTTGTATGAGTGTACATTCTCCATGCATCCATATCCTATTTTCCTGCGACAATGACAGCACTCATAAGCAACACGGTGCCTGATGCTGACACGGTAAAGCTGTGCAGCATGTAACGCTGTTAATAGCGAGAGCTTTGGGAGTTCTTACCCGCTGAGGTGAGCTTATCTGCACAGACAGCATATGTATTCATTTAATCTGAGTTCAACATCAGGTGTCAAGAATGATTATGTGCTGATACTCGTGCTCACTGATACTCTTGCTTTTACATTAACACTATGGATTTGTGTGCAGAAAAAGTGCTTCATTGCTGGTCAAGTGTTTTCCTTTTGCAGCTAAAAAAATATAAAAATGATTACACTTTTATTACATGCATACTCATTATTTGCATTATTTGATACTGCCACACATCATTGAAAAAATAAATACAACACTTATGTTAGCATTTTACCAAAATATTGCTTCTCTGTTTTTAGGATTTTCTCCCTAATTTTCTCTCCAGCAGCCACATTGCTGACCTTCCTATTGGCCGTGCCAGGTTGAAGTGACAGCTGGTGTGATGTAATAACACCCCCTCCACTAGACAAGTTATAAAGAGCAATATCTAGTTCCATGGATTGAGATAAGCTTAGGTAGATTAATGCTCGAGGACACCGAAATGTTTGTTGTATAAAAGCTCTGTTTATAAAACAATGTGTCACCGCCGTATACGATAAACTCTGATCTGGCAGATGAGCTCCAAGAGTTCCTCCACGTTAAAGGCACTGCTAGTCTGTGCTCCTGTGGCTTAATGGGATTTTAGACTCTTCATTCAAATAAATTGTATATAGAGAAACTGGGATTATTTTACAGGCTGTTTAATCTCCTCTCTTTTTTTTTCTCCAAAACTGCGCCTGCCCCATGGTTTTAGCATTCGTGGAAAAGCGGAGTGACCGAGTGCTACAATCAATGAACGCTAGAGTGCAGACGGCCTATCAGCTCAGAGAGCCAGAGATGCCCTGTGGACCCGGTCCACTAACATGAAGCGTGCTCAGTCGAGTTGACTCACTTCAGCCCGGCTGCCGTGCCCGCCTTTCCACAAGCGTTCCCATCCTGCTGAACAATGACAGACACGAGGCTTCACCAGAGCTGCTCCACCACCGCGAGACACAGATTCGGTGCCCTTTTGCACTGAAGACAGCTTCATCCCTCCAGCTTTAGCTGCCACTCAGAGGAAGGCTCGGGCACCAGTCAGACTCTGCATCCTGGATCATCTAGCTACTTGCCAGAAAAATAAAACCCTGGTGAAAACAGAGAGGCGGGTTGCGTTCTGCTGTGCTCTGGGTCTTACCATAGTCAGGTAGGGAGGTTTGACTGATCTCGGTGACTGGCACTACTGAAAAAGACTTTTGGAGCTGCAGACGAGGCCCCTTCGCTTCCTGAACTGGGCTCACAGCTTTAAAATCAAGGCTCAGCTCTGCCTCCTGATTCCCACTACAGATCCCATCATGCCTCACTCCTTCCAGCAGAAAAAAGGTGAGACTTCTTTCTTTTGTTCCTCTACACCTGTGCAAGTTAAAATGACAATATTTCAGTGCCGGCAAGATAAATGAACGCGGAGCATAGCGCTGCTGCAAAAGAGAACATGTTCTTAGCAAACCTTACTTTCACTGAAAAACAAAACTTCTGCGTATGTCATATAATTTCATGAGGACACAGAGCTGTTTGGGGGAAATGCATAGCATTTAGAAATGATAAAAACTAATGTCAGTTTTTATTAGTACATTATATTTTGTTAGCATTAGTGGGATTCTTCTAAGAAATTATTTATTGTTTTTTTGTCTTTCATGAGCAAACTGCATGTTGGGATGTTCAGTTTCATTCTTGAATAAGATAAATAAACCTTAATAAATCCATTTCCCTTTGTATTACAACCACTCTGAAGTCAACTAAATGCTGTGGAGACTCCACAGGATGCATGACAGTTAAGCAACACTCAACAGTACATACAAATGACTCCTGTATTGAACAGATGTATATTTTCATGCTGCAATTACGACGGTCAGCTAATCGCAGAGATCAAATCAATATGCTGCTGAATCACTTGCTCATTCACAACATTAACAAGAGCAAACATGCAAAGTAACATTAAAGGACACACAGCAGTCGTGGGTCATGATAAAACAACCGACATCTGATAAGTAAATGGGAGTGCCGCATACATACACAGGTTTATCTGCAGTATGTAAAACATGTAAAATAGACATTTAATGTGAGCCCAGATAGGATCTGAGTGATTTGAGAGGCCCCTTTCTGATTCACTTTTTATTTTATTGTTTGTTTGATTATGCACATCTGCAGGAAACACGCTGAAAACAAAGTTTAGAGGTTCAGATTCACCTTTTACCATCAGAAGTCTTCTTAATGCTTGAAAATGCTTTTTAAACAGCTATGCAGAATCTCATGAGCCCTTTTTTAATGTTTAAATTTACACTTTTCAGATCATTCGTGCACAATGCAATCTACACTACGGTTGGTGAAATTTGGTTGGTTGTTTTTTTTCTGTTAAATTCACACGTGACATGACCAAGAAATGCTTTCAGTCCTGTGCATGCACAGCGCAAAATATTTCAAAGTGCAGCAGATATGGAGTGTGTGCCTGCGTGATGTAGAACAGATAACAATTATGCGAATGTGTTGAGCACAGGCGGTCTCATTCTGCTTTCTTGCATCAGCACCTCCACCTGGCATTTCCTGGGCTTCAGAGATACTTTTAATGAACGCACTGAGGGATACAGCAGCTCTTCACTATGAGACATGAGTAGGAATAAATTGTAATAAAAAAATAGGTTAATTTCTTCATTTCAAACTTGCATAAATGCAGATTAATGAGCCTTGATGGTTATATGAGTTGATTTATTTCTAGCAAACAAAAAGAGTGGGAGGTTTTCCAGAATTTAGAATCAGAAAGCGCAATCTGGCTTCATGTATTAACTGAAGCGAGGGTGTAGGTGCTGACAAGACAAAGTCAGCTTCATAAGAAAAATTCAAAAATGATGTTTTTTGAGCAAAAGTAACACATATTATTCAGAAACTGGATCAAAAAAGGGGAAGGAAAATGAAAAAGACACGATCTTCCTTTTAAAAATGATACTTTTTCTTTGCAGATTAACTATTTAAAATCAAATGTGCATTATACATATATTTTCCTTGATATTTCATAAAAAAGCTGGAACTATCTCCCCTTGAATCCATGTCAGCCACCAGAGTTAGAGGGCTGTTTTTTTTTGGTAAAGCAGTTGACTTCTGGGGCTTGGTGGGATTGCTTTCATCCTTGCCAATCCCATGTTTCCATGTTGGATTTAAATCCATTTACTGCTTTAGCTGGAGGAAAAAAAAAAAGCTGACATGAAAATACACCTATATACTAATGGAGGCTGTGAGCATCTCATGCAGATGGGATCGCTGCTGAAATATACTGAGGGCTAATACCAGATTTCTCATGAAATAAAACTATGAAAGCTCATCTAGAGCTCGTTTTAGCATCAGTTTTGCATCGTAACCACAGCAGACTTGACCTCTCATGTTTGGATTCAAGGAGGCGATGAAAATAGCTTTGTTTATTATAAAATTTAACAATGCTTCACCCAGCATTACACTTACATTTCTAACAAAGAAGCAAAGGAGACAAAGAGACGCCGTGCTGGATGCGCTGTTGCTGCTTTGTGCACGGTTCTTGTTGAACCGTGGCCTGGAGCTAGGTGTGTGTAGTTCCTGTTCAACCAGCCCTGTAGACCAGTATCAGCTGTCGGCATTAAATGCAGGCAGCTACTCTGACCTGGCAGTGGGGGCAAAGTAACATAGGAGAATTTGATATAGTTGAAAGCAAAAATTGGGCCACAGCATGATGGAGTGCAGGGGCGAGGGAGGGAGAGAGAGAGAGAGAGAAACAGCAAGGAGAGAGCTGCAACAGTTAACTGTGGGAATGACACAAGAGCCGGGTCCCAAATAACAAAACACTGGCTGCGACTGTGCCTGTGTGGAGAGAATTTCTACAAACTCGGTGCTTCCAATCCCTCTTGGGTCTTACTATGACGTGACAAACAGCTCGGATGAAAATGCACAGTTGAAAATGCAACAGCAAAGAATCCAAACTGGTCGAGCCACTCTGGGCCTTGAGCGGTTATGCAACTTGTTTACAGTGGAAGATTTTACCTGTGCGGTTGAAATACACTGGATATGTTACCTATGTAGTCTAAACAGTGCAAATGGCAAGCTTCAAATTAAATCTCACGTCTTTGTTTTGTCCTATCTGCGTTAGCGGTCAGTGGAAACCGCTAGAGACGGGGTGTTTGTGTTTTCTTGATTTGACACAAAAGCGCTGATTTTAATTGGACACGGCACAAAATTAAACACCTTTTGAGTACCTGAGTAGGCATTTTATATAGATCAGCAGCTCCCAACCTTTTTCACGCGACACACTCATCCTTATTTGTTCTCTCTGACTGGGTGTAAAGTAACACTAGAGGAATTGGATATTATTATAATCTTAAAGTGAAAGTGGATCAATCATTCATCCATTACTTTTAGCTCATTTAAATTATTAATTATTACCTTTTAGGAAATTATTTCCCTTTATCTGTTACTTTTAGTCTGTATAAATGATTCTGCATTACCTTTAGCCAACTACTTAACATTTAGCTAATTACATAAACCGCTTATTCATTACTTTTATAACTAATCATTTCCTGTGTAACCATTTAAGCTCTTAATACATTGTTTGGGGTAAAAGTACTCGTGGTTAGGAGTCACTGCTGTACAGCGTGAATGCGCTTGTTCGCAGGAAAATGCACAAGCCTGAAGTCAAAAGAAAAGTATGACACGTGGAAGGAGCCCCGCAATGTTTCCACCATATCAGGATATTCAGCTTGATACCAACTAATAGGTGTTGTGACAGCGGCGCAGGAAAAGGGGGCTGTTTCCGACAGATGATTCTTATTGGATCATTATCGAGGGTGGTGCAAAGAAATAAGACCCACTTGTTTACCATTTGAATCTCTGCACCGAAAGATCCCTATCACCGAGAGAGGATACCACCGTTAAAATACCAAACTGAATCCATGTAGAGGCACATAACGAGGCTCTGAAACTAATCTGTGCCGAAGTTGTCCCAAATTTAACAACTCCTCCTCCTCATGTGCTCTTGGAACTCCTGTATTTTTCAGCCCTGGGCGTGCAAGAGAGAGGAAAAAAAGAGTAAAACAGAGCAAACACTCAGATTGTGAAGATTTGGGAGGATGGTTGCGATTACTTTTACTATATGTTGTCATGTTTTGTCAGGAGTAACTGACCCATCATCCAGCAGATGGCACACCAGCAAAGGACTGTTTCTAGTATGCGTGGAAAATTCCATCAAGTTCGACTCTGCAGGCTGCATTCCTGGCTCCTCTCAGCTGGCCTTGAGAAAGTTGTGAATCTACATGCTTAGCTTTGACTAAGTTGGAATTCTAGCCCACTAACACGCCTCTGCTCTGACTATAACCTTAGCATGTAGCTTGCACAGGCAAGCTGGTGAACTCAAGGTTATCCACAAAGGCAGCCTGTGAAAACTTAATCTAAAGTTTTTTTGTTTTTTTTTTGGTATGTGTGTTTTCTTTTTGAAATAACTGATAAAGCAGAATAAAACAGTCTTTAAAAAAAGAGCTTTTACATTTCCAGGGAGCCTCGTTATTGACCACTGCAACTCAAACTTGCTCTGTTTTCCTGCTTCACAGTACATGTTTAACTTTTATGTACACTATTCACATATTGAAAAGGAGGGAAACACTTTAAAGTGGTTCATTACAACAATTATATCAACAGCAGCACATAAATTCTCCTTTCAGATAAGTGTGAACCTTTGTGAGCTCCATTTCTCCATCATCTGCTCACCTAAGCACTGCAGCTATGTGTGTGTTTAAACTTATCAGTGAGTGAGAGCAGACACAATTTCATGTCAGTGTATGATTTTCCTGTTTGTTAATTTAAAAAAAAAAAAGAAACTCCCAAGTAAAGTGTGCTCATCATTACCTGCGTAGGAAATCTTTTGAAGCAGCATCAGTGATTTTTTTTGTGTATTGCATCTTTTTATTACACATCCTGATAAATAATGCATATCGTATTTTTTAAATGATACGCTCAAACACTCAATCAAGGGAAAATGTATGAGTACAATCCATACAATAAGACCTCAGGAGCAAATGTCTTTACAGACACACTGCAGACGTGTCACAATGCAGACCTGCTGTAGGACTGCCGTTTGACACAGGGCGACTTTTACTGTGGACAAAAGAAGAAGAAAAAAATGCTTCTGGGATGCATGGAGTTAAAAAAGTGAAACTTAACAATATAAAAAGAAATTCTTTTAAAGAAAGGAACTAAAAAGACCTCTGTAGCTAACAGCATTATCTGTTTGGTGTTACAGCTTGGTTGCATCATGCCTCTCAGAACAAAACTCCACACTCACATCTTTGCTGACAATGAACACTGAAGTTGGCAGAAATTTGCTGTGAAACGAGACAAAAGTGTGCAGTTTATGAAAAAAAAAGTGAGGCAACCTCCGGGCCTCAGGCTTTTGTCAGTGGGCATTTCTATTCAATGACCTATATCATGCACCAAGTGTAGGCAATGATACGGCTTAGAGATGTTTCACACTGTGTCAGAAGTGTACAAGCTTTTTTTTTTTTTTTTTATTTAAATGTGCAGCTGTTACTGGCTTGAATCACCGTCACAACCTGCTCAGGCTGTGATTGTTTCTGCCAAAGAGACCCTCACGTCATGACCTGTTGTTTAATTACACGGCCTGACTGGAGATCAAGGATTAACCCGTACAACTGCTCAACTGCCTGTCAGTGCAGACGAGGGAGGGCGGGGGTATCGATCAGCTACCCTGCACTCTTTCTCTGTCCTCTGTAAGTGGGTCATTTATTTTTGCTTGGAATTGGTTGAGTAAAAGTTTGCCAAGGATTTGCAGTAATTATCTCATCCTTCTATAGCTGGGCGCAGCATGGGGCCTTGGTAAATTACACATCTCTCTCCTAACTCCTGGATGGTTTATGGCCGTGCATTATGCATAACTGTGCTGGAGCGCCTTAAACATCCCCCAAGTGGATTGAAATAAAGTTGACGCTGCTCTTTGTTTGGAGCTCAAGATAGTCTTTATTTGGCAGTGCTGAATCGGAGATTGCTGTAAAAAAAAAAAAAAAAGAAGTGTGCGTCTTAATTATTTTGGAGACTTTTTTTTTCCCCCGATGGTTTGTGAACACCTGGAGTGTTTTTAGAGGGATGCCGGATCCAGATGGGCGGATGCGTGGGGCAATGCGCAGGGAGACGTCGGATACATTACAGGGGAGTGTGTCGTCATACAAAGGGTTAAACAAAAGGGAAAAGAAGAGAAAGGCGCTGTATCTGGTTCACTCGTATGACACAGTGTGGTGCGCAAATGGGCTGATAAAATGCTCCCGATGTCAGATAAACCTCATAAGCATGATCACCGATGATGTGAACTGACAGAGGTTTCAAGGTTTTAACGGTCTGAGGACAGAGGGTGAGCTGTGCACACTTTAAAGCTCCTTGAGGTGATTTGTGACATTAGGTTTTATCAATAAAACACGACATATAAAAAGTTCATATTCTCCTCTTTCCAAAACTGTGTGACATGCAAAATGAGAGAATCACCTGCAAGTTCATCAAGAGGATGATCATGAAAATCAAGACAATCTTAACTTCAAGTGAATTTTACACTTCCCCCTTCATCATCATTAAAACAAAAGCATTAGATCAGGGGAATTTTACAAGATATCCTTCAAAGACTTTATAAAATATGGAAATAATCAATGGGTGTAAAGGAGCGAGGTGTTTAAAGCCTCACTGTGGGGGGGTTTACCAGAATAAAATACAAACACAATAAGGGCCAGCCTGTGTAATCGAACATGGGGTGTGCTGCTTGTACTGATTATAAAAGTGGAGCTTTGTTTGATTTGTCACATATTTGACTGATTTAGTGCCGCAACAGTTAAAATTACCAAAGCACTCGGCGTGTCATTCAGTAATATTAAAGCCACTGAGGATAAATGGCATCCGTCACATCCTCCTGATTCATTTCATGAACTTGTCTTTTGTTTTTCGTGCCATCAGCTCAGCAGATGCTCCTCCTGTGCCCGGGAGTGAACGGGGTGAGAAAGGACGGGGAATCCGTGGTTTGGAGTCACCACAAACAAAGTTTCCAAGGTGAGTCACTGACAGTAAACACTTGCCCACCTCTCATGAAATTAAATTAATGGGTACTGCCAGACACATACATACACACACTCTCACACGCACGCCCCCCAAAACCTCAACTTAAGCATCTATGAGCTGATGTGAAACAATCTGCACCTCTCTGATGACACAAGAGGCTAAAAGAAGTTAAAAACATGACACTGGTGAGCTGAAATGTTAAAAAAAAAGCTGCGTTTATTCTTTCTCCACTCTGAGAAATGATGCAACAGGGAGTACACATGCCTTAAATTAAAATGGTAGGGGTTGGGAAGACAGAAGAAAATAAATAAATAAACAAATAAATAAACAAACACAGCAATGCATTCAATTAATTTTTTTTTTTCCAGGAATCTTTCACTTTGCATTTCAATGAGCAATGTTTTTGGCTGCATGTGTGCTCGTCACCTGACAGGGCCAACTTCACAGGCATCGTCCCCTCTTCTGTCCACGAGTCACCTCTCCAGTATAATAATAATAATAATATAAAATATAGATGTTTTACTTTACAGGAGGGAGAAAACGCCTCCACATGTCTTTCATGAGTTACAAAAAGCATCTTAACGTCACAGCATGCAAGAAAACGTACAACATCAGCAGCTCTTTTGTCATTTTAAACACCAAAAAGTAAAAATATATATATAAAAAAAATTCCTCCAAACATCAGGAATCCTTTAAAACTAAAAAGTGGACTCACACAGCTCCTCTCTTCCTTCGTGCAACAAGTTCTCGGCGTGATGGTGAGAAGTGAGCGTCCTGAGGTGTGTGTGTGTGTGTGTGTGAGTGTAAAGTGTGTGCGCACCGGAGAGCGCACAGACGGACCGACGGACGGATAGATGGATGAAGTTGATGATTTAAAAAAAGAAGAAGAAAAGTGCCACCTCGACCTCTGACGTGCTAAAAAAAACACATCCAAACACACACACACTGAATAATAATAATAATAATAATAATAATCAGATCTCTCCTTTTGGTGGTGGGTGAGCTCTCCATCTCTAAAGTCAAAACAAAAAGAAAAACACACACATAAAAAATTAAAAAATAAAAAAGACTTGTGGACATGTCCGCGTGGCCCCCTAATTAAGATGTCGCGTGGGCTCTGCTGCGCGTTAACAGGGGAGGTACCGGGGCTCAAAAAAAAAAAAAAAAACTGAATATAAATTAGTTCTGAGAATTTCGGGGGCGTGGCTTAAGGAGCTGATGACGTCGCGGGCTCGACGTCCTGTGACTGCGGACGCGACCAAAACCGGAGCAGAAAGAGGGGGCGCGTTTAACGGAGCCGTGGCGCATTTCATCCTGCGTTGCGTGACAAAATAAAACCCGCTTTCTCCTTCATTTAAACCCCGAGCTCGCGTCGCGCCGGACCTCCAAACTCCCGCGCCGCACGTGCCTTAGTATAAACGGTGTCTGGGAGAAGTTGCGCGCGCCGCCGGGTAGAAAAAACGTACCCCCCCCCATGCTCCCGGAAAGTGGTGCGGTCCCGGGCTCAAATTCCGAGAATTGAGCCCGTCTGATTCTTAGAACTGGGGTTCTTAGAAGTGGTGATGCAAGAAGTTTCTAGGAAAGCGCTACCAGGTGATTTTTTAAATTCCTTTTTTCCTCTAATTTGGCGCGAAGTTGTTATGTGCTGTGTGTCCGTGAATGTTTTACACTCAGATATTTTGTCCGTGGAAGTGCTTTGCGGAGCTGCGTGTGTGTGAGAGACAGAAGGGGGGACAGAGTGTGTGACAGAGTGAGAGCAGGTGGAGTGTGTGTGTGTGTGTGTGTGTGTGCTGCTGCTGCTGCGGACGCTCGGAGCTCTGACAGCCGCGGCGCTGCGCTCTGCGCCGGCCAGGACGCACGGGCTGCCTCCCTGCGCTGCACACACACACACACACACACACACACTGTACACACACACACACACACACACACACTGTCACACACACACACACACACACTCTCTCATAAAGCGCTGTTGTAAACATGCCGTAATCATGCTCGGGTCAGAAGGAAATGAGTGCGTAAAAGCTGTCCACAATCTCTGGTGGACACTGTTTGTTTGTTTATGTGTGTGTGTGTACATATATATAAATATATGTATATGTGTGTGTGTGTGATTTGACGCCGCTCCAGGTGTCAACACTGAGCGCGGCTGTCAGAGCAACTTTGCTGGCGGCGTGGTGAGCCTCAGGTCCGGGGTTTATTTTATGGCTCCGCGGCGGTAATTTGCTCTAATGGAGCGCAAAGAGCCCCCCTCTGTGACGGTAACACAGCAGCGGAAACATCAGCGGTGATGTGTGTGTGTGTATGTATATATATATGTGCGTGTGTGTGTGTGCATTTTCCGCCGTGGAGACGCTGGGAGACGCGCCGTGTTTCCACTGTGACTGCGCGCTGCGTGACGAGCCGGAGACGCCAAAAGTTGCGCTGCGCTGCTCCTCCAGCTGCCCCGCACATCACGTCCTCTGCAGCGGCGGAGTTTCGGTCGGAACAGTTTCATGACGAGGCCCGAAAAAAACAGACATGCAAAATTAGAAATAAAAAAAAAAATAAATCAAAAAAAAGAAGGAGCGCATTTTGAGGAGCGTTTTTATTATTATTGTTATTATTGTTATATTAATTTTGCGCAAAAGTGAGTTCAATGAGAATGAAAGTTGTGCGTCTGTCTTTAAATACACGTGTGAAAATGCAGTCGGCGTGTTTACGGGCTGCAGGTCATGTCAGCACCTTTTGAACTGCGCTCTATTTATTTAGACTCTAATTAAGCTGCATGCTGCTTTGTGTGTGTGTGTGTGTGTGTGTGTTTCCGGACGTGTCCTGTTACGAAGACTTTGAGATGCTGTCAGGGAGACACTTCTGCCTCCACTTGGTGGTAATATTAGTTTTCACTCCTTTAAAAAAATGTAAAAAATATTAAAAAAAGATCATTAAGTTAGAAAAGCAGGCTGTCAGGTTGTTGGGGAGGGAAAAAGCAAAGCTGGGCTCAAACTGTGCGCTGTCACACATTTTTACTGTTATAATTATTATATATATTTTGATGTATGTGTAGATGTTTTGTTGTTCAGCTGCTCAGGGTTGTTTTCCAGGCGAGGACATCTTGCGACTGAAAATAAAATTCATACTTTGGATGTTGTGTGTGTGTGTATGTGTGTGTGTGTGAGAGAGAGTGTGAGAGAGAGAGAGAGAGAGAGAGAGAGAGAGAGAGAGAGAGAAATTAAAAAAAGTTTCTTGTAATAAGTGATGTGAAACTGTCTCTCCTTAATTCATCAGCTCGTTGATGCGCCGCGCTGCAGACAAACAGAGACGTTTTAATTCCTGACCAATAAAAACCCTCCGCGATTTCAGAATAAATCTCAGGCGGTGTTTGTTATTTAAAATATGTTTTTCATAAATCAGTGAGCGTCAGGATTTTTGTATTTTTCCCCAGAAATGAAAAAAACAAAAAAGTGTTATTACAGAAATAAATCACGGGTACTTTTGTTTCCTGCTGTCAGTAATAATGTGCTGCATTTTTTCCCCCTTTCATCTTCATCTGTTACATTAACTTGTCAACCGGTGGTTCAGAAAGAGAGAAAGTGAGGGGGAGAGGAATTAATCCAAAGGTAGAAATTTAAATGTCTAGACAGTTTTTATTTAATAAATGGCGCCGCCTTCTGGAGAAACCGCTGCACGTTTCTCACCCTGCCACACTGATAAAGAGCTCCTGAGGATCATAAATCATTTCAGCCCAGTTAATTTTGCTCAAAGATTGGCTGAACTGTGGCGTGAAATAATGAAATAATCTTTGTTTTTTTTTTCTCTCTCTGTTTGCAGAACTTGACAAAATGGCTTGTGCGGCAGACAGCTGCATACAGTTCACGCGCCATGCCAGTGATGTCCTGCTCAACCTCAACCGGCTCCGCAGCAGAGATATTCTCACGGATGTCACCATCTTGGTCAACAGGCAGCAGTTTCGTGCACACAAAACCGTCCTCATGGCTTGCAGGTGCGTATTCGTCGGTGATGTGTTTTTTTGTTTTTGCTTCAGGTTGGAGATGAGGCGACTGATCTTTGCCTGTCTCTCTGTTTCCTTTGCGCGGCTGCAGTGGGCTGTTTTACACCATCTTCACCGACTCCCACAAGTGCAACCTTAATGCCATCAGTCTGGACCCGAAAGTGGACCCGGAGGGCTTCGCCATCCTGCTGGAGTTCATGTACACCTCCCGTCTCACACTAAAGGAGAGTCTGATCATGGCGATCATGAACACGGCCATCTACCTGCAGATGGACCATGTCGTGGACACCTGCCACAGATTCATCAAATCCAGGTTGGTACGAGGTTCCTTTACGCATCCAGTCTGTTCGTTATGATCAGCATGTGTCATGTTTTTTTTGTTTTTTTTACCTTCTTCTCACAGCGACCCGTCTGCCAAGCTGCCCAGAGACGAGTTTTTGGTCAGTCCCCTGGTTTTACCTCAGGATGTCCACGCTTACCGGCCCCATGACGTTGTTGACAGTTTGCACAGCCGCGTAGCTCCGTTCAGGGACGGGAGGCCCTACGGTTCAAACATGTTCAACGGGGTCAGCACCCCCAGCAACTATCATCTTTACGGGCAGTTTCCCATGCCAGGATTCCCTTTCCCTCTCTGCAAGCTGACTGACGCCAAAAACCCTTTCGCTGACCTCTCTAAGAGCGGCATACACCACAAGCATTGTTCTCCACACGACAGCGCCAACATCATCAGGGCAGAGTACTCCAGGGCGGTGGGCAGCGGCTCCTCCGGCATCATCCACTCCACCACCTACGCTTCCAGGGAGGTAGGGAGGGAAGACGAGATGAGGAAGGAAAGCCACGAGGGGCTCAGCCAGTCCGTCGGGCTCAGCACAAGGAAGCGAGCCTTTTTCCCATCCTGACCCTCGAGCACCAGAAGGACTTGGGCAAAGATCACGCTCCGCAGGCAGAGGAAGACCTGATCCATCAGCACTACCCGCTCGGGATCTCCTCCACTGGGCGCAAGAGCCTCATGAGCAGCCCGCAGAGCCCCCTCAAATCTGACTGCCAGCCCAACTCCCCGACGGAGTCCAGCAGCAGCAAGAACGCCGGCCTCTCCCAGGCCACCGGAGCTCAAGCTCAGCAGGGCACGCAGGACCCCAAAGCCCGCAACTGGAAGAAGTACAAGTTCATCGTGCTGAACCAGAGCGCCAAGGAGGACGAGGTGGGTCTGCGGGACCCGGGGCTCCGCTCGCCGCAGCGCCTCGGGCTGCAGCCCTACCTCCACCCCAGTGACTCGGAGAACCTTGACCCACAAACCACGAGCAAGAGCAGCGATCAGAGCGAGGACCTGCCCGTGCCCCAGGCGAGCCGCCTCAACAACATCATCAACAGGTGAGGTTTTGTTCGAGCACATAGCCGCATATTTTCCTTAAAGCGCAGCAAGAGAAGGCAAAACTGACAGGTGAATAAATTAGTCTGACACGCTGGAGGATTTTGAGGTCATGTGGGAAGAGATCAGATGAGCCAAGGATTTTATGGCCAATATTTTTAATGAGTTTTTTTTTTTATACTTTTCTATAATCCAGTTATCCAGAGTTTCTTTAGAAAAGCTGAAAGTTCATTATTGCCTTTATGCCTTATTCATTAAAACAAATCAGAGCTGAATTAAGATGGACTGATATGGATTATAGACCTTCACTTTGGTAACTGACTGAACTTTATTTTGAAATGACATCCGATGTAAAGTTTTTTTTTTTTTTTTTTTGTCCCATAGTGCTCTTGAGGGGTCTCTGAGGAGCGGTGACAGCCACCCACCACACTACTTGAGCCGTCTGAACTGCTCATCCTGCGGCACGCCGTCCCCGCAGCACTCCGACGTCTGTCCCAACACCTCCAGGTCCCGTCTGACGGAGGACATGGCAGAACTGCACTCCGAATACTCCGACTCCAGCTGCGGTGAGTTTGTGATGGAAATTAAAAAGTCTGTGACACACACAAAAAAAATGACTGTGTTATTTTGGACTAGAAGGGTGAACTTTCTTACTGTGATTTCAGAAAACGGCACGTTCTTCTGCAACGAATGTGACTCCAAGTTCGCTGAGCTGAGGACGAAGCGCTGAAGCAGCACATGCTTCAGGTGCACAGCGACAAGCCATACAAGTGCGACCGCTGCCAGGCCGCTTTCCGCTACAAGGGCAACCTCGCCAGCCACAAGACCGTCCACACAGGTACACCCGCTGCAGGAGATCCACTTATCGTATTTTTTAAACTCCTCTGCTGCTGAATCCTAAAGTTGCTTCTCTCTTCTCCTCTGATTCACCGTTTGCAGGAGAGAAACCGTATCGCTGTAATATCTGTGGTGCTCAGTTTAACAGACCAGCTAACCTCAAGACTCACACTCGCATCCACTCAGGAGAGAAGCCATACAAATGTGAGACGTGTGGAGCTCGTTTTGTGCAGGTAATAACACCTTCACGCTCTGAATGAGGCCTCATATGAAACACTTTTTTTCTCATATGGTCTCTAATAGCACTAATACTCAGGTCTGAGCTGTATGGGTGGGTATGGTTATTTTCAGCTTTACAGAAGTACCCGTAATTACAGTGAAGAACATCCTTAAGGGTGTTTTGGCTTTTATACAATGGCTCCTAATACGAGCACTGACTGAAAAAGTTTCAGGCTCTGTGTAGAAAGATATTTGTCATTCAAATATTGTTTTCACCAGCCAGTCTAAGCTGATTTTTATTCATTTTTGTTTTGTTTCAGGTTGCTCATCTTCGCGCCCACGTGCTGATCCACACGGGTGAGAAGCCATATCCGTGCGAGATCTGTGGAACGCGCTTCCGGCACCTGCAGACGCTGAAGAGCCACCTGCGCATACACACGGGAGAAAAGCCCTACCATGTAAGTTTTACATATCTCGCCTCCTAAAAAGTGACAAAACCATACGACAAGTTGCCCTTCTTTCGAATCAAAGTTATGATGGGATGGTAAAGATGCCTTGAAGTAATGCTGCCCCGCTTCTCTTCTTCAGTGTGAGAAATGCAACCTGCACTTCCGCCACAAGAGTCAGCTGCGGCTGCATCTCCGACAGAAGCACGGCGCCATCACTAACACGAAGATCCAGTACCGTATGTCAACAGTGGACATGCCTACTGACCTGACAAAGGCATGCTGAACCGGAGGAAGGGAACAGTTTTAACGGAGGCAATCTTGACCTTGGCATTGAAAGACCCCAACTTGTACAATCATCCAAAATTGTAGTGCCACACTGTGTTCATTAGACAAATAAATTGGCTGTGTACGCCATTCTAAACGGGTTTCCACTACATGTGAACGTAGAGCCACATATGGCATCTTAGTCACTTTATTGTTTCTATATAGATATAAATATATATATATGTATGTTGGAGGTGTTTCTAAGCTTTGAAGGTACGTATATAAAGCTTTATTTTGTTGAGAAGGATGGAATGTAAACAATCAGTTTTTTGAAAATACAGTATTTTATATCAGAGAACTTACTTTTCTGAAAGTATTGAAAAATTTTGATCGACGGGTGGTACATATATTTTAAGATAACAAGATTTGCGGCTGTATAGAGTTGTCTATACATTTTTATGTAGATGTACGTACATGTTGCACCATAACAAGTTGCCATATTCATGTGAAGGGGGGGTGGGGTGTTTAAAAAAAAAAAAAAAAAAAAAAGACATTGTAATTGGATTTGGTCAAAAAACATATCAGATGACTGCTGCTGTCTGATGAGGATATGCATGAGGTACTCTCTTATGGTTGTCAGTTGTCGGCGCACATGAAGTGGGCAACTGCATAAATATTGTGACATATTGTGTAATTATATCTGTGGGATCGCTCTCTGCTGGCAGAGCCGATCCAAGTGTTGAAACTGCATTTCAAGGTACTGCTTTGTTATGACCAAGAAAATATTTTGCTTCAGACGTATTTGTATAGATGTGACTTTTTGTTTTTTGTTCATTTGTTTTCCATAAGTGAAGGTTTACAGTTCTGGTCATTGTTCTAGATCCTACAGTAAAGTTGTGTAAGTGTCGAGGTTTTTTTGTTTGTACATACACTGTGTATTCAATGTGCCTTTCTCTATGGTGACTGAATATTTCTCCGTTCAGCCCAGCTCTGTTAAGGTACAACTCAAGGACACCACTTGTCCTAAATCCCTCTGTGTGTGTGTGTGTATATATATGCGTGTGAGTGTGTGTGAGTGTATGTATATATATTTCTAAATGCTTGTCACCAACCTTAAATCATGCAAATTCATCATTGTAAATCTTCAGGACTTGTTTTTGGATTGGGCTTTTTTAACTGCATTAAAATTATTGTACAATGTTATAGATGTATGAATGTAAAATAAAGGTATTGGATTTCTATGTATTAACACCAGACTGAGTTTGTCATATTAAAGTGAGAAATGACACTGAATATACAGACAGATTTTACAGACATTGTTAGATGGAGAGAAGACAGTAAAGTACAGTATAGTTTAACTTTAACAGTTAAAGCCTGATTGACTTGCAGGAATTAAAAACCCTTTACAGATTGGGGGGAATCATAATTTTGACATGAAACTCTCTCTGTCTACAAAATACAGTTTACTGTACTTTTATTGTAGATAGCAGCTAAAAAAAGACAGATGTTTTGCAAAATACAGCCTCTATAAGGCTTGATGTGACTTGTTGTTGAACAAAAGTAAATTGCATCCTACCATCTTTCTAAATCCACATCACTCACATACTATTATCTTAAAAGGTGCTATAAATGATGTGGTAAAGGCAAAAAAACTACCCACTTACTTCTCAACTTTGTTTGCAATGTGGAGAAACGTGGCTTTTTAGAGTTTCTCTTCATTCAACTAATGAACTTTAAACCTCTTAAAAATGTTACTGCTCACTGAACAGTGTCTGTAGTTCTGATTGAAAAAAAAAACCACTGTGACAACAAACAAACTCACAGAAAGACTCAAAGTCACAGATTATTGTTCATTATGAAATTTGCTGACAGTGCACCAAGGTGGTCACACCAAGTAAAGAGTGTACTGAACTGAACAGGGGTGCATTTTATTGCTAATGAATTTGACCTTTTTTCCCCTTACGAGAGGAAGGATGTGTTATTTTTTTCTCAATTTGCATAAAGTTGTCTTGTGGGGACTCCACAGTTACAACAGCATATAGAGTCACAGTTAAGATTATGATGAAAGGATAGTGACAGGATATCTTTAGTTAAACTGAGCAGGATAAACCAGCAGTCCTACATACAGTGGTGTGAAACAGTGTTTGCCCCCCTTCCTGATTTTTTTTTTTGCATGTTTGTCACACTTAAATGTTTTCAGATCAAACAAATTTAAATATTAGTCAAAGACAACACAAGTAAACACAAAATGCAGTTTTTAAATGAAGGTTAAGGAGAAAAGAAAAAAACAAAAAAAAAACAAAACAAACCTACATGGCCCTGTGTGAAAAAGTGATTGCCCCCTAAACCTAACAACTGTTTGAGCCACCTTTAGCAGCAACATGTGCAATCAAGCGTTTGCAATAACTTGCAATGAGTCTTTTACAGCCGCTGTGGAGGAATTTTGGCCCACTCATCTTTGCAGAATTGTTGTAATTCAGCCACGTTTGAGGGTTTTCGAGCATGAACCGCCTTTTTAAGGTCATGCCACAGCATCTCAATAGGATTCAGGTCAGGACTTTGACTAGGCCACTCCAAAGTCTTCATTTTGTTTCTCTTCAGCCATTCAGAGGTGGACTTGCTGGTGTGTTTTGGATCATTGTCCTGCTGCAGAACCCAAGTTCGTTTCAGCTTGAGGTCACAAACAGATGGCTAGACATTCTCCTTCAGGATTTTTTGGTAGACAGCAGAATTCATGGTTCCATTTATCACAGCCTATTCCAGGTCTTGAAGTCAGGTCAAAGTCTTCCAGGTCCTGAAGCAGCAAAACAGCCCCAGACCATCACACTACCACCACCATATTTTACTGTTGGTATGATGTTCTTCTTTCTGAAATGCGGTGTTACTTTTACGCCAGATGTAATGGGACACACATTTTCCAAAAAGTTCAACTTTTGTCTTGTCAGTCCACAGAGTATTTTCCCAAAAGTCTTGGGGATCATCAAGATGTTTTCTGGCAAAATTGAGATGAGCCTTAATGTTCTTTTTGCTCAGCAGTGGTTTTCGTCTTGGAACTCTGCCATGCAGGCCATTTTTGCCCATCAGTCTCTTTCTTATGTTGGAGTCATGAGGCCTGCAGTTCTTTGGATGTTGTTGTGGGGTCTTTTGTGACCTCGCTTTGCGCTCTTGGGGTAATTTTGGTCGGCCTGGCCACTCCTGGGAAGGTTCACCACTGTTCCATGTTTTCGCCATTTGTGGATAATGGCTCTCACTGTGGTTCGCTGGAGTCCCAAAGCTTTAGAAATGGCTTTATAACCTTTTCCAGACTGATGATAGATCTCAATTACTTTCTTTCTCATTTGTTCCTGAATTTCTTTGGATCTCTGCATGATGTCTAGCTTTTGAGGATCTTTTGGTCTACTTCACTTTGTTCAGGCAGGTCCTGTTTAAGTGATTTCTTGATTGAGAACAAGTGTGGCAGTAATCAGGCCTGGGTGTGGCTAGAGAAATTGAACTTCAGGTGTGACAATAAACCACAAGTTATGTTTTAACAGGGGGGGCAATCACTTTTTCACACACACAGGGCCATGTAGGTTTGGATTTTTTTTCTCCCTTAATGATAAGTACCTTCATTTAAAAACTGCATTTTGTGTTTACTTGTGTTGTCTTTGACTAATATTTAAATTTGTTTGATGATCTGAAACATTTCAAAACATTTTTCAAGTGTGACAAACATGCAAAAAAATAAGAAATCAGGAAGGGGGCAAACACTTTTTCACACCACTGTACACATTAAACTACAGCACATCCAGAAAACATCTTTCATGACACGCAGTCACGTCTTTACCGTTATCTCGCGTATTTTAAGTTCTCAGTGTTCTGATTTGGATGACTTTGTACAATGAGGCCACAGAATTTTTAGATTTTTATTTCCTATAAATGCCATCGTTTACAAAATAACTTTCTTCCACAACCACAGCTCGTGTCAATCAAGTGTATTCAGTTTCACTTTTAAAGGCCAAAACTAAAATCCCACACACTTTCAACAGAAAAACTACAAAAAGGAACATGAATAAATGACAATTACATGTTCAAAATATAAATAAAATATTTTTTTATTTTGAAGTGGCATTAAAATAAAAAAAAATAAAAAAATCCAAAGTCAAATTTTTTAAAGATAAGCAACAGCGCTTTCATTATGCAACAGAAATACTTCAACAGATCTTCTCCTCGAGTGTATTCAGTTCCATTTCTTTTAAACCAAACAAAAATTGGATTAAGCCTCCTATACGGCCTGTGAGGTGAACATCATTTCCCATACTGACTGTTTTATTGATCACTGAAGTCAGGAATGCAATTAAATTCTCTGTAAATGTACAAGGAGGTGACCAATACTGGTTAATGACAAGAGCTGCACAAACTGCATCATCTTTAAACAAACGTAACTCAAAAATTAAACTACTCATTATTCGCCATTACAAAAACCCCTCCCCACATCCCACAGGTCGATCACTGCTTCTGCTGCATCGCTTCTTTTCGAGCAGCGTCTTGCAGGAGCTGAGTGTCCACTTCATCTGCCGGGAGCTGAACGTACCGGACCACAGACCCTCGGATGAAACAGTTCTTCACAGAGAGCTGGAGAGAAATTAAAACGCGACAACTGAAGATAAACATCATTGGAAGCATCGTGGAAATCAGCTTTAAAAGATACAGAATCTGTGAGATATTTCATCAAATAGCCGATGACAGATTTGGTGTTTTTGTGATGCATTTTGTCACATTTCATGCAACTCGGATTATCAAAGAGCACAAGTTTCATGCTGGTGTTGTTGACACTGAATTTACTTTTTGATTATTTTATATATAAATACAATAATGATAATAATGATATCAACCAATTAGTCTTTCTCCTGATCTCATTAAAACCCTAAATGTATAAAATATTGAAGTTTCTTTTGCCATAAAGTTAGCTTGTCATACATAAATGACCAAAAAGTACAGTTATCACACCAAATATTAAATATAAAAAAATAGTTCATGTATTATAGTATGTTATACTACATGTGGTGTGAAAAATAACTGTATAATCCTATTTTATGCATTGTATATTTCATACATAAAGATGGACCGCGATCACGAAGAATCAAGGTGATAAAACAATGTTAAGTTTGTTTTTTGAACTGTTACATCCAAGACTTAAAACAGACTATGAAGCTCAAGACAGACATCCTTAAAAGCTTAAACTTTGTAGGTGTCGGACAGTTACACGCACCATATGTGGATATTTCTCTGGATCTGTGACACTGATGTCTGTCAGCTTGATGTTCAGGTACTGAAACACAAACACAAGCAGAGAAATAATGTTGAAAGATTAAAAGTCATGACTGGGCAATTAAATAGAAAAAGTAAAAGCTTCAAAATGAGGGAAAAAAATCATTATTTCCCACCTGGTCAACTGAATGAAGGGTCCCGCAGATGCTGAAAAGAGAGATGTAGATAAAAATGATTAAAGGTATCTATGGACACCAGATCCTTTCATCAAAAACACATAAGACCAAAGTGGAGGTGAATGAACGGTTTGTCTTAACATACAGGCGGTTTATTACAACCCAAATAAACCACAACAATAAATAAAACTTATAATCTTCAAATATTAAAGCAACAGGGACGAGTTCCCCATAAATGATGGGGTATTTAATTAATTTATTTTTTTGGTTTACATATGGCCTATGAACAAGTGTACACTGTTTGCAATAAACTCAATTGAGAGGCATCTCTAAATGCTTTTAAAATAAAGTTAAAAACTTAACTAAGATTTTACTAACCAGGCTTTAAACTTCTTTTTGAACTTTTCTTCACAGTTGTGCACTACTACACTATTTAAAAATGTTGTATTTTACCTGATTTGATGCTTTCTATTCAGTGGGTCTTATTTTATTTTCCATTAGACTTCATGCAGTCTGTGTATTTTATTATTCAATCCTTGTTTGTTTTTATTTTCAGTCTATGCATTTTCTTTGTTTATTTTCATCAAGAAGGTTTATTTTCCATCTTATTTCACATAAACTGTTTAAGTGTATACCCATTTTTATGTTCATTCTTTGTCTAAACCTTCAGTTTTCACATACAAGAAATTAGTCTTAATATGTTGGTGCAGAAAAAAATACAAACACAGTAAGAAAAAATCATAATAATTAATTAATTATAAAGCACTTTGAGCTACATTTCGTGCAAGAAAGATGCTATATAAATAAATTTTTTAATTTTATAAATATTTTTTAGACATTTTGTTATGATGTCATTTTGATCTTTTATTTACAAAGAGTTTGTGCTTCTTCTTCTCGGGAACTTTAATTAACCAAATTAGATTTCTCCTTCATATATCTTTGCTTTCAAAGTAGCTTCACAACATTGCTTTTTAATGAAACATTAATGAAGAGCTGAAGCTGCAGGATGAGCCTCCTCCTCTGCAGACAGCACAGATTTGGAGGCTGAATCAAACCAAGCTGCACATTTATTCTTTTTAAAAGTCACCTCAGGTCGTTTTTGAGCTCCACCACCACATCTTTCCCCACCAACGACTTGAAAAACGAGTAGAAAAGCTGCAAAAACACAAAGAGGTGATCGAGTTAGCATCGTGCTAATGTGAAGCAACAAACAGGCTATAGATACACACACTGAACACTCATATACACACAAACTGAACACACACACAACTCGCTGCATCTCCAGACAACACCTTTAATGAAACCTGGGTAAAATCACTCATTCAAGCTGTTTTCTCACCATTATTGCTGCTGGTTTCTCGTGGTGTCGGTGTGTCTGCTGTTGATGACGTCTCACTCTGCGTGTTCTTGCTGCGCCGGATGCAGAACGCTGCAGTTCGTCAGCAGCTCCACGTGGGGGAGCCAGAGGCGAGCTCAGAGTTCACAGGTGAGGAGAAAAGGTGAACTTTAACCCCTGACAGAGGCTGTTAGTCATGAGGGATGCGAGTGACAAAAAATATTGATAAAAATGGATGTTAAATGGAAAATCTGGGTGATAAATGGTCAATTGGTTTGAATAATTCAAAGGTGATTTGATTAAAACTTGTGACATGATGAAAACAGAGTCAGGCTTCATCATTTTCCTCCTCTTACATTCATCATTCATCATTATCAGCACAAAAGTGTCCTCAAAGATGTAAGTAACAAAAACGTATTGCTAAAAATGGATGTGAACTGAAAAGTGGAGTGATAAATGATCAAGTGATTTGATTACTTAACAGGCAATATGATTGAAACAGTCTTTATATGACATGATTCATCATTTTCCAACAACACCTATTTATTGTTTAAGAAAAGTGGCCTTAAAAGTGGAAGTTACAAGAAATAAGTGATGAAAATGGATGTAAATTAATAAGAAATAAAATGTGTGTGAATTGAAAAATGATTGTTTTGTCTTTTGTTGATAAATTCTATTGACATTTTATTTGAGACTGTGTTTCTGTGATAATAAACTGTCTACCTTTCATTATTCACACCACATAGCTGACATCTATTGTTAACAGCTCATTTTTTTATAGGGTGGAAGTGACGAAACTCGCCTGCTGTAAATGTTAAATGTCAGTTGGGTGTTGTCAGCGGTAGGCAGATGAATATCAGAGAAATTAACTCTGTTTTCATCATATCGTGGCTGTTTTAATGAAATCAACTTTAAATGAATTAATTGAATTCGACTAGGCAGAAACCTGTTTTTTTCTATTCTTCTTCTTAGTTATTAAAAGGACATCACAAACATGTATATCTTAGGACCAGTAAAAGAAAAAGTATTTTTATAGGCCTTAAGAACTCACATTATTCAGCATTTCACAGGACAGACAGCAAAGCTTTGAAGGATGTCTGAAAAGAAATGAGTCAAATTTTGTGTAGCAAATGAAATCTCTCCTTTCACCTCATGATGATCCCTCAGGTTTATCTTTTGGGCCTTGGAGGGGAAAAAGGGGGAAAAATAGTGATAGTTCTTTGTAAATTAACAAAAAATAGTACCAGGAGATTTTCTAGTAGAGGTCATAAAACCATTATATAACCTGATCAAAACAAATGGCATGAAAAATGAAGGAACTGGTGATTTTTTTTTTTATATTTCCAGTCCAAGCAGGTAGACAACTTGTGTGATTTCCACATTTTAATGTGGATGGATAACACAAGTCTCACTCTGCATGCAGTTCTTTGAGCCAACAGCAGATGGAGGCAAAAGACTGAAGTGTTAAAGGTCTCTTCTGCAAACTTTAAGAGGTTTTTTATTGACAGTTTCACAGGCAATAATTGTGACAGGATGCTGGGGGGGGGATTCTAAAATAAAGTCTAATTAAGATGATATTTAAATTTATTTGAGCATTTATTGTACATCTTCAAGGCAAACATGTCAATGTCTGTGCAAGATAATACTGTGTGGTAAACATTTGTTAGCTACTGTATAGTGTGAAACTCTACATGAAATGTAACAGAAGTATTTTGAAGCAGAGTTTAATTTCAAACCTACTTTTTAATGCGAGCTCAGCTAAAATGAAGTTTTAAAATGTGTGTGTAACATTTATATCACAAAGGAAAAGTCTAACATTTTGGAAAATTCACTTTTTTTTAGCTTTCTTGCAGAGAATTAGACGAGAAGATCCACACAATGCTTATATCAGTGCATGAAATATGAAACTGTGCTGGTTGCCTGTTTTTTGCTGTTTCTCCTGTTTCCAGTCTTTATGCTCATATTTAGCAAACAGACATGAGAATGGTATCGCTCTTCTCTTCTAACCGTCAGCAAGCAAGCAAACAGGCACATTCCCCAAAATGTAAAACTATTTCATAATTACAGATGAAAAGCCCCTCATATGTGATGCATGTTGCAGGGTGGAGGTGACTGGCTGAGTATTTTTCCAAAAATGCAGAGCGAGAAGCTGTACAGTCAGGGTCGACAATCGGTGCATCTCATCTTGGGAACTTCAGGATGCGCTGCAGAAAAAATAAAAAGTTTGTGTCATCATATTTATTAAATTTGTTGGAAATTTTAATGAATCGTGAGAGTTTTCCTCACTGTCTGAGGTGAGATTGTGGCTGGCCGGGTCTCGCAGGAGGTCTGCCGGGGAGTTTATTGGGGAGTTCGGAGCTGTCTCTGTAGTCTCTGGGTTTGGTGATCTGCGGCTCCGGCATGCCCGGCCGGGACTTGGAGGGTAAAGGAGGCCGGTTGTGTGCTACCCCCCCCTCAGAGCGCGAAGGCACCACTGGTTTCTTGTGCGTTGAGGGGTGAGAGTTGATGGGGGTTGGGAGCTGCGGTTTGGTCTCAGAGCAGGTGAAAGAGCGGTTGCGTGGGGTGGGCAAAGGGGGGCGATCGGGGTCCATGTCCGCTGGTTTGTTAAAGATGGGATCTGGGGGTGTGAGGTTGTCCTTCTGCAGATGGTCTTGGTCTTTGCCCCAACCGTGTGATTTTCCCATTGATCCGTATAACGGATTGTCAAACATCTCCGACACCTTTTCACCCTCAGCACTAAAGCACAAGAAGTAAAGTTTCTGTTTCACTTTCAACTCAGTCACACAGCTATGTCATTTTTAAAGAGGTTTTTCGCCTGATTTTATATCACTAAACACTCAATGAAACATGTAAAATCACTTCACAAGGACACACTTACGCAGGGTTTAGAGGTTTTCCTGTGGGGCTGCGTGCGCCCACATCGTAACCACTCTTCTTGGATTCTTTACTCCCCTGACCGGCCGTTGGAAGACTTTTTGGTGGCATGCTGTAACTCCATCCTTTATCGATCACGTTGCCTCTTTGGTAGGACAGTCCCATGTAACTGGGGTTAGAAATATCAAGTGCTTGTGTGGCGGAAAATCTGTAGAGCAGAGGACAGAAAATGTCACAGCCGGAAGTCATGTTTGAGATATTCTGAGGTAACCACAAGTGAAAACACGTCTTACTTGTTTGAGTCACCGGCTTTGCCTTTTGAGGTGACGGTGTCATCCTTTTCCACTTTGATGAAATCTGAAAATAGAAGCAAATAGGGATTAATGCTGCAAGAACTGAATTAAAAATGATTTGGCGAGTGTGTCGTGAGCTGATTTCTAGACTCACCGTATAGTTTCTCGGTGGGTGTGCCCTCAGACGTGTGTAACTGGATGCCTCCTGTCAGGGTGCCTGTCTTCTCGCCGTGGTGAGTCAGTGTGATCTGAAACTCCGTGTAGCAGAACTGGGCGGCTCGTAGCGCAATGCAGCCCTCTCCTTTGGGAACAAGACACGAGCAGATTGTAAGCACTGCATGGCCCGGTGCATCCGTATTACAAACCGTATGTAAATTTATTACCGTACGACTCGTCGCAGTCTGTCGACTTCACACAAATGAGGATGTGCTGGTCCAGAAGGTACTCTGGGTCAGAGATGATGGGAGTGAGCTTGAAAAGACAGAGAAGAAATGATGATTGCTCGCCAACGAGTCATCCTCCACACCGGAAGCTACTGAAAAACCTAATTTTACCTTAACTTGGGTACCAAACCAAACTCTTATCGACCCGTCTGAGTGTTCTGTGTTTTCTCCCTCTGAGGTCTTCACCGTTTCTGCAGACATTCAGAGAAATATGTGTTTTGATCATCTCAGCCCACTTTAAAGCAGAAACCAATGCGACATGGTTGAACACAAAGACGACACCCACTCTCCAAACAGCTGGAGTGATACTCGATGAAGAACTTGGTCTTTGATTTAGTTAACAAGGTGGCCACACAGTTCATGATCTGTATCACGCCTTGAGATGAACTGTTTGGATCTGAAAAAAAAAAAAAAAATCACAACCTCATATAATTTAGGAGAGGGTCACATAAAGTCATCTGCAGTGAGCTGTGGAGGGAGATCGTACCTTGTTTGGAGACAAACTGTGAGGCTACTCCGACTTCAAATGAGGCAAACACCGGTGAGTGGTCACTTGTCATGATGTCATTAGTGCACCCTGCAAGATGGAGAGTTTGGCTGCATGCATTGCAAAAATGATGGATTTTTAGAGGCTGATACAAAAACTGATATAAAAGTGGAAAATACAGTTTCCACTGCCATCTGGTAAACAAACTTTCTACTTATCAATATGCCTGCCCTGCAAACAGTATTCCTGCAATAAGCTAATATTGCCATATAAATCTGCCTGTCTGATGTAAAGTGTGGCTCCATTTTGTGCACACTCAGCTGGCCTGCTGTCACCAACTAAAACACAATTAATTGGAATTGATTAGGTAAAAAGTCTACAGTCTATTTTCCGTTTGAGTCAAGCCAAATTACACGGGTCTTTCCGGTCCCCTTCCTAGAAAAATCAGATATTACTCACCATATGCTTGGCAGACAACGTAAACCAGAGGGTAGGACTTCCGCAGGACACGATCACACCAGGAGGGCAAATTGTACTTTGTCTGTAGAGTTAAATTCATCACACTTAGATAAACACAGGATATAACAGTCTTCACAAACAAGGATTTAAGCAGTTAAATTACTGAAAAGCAGCTGGGAGGTTTCATATTAGAGGTCAGGTAAATACTTATAGAAATATAATCAAACATTCTTGCTGATATGGATCTAAAGTCATGACACTCTACGTGTCTAAAAGGGAAATTTGTGATAATGACCCTGGTGCCTGTAGATGAGTTGCATCATACATTTTCTATGAGCCACAACAAATGTTCACATGGACTTTTTGACCTACATGACTTAATGCAAAAACCATGTTCTGTATAAATAGACATTTGTGTTCAGTGCTGTGGTTACTTTTATAGGTTTTAAACTACGGAGTCGTGACAGGGGCCGTACAGTCGAAAGACATCTGACTAAACACAAGCTTACCCCCGTGGCTTTGGCCTTTGTGTAGGCATACTTTTCTCGCGTGTCTCTTTCAAAGCGATACGTAGGTGCGAATGTGATTTCCTCTTCATCTGCAATCAAAATAAAATCAAAAAGATGATCAATGATAACATCAAGTGATGAACAGGACAGAGTTTATAGAAGAAAAAAAATCACATTCAGCACAAGCTAAATTTTATTAATCTACTTGGTGGCACTGTAATGTGTTTCACGTCTGCATCGATCGATATTCTCAATGAGTCCAAAGCTCACCAAAATGCAAGAAGACCTTTCCATCATTCCTCTCCATGCTGAGCTGGTCTTTGCTGAGGAGTTCCTGGTACTGCTGCTGTTTGATCTTTGTCACAATGTACTCAGCTTCCTGTGAAGGGAAACAGTGCAGAGTAATGACTTTCTCCTGCCTGAAAGCCGAGAGCTCAGACACCTGACAACCAGCACGCTCTTTTCTGCACCTTTTACTGAAGTAAAGCTGCTGGATCTCCCATTTCTGAGGCGAATGTGAAGATGAAACAAACTTCATACAAAGCACATGAAAAGATCACGTGTTTGTGAATCTGCATGTAGTTTTTTAGGAAGATTTTTAACAGCAGAAGCTGTACTATAAGTAACTCATTCAGTTTTATACACTGTTTAATCACATTACATTTGTCTGCAGTCTTTACAACTTACTGTGGATGGGAATTCAACACGGTAGTTCAAATCACCAAGCCAGAAGAGATGGGTGAACCGATGAGTGATGTCAAATGGATTGAGCTTCTTATCTCCCAGGTTCAGAAATCGCAGGATGTTGGTATAGTTTTGATTGCGTCTGCAAATGCATAAAAAAAAAAATTCCAAAATGAACAAAAATATGATTTCAGGACCTGATAACATACTTTTATATAATTTTTTTGTAGATTTATTTTTATTTTGCAACACAAACACTTCCTGTATGTTACTGTAAGCATGTGGTTTTATGCAAATTATGTCAGAGGTTCTGACATCATTGGTTGTGCTTTTCATAATAATGGCGGTCAAAGTTTAATGTAACATGCTAACACATCATCATTTAGTTTTACTGGCAGATGATGCTGTATCTGCATATTTCTTAGTATATTAGTAAGAATATAACAATATAAAGCTTTATATGTTTGCTTTAACTTCATATCAGCTGGTTAAAAGGCAAAAAGTCCTCAAAGTCTCTTAGCTAGTATAACTAAGAGCAGTCAAATTAAACCATCCATATACTGCTGAGCTAATGGGAACATAGTCAGCTTGTTCAGGCTTTTATCTTTATGAAATTATCTTCATCTTTAAGAGCACGTCACTTGTATTCATCGAGGACAAGAGAAGTGTACATATATGAGGAAAAAGGGCAATCTATAAAATATTAAATGTGTGCCAAGTGTGCAAAAACTAAAAACACAAACATAGGAAAACAATGGAGTTAAGAATAAAATGAAATTTTAATCATTTTAATTTATTTCATTAGAAATAAAAGAAAAATACAGAGCTTGTTTCTTTTTACAATCTATCTTAACTATTGCACTAAAATATTATTTTTAGATGTATTACGAGTACTTTAATTGTTAACCTTTAACTACATTTTGTCAGTTTCGGGTCATAGTATCTGCAGAGCTTCCTTCCTTCCTGTCCCTCCTGGCTGCATATAACTCTTTATTATAATGCCTGGGATGCTCTGTATGTAAGTAGCCTGAGAGGCAAAATCTGGAGTTAAAAAGTCCACAAAGAATTTGCTGCTGCCATTAAAGCTTACTGGTGTGAGCACAGACTAACAAATAATGGGCATCCAGCTGGGCATATCACTCCTCCCTCTTCTAAGTCATGCTTAGAGAGATTTTAGAGCGTTGGTCAAACTGAAACTGTAATAGTGGTTAACAGAAATGTGATTTCGAGAAGTGAATCCCCCATTTGAAATGACACCTTTTGTTTCAGCTATGCATAATGTGACCTATAATGCAGCTTTGCTGAAACTGTTACCCGTTGCTCACCTGAGTTTCTTCTCACTTCCAGAGGTCAGGTGACTGTTGACAAAGCCAAAAGAGGTACCGTTGAACATGAAGGACACTCCCACTGCTCCCTTGTTTCCTACAAAGCAAAGCTCACAGTGAGTGGTGATGGGTGAACCTTTGCAGCCAGTCATCGAATGGCTTATAGAGAAGTGGAAGTGCTTACCCAGAGTGTTGGCGATCCCCGTCTTCACGCTGTCTGAAAAAACGTGGGAGATCCTGTTTTCGTGCTCAGGCTTGGCCAGGACTATGATGCGGATGTTCCACAGAGTGTGGATCGCCACCTGGATGTTAGAAGATTATGTTTTTACTGCCCTGCACCAGCTCTCTCTTGTTGTCACTTTCTCACTTCGTCACGGTCACTCACTTGTTTAAAGCTGATGTTTGTTATGTTCCTCAGGACACTTTTCACTGTGTCCGACCACTCCCTCTCACCCAAAGGATCCTCCTGAGTCCCGATGACGTAAAAATCATGCGGGATGTGATCTGCCGTGTCGTCTCGTGTCTTCCCTTGGCCCTTACACTGAAACCAAGAGCTGATGTTGTGGGGAGGTCCGGCATTTCCTGTGGGTTTATGGTGACATATTTTACTGTATCTTTACATTATTAGTCAGGAATTCAATTTCATCCAGTGTTTTAAACTAAGACAAGGTGTTTTTAACTGGTTATGAGGTCAGAAGTTTACCCATGTTCCAGGTGCCGACAAACACTGTGATCATATCTGGTTCAGGCTTTTCAGAGTGTTTGTTCTTCATTTGTTGAAGCAGCTGGCAAAATCCCTCCCTTTTCTGGTGAGAGGCATTATAAGAAACACAATTACTGATAACAAATCTTATTTATACATCGTTCCTTGTGAATGACATGTGACTGAATTCTTAAAGCCCCTGAAAACATATCTTCTCAATCAGCGTCTTACTAAAAGCAATAGGTCCTACATAAACACATTATTTTCCACCAAAATTAAGACAATTTTGATTGGACAATTTGGAAAAAGATTATGTCAAATATTGCTCAATCAGGATTTCATTTTGGTGCTCCAGAAACTCATGCTAATGTTGCCAGACTACTTAAGTCAAATCTCTGAATATTTAATGTTACAGAGGAGTTTTTCAGGGGTTTTGAGTTGAAGCAGGAGCAGGTCAGTAGTCAGTTTACCTTCGTGTCATCAAACACAAACTCTTTGCGCATAATCTTCTCTTTCTCTGTCTCTGCCACGATTACAAGTTTGGCGTGCATTTTCTGGGATTTCACCAACTGGAGGACTGAAAAGTGATCACAGTACTCTTAGTAAAATGCTTACAGTGACAATTAAGTTGCTGTAGTTGTAGTAGATTTAATGTTCACCATCTTAATTTTGGCCAGCAAATTGATGATGGTTCTAAATGAAAGACCCAAGTTATCATAACTCATCCTGAGGTAAACTTGAATGGGTGTACAACATATTATAACAATCCATCCAAAAACTTTCACTAAAATATTAAAATACTCATCCTCATGGTGGTGCTAGAGGAAAAGTCCAGATTTTCTCTGCTGACCATGAATGTCTATGAACCACAGTTAGTGGAAATTCATCCACTACCAAACTGGTAGGACCAAAGTGTTTGACCAACCAACTGAAAGACTGACTATCACGTGAGCCACATCGCCAACAGGCTGAAAATAAAGTGAAATGAGCTAATGCAATTTCTTACTTTTGTTGTGCACAAAGTATTTGTCTTCAGGCCCGTCCCTCGACTTCTTCAAGTAGAGTTTCCCACTTTCAACGTCCACTTTCAGGAACATCTTCATGGAAATACCCAGAGATTCTTGCTTGACCTACGAGTAAAAGAGGGAACCCGTCAAACAAACCGCAAACCTCGAGGCATTTCAAATCATTAAATTTTCGCCCATTGTGATACAATAGCTAATTCAGAGAAGCACCTCAAACGTAACAAGCGGTATGAGGGATTTCCTGTGACCTCCTTCATATCCAATGGACTCAAACACAGAACCTTTAGTCTGAAAAAAATATAGAGAGAAGTTTTGTCATCTGTAACTGGGATCATCTTTTTGTATGTCGCTGAAGACTGTTCATGTCAAGGCACTTTACCTTATCTTCTATTGAGTAGAGCAGCTTTGTCAGTTGCTCAAGTCTAAAGGATATAGAGTAACCTGAATCGGCAGAAATCTGAAAGTAAAGGAAATGCATAATATCATAATGAGGACTATTTTTGTGTGACTTTATTATGCTGCAAAGGATCAACGGTGCCGCCCACTTGTTTTGAAACTTGTCCAATCCCTGGGGAGAGCTGTTGGTCCAACGCTCTATGAAACACCTCCAAAGCTGGCAGGACGCGGGAAATTTCACTGTCTCACAAAAAAGTTCAGAGCACAGTTAAATCAGCCCAATACATGCAATTTTATATAATATATTCTCTTGATTGGTGACGATACCTGTTAAGATTTTTGCAGATTGTCGTTAGGAGCTTCTTTAGCCCAGGAAGGTTAGGGTAACCATTCTGTACTTGCTCAGCATCCAAGCAGATTGAGTTCCTGAAGTAATCTTGGATTGCCATTTGATGCTCCTCAGGTAATCTGGAAATATGTGACACAGGAACACTTTAAACAAAGTTATCTTATCATTTAATACAACGTCAAATCACCTCCCATAATCATAGAAATGATAGCACTGTAAACAGTGTATACTGACAGTGTATCATCACAAACTTCAAATGATGAATTATCTGGCTGAGGACAGTTTTGTACAAACAAATTTCACAAGTCTGGCCATACGTGGACAAGTCCATATGCTGCAGTCTAATCAGGTGGGTGTCTGATAAGGACTTGCAGGCCTGGTCAGAAGATTTGGCATCACTGTCTTTTCCATCAGCTGTGAAGTTCCTGGGTGGAAGCTGCGGTGGAAGATTATTGGACTCTGTTGGACAAAGACGTATAGGATGTTTAGGAATTTTTTCACCTTTGATTGGGATATATTCTTTTACATTATAGGCAGATAAAGTGAAGTTGTTTGACCTGGTTCCTCGTCTACCTCTTCCTCCCTCTGGACAGGGTACTGCAAATGTGTGATCAGACCCATGTTGGGGCTGTAATATGCCTCCACCAGCTCAGGCAACATAGAGAAGAACCTGATAGGAACTCCTTCAGATGCCTGAAGAGCAGAAAACAGCAGACTCACAATTGTTCTCAGACACCCACAGAGCTGTAACGTCAAGCGGTGATGTTGTTCTGGAAAACCTTTGTTTTTCTTTTGTTTCTAAATCAGGTGACACAATCTTTGAGTTTTACTTCCCATGTGATGACAGATACATCTACTTGTACCGTCTGTGGCTTCTTCCAGCAGACCAGAACTGCATTCATGTCAGCATCTTAGTTCCTTAAGCAGCTGTATGGTGCTGTTTTGGTTTCTTTTGTACATTTCATTCCCCATAGATTCCCCTTATTTTTTTGTCATTAACTCATTTCTCAGTATTACTCAGAAACTTCATGGTTACATTCAAAGAATTCACCCAAACACTAAGAACTTAAAACCACAACTTTCACCCCATATCAACAGGTTGTGACAATTCACTTGCTGTCTCTGATATGAAATCTCCTCTTTTGAGCAGGAGGCAGATCTATTTTGGCTGATACTTACAATAAGTACACCATAAGTACTTACATTCATTAGGTGACAATGTTTATTTTATTGTTAGTCTAGCTGGACAGAAGAACAATTGTGTTTGTTTTTTTTTTTTTAGTTTTTTATGGTAAATGTACACTTTCCCACATGATTAAGATTTCTCTATCTTTAACTCTATGCTGATGATACTCAATTATATCTGATTATAATAACTCATAATAACTCACTGCTTTCATTTCCTCTAAGTAGACGTATTTCTTTTTATAACTTAGTAATATATTAAAAATTACAACAGACCTAAATAAAGGCAATAAATCGTCTCCTGATCTCCGGATTGACGTCAACCTTGCATTAATCATTCCCAACAAAATGACAGTCATTTTCTTTGTGTCTGCCTCAGCTGAAAGTCCTTTTCTTGCCCTCATTTCAAAGAATCACCTTCACCAGTCACTGCTCACTTTTAAAGCATGGCTACAATGGTACTTAGCTGTTGGAGCCTCACTGGCTCTTCAGTCAAGACTGAATGCAAAACATGAGCTGCATTTTCAATAAAGCTCCTATACTTATATTATAAAACTATGTAGGTTAGTAATTCATAACACCACTCTTTGGGTCTAGTGGGTTAGTTGTGTGCCTGACAGAGTGGTGACTGCATCCTAAAACAGCGTGTGAAAGTAGTTTTACACACTTAGAAACCTAGCTTTGAATAAATGTGTGTCCAAACATTCATGACAATCCATCTAAAAGATGTTGAGACTTTCACTCAAAGCTGCATGGAGATCCCAAACGTCAATAAAATTTATCTTCTGGGGACTTTGAATACATAATGTCTGGCCAACTGACCAACCAAAAGGCAAACACCTGACATCACAATCCCAAGAGCCATGCTGTTTGCATGGTTAAACATGCTGTCACAAGCTTATCAACAGTTGTTAGAAATATATGTCAGCAGCATTAGACAGCATTAAAAATACATAGATATAAAAGCTGCGACCCTGTGAGACAGGATAAGCAGTACAGAAAATGGATGGATGAATAGATATAAAAGGAGAAAAATCCCTTTATCTTGATATATGCTGTAAATACTTTTAAGCACCATAATAATTCGTCTGACTTTGGTCGAAAGTAATCGTGGCTTGTGTCAAACTGTCAACCCACCTGGACAGAGAGCTTCTTATCCTCATTTGGCAGGATTCTGTATGTGTACACACAGTTCTGGTATCTGTGGTTAAAATAATAAAATGCAAATGTCTGTCACTGGAATATGACATGCATGAAGGGTAAAGAAACATGAACCGCCATTCAGCGTGGTAGCATGCAATCAGAACACGCTGGGTTGTACTTTAAATGAAGATTGACCCATGAAAAATGATATGAGCTACAGAAGGCAATGGGTGTTGCTTTGTGGCAGCACAGTATGCAAATAAAAGGGAACTAGTCTTGCACTGCTGTGCGTATGTGCATGTGATGTGATGTACTGTAATACAGCAGGCAAAGCTTTAACTTTCAATCATGGTGTATTAAATAGGTCCAAATGGTGATGTTTAGAATATTTGTTCTTAAATGCCAAACACATTCAGTGTAACAGCCATGTTATATCACTGCTTCCTCCATTAATTATGTTAATACACAGCGCATACTGCATGTTATGAATGTTTTTCAGAACAGGGAAGAAGAATGATTGTCCACTCTATGAAACTGCATCAAATAAACTGACAGGGAAATAGTTGGAAACAAGTAATTGGTACTTACAAAACACAGAGGGCATAAGCTCCCTGTATGGACTCGCTGGCCCGAATAAGGAAGCTTCCATCTCTTGCTGCTTTGGAAAGAAGATCCTCAGCTTTGGATCGAGTTATATTACCATGGCACCAAGGCTGGTAACTTGGCATCCTGTCTCTCAACCAAAAGTCTGAGCTCAAAAGTTTTGCATGTGCTATCAAAAACTATATTCCAACAAACCAAAGTAGACTAAAAGTTTTTCTTGCTCGCTATTTTCATCCTTTCATGGCACGTACTTGCTTCATAAGTCCTTTCTTTCACTTGCTCATCCTCTGCGCCCGAAAGCTGTAAAAGGAAGCTGCTACTAACTCTGCCCTGAACTTCCTCATTTGAGAAGTTAAAGAGAGGAGGGCCCTGGTGCTTCTGTTCTGCCTGTTACATGACAGATCCACAGAGCTGTAAATTGAAATACAGACTTTCACTTGCTGATTCGAAATCTTTATCACATTACTTCAATGATTAACCAGTATTCCCGTTTGTTTCCGTGTGCTCTGCTTGTTTATGTAAACCGTCCGGAAAATGGTGAAGCAATTTGTGAAAACTTGAGTTGAAGTATAATAGGGAAGTAACAAAACAGTGCAAATATGAGTATTATTTTTTTGTTATAGTCAAATAACTTCCTGATACATTGTAAATTAATTCAAAGTATACAAAGCATAATTTGGTTCCCCTGCTTTTTAAACATTGATATCATCTCTGTCCTTTGCTATAGAATAAAATAAGCACTAATATGCACCCAGAGGATCCTGTCTGGTTATTAACTGTTTAATGATCTAATGTGAATTAGGAGAAACCCAGGTGTTTTTTGAAATCTATACATTCGGGATATACAAGTTTAGAGTGGCTTGCCATGTTCATGTGATGGACAGGAAGTCTTGCAGAAATAAGGGGAGGAAAAAAAAGCTGCTCAAAAACCACAACATGGGTCACATGATACAAAAAGAGAACTACGCTGAGACAAGTCACTGCAGCCTCGGTTTCTGTCCTGCACTTGAAATAGGTTTCCCCACTTTCACAGAGAGCGCGTCAAAGTCTCTGACATGCAGTTACAGTAGATACGACACATCAGCTCATGCACAGAGGACGTGAAATCATACTTTTGCTTTCAAGCGACAACGACTGAATGGAAAAGTGGGTGTTATTTATACAAAAAAGAAATAAAGAATGAAATGTAAGTCAAGAAAGGTGCTTTTTTGTGGCTCAACAATTCCTCTGCAGAGTGACTTTGTCATAAAAAAACTTTATTATGTACAACTTGAAGTCATAAAGAACATTTATAACTCACATCTTGCTAATCATGGCATGAATCAAGTCTTTCTGTCTTAAACATAGCTTTGTTTCCAGATGACAGCCAAACTGACTCACAGTAAAACTCACAGTTCATCATGCAACAGTGCAACATCATAAAAATACAATAAATGCATAGCATAAGAGAGTTAATGAGCTGGATAATGATGAACATACATAAAATGAAGATTTGTCTAGCACAACCAAAGTAAACACAGCACTGGTGTCAATAAGTAAATAAAAAAAGTCATGCAAAATATATACATTATATTTGAGAGGGAATTTAAAATTACACCTCATGTTAAAAAAGACTAAGAGTCTACAGTCGTGTGGACTATCCATTGGTGTTGATGGTCCATCAGTCCAAAAAATGGACCTATTCACTGAACAGGTAGTAGTTATCAACCATCCACAACATCTTTCTGGTGACAAAAAAGCCACTTAGTGTCTGAATTCTTACAGATTATCCTCTTGGGATCATGGATATCTGTGATTTCATGTCACCTCATCCAGTAGTTGTAGTAGTAGCTGAGATATTTCAATCTGGACAAAGTGGTGGACCAACATCGCCATCCTCAAAGCTACCATGCTAGCACAACTGAAAAACACCTTAGATAAAAAATTACATTAAAAGCTTAAAAACATATGAGTATCACATTTGGCAGAAGATACAGAACAGTAACTGCAGTAACTTACATAAAAAAGTTGACCTTGCACATATTTGCTTATTTGGTGTTTGACACGCAAATCATTTTCTGACATCAGCAGGAAGCTTGTGGGAACAGAAGAATGAACAACTTCATTGTCACTGAGGTCAGAGGTGGCTGGAGCTTCTCATACCATGCACCGGATCGTAGGAACATGTTGTTAATACATAATGTGACACAGCAGAGGCAGTTAAATAATAATCAATACATTTCAATTAGTGGTTTGTTTCCTTCTTCATGTCTAGGACAGATGTTCCGTGTCTTTATAGACAAACTTTTTCTGTTGATGGCAGCAGAAGAACTGGTATTAAAACCATTTCATTTCAGTTCCAACATCCACCCTTACGACTCAAAGCCATCACAGTCTTACAGATGTCTTACGAATAATCCTTCTGACACTTTACTGGCTGCATCATGCTCCTGTTCAGGTAATGTGAGTTCACTAAGTGCTGTTCTGATCCTCACATGGCGTTTGGAGGCCGTAAACCCTCCTGTACTCACACAGGAGATATTAGTTAAGGTCTGTGTGGCTGAATTGGCTGTAGGTACACAAAACTGGGCCTTAAATTTAAGATAAGGGGACTACAGTGGCACATCGAGCACATTATGTAACGAGCCAAAGCCTTCAGTCAGGCAAAGGTAAGTGATAGACTGATTTTTCTTTGTGTTGGAAATACACAGAGATCAATCAAGTTCAAATTTCTCTCCCTCAGAACTCCGACTTGGCGCTCACAGAGCTCTCGTGTGTCCCCTTTAACTCCCCGCTGGTTGCTCCTGACATCCCCGCCTTATCTTTGCAGAACAGTCGCATTAGAGTGCCGCGAAACTTCTCCGCCCCAAACAGGTAGATCAGCGGGTCCATCGCACCGTTCAGGCAGGTGAGGGAGGAGGTGAGGCGGTTGGCCAAGCTCAGGCCTCTGCGTGTCTGACAGGAGACGTCGGGGTGGCTGTAGCCCAGGATGAAAATGGCCCTGCTCACATGATAAGGCAGGAAACAGACCACGTAGATGAGCATGACCAGGCCGATGGTGCGCAGGGCCCTCAGCTTGAGCGTCGGCTCCAACCTGGAGCCCCGATGGAGGCTGTAGATGATGAGCAGGTAGCAGGATAGGGTGGCGAGGAAAGGTGGGGTGAAGGCAACAGCCAGTGAGATCAGAGCATTGCGCGAGGCCTTCTCCCTGTACAGCTGCAGACACACCGTCATGCCGTCCACCTCTGCAGTCTGGTGGGTGATCAGCAGTGGCGCCATGGAGATGGTAACCAGGGCCCACAGGGAGAAGCTGATGATGTGAGCGTAGCGGGCACGACGGACCTTCAGCGACCTCACAGCGTGAACCACGGCCAGGTAGCGATCCCCCGCCACGCAGGCCAAGAAGTACAGGCTGGCGTACATGTTGACGTAAAACAAAAAGCCAGCCACTCGGCAGGGCACTTCGCCGAAGGGCCAGTGGCCTCCGGTGAGGTGGTAGGTGGCCCTCAGCGGGAGGATGATGACGTACGATAAGTCCGCCACGGCCAGATGGATCAGGAAGATGTTGGCCGGAGAGAAAGAGCCACGCTGGTGAGAGAAGATCCAGAGAGCCAGGCTGTTACCGTTCAGCGCCAGAAAGAAAACCAAGATGTAGAAACATCCGAACAGGGTGTTCTCAGCTGTCGTGTCCACTGCTGGACAGCTCTCTGACGACTGATTGGACAGCAGGGACGGGAGCTCCATCATTGTAGACTCCATTTTCGTGGCTGAGGAGACAAAAAAGATGGTTATAAATTCATCTAAAAGAAATTCTAAGGTATAAAAATGTTAGATAACTACATTTTTTTTCATCACTGGTTGCAGATGAGGTGGGATCCCGCAGCAACACCTGACCTTTCTACAATAGCACTTTAATTTCTAAAATAGTTCATTGTTAGTATTCAGACAGCAAACCACTCCGGTGGCAGGAAACCAGCCCTGTCCACACTACTCTCTGCACACACACACTCTCTCTCACACACACACACACAGTAGGTAGGGGGTGTTTGCCACTTTGCCAGTTTCACAAGGTAACAATGGATGTCAGTGTCGCTGCCTCGTGTACATGCCCTCAGAGCGTATCGTTAGCTCTGACCACGGCAATTATTAGACTTCCTCTGTACGCAAGTCCAGGAAGTCAGTTCATTTTCACTGTTTTGGTTTTTTTTCACAGCGTATCTGGGCCTTGTAGTCTCATTTGTCAGCAAGGCGTCTTTCATCTAGGCTGAATGGCAAACTCACAAGAGCGTGTAAGAAGAGGCAGTGCATTTTGCACTTTGGCTATTCAAGGCAAATATGAGAATGTCTGTGCAACATATTTAAATACAGTAAAGTTTGCTAGCTTCTATATGCTGTATGTAAAGATATAGTGCAAAATTTAACATGAAATGTTGCAGAAACTGTTCAGTTTAATTGTTGGCTGAGCAGAAAAGAGATCTGAAAATGTCTTCAGTGTTTACATCACTTTAAAGTATTAGGTTTAATATTAAAATTATGGGAGTTTATTCACGTTCTTGTGGACAGTTGGATTAATATTTGTTAAATATATTAAGTAAATATAAATTCAGAGCCAGCAGCCAGGAAACTAAACATCCACCTCTCAAGCCATTCAATGAGGACTTCTACCTGGTTTGTTTAATGCTTACAAAAATGACAAGTTGTGTTTTGTTTTTTTTTTTTGGTGGTTGTGTGTCAGTATTCATATTTTAGCTCTAGGTCTTCCCCTGTTTCCAGTCTTTGTGCAAAGCTAAGATCCAGCTTCATACTGACTGGAGATTGGAGTCTTATCAACATGTGGGAAATTAAAGATATGCTAATATTTTTCTTTACAAAAATATCTGTCATAATCACAATCACCTAATCTGTCATATGTTTAAATATCTCCGTTATTTCTCGTGGGATTGCACATTTGGTTTTTGCCCCATCTTGGAGAACTATTTAGACACACCTCAAAAATGACCACCCACGCTTCTGTCCCTCCAGCAACTCAGGCAAGCTCCGACCGTCCACTCCTCTCATTTTGTTTTTATCTCCTCATTTTCCTCTTTGGCCCAACATCTATACAAACACCAGCGGGGTGTGAACAGCAGCGATTAATCTCAGAAAGTGCTCCACTTACAATTTTGTGGAGGATCCAAGAGCAGTCTACAAACATGTGTGGCAATGATGAACTTGTCATCCCACAGATGTTTCTCTTGCTGAGGGGAGGTTCCCAAATAAACGATAGCAAGCCAAACAGGAAAAATGCAGTTAAACAACGCTGCACCATTACAGGGCTCCTTGTCAAAAAAGGGAAATAGATTTTCTCTCTTTATCTGACGGGGCTAAATCTCTGTTTCACCAGCTCACTGTCCAGACTTTTGGTCTATTAGGAACCAGCCAGATGTAGCAGCATGGCTTTTTTCAGTGTGTGTGCTGTGCTCTGGAGCTGTGAGACCCACAATGAAGAGCATTTCTCAGCCAAAGTTCAGACTCAGCGCATTAAGAAGCACAAGTCCCCCAAAGAAAGGAGGTTGCAGTCCCAGTAGGGATGACAAACCGGGTACAGCAAAGCTGAATGGAAAAGCTTCCACAAATACGGATCCCAGAGGGATAATCCTAAAGAGAGGCAATCCTGAAATATGCCTTCATCACAATGATCTGGGTAAGCAGATCTGTGAAGAGCGTTAGCAGAGAGGTGCACCCTGGCATTGGTCCTTTTCAGAGATTAGTCAGTGCCAGTTTGTTGTGACAAAACTGTGACAGCTGTAATGTGCACAATCTGCTATTGTTCAAACTCGTCACGGTGAAACCAAAGTAGAATAGAGCAAATGTGAAATGTGGTTATTGGATTAAATGTGAGTGCGCTTGATATTCAACCTTCCAGTGTAACAAAGCAGAGGACACATTGTCATCACTCCACGCTTCAAAATATCAGTTAAAATACTGAGCTGTTTCAGAGTTTACATGAGAAAACCAACACATTTACTGCAAAAATACACACTACTACTGTACAGAAACCTTTGTAGTTCTAGTATCAAACATATAATGTTTTACTGCAAACATTTAAATCCATGTGTATACAGTGAAAACAATAGAAGGAATCTTTCTTGTGGACTTTTTAATAAAGTTATCAAGCAGTCAGTAATATCACATCTCTATTGCTTTATCATAATCTGAGGTAAAATAAAAAGACTTACTTGAGCTTTGGAGCTTTTCAGAGAGTGGACCTCTTGGAGAAAAAGAAAAAGTTTGGCTGCTTTGGGAACAATTCAGAGAGGATTAAAATCAGTGCAGGAGCAGGAGCTGAAGACTGAGGGCTCCACCGCCGAGCCGTGGAAGAAGTGAAGTTCTGACACAAAGAATGCCGTCCTCTAACCCCCTTTTCTCTCCTTCAAGATGTTCTCGGGAGTGAGACTGTTGCTCTTTTTGTGCCTCAACAAATTTGATAACAGAGAGGGAGTCCTGATGGGAGCCTTTCGTTTGAACCCTGACCCCACCCTTTCTTTCTCCATCCCCTTCTCCTCAGAGAGCCACTTGTGCGCTCCACAATAGCCTAAGTCAGAATAAGCGGTACATTTTAGCAGCGGGGAGAAGAATGGCATGCCTTAGCGGGGAATGAGTCGTTGGGTAACTCCATGGAAACGAGGCCTAGTGGTGCACCGAGCGCCTTCGGCATGAACTCCCACCCCCCCACTGATAGATGGAAGATGGACTGCGTTGTTAATTGAGAAGTTTATGACTAAAGTCTCAGAGATGATCTTTTGTAAACGGTCTGTTAAGTTCTACAGAGGGCCCCATTCCCTATAGGAGAGAAAAACAAGAGCAGGGAAAGAGTGGTGGGGGGGGTGCTTGGAAGAAGAGGCCCTTGTTGGTCTCTTGCCCCCTGGGGGCATCCTGAATTGGAATGCCTAAAATAATCAGTCACATAGCCATCGGACAGATGTGGAGAGAGGTCCCACTGGCTGAGGGGGGGATAATATTTCTTTCATACAAGGAGATCACAGCTGTGTGTCAGACACATCGCTCCTTTCTCTCCTCTGTTTCATCGATATGCAAATGGTATTCTCCAGACTTGAATGAAGCCACTATCTGCATGGGGACTGTGGAGGAGCTTTGACACCACTACCCTGTTAATCTACTGCCATCTGCTAATTGGGACGGCCCTCACGGCTTTTGTTCGCCTCCCCGGCTCTGTCTGTTGTGCGTCTCGTCACCCTGAAGCAAAAACATTGGCCTGAGTAAGTGCTCGCCATCAAAAATATATCACTCTTCTTACGGCCGTAAAGGAGCGGCTCCCGGCTGCTGAGGGAGTTCACCACAAAATAAGATGCTCTCAGTGTTTTTGAACGATTACATGCAGCGACAGGCTTCCACTGGGGAAATGTTTTATTTGACAAATTCAGCAGAAAGTCATTTCTCAGCAATAAATGCTTTTTTTTTCATGTGCATAATCACTTTAAGCACTTAAAATATTTTCTCAACATGGGCTTATTTAAAGGTATCCTGTGGAGGTTTTGACCACTATGGAGTAATTTTGACTGGTGGATCCCAGTTATGTTTGCATCACCCACAAGAATGCATATGGATGCCCACGCAGTTCACATCATGTTGTCTGTTTTAATGCTATGCTGCAAGCTAACAAACACTTTACTTCTTTTTTGTTAGCCCTGAGGGATGCACACAAGGTGTTTTGGTGAGAAACACCACTTACAACACTCCACAGGACACCTTAAATGTTTTTAACGCCAGCAGATTCATATGGAGAGAAATTAACCTAATAAAATGTAAAAATCACAAAATTTCACTAATATTTTTCAGACATTTATATACACTGGAAGTATTTCAAAATAAAATGTTATCAGATTAAAGAAATGTATTTAAGTTGGACTGACTATTTGTAAATTGAATGAACTTGGATAGTATTTATGATGAACAATATATATTATGCTATTTTCGCTAAGACTATATTCTCTGCATATATTTTATGGCTGGAGAAAATGTGTGCACTTAGTGTTACCTTGAAGATTGGCTCTTCTCTTAGGATTATGTCACTTGTATACATGACAAACAAACATTAGAAGAAATAAAATGTGAGAAATCTACAACAGCTTTCTTTCATGCAATAAATCAATGTGCTTCTGTCCCAAATAAAGTTAATTGCACTTTCAAAAAACAAAGGACTGTTGCTGCTCCGCCTCTCTGTGCAAGTACGAGCTGCATGTCGAGCATGTTGGTTTAAATCTGCAGCCACAGGCGCAAGTTGCGTCACACTCAAGTCTCAGATGTTGAAGCGGGGGTTCCTGGTTTGCACTGCCCTCCTTTCTCTGAGGTACATGTTAACATAGGAGGTTATAAGATCATCCATCTTGTAACCCTTTTAAAAAGAAAAAAAAAAGAAGACATAGAGGTAAATAAAAGGAAATGAAAAGGACAAACGCTGACTTACTGACAGTTTAACCATTGAAGCAAACCCGTCTGATGACAGATCTTACCAGTGAAGTTTCACACAGGAATTTGGTCCCCTTGACTAAACTGCCGATAGTCATGTGAAAGTAGGTGCTTCCACTGCTCCAGTTAGCGATGCGGTTGAATGGGTGATTCGCTAGCACATCCTTTACAAGATAAAAGAATCTAAGTTAACAGTAAAAGAAAAAAATAGGAGTTGGGTGTTAATAGGAATCTGTAATGATGATTTTTTTCACCTTAGTTTTTGGGTGGATGATGGTGACTCCTTGCTTGCTGACAGCTATTCGCACAATATCTGGAAAGTTTGGTTCGGACGTTTGCTGTAAAGAAAGTTATGAAGGCAAAATGAGGCAACTTTCCGTCACTGCAGCCACGAGCATCTGCATACATGCACTTAAATGTACCACAGTGACAAAGACACTGAGAGCATCAGATAAAAAAGCTACCCACCCAACCGAATGGACTATAGATAGCAAGATTAGGCACTATTTGTGCTGTGTTCACTGCAGCCTTTACCTTCACTTCAAAGAATGCACACCCGAATGTCGGCCAGCGGTAAACCGCCTTCAGGAAGGCCACCTTAGCTTCATCAACAGTCGTACCAGCTTGTTTGTTATAAGTGGCAGTAATACTCTGAAAATAAAAAAATATATATATAAATATAAATATAAACATCAGAGAATGATTCAACACTCTTGTTTTGCTGAAGTATTTGCACTGTTATAAATGAGGTTAATGATTTTCAAAAGTCCCCCCTCAGCCTTCAGGCAATGTTCTCAGATGGCTGAGGAGATGGCATAATGGTGACACTGTTCATATGGGCAATTTAAAGGATAAGAATGGCTCTGTTCTGTATTTTTCTTGTTTTCAAGAGGGCCCATGAAAAGACCATAAATAATAACTAACTGAGACTGATATATCTCATTCTTTTGTGCCATAAAGATTCATTGCTGTCCAGAAACTATTAAAAACACACCAATGAGCCTTTCAATGAGTCTTTCTTCTCTCTGAACATGAGTTTATTTTGAGTCAATCCCACATTAAACTGTGCATCAATAAACTTAAACTATATATTTGACAATATCAGTTTGTTAGTGGTTGATCTCTCAGATATTCAAGGTCACTAGACGATGAATCCCGATGACTCTGGTGACATTTTCTTTTTGGCTCTGAGCTAAATATTTCAGCATATGTTGGATGGATTACCATTCATTTTATTGCAGATATTCATGTTGTCATCAGGATGAACTGTGATAACTTTAGTGATGCCCTGACTAGTAATCCAGTTGGATCACTAAGATAATAGTCACTTTGTCCAGTACTTTGGTTTATAACCAAATGCCTGCAGAACTAATGACATCTCTATCTGCCTGACTCCTATTAAAGATTCACTGAGATAAAACCAATGAAAAGACAGCTCCTCGTACCTTCTTCCACTCGTTCTCGGACATGGCCTTCAGGTGGTCTGCGGGCACCAGCTCCTTCAGCATCTTGGGAATCATGATCAGCTGGTTGTTGTCGTTGTTGACCTTTATCCTGAAGAGCAGAGCTGCAATGTTGATCATTTCCTCTTTGGTGCACACATGGTAACCTCTCAGGTACTTGGGCAGTTCCTAGAAGACAAAAAATATTTGGTAAAGTCTGCTATTGTAGGAATTTCCATCAGATTTGTGTTTGTTTTACCTTTAAATGAAAATGGTGCATTGACTACATTGTTAATCTGGAGGCTGGTCATAATTAATTAATTTTAGTTAGCAGTATCATTTATTACTAATTCTTACTTATTCTTATTCTATTTTACACATATTTTTATTAAATCTAAGGCACTAACAGACAAACATTTCACTATGTTTACACCCTGTGTGATTATATTTGACAGATAAAAGACAGAATGAGCAGTCTGGAGCTAATATTATTATTTCATCATTCATATGTCAGGTAGGATTATCTTTAAAGGTCCGGCTTGTGTAACGTGGAAAATAAAACAAAACAATTGACCGGGAACATTTGGCGGTGGCCGAGCTGCAGCATTCAAATGTACCTGAGGGAAATGAAAGATAAGATCGGCCTCTATGTCTCTGCCAGGGATCACGTTGAACCACAACTTCCTCATGAAGAACACAAGGTAAGGTATGTTGACCGGCCCGCCTGCAGAACGCACGCACACACATAAAACAAAGAGGTTTTGTTATAGCTTCATACAAAGAGAGCCCTCAAAATCCAGACTGGCACATCGATCGGGCGATGCGTTTACCGTCTTTGAGCCCCTTGGCCTTCTTGGACCAGTCAGTGATTTGCCTCAGACTATCGAAGAAGTAATCTGTGTCGTTCAGACTGAGAACCTGAAATAAACAGAATTAGAGCAACCAATGTGGTGGAAGTTCATGAAAGAGGCTGAGAATTTATGAAACATCTAACGTCAGATGAACCTTGTCATGCGTTTTGACAAAGATGCTGAAGCCGTCTGCTGAAGTCAGATTGAGCTTGTTGGTGATGTTCTGGATGAGGTCCTTGATCCTGGTGCTTGTCGCGACCTCGAATATCTGCAGAAAGACGGGAAAGATCACTGGATCATCTGTGCTACTGCAGGACAGTGTTTGACTTTTTTATCCATGCAAGAGCTCTGCATTCGTACCTCCCCTGTGTCGTTGGGGAAGTGGATTTTGTGGAAGATCTGGGTGCTGTTCTGCTGGATGGCGTCGACCTCGACCTGGTGTGGCGGTAGCTTCCTGGGCTCCATCCTACACACAGACAGCAAGTTGCTTAGTCATGTGGGGGCTTTTTTTGTGTGTCTGTGTGCTTTATCGTTTATCGACACCAAGCCACAGATTCAGTGCAGATAAAGAAATGAGCACACACTCTATCACTAAAATGGCCAGGACGCAACACCGAGCCGCGACTCGCCCCGGCTCATGTACCTTCTTATTAGATGGCCTTATATTCTTTTTAAGGGTTTAAAGGTTTTTTACGAGACCTAGCACTTGACATTTCCTTTTTCTCACTACACCAGTCGTGGTGGCTGCTGAAGAGGAGGAGTGTTGCAACAGCCCCGTACTTTTTCTATGAATAACATCAACATCTCTATAAACTATCCTGTCGCTGTTTGCGCCCACCCTAATTTGCATGTTATCTATCTGCGCTGTGTGCTGTGTTTGCGTGGCCTGCCCTCATCCTCCGTGGTGCAGAGGAGGTGGTGTGAATGAGGTCCTACCAATTGGGGAATCCCATTTTTTGTCATCAAACTGTACATACTGTGATTTGGTTGTTGATTTCATTTTTATACTCGACATTTATTGCAAGTCTGTGCATCCTTGGTGAGGGGTTGCTGGTTTTTCTTCCATTTTTCCTCCTAAAGCAAATAATGATATGTGATACTAGCTATGAAAATAAAAATTGACTTGACCTGTCACCCCCTTTGAATTTGTTATCATAAAATCCTGCCCCCACACACACTCTTCATCTCAAACAAGCCTCTTTTGAAACACTGTGTGTCGGTGACGTGTGTTACTAACCTCAATGAGCTCTGCAGCCGCTGCAGGCAGTCAGAGGCGAGGGGCTCTCTGCGCCGCGACTCGAGAAATCGCTGAGTGTGCTTCAGAAGAGACTGGCTGGGAGGAAACAGGCCGCAGCAGAGCCACAGCAGCTGCCAGCCCTGCTCCATGCTGAAGCTGTGTGACGGACAAAGGCAACCGAAAAACAAACAAACATATATGTGAGACATTATGAAGCTCATGATGAAACCTGATCCATTCACGTACAACAAAACATTGAAGGGTTGTTGTTGTTCAGTTCTGGAAAATGTCAAATGTCACTTATTTTTACTGTTTGTACTTCCTGCTGTCTAAATAAAGAAAAACACACAGGGGAATAACAGTTCTAGTCACTTCAATTCGACACATTTAGCTAAAAAATACTGCGTCTTATATCAATTAATCAACCATTTGAGCTGCTAAATATCATAAACTAGTGAAATAAATCCTACTTTCCCTAATTGCGAGTTGGGATGTTCAAATGTTTTGTTCAAGAGTCTCTTTACAATGAGCTGTATTTATTAATATCGAGTAACTACAGTGATCTGAAAGTGCTGTTTCCTCTATCAAACAGATTTTTGGATGTATATACAAAGAAAAACTTGTATCAGACTCATTTTAAATGTTTCCCTCTCTCAGCTCTGACTGCGAGAACGTTGGATGGTGAAATAATATAAGTGTACCGGTTGTTATTGTTTGTCATCTGCTTCATTATCTGGCAGTAGATCTCGTCCCTGAGCGCCTCGTTCTCGGTGGCGGGGCCGAAGATCTGGTTGGTGAGGTCGAGGGCACTCTGCATCTGCTTGGTGGGGTAATCTCCCATATACTTCAGGATCGGTAACCAGTAGTCAAGGAGGAGTAACAATGTTGGTTTCATAAACTTTGACAGAGAAAAGCCTGGGCTGCTGTCGTCAGCTAGTAAGTAAAACATCTGAGGAGGTTTGTTTGGTTCATTCGTTTGCTGCTGATGGTGATACACCTGTCGGATTAGCCTGTAATTATCTTAGTTTACTTCATCAAAGCTATTTATTTGACATGTTTATTGCCATGCAAGCCTAGACAGTGGGTAATGTGTTTGTTCGTTCTTTTGGATATGGAGAGGCCTTTTACTGGCACGAGTGTCTCAAAGACTGATGTTAGCCAAACAGTGTCAGCTTGTTGTGGGGGGGGTTGTGTTGAGTGTATGTTTGCAGGCAGAAAGGGAGGTTGTTTACTGAAACACCCAGTTTGAGCCTCCTTTGAGCTGTGGACCTGCTGACTTGTAAAAACACTGTTTATGTTACTGAGCTTCCACAGAAAAGCTCACCCAGAGAATAAATCCATGTGTTTTACTCTGGTGCCAAAAAGAAATGCCACTTTCTGATCTGTATGATATATCTTTGGGGCGTAAAGGATATCAGTGAAGGCCAGGCAGGCTTTGTGGCTGAGGTCTGGGTTGCCCACCAGCTTCTTGAGGAGGGGCTGCCTGATCGGCTCTCTGGAGTTCACCCACAGCCGCTCGGGAGCAGCGTTCCTGGAAATCACCTGTCGGTTCACATCCTTGGTGGGCTGCCTGCAGGGTCAAGGAAACAAGATGGGTGTTCCTGCTGAGCGCAGATGAAAACATGCAGTAAAGACGATGAGGTCGTTTCCAGATACCTGAAGTACTCGAGGGAGTATTCCTTCAGCGTGGCAGGAGCTAATCTCTCCACTGTTCCTGTTTCTCTCTTGGTTGCCTCGATGATGTCCTTCCTCTGGTTGGGAGACAAGTTGATGAGGCTCTGAAATAGAAAAAAAAAACACGCAACAGGATCACTACTCAACAGATTCTGAGCACATTAACTCATCTCTGAAGGATTTGTCTTTGACGTCTCCGTACCATGACCTCACTGGTGGGCTTGGTGAGTGTTGGCAGGATTAAGATGGCCTCGGTGGGGACAGCTCCTCTTTTCTTCGTGCGCTCATTTTCTCCTTTTAACCAGCCACGTTGCTGAGAAAACTCGTCATCTTTGATTATTATAATGAGCTCTCCTTTCTTGAAGCTGAGTAACGTCGGGTCGTCTGCAGGGAAACGGAAAACGATTCGGAAATCAGCAAGTAGACACGAGCAGGAAAAAGAGATCATTGAGACGGGCCAAAAAAAGAAAGGAAAAATCTCTGACCTTGCTTGTCGGCTTCTTTCAGGGTCACGGCATACTGAGATCTCTCTGTCAGCCCGCTGAGGAACATGGTAATCAGCTCCGCCATGTCATCAGCTGCACTTCCGCTCAGAGTAAAGTCTCCTTTCAGCGTCAGCAGACTCACCGCCTTCCCGGACGCTTTGCCCTCCCTGGGTGGACATCAAAGGAGAATCACAACACAATTAACGCCACACTGTTTAAATCAACTTTACTCCTCCTCATTATAAACTACCGCCCTCCTCTGATTGTGCCTCTACCTGATGGTGTTGACTCCAGTGACTTCGGGGAAGGAGAGCTGCAGCAGCCTCTTCTCTCGCTCGTCCAGGAAGGTGATGCCGGTCCAGTTTATGGCCACAATGAACTTGCTCTTTGGCAGTGGAGGACCTGTAAAATAAAAATCCATAGGAGGAGTAAACCCAATAAATCACGACTCATGGGAGATATGAGGGGAATGATGAGATACGTTCCTGCCCAAGTGAAGCATTAATGTGTAACAGCAGTAGAGGCCTACAGATAAGAGTCTGCTTGAGTCGGCTTGTTTTGTCCAAAAAAAAAGTAGCAAAATCATCACGGTGGAGAAACTATACAGAAGATAAGTTTGGCATTTTAAGCAGCACTATCTCCTTCACAAAATGGAGAGTAAGATAAGACAAAAAAGGTCACATGGTATGTCATATAAGGAAATGTGCTCTTGACACGAGGTCATGGCCTCAGGAATTACACATCCTGTCTGTTCAGGTTGAAATAAAGTGTAGAGAGCTATAAATTCCTCACTTGGAAATCATGTTGGATATGCTACATTGAGGATTTGCAGCGTGAGAAGCCTGTCATCTTACCAGCATGTTGTCAATTAAGCAGACACAAACTGCAAATTTGATCTCTTTAGGAAAGAAATCATCCTCACTGCAAATTGCAAGATGAAAAGCGGTAAATGTGAAATCCAAGGAAGGAGGAAATGTTGTTCCTGACCCACTTAATTCCCTCTTAATCAACTCCTTTGCTCGAGCCTTAACCCCAGTGGTGTAGCGTGTCTATAAATAGTCTTGTATATTGGTGTCTGACATAGATACAAAAAGCAGCTCAGAGGGGTGTGGTTTTAAAAACAGCTCCACAGCGGATCATTAAAAGTGTTTGTCTCTATATTCTGAGGAAAGTGTCGAAACATCTGTATTACACACGTTTTATGGTCTGCAGTGATGAAAAAATCAGAGTTACCAACACAAATCCATAAAATCATTGTGTCATTTTTCTTCAAACCTTCTAACTTTTAATTCCTTAACAGATAATTTGTCATCAATCTGTGCTCTTGTCTACAAACTTTTGATATTTAACCTTTGAAGAAAGAAAATAATGGGTATTTTTAAAGGTTTTTTAATGCAAGATGTGTACGTAAGTCTTTAACAGTAACCCTGATAGCTCTGAATACTGCATGCATGTTTTTATGGCACAGACACGGTATAACTGTAAATTTACAATCCAGATATTTCTCATTCCTCAATGTGACACTCATGGCCTCTCCCATTTCATCCAAAGTAATCAGTTCATATAAAAGCACAATTGCTCAGTTTATCAGTCCTGTCAGACCATAGTGAAGTTTATAATAGTGAAGTACATAAAACCTTCAACCTTTTTATATTTCCAAGTTATATATTTTAAATATATATTTTCTGATCTAATAATCAGCACATAAATCTTTCCACACATGCACATTTCTTGTTAAAGTTTAATTTAAGTTGCCTATCGAGTGTAAATGAATGCCATTATCATGATTTGTTGATCTAAGACTGATTAGAAGAAATCACAGAGAGTCAAAAGAGGAGTCTTTGTGTACCTGACAGTTTGACAACTTCAAAGAACCTGGAGAAGAACATGGGCCACTTCTCGCGGGCGTAGTCGACCATCTCTGCCTTCACCGAGTCTGCCTTTTGTTTGGAGCTCAAAAACGAACCCTGGTGTGGTTTAACAGACAGAAACTTTCAGACTTCTCGAGGCCTCTGTGCAGTCCTATTCGGGGGCTGAAGCTTCTGATGTGAGGTGTGACTGACCTGAGCGTGGGCGGTGCTGACCAGCTGCACCCATTTGGCCTCTGACTTGGCCTCCAGCAGAGAAGTGTTGATGCACTCCTGAACGGCCTCCTTCACATTTTCCGGCCTGCTGTCCGAGCCGTGCTGGATGTATAAATGTTTTGCCGCGAGCTGAACTAAATCATCCTCCTGTGAAATGAGAGAGAAAGAATTTATCATATTTTTATCTGAGAATAAGGCAGAAGCTTTGAAAGACAATCATCCAAACATAAGCCCACCTTTTCGCTCCGGTACTCTCCAAACTTGAGGCCGTGGATAATCTGTTTGTAGATGAGGTCTGTGCTGATTTTGTCCTCTTTGCAGTCATGCCAGGGGGTGAAGATCTCCTTGCGGAAGTAGAGGCGCCACGGAGCGTGCTGCTCCTGCCCTCCTCGCCTCTTTACCTCCTGCTCACACTGGGAGATGGCGTCCATCACGTGCTCCCTGCCGCTGCCCAGAGCCCACACCTGCAGGACAGGTCGACAATTTAAAGTTACGGATGTCTAGATATGCATATTTATCTTGTCGGACTGCATCCTCTAGTCCAAAAGTCTGAGGATCTTTGGGAACATTTTACTAGTGTGAAGAAAAAATGGAAATAACATAATTTTCTGTTAAATCCAAGTGTTAAAAAAGTTATTTTCACAGCATTTTTATTCATTTCCCTCCCTAAAGGCAGAAAAAATCTGTTTCTAATCAAGTACAAAGAATCTCTAAGAGACATTTGTGACAGCAGATTCACTCCTGTACCACAGAAACACACCACATACACCACTGCGTACCTTTTCATACAAGGCTGCATAGACAGAAAAGCCGAAGGCGTCTTTGAGTTTGACTTTGTTGGAGAGGAGCTGGCAGATCTCTTTGGAGGTTGACGCCGAGTCAACAGGCAGGTTGATGGAGCGTCCGTCCATCAGCAACACAGACACGTATATGGGCTTTTTCGTCTTGGTTGCCTATCATAGTGCAGAAAAAAAAACACAATGTTGATTATACAGCAATCAGTGCATGGAAGTTCATTATCGAATGACAAAAAAGCATGTTCTCTCCTGGTGGTATCAAGTCACACAGACAGTTTAATGTGTCCAGGTTTTGAGATATGTGAGTCTAAGATTTCTGATATAATTTTGTTTGTGCTGCTAACTACACAGAAAAATTACAGTTATAAAGACCATCACTTATTTCTTTTCTCAGAAACAATACCCTTTAATCTGAATAATCCACAATCCACAGTGTTAAATGGAACTACTTTCTACCAACATAAAGATGCTATGGAAAGCATTGAAAGTGAGGTCTGCAGATTATTCCAAATGACAAAGATGCTTTTTTTTGAAAGATAATGTTGTGCTGTTTTTTTATGGATGCTGTCAGAATTCTTAGCGACTGATATATCAAAATGAAAATGGACAAATTAAACCAAAATGACCTGTTTGGGAAGATATCACTAGATATAGTTGCTGTATATCATCAGTTTGAAATGTTTGCAGGAGCATCTTATGTCAGTCTCCGTACCTGCAGCTCCAGCCATGCTGGCGGCTCCCCTCGGACTCCGTTCATCCCTGTGCGCTGCAGCCTTTTAGCGCAGTAGGAAGCGTAGCCTCCCGGAGCAAAACGGATGAAACTTTGCAGGTACTGCCAAGACGAGAGATAAGAGGAGATGAGCAAAAACATCCCACGATGTTTGTGAGACTGAAGCAGCCAATACAAATGCTGTGCTTACCCTCATGAAGCGCTCACTCGGAGGGAAAATGCCCAGGCAGAGGGAAAGCAGGATCCAGCCGCGGAAGTAGCTGTTGCGATTGTTGTTATCCTGAAGCTGCTTGCAGATCTGACAGTAAATCTCATCCCTAGAAAGAAGACAGGTGTTGTATTAGTAGAGAGCTAAAAAAAGGACGCATCGATGTATTAAAAAGCTTCTGTTACCTGAGGTCACGTCTGACAATGGCGTATCCCACAATGATGTGGAGTTTTTCGAGGGTGGACAGCGGCCGGTCCAGTGTGGGTCCTTCTCCGATCATGACATCAGAGTCCTCGCTCACTGTCTGCAGGGTGGGAGGCTTGGACACTTCAGTCAGATCCTCTGACTGTAGGAAAAAAAAACATCATATTTCCATCATTACGTTAGAAGAATATCAGAGAATATCACAGCAGCACTGAATCAAGGCCTTACCTCCTCCATGATGATCGAGGGTTTCCTCTGGCTTGGAGTTTTCGGGATTCCATTTTCTTGAATGGTGGAAGCTTTTTTGTTTCTGGACAGCAGATCAGTGAATGTGGATCCCTTCCTTGTCCGAGGGCTCCCTTCCGGCACAGTGTACACCTTCGGGTTTTGAGCTTTCTCGCTGGGCAGGACAGAAACCTTCCTGTTTTTTGTCAGGAGGTCTGTGAAAATGGAGCTCTTTCTGTTTTGTGCTGGCTCCTCAGGGACTGTGGAGGGCTTCCTTTCTTTCTTACTCCTTAGCACCCTCTGAAACAGTCAGAAATGATATTTTAAATCTGTGATAAATTAATGTTATTTTACACATGTGGCAATATCCAAATAATTCCTTGCTTTGTTGGGATAACTACCTGATCCAGGCCAACCATGTGGCTGAGACGTCTGTCCTTTCTGGAGGCCAGTTCCTGTGGCATCGAGGCTTCCCGGGTCTGGACCTGTTTCTTCGGTTCAGGGAGGTCCCCCATGAACCTCAGGATGATCCACCACACTGTCAGCGAAGCCTGGTGAGAACATGACAGAAACACCATGGTAAGCTTGTGAAATAAACAAAGATATTTCTGATACGAGGACGGACGAAATTATGAATTAAAGCGGTAAGAAGAGAATCACCAGGACGTCTCCTTCATCTTCGTGGTAAAGCAGCGGCTGCCGAAGCCTCTGCCGGATGTGGGTGGGAGTGGCTGCACCTTGGAAGTACATGGAGGCAAATTTGGAGAAGGAGTACTCATCCAGGTCATCGTAGTCTTCTTTGGGAAGCTCTTCCTCAATGGGGAGGTCGTCGATGTCTATCTCCTCGATAATCATCTTTTTCCCCTCAAAATTCTAAAAAACAGACATGTCGACATGCAGCCACTGACTTCAAAATGATTAATAAGTGTACAAAACTTTTGGTTACTGAACCATGAAACCCACAGATGTTTGCCCTTCCTGTAATCCAACCACAGGGGGCAGGAAGTCAAAGATGCTGTCCACCATCTCCTGGTCTGTGATGGATTCGGCCTGAGCTTTGGCCTCTTGCTCTCTCCTCTGCCTCAGCACTTCCTCCAGTTGTTTCTGCTTCAGCAAAATGGCCCGCTGCTCTTCTTCTTTCTCTTTAGCAGAGAGGTACATCTGAGAGAACGCAGCACAAAAGCACATCAGGTGTCTGAGAAATGCTGTTTACTACTACTACCAGTTATTATCATTAACATGCAATGCAAATAACACATTTTTCCTTATTCACAGCAGTGGCTTGAGGATCTACCACAGTGACTCTTTACAACAGGGATACATGGAAAGACTGTGATGACTGTGTGAAAAATATACGCACATATTTAGGGAGTGAAAAACTACTGATTACTACTGAAAACTCCAAATACTGTTTCAAATTCGTGTGATACCGATATTAAATAAATTTATCATCACATTAACCAGTAGGCTACCATGTGTTGTCAATGCAAGTGTGTTAAAACGAATTACCAAGCTAGCAGAGGGGTCAAATAGTGAGCTAAAAGTACAAAGTTATGGATAAATGGCTATGATAGAACAATATTTAGTTATATATTGTGCTAATACTTAAAAGTAATAACAATTCAAATAATTAACTAAAAGTAAGTACAAATAATATGTTCAAATTAATCTATAAACAGCTGAAAATTATGGATAAGTAGTTCAAATAGACAGTTAAATATATTGGACATTTTGAAGGTGTCAGGTGGTGTCGATGAAGGAGTACTTGAGTCTGACTTTAACCTTCTTATGCAATTGCAATTTTTCATGAGTATTTCAGGTTGAACTTACATCTCTTTTCATCTTTTTGAGAGCTTTTCTGGCCAGCAAACCCTTGGTCTGGGCCTGCAGGAGGATCACAGCGTTTCTCTTGCGCTTCCAGTCCTTCCTGGCCAGGTATCCTCTGACTTGGGCCTGCAGCACGATGGTCGCCTCCCGCTTCCTCTTGTACTGGAGGTGAAGCTGTCGAGAGCGAACCTGGGCCTGCAGTCTGGCAAAGCCCAGCTGGACCTACAAAGACGGACATATGTGAAAGGTTAATGCAAACCAGGTCTGTATTCTCACTTTAGTAATTACTGATATTAAAAAGTCACTCACCACTTTGTACAGCTTTCTGCCTTTGTGTCCTCTCCAGTATTTCTGAATGATGAGAGCACTCTCCTTTTTCCTCAGGAACTGTTTCCTTTAGAGGGCATGAATCATTCAGACATGAAGGTAAAAGTCACGTGAGCTTAAAGAATCTAAAGAAGAGCATAAAGAACTGAAGCTAATTTTACAGCGTCTCTTTCCGTACCTGAATTTGTAGCCTCTCAGGGTTTTCTGGATCAGTAGTGCTTTCTGATTCAGTTCTTCCATTCGCTCCAGTTCAAGAGTGGTGTCATGGAAGTCCTGCAAGGAAACATTAGCAAATCATTTTTTTAATGTTGGTGGAAATATTCACATCCAATTTGTACGTTATAAGCCACCCAATTACTTACTTGGGAAAATAAACCAGTTAACCAAGTAGGTTGCTTATAAAATTCAGATAATTTTGGCTACTGTATCTTCCACACAACAGACCTTGAGGAATATCTTCGTCTTGCCAGTCTTCCAGTCGCCCTCTTCAGTAAGCACAGTCTTACAGATGGTTTCACAGCATTTCTGTTTGCTTTCCTGTTAGAGAAAAATAGTACAATAGCAAAAAAAATAGTTCAGCAAGAGAAGATTTTAAGAAAAGGTGGGAGGATAAAGTTATTGCATTAAATCCTCCTCCAACTTACCCTTTTGGGATCACAGAGGGAAGTTTTCAGAAGGACGCGGTAGCGGTTGAGAAACTCATCAAAGGTGTAGCGCACAGGATATCCAGCTTTCCGGATCCTGATGGTCTCCATCATCCCGGAGTAGCGGAGCTGACGCATGCACAGGTCTCTGTCAAACAGCTGAGATACAGAGGGATGAAATCCGATTTACTTAAACCAAATCTTTTCTTTTGTTTCTGAAAGAAGGTTAATTCTGGTTGAGTGAGTGCGGCTTATTTCCTCACCATGGGCTTCTTGAAGTCGTTGGGTTTGATGCAGCGTATGAAGTAGGGCTGGCACACAGTCAGCGTCTTCATCAGGGAATCCAGAGACTGACGGAACTGACCGGTCAGAGTTGGCGTACGCTTCTTGCCATCATTCACTTGCTGTCAGAGACAAACAATGTCATATACTGTAAGTAAAAAAAATAAAGGAGGTATTTTTATCTTTTCTGACTGTCTAATGCCAAAGCTAAAGGTTGCACTGACCCGCAGGCTGTTGCTGGCCGAGTTGATGACCATCCTGGGGTTGGTGCTTGGCTTGATCGCACTGGAGGACAGCTCATTGTGAAACACCTGTTTGAGGAGCTTATTGGTGGAGGTCTCCACCAGCTGAATCAGATCTGTGCTGAGGGCGTCACGGTTTTTCTCAAGGAAACCTCAAAACAAGACAGGCACACTAAGGACATCGCAGAGGGACAGCACAAGAATGGTTTGTTGCTTTTAAAAGCTTGAAAAGTACCTTTTGAGTCATAGAAGACCTCCCCAGCAAAATGTTTGATTGCAAACTGTGTCTCGTAGCTCTGCTTGGGGGGGATGTAAACGTCCCCTTTCCCATGGTGCTGATTCAGCTTTTGGAGCATGGTGGTATCTGTGCCCTGAAAATCAACAGGAGGAGTGTTAAAACCTGCTTTGCTTTGTCACAACAGAATTTGAAGAGGTAGAAGGAGCACACAGACTTTGGGGAAGCTGCTCTCCTCATCAATAAGTGCCAGAATGTTCAGAGGTTTGTTGGCCAGCACGTCCAGGGTGCGTTGGTTGTCTTTGTAGTCAATGTGCTTCCAAACAATGTTCTCCCGGTTGTACTCCTCCTGCTCCAGCTTGAAGACATGCTTGACGAAGAACTGCTGCAACTGCTCGTTGGCGTAGTTGATGCACAGCTGCTCAAAGCTGCACCAGTTCAACAAATCCGAGAGGAGGGAAAGATGGAGGAGGTTTTAGTCAACTTAACAAAGTGTCCGTTGTCTGAAAACAGCAGCAGTAACGCTCTAATGTCAGGAGAGCTGTTGTGAACGCCAACCTGTTTTTCTTGAAGTTCTCAAAGCCAAAGATGTCAAGCAAGCCTATTGACTGTCGGACCTCTTGTGAATCGTCAGTTGGTTTGTAAATGGCGGTGTTGATTTTGTCCACAACCCAAAGGAAAAGTCTTCCATAAATGGCCTGGACAAATAAAACGGAGAGAATAAATATCCATAGAATGACACAAATTTAATGACTTGCAAAAGAGGCTCCCAGCCCTGAACTAAAGACTTTTCATCTCGTGCTAACAGCAGGACAAAACTCCCATTTATCCAACACTTCAGTTCATTGTTATATGTCAGATACCTGCATTTGCTACGCCATGCTTTGAGGTTAATGCAAACATATCGCAACAACAGGCTAACATTAGCACTTGTCCTTACATGATAAGATGCTCATTATTAAAGATATTACACTGACAAAGTTAACATATAAGTACATTATTATCACATCAGCATACTAACTTTATGTTTTGTTGAGTCCTAAAACAGCCACAGTACATGAGGTTTAATTTTTGCCTCATTAGTGGTAAGGAATTAAAAATTGTGTCTCAGTTCATCATCTATCCAGTGCCTTTGTTTCTGGTCTCTTTGCCTTCGAAAAACTGAAGAAAACTGTGAGTGACGTTACTTTGACAAAGGCATCCCTGCCGTCTACAGCCTGGGCAGAGGTCAGAGGTTTGGTCACGCTCTCTCTGGCTGTCATGAAGGAGCGCTGGGTCAGACTCTTCTCCAGCAAGTTGGGAGCCACCTGACAAAAATGGGACGAATGCATTCAGATACATCCAGCTCCTTCTAATTGCATTTGTTAGAACAAAAGTACACGTACCTCCAAAAGCTGGCAGGCCATGTTGAAATTGGAGGACATAAGGATGTCACAGGCCTCCAGGTTATTTACTATTGTGGCTGAAATAATGCAAGAACAACATACACAATGGTTTAGATGGTGCAGCTGTTTTATAAATGTGAGCGAAGTATCTATAGTACACGTTGCTGTCCTCACCCTTAAAGTCCACGTTTCCCAGGTGAAGGATGGCACCGAGCAGTTTGGAGATTTCCCAGGAGTCATTCTCCGTGAACATGAGGATCTTCAGAGCTGAACGGAAGTGGGCGTACTCCTTCACATCATCACGTCCTTCACAGCTGGTGCAGTTACCCTGGTGATGATGATCACATGGTTTAAAAGTAAATGTGAACTCTTGTGTGGTTATTTCGGAGTCCATCAACAAAGACTGTTTTTTCAGATTTCACAGGTTGCTGTATTATTTCAGTACCATGGTCAGGTAGTTGTACTCAGCAGCGTTCCCAAGGGAAAGAATCTTTTTCTGCTCAGCTGGCATGCCCATCAGCATGTAATAAAAGATGTGGTAGTTTCTTTCCTCAGGTGCCTGCACATGAAAGCATATATTCTTTACCGTAAGAAAATTTTAATTGTTTGGTGCATATGCTTCCATGTTACCACTTTTGCAAATATTCAGCCAACCAATCTTCCCACCTGACGACAAACTCGGGACTTCTCCAGCAGGTACTGCTCAATGCGGGCCCCCTCAATGGCCCCGCCCTTGGTGAAGAAGATGTCAATGTACTTCCCAAAACGACTGGAGTTATCATTTCGAACGGTTTTGGCATTACCGAAGGCTGAGTGGAAAACATACATTTTATCAAAGTAGGTAAAAAAAAATAGAAAATTCAGCTGATTTAACTTGTTTTTGCTCGTACCCTCCAAGATGGGGTTTGCTTCAAGAATCTGCTGCTCGATCCAGGAGTGCTGTCCACTCACTGCAGCCAGGAACTGCAGCATGAGCTTAGTGCTCTCAGTTTTTCCTGCCCCTGACTCTCCACTGATGAGAAAAACAAAGACGTTTTGTAGAGACAATGCATGCAATAATGCCCTCTGTCTTTGGTTATGAATATTACTGTGGCAAGTTTAGATAAAAATCATTAAGACGCTGTCATTTTCACAATGTAAAATTATGATCTACATCTGTGCATTCATTTCATTTCTATGCAGATGACACTAGTTTGTATGTAGACAAATTGAGAATTGAGCATTAATACATGTTAGCACAGACGATTTACAATGTGCCATCATAGTGCTTATGAAGAATATGTTTTCTTTGCACCTTAGAATAATCTTCAGACTTGGTGCACAAATACATTTCTTAAAGTTTGTCTCTATTATTGAAACACCACCAGTTGAATATCAATTTTTGTCCTCATTATCATTTATTTTTCTCATGTAGGGCAGTGTTGTTTCATGTTTTAATATTAATCTACATGTCTTTCTATGGTAACTCTGGTTATGTTTATTGTCCATTTTATTGACTTTACTTTCTCTCTGCCCATATCCTTTGGCCCTATTTTTATTTGATATGTCTTGTCTGGTTTCATTTTATTTCTACAGTACTTTGAACCATTGTTAAGAAAAGTGCTATATAATTAAACTTTATAATTATTATAATATTGGAAAAAAGGATCAAAAGATGCCCCTCCCCCAAGTTGACCTATCCAATGTTGTGTCCCAAACACAGAACGAATCAGTTAACAATCATAATAGGAGCAAGAAAACCAGCATATGTACATTTGAGAAGCTGTAATCAGATTTTTTTTTACTTTTAAATAATGACTTATACTTAAGTATACAAATACTTGGTTATCAACATTTTTTAGATTCCATTTCTGTCAATCGACTCATCATTTCAGCATAACACTGTCTTTTTCATGTCACTTTCATTTTGGTTTCTATCAATCAATGATTTGACAAAGTCTAAATAACTATCTGGAATCAGCCTCAGTCTCCTGTAATTAGACAAAAGCAGACCTGATGACACAGCACTGGTTCTTTTGGTTGCGGCGCATGTTGAAAAAGCAGCTGTCCGCGATGGCAAAGACGTGTGGCGGCAGTTCGCCCAGCCGGCGATCTGTGTACATGTGCACATGCTCAGTGGTGTAGATGGGCAGCAGCTGGTAAGGGTTGACTGCAACCAGAATGGAGCCTGTGTATGTCTTTAAACAGAGAGGGATGTTAGCTATCACACAGAAGCACAGTTGACAAATGCCTGTGTGTGTACATAAGCATAAACAAGTTATTGTGGCGTATGCACATTGTCAATGCAGTGACCTCGATGACCCCCCGTTTGGTCATGGCTGCAATGCATGAGATGCCTGTTCTACATCTGATTTAATCGATTCTGAACTGTCACGGATGGATTATAATCATAAAAATCTGTGTTAAACGTGGCGCCTTAGTTAATTCTGCCCCCAGCATTTAGCAGTAGTATTTTTACACAACAAAATGGCTTTGATGCAGTGACACAGAAACAGTGGGACACTCTCTTTCAACAGAGGCTCATTTGTATCTATGGAAACAAACAGTACTGTGATAAACAACGGGGCAAAGTCTGAGACAGAAAGGCATTCATAGCCGGGGAAGACACAGGCGAGTAAACATTTCCACAGCAGGTTATGGACATCATAAAATCTAGGTGGTTCAAGAGTGAATCCAGGGAATAGAAACCTACATAGATGATGCCTTCTTTGTGGCGCACCAGAAGGTTCCTGAGGAGCCCGGCCTCATTGAGATCACCGAGCCTTATCATGTCATCCACGCCCTTCACAGAGGTGGGGTGCATGGGCCGGAAAGTGCCCTCCGTCTTCTTGTTGATCTTGTGCTCCTGCATGTTATGAAAGAGTTGACATTATATAGACATTATATTTTCCTGAGCCTGAAAAACTCTCGTGTGGTTTCGTACCTTTCCTTCATCGTCGATCAGCTGGAGCTGTCCAGTGTCTGTCACCCTGACCTCTGCCCCAATCGGCACCTCACCACCGGAGTTCACCCACACAAAATCGCCCTAGTTATGGAAACCAGAAGTGGTGATGAGAAATGCAGTTCTGAAAAAGGCTCATGTGTTCATAATACAGAGCTACTGGTTCCTTCCTACCTTACTTAAATGCAGCATTGCAGAAATGTGGATTAAAACTGTAAAGAAAATGAAAAAGGTGTCATGTTAAATCAGACTCAGCCCACTCTCAGAACAACTCAGCAAGCTTTAATAGTGTGGACTATGCCTCGACTTAATATTTATAGCAACAGGATGTAGATAAGATAGAAAGCCATCTTGAAAAGGAAATATTTCAGTCTTACAGAAGCCCTTAATATAATCTCACAGCCTGTGAGACAGCTAAAATCTTTTGTTAATCAACAGATTTTTCATTTGACTGAACACCATCAGCACATTTAAAAAAACATATTAGCATGAGATTAATATGACTCATTTTAAAGATGTTTGTATCGAATCTCATTATAAGAATTAAGAATCTTTAATCAATGAATGAAAAACAGCTTTTTCCCCAGAGCTGTTCAATCCATTTCCCGCCTATTGAGAACTTGAGCCATGAACTGACTACACTTAAACAACTGACCCCCCCACCAACTGTACATTGCTGCTTTAAATCTTTAGATATTTATGTACATATTACAGATTTTTACATATATTTATGTTTAAAGCTTGAAGTCACCAATCTTAATTTTGTTATATGAAAACATGACAACAATAAAGATTCTTGATTATAAAACAGTGAAAACTCGCACGACAAGATCAAATAAATAATAAGAGTATAATCACAGATTTGAGGATGTTATTAAGTGTATCGTGTCAACTCTTACCTGAGTATACTTGTTTCTGTGGTGAAGCCCCTGCTGCTGCTGGGGGAACTTTTCTTGGAGTGAGTACGAAGCAGGAAGCAGGGAGTTTTCCCAGCAAACGCCCCTTTATGGCCTTTTGACTTTGCTCCTGGAAAGGTAGAGCCACGAGTATCACCAACCACCAGACTCCAGGCAGACACTTAATATCATCATGGCGCATCGACTTCAACTGTTTTTGTCACAGTGACTGAAGTTTAAATATCTCAAGTTAACGTTTATTTATGATTAAATTAATAATTTATGATTATTTATATATGATGAAATAAAAAGTGTAAAGATGAGACTTGGTACATACGCTTTACATTCACAGAAGTATATCGACGGATAACTCATACTTCACAGTGGTTGACAAGTAGCAATAAGGTGGCAGTGATACATTTAACTGCTAAACTAAACTACACCTTTGGAAGACAAAAACTAAAATTATCAAAAAATATTAAGTCAAATTCAGGACTTCAAGTAATAGTGCTTCCATTTTGGTTCCTTTCTGATCTGAAATACTTTAAAAATGACTTAATTGTGATAAACATCAAACATAACTGTTTTTGACAACAGAATCAGTCAGCTGGCGTCAGGAATCGTGCTAAAAGGGGAAACTGATTACCTAAATGCCAGTAACTCACTCTTCATGATCCATAAAACCGTCAGCACAGTGTAAGTTCTGCCAACGCGCTGCCCTGTACTTGGGAGGCAATTACGTTGTAAACAGCAGATAGTGAAGAGAAATGAACTGAACTCACTCTGGAGAAGTGAAACCAAAAAATGAAAAAACTAAAAAAATAGCTAATAGCTAATAAACCCTAGCTAGGGTTTTACAACAGGTTTTATCTGCTCAATTATACTGCAGGTTCCTTATATGTCAAATAAGTAGAATCACATATCAGTGTTTGAGCATGGTCTTTAAGAGGATCAATAATACTGGTTATAGTGCAAAGCAATAATCTTACAATATCACTATCAGGCCTCAGGTGTGGCCTGTTTCTCCAGTTTGCTTGGCACCAGATTCTGGTATCATTTTTTACAATATACAACATTAGAAACTAATATTAGAATGAGAAATTAAAGTGAAAAAGTATTTTTGATTGGTGTATAAAAAGAAAACAGACAGTAAAGAACATGTACAAACTGAAGTGTCTCTGGTATTGTTTAAGTATCTTTACTATAATTACACAGACAGAAAACAATCTACAATAGCTGGATGTTTCAGGCTCACTTCATCTCATAATGTCATCATCGTTACACTCTGCAAAACGAAGCGGCACACATCACACAGCACAAAATGTTTCATTGAGTACAAAACTTGAATAGAACCAGGTCAATGGAAAACCAAAAGCACATTTACAGTGATTTACATTAATTCAGTCCACCAGTATAATCACACATGGATACTCTCTCTGTCTTTCAAGCACTCTACTTGTTTTTTTTTCCAAACCAAATGAAAATATTGTTTTTAACCACCATGACATCCATTTACTTTGGGATTAAGTAGATGATTCATAGCAGTGTTATTGTAAAGTTAACTTGGCATTATGCATATGCAGTATGTTTTCAGATAACCAGCTAAAGACACTATCAATCCTTTAAGAGCATTTTTTGTATTATAAATTCAATTTGCCACATCAAGGTTCTCTGCTAATATATATATATTTTTTATCTCAACCTGCTTAAGTATTTAATTATCTTTTAGATTACACCTAAACGTGTGGCTGGTAACAGGCAACCGTTTACCCATAACTAAATTAACAAATCTAAAAAAAGAATCCAGGTGCAGGATGTTTGGAGAGAAAGGGGAAGCAGTGACATTTTTTTTAAAAAAGATATTTCAAGAATATTTTGACGGCATGTGGAACAGCTGTCCCTGTTCGTTTCATGTACATCGACTAAATGAAGGCACAGATTAATGAAAAAGAGCACGATCGAGATTAGTCTGTATACACACAGCTTACTAAATGATTTAGATTTCGCCCCATTCAATAGCTCTCGTGTCGTGAAATACTGTCGTCGCTTACATCGATTCACTGCACCTGCATTTAGTGCCAAATATCAAAGATACACAACGCGTCGGTTCAAACATCGTCTTAAAACAAGTGGCAGAAATTAAGTTAGTACAAATGGTCTCTTCAAGAATTAACAAAAAAAAAAGGAGGGGTGGGGGGGTGGGACTGTGACAGGCCCGTCCACTCTAATGCAACCTACAATGCTCCACACTCATTATGTGCACTGGGTCTTTAATGAGAACCTTTTCCTGTCCTGATGGGCTTTTCTGCTTCTTGGAGTCACTTCTCTCTGTCCGCTCTCGGGGCAGACAGGGAGGGTGCGTGCGATTGTATACAGCAAATCATAGCACCAAATTGTGAGCAGCTCCTTTCATCCCTTCGGAGAGGGGACGGTTTGTCGACAGAAGAGGAGGAGGAGGAGGAGGAGGAGGAGGCCACCCACCCCCAACTTCTCTGCCGCTTAGCTTATGCCCGCTCTCTTTGCGCTTCAGTTTGGAGGACTTCTTGACGGCGCCGTTCTTGTTGAGCAGCTTCAGCACTTTGTCTTTGTGGTCGAGCACTTTCATCATGGTGTCTCTGGCCTCCGAGACCTGGTCCATCACCAGCTTACAGCGCTGCATGTTACCCTGAGGAAAAACACATGACCTCAGCTGCTGAAACAAAACTTGTTGGTAATGATTTGAGAGGAGATTTTGCAATAAAATAACTCATTAATGCCACAAAAATGAGTTTAACTGAATAAATAAATGCAGTAAACTGTTGCCAGCTGCAAAATATGATGCTCCAACACTATTTGGTTGCAGGGTTTCTGCAGTTTTGACATGGTGAAAGGTCTCCTCCTCTCAGAATATTATATAATTATTTACTCTCATATTCTGAAGGTGTTTTAATCTGTTTGGGCCGATTAATAATGTTTGATATGTTAGTTCACAACTTTGATCAGTGATGACTGCAGAGAAATTTAGCAGCAACAACCCTACCTGTATGAGCTCATTGATTCGGTGAAGGTCATCGTCAGCTCCCGCTCTCTTCTTAGGAATCAGGCCCTCTTGAAGGGTGGAGAGGCGGCTGTACACATCGTTCTCCAAACTCGACTACAGGTCAAGTAACACACACACATTGTTCATGTTCCAAACAAATCATGAAAAAGAGAGAACATGAATAATATTTTACTACTACTAATAATAATGATATTTTCTGCCCATGTACACAGTCTTTTACTGACAGTGCAGTATTATGTTCGATCAGCTTTCCCCTTGTTTTGGTTTGTAAATGTGATCATTTTGTTCCATGCCGTTTATGTTTTAACCAACCTGTCTGTTTATTCAGCCACAAACCAAACTCAGCCTTTATCTACATCACTGAAAAGACCTTTAAGTTAATAACTACAACTATGTTTTGCAGGTCTCAGCACTCACCAGCTGCCTGAGCTGAGCAGCACACAGGTGGATTTTCCAGCCTTGTGCTCTGCATGCCACTCCTCTCTGGTTGGCCATGTCCTGTAAGCTGCCCTTCTTCTCCTCTGAGGGGAGAAAACAAGCATTGTTGTTAGAAAGAAAAAGTCATATATTTAAAATACATTTATGTGTGTAGGTATTTTTGCCTGTGAGCAGGGAGCTACTGACCTTTGACCCGGATGTCGCTGTATCTCTGGAAGTGGTGGTATGCAGCTTTCCAGGGGTTCCTGTAGTGTCGCAGAAGAGTGACAGGTGGTCGAGGCCTGACTGGTACATAACGCACTCCCTCCTCGTCTGTAAGACAAAAACGTGTGTTGAACAAGTGACAGAGCTGATTACACACACACACACACATCACTGTGACCACAGATGATGCTACACTACGTACCAACATATTCCCTTGGTGGAGATTCGCGCCTCTCAGCCCTGCCAGTGATGGGTCTGCCGGGGGCTTTCTCTTCGTCCGTGCTGTTGGTCTCCACCATCTCGCTCTCCTCTGTAGATATCACATGCTGCTGCTTGCGGGGCTTCTTCCTTGGTGAAGCCCCCGGGATCAGGTCTCCTGTGGCGGGGGTGTTCAGGGTGGAGCCCTGGGCGGCGAGGGCTGGGGCTGATGACAAGTTCACATTGGGATCTGAGGGGAAGAGAAACATGTTTACTTATGCGTCTATTTCAGTTACTAGTGATGTGTCCTTCCGTGTCGAGGCTTCGAAGCGTGTGTCGAGTAATCCAGGTAGATTTCTGTGAAGCGCGTATCAGAGCTTGTGTTGACTGACTCAGAAAACGGTTCGCGGGTTTGGCATGTGATTCAAAATATAACGGCAGTGAAACGCAATGGAGTCCCCCTCATGTTTTGTGGACTTGAGACTTTATTGCGTGTTTGTTTTGTTATTTATGTTGTTATTTTTAAATAAATTCAATAAATGTATTAAATTAATAAAATGTCCCTATTTTACGTGTTACATGTTGTCCCTAGTAACATAAGCACAGTCACAAACCAAGTAACAAGAATCAAGAATCTTTATTCTTATGTTTTCACATAATGAAATTAAGATTGGTGACTCCCAGCTGTAAACATAAATATATGTGAATATATGTAATATGTATATAGTCATAAATATCTAAAGTATAAAGTTCACATCACAATGCTCTCTTTGTTTCCACTTTCCCTTTTGACCCCGCTAATGTATCATAAAGATACACAATATTAATAAGTTAATCATTTATGTATGGCATAACAAACATCATTCATTTATTTATTCAATTCAAAGCTTCACACACCAAAGCCATGGTGTCATTGATAATCACTCTGCCTGTTTTACATTTATTGTCCACTTGATGGCACATTAGAGCAAATGAAGCATCATGAAGCTTCGGCCCATGAGTGAACCAAGTGGATGGAAAGCTTCAATGCTTCATGAGGCTTCATCTCACTATCACAATCAGTTACCTTACACTTATCACTTTAGTATAGTTTACATTAATCAATCCCCCCCCCCCCATGCCTGACGTGCTCCTCACCTTGTTGGGAGGTGTCCATGGACTCCACCTCCTGCTTAATTTTCAGATCTGGGCAGGCGGAGCTGGCAGCACAGGCGGCGGTGCTGCTGGCTGCTGGCTGAGTGGGGGATGCCACAGTATTGGCCATTGAAGCAGGAACAGGTGGGGTCACAGCCATGGCTGCTGGCAGCGCGGAGAGGACAGTGGAGGGCTGGGAGGGAGGCACAGGCCCCGGCGTGGCGAGCATGGTGGGGATGGCTTGGGCGAGGTGCTGGGCGTTTGAGGACACGGCCTGCTGCTCTCCTCCCTGAGAAGGCAGCGCTTCTACTGTAGCCATGACAGGGGGGGCCACTGCCATGTGCATCTCAGCTTTGGGTTTCACACTGAGGGAGGGATCCAAAGTGTCAGGTTAAAGACTCGCATCATAACTCAGAAAGACAAGACGTGAACAGGAGTGTGAGTGATGTGATCGATGTGACGGACGCTCACCCTGCAGGTCGGGGAGATCCTGCTCCTCTCACGCCACTCTCAAGTCTGCCACTACTGGGTTCACTGGGCTGAGCGGGAATCAGGTTCTTACGAACGCAACTGAAATACAAAGACAAGCAAGATTGGTTTGGAGAAACTTTTATATTATTTTTGGGAGAATCCAATTATGACAGTCAAGCAGTCGTGAAGTGCCAGTGAAAAGCCTGATTTAAAAAGTCAAGTCACCTGTGGTATTCATCAGGCTGAAAAAGAGCAATTTAAGACAAGTTTCTGCAGTTCAGAGTTTGCTGAATCCTTTGGAGCAAAGGTACAAGCAAACCTTACTAAAAAAAAAAGCAAGAGAGGTTTGGAAGATGAGAACAAAAACATCCACCCACAGCCTCACGTGCTGACGGTAAACTCACCTATCATTAGTAGGCTTCTTGCGGAGGATGCTGGGTCGAGGGGAGGACACCAGGGTGGGAGCTCCTCCTACTCCTCCCTGGGCGTGTGCCTGCACCATGGTGGCTACTGGCTGGGTGGTGCTGAATGTGCTGCTGATGGGGCTGGCTACAAAGCCATCAGCCAAAACAACTCCTGAGTAAAAGAACACATTCATTACAAACCACCCACAGATCAGTGAAGCGCTCATAAACACTGTGTTGTTTTACTGAGGCGATACAGACTGAGTAATTACCAGGCTTTGCTTCAGACTGAGCTTGTTGCTGCTGCTGCTGCTGAGTGACTATTGGTGCCTGCTGTATTCCTTGTGTGGTGATTGGTGCAGACGTGTGCAGGCCCTGCACTCCTAACGGCGCAGGCTGGATGCCCTGCGCAGCGATCGGCGCTGGCTGGATCCCTTGGGTGCTGATTTGTGCAGACGGGAGACCAATCCGGTCCACTGCCATCAGCTGCATGGGGTTTAGATGGACGGTGGTCGCCACGCCTACTCCAGCCTGGGTGGGCAGTGCTGAACTCGGAGCTTGGGGAGTAACTTATTGAAAGGGAAAATAAGTTTTCACGTTATCAGGTTTCATGTTTAACACTCAAGGCTCGCATATAATGTTCACAGTACAAAGTTCAGCATTCTTTGTCTGTAACAGCCCAAACTCTTATGTGTCAAGTCACAAAAGAAAGTGTGTGTAACACTATGTAGTCACTACAGTATTTAGCTGTGATATAAACAACTCTGGTTAGTGGTGCTTACCTGGATACTGACGGATGGTCGATACAGAGCTGCTGATGGGGGTGTAGGTGTGTGTCAGAGGGTACGATGAGGAGTATGCTGGCAGGAAATACTGGAACTGCACAGGCACAGGAGGCCTTAAAAAGAAAACATAGAAGATTAATTCAGGACTCATCATCATCTGAATAAAGCATCTATACTTCAGAGGTTCATACAGTTTGACAGCATTTAATTTCATCTCTTCATCACCTCAGTAACGGATGTAAATACAAGATAATTCACTTATAATCACACGATATGGATCTTATAATTATGAAACTTCATGCATGTTCTGTGTTGCATGAACTTGCAACAACTTTAATTTCAATGTGCAACCATGTGTTGGAAACTGACAATAAATGAACTGTGATGCCTTGCTAATCAATACTGACTAGTAAAATAATCTATTCTTAACTCCAGGGGAACAGTTTTATTATTTAATCATCAGAAGGTTCAATGCCTAGTTTCACCACACTAGCTGCATGACTCTCAGGATGGAGCTGAGGGTTAAACGACCACGTCAGTGCAGATGGAAAGAATTCATCAACTACTGGGTGGATTCCCATGTCTTTCGCCTCTCTGAAGCAACTTTAACCAGTTTGATGATCCTCCAACAAGTCCCATCATCAGGTCGACATAATTTTTTAAAATCATGCCACCACATTACAGTAAGATGGAAAACATTGTAAACATAAACTTCTGAACATCTGCATATTAGCATCTTCATCGTGAGCAAGCTGGACTGAATAAGTAAAGCTTCGCAGAGATGATGTGTAGCTGCAGATTTGCAGTCTTCGTCCTCGTCGTACTTCATATATAGACACATGAAACAGCTAATTATTGCTCTTTAATAAACTGATCTCTGCTTCCAGGTCACTGTGCCAATCTCCTTTTAGATGTACAACTCGGAGAGCAGTTTCCATTTCCACACAAAGTGACCCGATTTGTGGGGAATGGCAAATAACTGTAAGTAATGTAACTATCTACTGTCTGTGGTCGGTAAAAGAAACACAAATAGATATAGTGGACTTTCCAAACAAAACTTTTGGATATAAAATGTCAACTTCTGTCTCTTTATAACTGAAGCATTGTTCATTTTAAGGAAGTTTAGTTTCATTCCTGGTAAAACAACTTCAATGAGTCCAATTCAATTCGCCAACGCTGTGCGCTCACCTGTTGTCACTTCTTGTTTCCATGGTGACGGGGTTAGGAGATGAACGATGGCCTGGGATGGGGATGAGGCCGGCTCTCTCTCCGGGGTATTCAGGCTGCACTCGGGGTGAAGAGTGGGCGATGGGCTGAGGGACTACTTTAGCTGTTAACAACACCGAGGAAAGGTTCACAGAAAGTAAGAAACACCATGAATGGATTTAGATTCAGATAACGTCTCCTGTAGAGGAGTAGTGTTCTAACAAAACCGATTAAATGATCATCTTACCAACAGGGATGGTGGAGGTGGTCACTGCCGTAGCATGAGAGGAGTGTGAGGCCATTGTCATGGTGACGATAGTGTTACTGGTCATTTGAGTATGTGGCACTGTGCCTAAACATGAAGACAGGATTATCAATATTTCTGTGAGAATAACTGTCCAATTTTCAGTTTAAGTTTGTGTCCCTTCAGTCAGACATTACAGTATTTTGTGACTACATTTTAGACGTTAATATACAAAAAGTCAGTACCTATTGTGGTGGTTGTTGGGACAGTGTTAGTTGCAACAATCGGTGCCACAGTTGCCGCAGCTACTGGTGTCACAGGACTGAAGATGGGTTTCTGTGGAGAACAAAAGGTCAGACCAATTATTTCAGTCAGTGAATAGAATGACTCATGACTGATAACTCGTAATCTGACTCATAATTTTTGCAGGCAGCTATAAAAGAGCAGGAACCTGCGTCATGGTGTGCGGGGGCTGAGCCTTTTGAGCCCCAATCGCAGGGTGAGACGGCAGTGTGATCCGTGTGGCGGTGTCACGGGACGCCTGAGACCTCTGAATACTGACGGCCGGAGGGGTGTGAATGGTCAGCCCTGGACGCCTAAAAGAAAATATCACCATTTCACAACTTTTTCTTTTTAAGCTAAAGACCTTCACATCTGGATGGCACAGTGGTGTAGTGGTTAGCACTGTCGCCTCATAGCAAGCACTGCTGCTGCAAAATTTTATACAAAGCAGCTGTGATTTTCTGAATCATGTGGGTCTGAATACATTTTTATAGTCGTATGACCTCCCTTTTAAACAAATATTTAAATGTTCCAGTTTGGCCACAATCAAAAAATGATTGAGGTGACATCTTCTTAAAATCTTTAAAATATTTATACAGACCTAAGGAATAAAAAAAATATACAAAAGACACTGTCAGACAACAGAAATGCAGCGTAACTGTTTTTTAAATTCCTTCAAAATTTGTCCCTAGACAGCACATTCCTCTACTTTGCCTATATCGACATTATTTCATCTATGATGGTCAGCTGTGTGAAGAAAACAAATGAGGAAGCATTTATCTAAATTACTATGATGCACACAAACTGTTTAGGTTGCAGTTATATTATCTGACTAAATGTTTTAAAAGCTACAGTAGATAAAGTCATTAAACCACATTTAGACTGAAAATGGCACTACATTAAAAAGACACAAATGGTTTTTAAGAAATTAAAACGATAACAGAATCTCTTTCCATTTAGTTAAAACAGTGGCAGACTTATTATGCAGTTTCTCTGTTTAAGCCCTAATGAATAAACACTTACCCATGTGCCACCTCTGCAGAGTGTGTCACTGTCGGGCTGATAACAGGTGACTGAGTCCTCGTTGCTGAAATGGGGGCCACCACAGTTGGAAGTACGGCTGTAGACGATGTTGCAGCAGGGCGGGACTGTGGACAGACCGTTAGGACACTGTTACACACAATGTTTTTAAATATCAGCATGATACCAACACTTCTTTGGATGAAGGTCCATTAGAGCACCTGAATAGTCTGGAGGATGTGCTGCATGGTGGGCTGGCTGGGGCCGGCACTTGCCCCGGTCGCTGGCCGCAGGACAGTTTTAGAGCTGGACATAACAGCTGCTGCAGCAGCCCCTACAGGGAAGAAAACAGACTGGTCTAGAGAAATGCACCGATTCAACTGAGTGATAAGTGAACTGTTGTTTCAAGGACAGGCAAACATCAGGCTCGGCATACTGTTTGATCGTTACCTCGGGGTAAATGGGATGTGAAGGTCTGCGGAGGGACCGCGGGGGTTCCGATCTGCAGAGTCGGAGCACTGCCCCGGATGATCTGAATGTTTGTTGGCATCAGATGGTGCAAGTTGCTGGAGTGACCCTGAAACACAATGAAAGCAGCCCAGGCTTTTAGAAATCAGCAAGACAAGAGACAAAAAGAGAACGTAACAGCCACCACGCAGCACTCTCACCTGCTGCCCACTGATAGTTGCCACAGGAATAGACGGGGTTGTAGTGCTGCTCTCTATAGTGACAGTAATGTGACCGGGCACCTTGGGGGGTATGGGGATATGACCCTGGTTGGAAGCTGGTGCTGGGGCAATAAGACGACTTGGCATGGGTGACTTCAAGACAGCCTAAAGAAAAAAAACACAAAACATTTCTGGATTTTGGCCTTGAGGGGTGTCAGACGAATGCTAGAACAATAAAACACTGTTAAATTAAGGAAACAAATTAAAATTTGAGCCAACGTCTCGCAGTAGACCGCTGTTACAGACATGACTAGTCTCCGAGAACATTATTGGGGAGTCAGTTATTAAGCGAAACAATAAGCTATCAAAGTCCTTCCAGTTTAAGTATAGTGGGAACTATTTGTTTTTGCATTCAGTACTAAATGAGTCAAAGACACTGTATACATGAGAGGAAGGGAGAAAATGCCTATTTTTCCTGATTATCCAAGTTTAAAATTAGAAACCTAAGCTCCGAAAACATCAGCTAGATCTCTAAAAAAAAAAAAAAAAAAAAAACTCAACATGATTAAGTTTCAGGCTTCATACTTCTACATTAAATAAGATAACAAGAAATACATGAAGCTGGAAAAAGTTGTATTTCTTAAAGTTTTGGGGTTTATTTCCTGTTCACTCCATTGTCCCTCCTCATCGGCTACAGTTATCTGCCGTTGGCTGCTGCCAAGTTTGATCTCAGAGACTTTGGACCAGCTGACATTAAACAAGCCCCAAAGAGACTAAGCTTTGTGATATTACGCACACTTTAACATGAAACCTGTCCAAATCTGTCTGCAAGGCATGAGGATGGGAAGAGGAGGGCAAATTATTACATGCTGAATCCTTTTAAAATTCAAAATGATCTGTTCAGACTGTGGGTCCCTTATTAGCTCTGACTCATCCCAACAATCATCCAGCCGAGCTTCCAACTTCAGAAAGGTTATCTTTGTTCAGACTTCATTATAAATGACGGGAAATGAAATCAGGGAGACTTATATGCACTCAAACATTCACCTTTTCTCTCTCTCTCCTGCCTCTAACACCGTCAGCTGATTAAGGGCTGCACACACTCTCTTTTCTAACCAACCACTTTTTGCCACAATCTGTTTGAGCCAATCATTTCACTGCTGTTAAATTTATAATCGTTCTCTACTCTGCTGCTGCTGTCAGCTCAGTTTGAGAAATTTGAAACCCTCCTCCACCATTATGTACAATCTGTGGTTTCATTTAGTCGATGTGCAGAGCATAAAAAAGAAAAGTTGAATTCATAAGCTTACATCACTGCTACAGCCACCTCCAGGTCTCCCCATCACCTCATCTACACCCTGTAGAGATTTTACTGACATCCAATAGCTTCCCTACCCACTAACTAACTGATTAACTAACTAAGACTTCACGCTTCTAATTTTATTTTTCACTCTTGCAAAGTCTCTCGATTGAAGTTTACAACTTGTGTATAATTCAACGATGTTCACTTCACATTACAAATACTAAAGACTCCACATTGTCTACCATCAGTATGTGCACAAATATTCAACAAGATTTAACAGTTACACAACCATCACCTTCATCTGTCCCTCTGTGAGGACTGCAGGCTGGCCCTGTGGGAGGTGGACAGAGGAGGTGGGTACGGTCACAGGTGTGCCGGGCTGGATGGGCACGGTTTGGGGAGCGGCTTGCGGTTGCCCGTGAGTCTGCACTTGTGGGTACGGTCTGACCACCATCGTCTCCTGCTTGTCATCCCTGAACGCCAAGGTTCCCCCGCCACCGGCAGGCGGGTGATCCTGCTGGTGCTCAGCATCCCGGCTGTTATCCACATCTCCACCACCTGAGAGGAAAAGAAAACATTTACTTACATGCCTCTTCCTCATCTTGTGTATATATACACACGGAGGAGTGATTCAAGTGAGTTACCTGATGCATTTGACGGCTGATTGACAGACACCAGGTTTCCAGTCGCGGGGATCTGAGGCGCTCCCCCGCCGGTAGCAGCAGCCGCAGCCAGCCCGTGTCGAGGAAATTGCTGTGAGCTCATTTTTAACTAATTACAATGACCTAAAAGTGTGTAAAAAAATAAACATTAATTCAAGCATCAGGCACACTTAAAATATAATCCTGGCTTAAACTAATCTAATAATTATATTTTGAATAATTCACATGAACACAACAATACAACAATAAAAGCCTCCCAGTTTTACCCCTTAAAAAGGCAAAGTGGGCATTTTGATATTTAAGTGAAAGTAAATAAGTATTAGACTAATAATAGATAATAATAATAATGCCTTAGTATTCAAACAGCAGGATGGCTCATTAAACAGTGTTATATCTTTATAAAATATTATATTATTCTTATTTTGTATTTATTTTAGCACTAATGAATAAATGTAAGAGCCTTTTAATGTTGTTCATCATTCATGGATTTTACAATAATGCGCCGATTAATAATGCTGTACTGCATCATATCATATAAAAATATCATGCATTTTTTAATTTTTATAAGATGATAAGAGGGAATAAGAAGTACTACATTACTAAACTTACAAAAAGTAAAAGTACTTATATCAGTTTAAAATTCGCCATTAAAGTAAAAGCCTAAATGAAAAATGTTACTCAGCAAAATGTACTTTAAGTAAAAGTACTCAATATGCATAATGGCTCCTTTCACGGTGTTACTTCTTTATGATATATTGAATGTTATGTGTTCAGTTTATCACTTACTAATGCAAGTAAAAGCATTTTAATGTTGTAGTTCGTCAACGTGGAGCCAATTTTCGATGTATTTTATAGTAACAGGTGGATTAATGCCCTAAAAGTGTGTCAGAAATACACATTAATTCCAGCACACTTAAGTCATAATTATAGATTAAACGTCTAATCCTGGTTTAATCCCACTTAAAACTCGTCTCGCAATTGTATTTTGAATATTTCACACGAACATGTAAACGCCTTCAACAATAAAAGCCTCCCAGTTTAACCCTTAACAAGACGGAGCGGGATCAAAAACAGGACAATGCGGAACATTACTGAGCCAGAATAAAATGAGAAAATCAAGAATACCAAGCAGCTGCTGTCGATGCTCATGTACAACGTCGTCAATGCGTTTTATTGTGAAAAACAACCTTTGTTCAACGTTTTTTTCCCCTGGAGCAAACAGCATTTGACAAAACTACATCAAAAATCATATATGCGCAGCTGCAAAGACGATTTTCTCAACTGGCCCTGTTGAAATAGGGACACCCGAAAGCCCCCAGGTCTGAAAATGCCCCCTGTGGCACCTGGTTTTGTTTTTTTACCCTCAAAACTACAAAGCTATCTTGTTAGCCGGCTACCTCAGCTAGCAGCAGGCTAACGCTAAGCTAACCCGCCTGCTTTATTTGCTGAATAACTGAAGTTTGCAAAGAGCCCTGCGGTGTAAACTTCACGGGAATCGGCGGGCATATGTGTCTCAGTGTGTGTGAAGATGTTACCGTACCGATGAGTTTCTGTGCGGTGGTGTTTTTTGGTGGATTACAGTTTTTTCTCCATCCGTCTTCTCTTGTTTTTTCTTTCCCCCAACATGTAAGCCGGAAGAACAGTCGGCGAGAGAAGGCCCGCCCGCTGTTTACATACCACCAATCAGAGAAGAGAATCGTGGGGTCTCTGGCCAATCAGAGTCACGGATAGACAGAACGAGAGGGAGAGGGCGGGATTTACGGAAACAGCCGAGTGAGTACGAAGCTAATCTGTTAGCAAGGTGGATGAAATACTACAATACTGAAGTAAAAGTACTGAAACCATAAATAATAAAATCAATCAAACGGTATTTAAGTATCAGAAAAATATAATTAAAGTATTAAAGTAGAGCTACTCATTATGCAGAATAACCTAATAATATTGTCACATAAAAGCAGAACATGTAGTACATTACTTCAGTAAAAGTACTAATACTATATTGTAGTAACAGCAAATGTACTTCACATATAAAAGTAAAAGTACTCATTATGCAGAATAGGTAATTTAAAACGCTATATCTTTGATAATGATAGTATTATATTATTCTGTTTTCTTATTGAGAATACATGTAAGAGCATTTTGATGTTGTAGTTAATCAATGTAGTACTGTTGTACTGCAGTATATAACTTAAGTATATCAAGTGTTTTTTTTTTTATTTTTTATTTTTTAAGTAAGTATTAAGTATGCAATGTCAAAATCTGACATGCTGGTAAAATCTGTCAAATTTTAGTTAAGATGCATTTGACAGTGTTTCATTATTAAACATCCAAACAATAATAACCAGATATATACAGTCTATTTCAAGATTTTTTTATTTGTCATGTGTACAACACTTACATAGAGCGGTCATTGGCAGTGAAATTCTTTAAATCACAGGCTCCCTCTAACAATACCAAAAAATATATTTAGAAAGAAAATGACACAAGTCATTAAAAATTACTATACAGATATGAGATATAGAAATTGAATATAGTATATAAAATAAAATATAAAACTAAAATAAATGAAAAGATAGAATAGAATTAGAAATACACACAGAAATATAATACAATAGAGATGTAATACTGTTGAGCAGGGTTCAAATATTACGAGGTCAATTTAAACTGTGTGTGGTTCATCTTAACGCTGTCTTCGGCTGTCTACATCTGCCACGTGACTGAAGACCTGCGGTCCCTCAAGACTCTCCCGCTTAAAAAACTGACTGCAGCAGGCTGATTGGCTCCTGAGAGTGAACTTACATTTGAGACTTCCTCCTGCATTACTGCAATACTTTGAGTGAAACACTAGAGAGCAGTAGCCAACTAGAGAAATGTCTCCACTGTGCGTCTCTTTGATTTTGACCTGCAGGTGAAGAGTGACTGAAAGAAAAATCTTGAACCGATAAGGTGTTTTTCTACTTAAACACACTTTGACATGTGACAGAACAGTAGGTTTGCATTACTTGTATAAGTCAAAGAAAATTGCATCTACAGGTCTGTGTGTGGTCATGCTGTCATAGATCAAACTGTGTGCTTCATACATTCCTTATTGGGGGATTATCTAGGTTTCCGTATTATTTATTATTTATCTATGTTTCTATGTTTATTATTCAGAGATGTTATGATTATTCGGCATTCAGCTGTATCTTTTCTTCAGTTCTTTAAATGGCTGTACCTCTGACCATCTTCCCATCAACAGGCCGTCGCTCTTTCCCTCTGTAACATCTCCACTGCTTGGCCTTACAGAGGGACATCTGAGCGGTTCAAGAGAAGAATCCTGCCGGAGGCTATTGAACTCGTGTGTTGTTAACTGTAGGCATTTTGTTCAGAACTGAAAGAAAATACAATAAATTATGAACTGTACATCTTTCCTGGAAGAAAGAGATTAGAAGTGCAACAGGAAAATAATTAAGAGTTGACCATCAGTGGAAAAATGCCTGTGGCTTTGAAGACAAAAGATTCAAAACAAGTAAAAAAAATCTTGTTGCTTCTGAGATGTTGCTATGGGAGATCTTTTTAAATAGTCAAAGGTTATATATTTTTGCACTGAGAAAAAAAACGCCTCTTTTATTTTTCTTCCGCTCCTCCAGGCTGTTTCTTTATAAACTGTAAACCTTTCAAGATGTAAATAAGAAAGCCTTCTGTTTTCCCTCTGCCAATATCAGTGGCAGTGATGCATGATGACGTTAATATTACTGACCTTTCAGCACCTGAGCGTGCACTGTTCACGCCGCAATCCCACAGAGAATGAGTCAAGTACATCATCATTTAAATACACCTGGACCATAAAGGGTTATATAAAACATTCCTGCATGCTGAGACAAGGCCACTAAATTCCCCAGCTGTGCTCACTCCCTCACTCGCACACACCTGTTGGTATGTTGCTTTAACTGAGAGCTTGTAAAAATCCTCATGACAACCGTTCTTTGGATATTACTGCTGACTAGTTAAGAAAATTATGTGGGCTGTCATGGAAAGGAAGTTTTGGAGTAATTTATTTTCACAAAGAAGTAAGCAGATAAAATGTACTGTACATTACAAGGGAGTTATATAATGGGATGTTTACCAAGGTGAGCATGAATTGCACAGAGCGAGACATGCTGAGACTAAACTAGTGTGACACCCAAGTATTAGCTGATGGGGGATTTTCAGAAAAAACACGCAGCCTATGGCTCTCACACTTATGCTGATTTATTCTTCCATTATCTGATCTTCTCAGTATGAATTATTTAGTCTAGCTGTCTGTTATCTCACATACTAATGTTCCACTTACTCATATGTTAATCATTCATTGGTAGCGTAGGCTTAAAGAAACCGACTTTTCACACGTAGCTAGTTTGCACCTGGCTACGGTGTCTGATCTGTGCTGCTGACTCAGGTGCCATTGTCTTCATTTAGCCTAGAGATCGTCCTCAACAGCACGTCAACCTCTCTCTATGTTGCTTCAGACACATTTGACTCATGCACCCATTTCTTCTGCTGTAGTGAATCAGTCTTTCTGGATCATGGAGCCCAGCTGATTCACTGGAAACCACTGTTGGTCTGCGACTGGAACCACTCAAACAGCCACAGTGAAGCTTCATGCATGTTTCACGAAGAACTTCATCATAAGTGTTTGTAAAGGATGGAGGGCATAGTGTGTAAAGCCAGTCTACAAGTGAAATAAATAAGTATTTGACGCCTATAAACTATTGGCAGAATAAGGACTTTTCATTAAAAGGACATGGCTTCATCATATACCTTTCAAAACTGCCATTTTTTTATAGCAGATACCAAAGTCATTTATATGAATAAATGGTAATTCAATATTAAAGCTGAAGCCATGTGATTTTTTTTTATTGTTCTGGGATTCAAGCTAGTCTGAACTTGTTTTAGCTTTCCACATTTTGAGTCAAGTCAACTTTAAAGTAAATTTTTGTCACTTAAGCCTGATCGTCATTTCCATATTAAAATTAGCTTAATTACACCTCTAGCAGACTCGGACTATCATTAGTTCTCATTTGAAGCTGTGTTTCTGCTGATGAAAAGGAGGTTGATGCTATGCTTGAACTGCAGATTCATCACCAGGAATGACTCTCACATTACATTCTTTTGATCCATTGTTAATAATTAAGCTATTTATTAGAGCAACATATATTTTAATGTACTATACTATAAGAAGTATTATTCTCAAGGAAGGGGAGGTAAGAAAAGGGTGGCAGAGGAGCTGAACAGGTGTGGTGCTCCTCTTCCTACTTGGCCACAGTCAACACCTACAGCAAAACCCCATCACACCTTCAGCTTACCGGCCACATAATGCTGCAATTGACACAAACTTAAAAATGTGCTGTAAGCGGCCTGCTATCTGAGAGGTTTGCTTCATCTCAGTAACAGCCCTAAAATAAGAGGACGGTGCCCTGATTTATGTGGAAAAGTTAAGGGGGTGGGGGCACATTCCATGACTGCTGTAGGCAGGAAGTTTTGGAATCTCCATGGAAATTAAGGCAAAACACAGCGCTCCACGGTTATTTTTCCAAGTATATCGCACAAGCTTCTAGTGCAAAACGTGTTCGAAGGCCTCCAAAAAGGAGACAAATGATTTGTTACCAATTGTCCCATCTACTGCTGCCAGACACTTTGATTTACTCGCATTATGGTACAAATGGTCCATGACTTTAAAAGTGCAATAACTGTGGGGAAAGATAAATATGAGCAGAATAAACCGTTTTTTTTTCACCACGTAACACCACAAAAACAAATAACAAAACTCCTCATTACCTCAAAACAATCTTGACATCTGTTCCTGATCCACTATGTCCACTATGACTGATGCTGTGGTCAAGTGAGAAGCATTCATGGTTGCTGGGAGTCAAAGTGGTGAAATCATGGTGATAAACGCAACAGTCGCAGCAATTCCTGCAGGACTCCAGATGTGTGAGGAATGCACACACGTACGTAGGATTGAATTTTTCTTCATCCTGGCTGCATGACGATGGGTTTAGGACACCTGAGCGACCCCAGGAGCCCCCCCAACCCCGTGAAGCTGTTCAAACTTTGCACTACCCAGGAGTTACGTAATCGTAACCTTTCACCTACAGGAACCCCCAGCATCACTCGCAGTTTGGAGGGGGGGCTCTTGTCTAACATACTGATATTAGAGGCAAGTTGGAACATCTGAAATGTGACCTGCCTGAGCAAAAATGGGACCAAAATGTGGTAGATCCCAGATTCAAAGGGGCTAAAAGGTTTTCAGCCAACAGAGATTTATTATTTCAGCCTTTCCGAGCTGAGAAAAGTGGCACTCAGCTACAACAAGTAAAGGCAGCAGGAGGAAAATGCATGGCATCTAAGGAATGCCATCCCAAGCTCTCCAGGAGGAGCAAAGGGAGCAAAAATATTTACATTAAAAGTCCAAGTTTACAGAGAAATCTCTGTATGTAAAGGCTGCATCGACTTCTTGGAAACCTTCCAGAAAGAACACACACATAAAAAAATAAGCCCTCATAGAGAAGGAATTTTGAACTTGTACTGAGATTCATCTCTATTTGCCCTCCGCTTCCAGAGTCACATTGGTCAGTTCATGTTGAAGGCCCACGTAAGTATATGTTCAGAATTTACACTTTGTCACAGCAGCAGAACAGTCCTTATTGTGAGTCTGAGCAGGTCTGAAATTTTCATGTGAGACGAGATCTTCTAGTGATGATGAGACTGGCTGAGATTCCAAGCATTTCATAATTTGCTTAGGATTTGAATGTTTCGGACACAGAGTACAGCCCGCAGCACAATGAGACTAATGTTTGTCTATCTTGGGAGACTCATTTGCTGGATGAGTAATGGACTATGAGGGCAAAGGGTGAGGGTAAATCTCATAAAGGCACTGTGTTCAAGGTGAAAACCGTGAAGAATCGATCTGCAATGTCCAGTTCGGAAAACTTGGAACAGCAGTAAGACAAAAGGAACGAGCTCTGGATTTGTAGACACTGAGTCCATTACACTGAAGAAATATTGTAGCTGGAATTTATGATGTTCTCCTCAAATGTGATGCTGCCAAGATGCTCATAAAACCGTAATGTTCATTGCAGCAGGCTTTAAAGATGTAGATAAAGAAAAACTATCAGCTTACTTTTAGCTATCAGTCACACTTTCTCCTTCAGTTTAGAACTACCAGATGCTTATTCCATATTTCATGAGAACACACACATAATTATTTCATGTTTCATATTTTTTAATTTCATATTTTTAATTTTATATTGTTGTTGTTTATTTTACATTGTATTTTTACCTTCTATTTTATTATAGTTTCTTTTTGCATCTTTACTGTATTTACTTGCATGCCCTTAAGTTTCCACCTTTCATGCTGCTGGAAATGTGAATTTCTCTTGGAGATCAATAAAGTATCATTCATCTATCTATCTATCTATCTATCTATCTATCTATCTATCTATCTATCTATCTATCTATCTATCTATCTATCTATCTATCTATCTATCTATCTATCTATCTATCTATCTTTAACTATAGCTATTTTTGAAACCATGAAATCATCCAGTGAAGGTGCTTCCGTTTTCATTGATTTCTTGTCAACCAATTGGAGGCAAAGTAAAAAGATATAAATAAAACATATCATCACCATAGAGTTGTTGGCATGGAGTCGTTTCTGCCGCCCTTGCAAATATACCCACCCTCCTTTTATCTCCATTTTGGTCTCCACAAGCTCTTTTTCTGCTGCTAAATTGTCAATGTTTTGGGTTCGACAGTCAGTCACTAACTTTGTCGGTCTCCCTTTCGGTGTTGGGCAGCCTTTTTCTCAAGAATAGGAAACAAAGTTGACAACAGCGGCAAGAATGAATCAAAAAAGTGAAACTCCTCCCCAGAAGAAGTATATTTAGCTATATTTTGGTGAAATAACAATTGTTTGGAGGACATTGAGCATGCATGTGATGCGGTGGTGGTTTAAGGACTGTGGAAACTTTGACACATTTTGTCCTCCGTAAAAACTGGTCACCGTCGGAGTCCATAAACTCAAGCTGACCACAACCTCCAGATTCTCCATGGAGGACAGACACACAAACATCTTATAACCACCTCTCCAGGCTAGTATGAGATATTGATACTTAGACAAACATTGTATGGACTTAATTAGAAATATAAGGAGGATACACCACTAAAAAATAGTTTAATTCATAAGCGTTTTTATTGTTTACACCAATACTCTCAAGATAAACCTCCTTAAGTACAAAACATTGCCTTTGATATTCCAATAAATATCCAATAAATAAATAAATAAAAATCGCTTTATGAACATTTTGTACTCTGCTATTAAGGCTAAATGGAAGAAGTCTCTGTCTGTCCTTTGAGTATCACAACAAACGTTCACCTGAGCTTTACACTTGGTGGATGTATTGCTGAGAAGAAAAAGTAGTGTTGAGTGTTGAGTGTACTGTTGAAGTTGTTTGAACAAGCAAAACCTTTTTTGCCAAAGATTTGACCTGTTGTGAACATTTTGGACAGACGCTGCACTAGTATTGTTAAATTTAGAAACACGCAACTGGAAGAGGTTGTTCAGTTTTTGGCAGGTCACATTCTGTCTGTTATTGATCAAAACAGACCATATCTGAACGATGATACTGTATGAACACACAGTGCAAGTCTAAAATATTCAACCATCTAAAAAACTTCACTGCCACCTCGAACACTGAGTGTTTTTTTTTCAGTGATATCATCAGTATAGTTTATTTAAAGTATCAAAAGTAAAAGGATTCATTAGGTAGTAAAATTGAATTAGTGTTTTACAATCATATCTGATGTGTCTGGATTAATGTTACTGCTGCATTAATGTTGCATTCTACTGCTGTAGATGTTTATAGTTGAGCTAGTTTGAACTACTTTATATACTGTTGAGTAGCTTAATCTACAGCAATGCATCATGGTCTATAAGAGCATCATGTTTGTAGTGTTACTGTTCTGTGTACGTATCTCTAAAAGGTTTCATGAACTTAAAAAAACAGGCTGTTTTTCTACTAACTAACCTGTGCTGTCAGATAAATGCTGTGAAGTACTTAATAAATGTGGAGTGGAAGTAAAAAGTTGCATAAAATGGAAATACTCAAATAAAGTATCTTCAGTTTGTTCTTCTTCTTCTTCTAGTTCTTGAGTAAAAGCACTTAGTTACCTCCCACTTCTGGATTTTGTTATCACACAATGCACACACTGTATTATATCTGCGATAAATCACAACAGAACGCCGTTTATCAGACATATATTAAGAATTTTAATCTATAATAGTGAAATGTTAAGGCATACATACAAATGTTTCCTTTACAAAAGTTCACAGCAACATCAAAATGGGTCAACCAGCTGAAGCAAGGCACCTTAACAGGACCTTTTGTACTTGTCATCGGTTATAACTTAAACGTAGTACATCTTTGGCACCAGAAAAAAACAAAACAAATAAGGTATATAAATGAAAAAAAAACAAAAACAAAATATATTATCTTCTCTCACTTCAAATAGCCATTCATGTAAACACATTCCAAACAAAGTGAAGGACATTAAGTCAAACTGACACGGCGCGTCGACCAGCAAACGCATTGTGATGGGAAACATGGTGAAAAAGCTTGAGGGGGGGGATACCAGTCAAATGGGAGATTTCACATGCTAGTTGTGGGACTTTGAACAATGGTCCTGTTGATCGTGTCATCAAGATGGAACCGGACAGCAAACAAATTAACATCAGTACTAACAATTCAAAATATGGATGATATATTAAATTCTTCACAAATACTTTGAGGTTGAATTTTTGCAGTACACCTCTCTATAGATGAGGATAACTCTGAATTGTGTCACATTCCAGTTAAATACGAAACACAGTCCTGGAAAACAACAGGCGTCTACATTCAGCAGGGTTCAGTGATCCTACACTGTGCAAGGGAGAAATAAATAGAAGAGTCCATGTTAAGTATCAAGGATGAGTGTAGTCCACTCAGAAATGTGAGATACTTAAGCAATGGAGAAAACGGGGCCGAATATAACACAGTGATGGGGACAACAAATAGAGGAGCAAATGCAGGCCAATTATAGTTGACCATTTCTGTGCTCGCGGTAGGACCAGCTACCGCCGCTCAGAAGAAATAACCAGCCCCAAGAAAGGAAACATGTGGAGAATGCGTGCCATTTTAACAAGGGCGAGGGGTCAGACTTTAGATAGCCCTTTTTCTTTAACGGGAGCATTCCCCCAGCGAGGGAATGTGAGAAGATTAGCTCCGGCGTGTCAGCGGAGGGGAGCGAAATGCTGGGCAGTCGCCATCTGAGGTCCCAAACATTAACTCGGGATCTGGAAAATTAGACCCCCGTGAAACGCTGTCAATCCTCGCAGGCTTTTTTAAGAGAGAAATGAGCAGGCTCTGCATTCAAAGGACGTTTCCGAATCCTCCGCCGAGCTGCAAACAGGGCCCCCGAATGTATTTTAAAGAGAGGAGCAACTGTTCATTTAGGTTCGAGTACTTCTGTTAAACAGAGTAATCCTCAAACACATGGCATAGAAACACAGAGGATGCTTACACTGAGTCATTTTTATAAATATTCCCATTACTTTCAGAAAGGATGTTAATAGGCTCGCTACTGGAAATTCAAACGAAACATAAATGGGTTGCGCGCTTGATCCAGGAAAGTGAGTATGTTTGTATATAATCTGAGTGGAGCACAGTGAGACGAATGATCCTCTCACCTCTCAAACATAAAAGTAACATCACAATATGAGCAGCATTTACAAATATAAATACAATACATAACTAGAAAAAAGTCTCAAGCACAACATATGCACAACATATGCACAACCAGCAGTCCACTTCCTATCATGATGCAGAACACTGTCCAGGTACCTTGACGAATTCTGACTCGTGGGGCAAATGTGAGAGTTTGTGCAGTGGAAGGAAAGCTCAGCTCTCTTTCTTCTCTAAACTGTTCCTGGACTCATTCGATTCACGTCAGACGGTCTGCCTTTCTTCACTCCTGGTCAGGCGGCGAGGGAGGCCGTTAACGCCTCGGCTAAAAGTTTCTGTCGTCACCCCATCCAGTCGCATCAGCTGCAGCGAGCGCTCAAATGAGGATTTCAACGACCTCTGCATCTGAGCTGTTGATGCTCTTGAATGTCTTGAGTGGTGCCTTTGGCTCCTCCGGCGCGTCTATGGTCGAGATAAAATTAGCAGATTAGAAAAGCAGCTTTGGCATGTTTGTGCAAATACAACTGCAATGCCGGCGATTTGCAAAGCTGCACACGACCTTGTTTAATTTTACCAGTACAAGTTTTAACTTATTAGTATCAACAGTACATCCTTAGTCTGTCTTAATCCAGGGTCTGGTTACGCTTTAAATAGTGGTGTCAAGTGCTTAACAAAACAATAAACCCACCAGTGGGAGCTGCTGAGATCGCCTCTGACGTCTTTAGCTTGCCAGACTCTGCTGTGGGCTCGGGCTCCAGCGGGGCCTCGTCACTTTGGGTGCTGCAGTCTCGGCTCGGGTGTTTGGGCACCGTGCGGGGTTGGGGTCGCAGCGCGGCAGCACCTGTCTGGTCATCCGAGAGGCTCTTTTTTACAACTGCAGAGAAAAGGAGGAGGCTGCTTAATTGCCCACTTACATCCACATTTACACACTCCCAAACATCTGCCCTGCGGAGTTCTTCCCATGACTATTCTGGATCAGGCTATTCTGGAGCGAGAGATCATATGCATTCCAGTTTAAAAACATGTTGTCTATTTGAGGGACGCGAAAGGGTTGTCTCCGGCTCCCTGCTTTTTTTTTAGGAAGTGTACATTCTGTCTGGCGACGCTGACCTGTCTGCCAGTTGTCGCTCGATCGAATGTGTCATTAAAGATTCAAAATCCCGCTCAGTTATGTGAAGCAGAGGAGGGGCAGACATCTTACACTCACTTTTACTCTCTGTGCTGCTGGCGGCGGTGTTGATGGACGGGACGGACCTCGCGAGGCGAAGCCCCTGTCTCTCCAGCTTGCCCTGCTCCCATCTGGAGCGCTGCTGGAGGACTTTGATCACAGCATCCTTCTCCAGGAGCTGAGCATGAAGTGCGCGAATCCTAAACACATGGAATACACTGTTAGATAAAAAAACACAAGTCTATAAGCAGCAATATAGGTGAATCCAACAAGGACACGGAAAGATGTGTACCTGTTCTCCATCTCCTGGTGTCTGTGACTCGACAAAGGCAGGTCTTCATTAAAACTGTTGTTTGGTGAATGTCGAGGTGAATGATTGATGATCGTTGTATCTCTGCAAAGAGAGTAGACGACTGTTAAAACATTTCCTAAACTTCAATCAGTTCAATCAGTTTTTATCTTTGTTATATGTCTCCATCATACCTCTGTGCTGCAGCAGTGGCAGCTGCATCCATTGCAAACTGCCTCATGGTGCTCTCCTCCAGGTACTTCTGCTCCCACTTGGTGATGTCGGCCTCCAGGGCCAGGATTCGCTCCTCTTTCTCCCTCAGCTGCTGCTGCAACGTGGAGGAGCTCATTTCTGAAGCCGAGGGGTCAGCTGCCTGGTTCTGAGACTGAGATATTACACAACAGTTGTTAACAGGTGTCCAGGAAAACAAATAAATTTAATTCAAATAAACAGTTGGAGCTTTTAAATTGCTTTCTTGGTGAGAATCAGCTCTAAAGATTGATACCACTCTAAGAAAGTGCTGATAGTGAGATTGAGAGTGGTGCCAATCTTTTCATCAGCCATTCGATGTGATGTCCTCCTCACCTGTTGTGCCCTGAGGCTTTTCAGTTCCTGCTCCAGCCGTGTACGCAGCCGCAGCTCGAGCGCCTCCCTTTTCTCGCACGCCGCCTGCAGCTGGGCCAGCGAGCTCTGCAGCCGTTCCACTTTCTCCACATAGGCCCGCTTCCTCTGCAGTTCCTCTTCCAGGTGCCGGTTGCGGGCCTGCGCCGAGGTCAGAGCCTGCTCGAGCAGCTCCCGTCTCCGTTGGCACTCCTCGCCGGAGATGCGCAGGTGCTGGATCTGCCTCTCCAGCTGTTCACGCTCCCGCTGCTGCTCTTCATCTAAAGACACACCAAGGGGAAAGGAAGAGGTGAATGGTGGTGTGTGTAACAGTGACATGAGGTTATCATCTGTTACTGTCCTGGGAATATAGCAGCATCAAAGAAGAGGTTAAAAGGAGGGTGTACTATATAATAAGACTATTCAGTGGCCATTGATGGGGTCAGTCAAGTGGTAAGTTCAGGTAGTACCATTTTGAAAGGAATGTGACCCAACAACAAGTATTTACACGCTGCCATCAAGGCATGCAGTTCAACCACAGTCCAGTTGACACCATGCCGTCTAAAATAAAGAAGGATCAACCTGTTCACCGTGCCGTGAACTTCAACACAAAAATAAAATAGGTCTCTATTCAAAAGCTAGTCCACATTTTAATGAAAAAGTTTCGACAGGAGAGCCCGTTTATCTGTTGTGCCACTTTGAAAAGGACGTTGATTACACAACTCGAGTGCATGCCTGCGGAGGGAATGCAGACTTCCTCTTATCCACTTACGCACACAGGCATAGCTTTGTACTGGGAAAGGCTCTGGAATGCTTCTAAGGACGTGAAGTAAACAAGCAGCTCAAAATATAATTCAAGTGGTCTATGTAACAACAAAAAGAAAAAAAATCAACTACACACCCCATTATTGTAAAGTAAATGTGATTTTGCTCTTGTTGTTCCAAGAGCACTGTTTCCAGGAAAAGCAAACAGACAATATTTCTGATCTCTTGGCTCGAGACAATGAAAGGGCTGTTTGGAATACCAAGCAAAGTGCAATTGTCATTCCAGCTGGGTAATGTATAACAGAGTGTCTGATTATGTAACTACAGCAGATTGAGAAGTACAAAAAAATGTATTGTTGCTGTTAGACATGCAAAAAAGAAAAACACATTTACAGAAAATCATTCACAGATGTTTCTAATCAAAAGTGGTATTTGGTAAATTTAAAAGATAAATAAAGTGAGGTAAGTGGGTTTACTCTACAGCACATCCCTGCACACAACAGAAAAGGAGGAGAGGAATATTCACAACTGGCCGACCACGATTAAACCTTGAGGTAAAGAAATGCCCAAAGAAGGAGAGTGAATCAGGCAGGGGTCATGTTGAGTTGGGCCCGGACACCCTGGAGTCCCAGACTTATTAGTTCCCCTTGAGGAGGGAAGTCAGCAGTGATGCAAAACTGGGTGGAGGGGGAGGGAGGCATTCCTAATGGTGAAACAGCCTGAAATACCTAAAAACAATCCTTGGAATTCAGGCCACATTTACTACAGCTATGAAAAATAGCTGGCGTCGAAGTGCCAAGAGTAACTAACTAACATTGGAGATGGAGGCATCTGCGTCCCAACACAGCTTTTATAACGCTGCAACTCACTGAGGGAGGAAACCAATCCCTCCTAAACTATGTTCCTGCCATTGTTAAGTGCTTCATAGGGCAGTGTGATTTGTCAAATCAGAAAAATAGGTTCTCAAATCCTTTCTGTCGTGAACCAAGCTATGAGACGACAGTTTCTCTCATAAAAGACGCAGACTTACTTTGCTCCAGCAGTTTAACAAAGACGTGCTGCCTCTGGTCCGTACACTCAGCCTCCTTGGCCGCTCGCTGTTTGGTAGCTGTGTCAAGTCGCTCTGTGAAGAGGTTAACAAACAAAACATGGCGGTTACAAACTTTGGTTTCCATGTAAAAGCAAGTGGCGCAATACCAGGCTGCGGATGAATGGGCACATACCTCTCAGGTCTCTGTTGAAGTCATGCATCCTCTTAATCTCGGCCTCTAGTTTATTTCTCATTGTTTTCTCCAGAGTTTCCCGCTTGGCAGAGCCTTTCATCAGAGTCTCATAAGCTTCAGATATCCTTTGAATCTCCAGCTCCAACTGGGAAGAAAATGTGAGAAGGTGATCAGTCTCTGGGAGAGGCATCTCTATTCACTGTCTGGACTGTGGTTTATGTTGCATTCATTAATATCAATGAGGCTAATTAGTCATCACTCCTAAATGCCTTCCATTTTCTTTTTTACAGCCTGCAGGCTTTTTAACACTATGCGCAATTGAAAAGTGGGAATCTGCATTCCTGAGCGAACACTTGTGGGTCCCAGGTGTCAAGGCATTTATCTCCTTTCATGGCAATACACCAGCATGTGTGAAAGACAAAGGGGGTAGGATGAGCTGCAGGAATGCTGAGGCTGGAAGGAGGAGAAAACTCTCAAGCCGACACTAACTGCGAGAGCACATACTTGGAAAGCCACAAACGATGAGATAAATATGATAAAAAAAAACCCTCAGAGATTTGTCTCACTCCTCCGTGAGGTTAATCTATCTCTCTTGTGCATATTCCTTCACTGCCAAGCAGCTCATCACCCCGACATGTACTGGCAAGAAAACTATTGTTTTACAATTTCCACACCCTCTGTGAGCCAGCAGCTCCATTCATCGCACCACCGTCGTCTCTCACCTTCTGCAGCCTGGCGGCCTTCTCGGCGTAGACCTCCAGCTCCTTCCTGAGCCGCTCATTCTCCCGCATCAACGCGTCGGTCTGAGCTGAGTTATTGCTGGGGGCTGCGGTGATGCTGCTGTGAGCCACCTGGGACTGAGCCGACACATACCTGCAGAGGAGAGACATGAGTAATCCATTACAATGCTGCTGAAAACCATGAGAGCTTACTGAATGAAAGCACTCACTGAAGCTGTTCATTTGGTCTTATTTTATCTGATACCCAAACTAAATCCCAGCTCTTCAGTGTTCTCTGTGATTACCTGTGATGCTGAGAGTAGAAGGGGGGAGGGGGGTCTCTGTGGTACTGTCCATGCTGCTGTGAGTGGCTGAGCATATATCCAGGAAGTCTTGCAATGAGAGGATAGTCCGGAGGTGGCCCTCGCTGGTCTACGCACTGTTGGGCCCCTTGCCTGTCAGCCGCCGTGGCGTTTATGACATTGTCATTATACAGCTGCGGATAGCTGTGTGAAGAGCTCATAGCCAGACTGTGTCTGAGTCCGTTCCTCTCCAGAGAAAGCTGCATGAGCCTCTCACTGAGGGAGCGAGCATGCTCCCTCTTCAGATCCCACTGTCCCTCGCCGCGGTTCCCCATTATGTCCATGCTGGGCCCCTCCTGCTCTGCCTGCTGAGAGATCAGGTACTGGGAGTGAACCTTGGCCTCCTCGTATGTGGGCAGCTCCTCTCCATGGAGCTGGTACAGATGGCACACCTGGCTCTCGGAGTGCAGGCCGTCCCCCTGGTGCTCCTGGCCTTGGGGCTCCTGTCTCTTTGACATCTGCATGTACTGGGACTCGTCCTGAGTCAGACTCTCCAGAGAGGAGCGAGGGCTGCCGGTGCCCCCGCCGCTGCCGCCTCCACGCAGGGCCTGCTGCTGGATAGCGAGAAGTGTGCGAGTGTCCGTCAGGTTCCCGTAGCGCAGCTGCTCTTGGATGAGACGGTGCAGGACCGTTCCAGATGAGTCTTCAGCGGTTCTCATGTCAGTCAGCAGGAAATTAGCAAAAAACAAACAAAAACTCTCTCTTTGTGGCAGTTCAGGCGCTTCACAAATCACAAACCTGAGGGGAAAGGAAAAATCTTGATTATACTCAGAACTGCACATCATGTAAAACATTTAACTCATCAGCTCAAAGAGTTTTCAGCGTGCCTCGGACCTTTTGTTTCCATCCAAATCATTCAATCATCAGCGGTTTCAGTTGAGAGGCCAACACTGTGAATTCCTCTCAGTTGATTTACAAACTTCTGTTGCACAATGACTCCTGCTGTGAGTGCATGAGCTGATGCTGGAAATACCCCTGACAGTGATGTCAGTACAAATCCAGTTTTTCATTGCCCACACGCTCTGAAGCGTAACTTTCTCCAGTCAGACAGAAGTGTAACACTCAACAGTAGCTATAAACAGCACAGACTTCCCACACACACAACAAATACACGGATCTCCCAGAATCTGACAATGAAAAGCTAAAAATGTGACCCTATAGGAAACATGTGAAATGCTTAATCTAATCACTCCTGTTCTGTGAATGCTTTACATGAGAATTAACATGAGAAAATCCAAAAAGAGAAGCTTTAAATCCACCAGAGACTTTTGTGGGATTAATCTCTAATTCTGGACATGTGTGAAATCTAGTTTAGCAAAAGCGACGAAAAGCTGCTAAAATATGCCTATAGAAATAATCCAGTTCTAGCTTTTTTTGAGATTTAAACAAAACATGAGAGCTCGCACAGTCAATCCCACGTTAACGCTGCGCCAAAACAAAAGGATCCAAAATGTGCCAAAAAAAAAAAAAACTCACCAAGATTATAATCTCATCACACAGGGAGCTGTAATCTCTGGTTTAACACAAATTTCCCGATCTTCTGCCTCCGGTTGCGTCCATAGATCTGAGTGTGTTGAGTGTGTGTGAGACAGAGGGGGAGTGTGTGTGTGTGTGTGTGTGTGTGCGCACCGCCGCGCTGCGCAGACTGAGCGGAGCTGCGCGCTGCTCGAATAAATAACTGAGGGCCGATTGTTCACTGCGGCTGGAATGACAGGAATGTAAAGGCTCCAAGTCCCTGTGGGATCAAAAGCAGAGCACAGGGGGGAGGAGGAGGAGAAGAGGGAGGAGGAGGAGGAGAGTGTGAGGAGAGGGAGGTGAGCTGCAAAAAAAAAAAAAATTGGATTCAGAGCTGCAGCAGTATCTGTCTCAGCTGGCTGTTTGTGTCATGTAAAAGAGCTTCTTTTTTCCTTCTTTTTGTTGTTGTTTTGTAGTTTGAGGAATTTTAAGTCCCCCCTGCTGCTCTGAAAGTTAAAGGAGGTTTAAGTCAGTCACAGTTTTTTGGCGGGGGGTTTGTTATTGTGAGACTGCAGGACATCAGGAGATCATAAAGTGCAATCAAACATTACCTCACTGTCATAAAGTCTCTATGGAAATATTCTGGAAGGGTAATGTTGGAAATGTGATGATATGAGGATTTATGTATTAACGTGATAGGAGAAAGGGGGGAGGAGGGTATCAAGATTTAGTCCTGAAATTTTGTTAAAATCTTAAAAGATAATTCAAACATGACAAAATACACACTAAATCTATCATTTCATAAAGTGGAAAAATGATGTTTTCATTATCCATTCATCCATTACTATGTCTTAAAGTCAGTAAAATGTCAGAAACTGTATCCAAACTCCTTCTTTAGTCCAACCAACAGAAGCTATCTGGTAAATGGAGCAAATCCGAGAAGCTGAAAACAAAAGAGATTTTAGCTTCACAGATCTTCCAAACGATGACTTGATTTCCAAAACGGCTGATGATTTAGTGTCCGCAGAGCGACTAATCGAATAATCGACCTGGCCCTGGAAATGAATTAAACCGAACCCCCATTATAATTTGCATTAATTAAAGCTGAACTGAACCACACGGTGGATTCGATCTGCTTCACGCGACACAAACTACAGACTTGGTGAGAGGTCTTATTATGACCACCACGGCGAGGCAAAAAAAAAAAAAAAAAAGTGCCGTCATATAATTGAGACATGGATTAATCATTATTTTCTTGAACAGCCTTTTGTTTGCATGTGCCTGGTAAATATTTAAGCCGTGGCCCGTGCCAGTTAATTGCAGAGTGTGTGTCTGTGTGTGAGGACACGGAGGGAGAGGGGGTGTGAGGCATGCTGCCTGCCAGCTGTCCGTGGACTGAAATCCCCTTCCCCTCCTTTAAGAAGAGCTCTGAGAGATGCATTGTTCTCCCCCAAAAAAGCAGACATGACGGGGGCTGCCCTGCCATCTGCTGTTCACCCCTCCACCACTAGCACCAGCGAGACGCTCCATTCACACACACTCACACACACATGCATGTAGATCTGGGATCAGCTGGCGGTGGGGGTTGGGTGGAAGCATTTGGATGGCATTGTCATTGAGTGCAGCCCTTTTTTTTTTTTATTTGCATGAAAAGGATCATCCTCATGCGGCGGTGGAGGTTGCGGGCGTAAACAAGTCTCCACTTGTTAACAAGGTGCAGGACGGGCAGTCTGCACACACACACAAAACAAACTGCAGGTTACTTTATCTTGAGCACTCGCAGGCAGAACGTCCACCTGCTGATTTGCATGGCAGTTAAAGGCTAACAGTCGCTGAAGAATGCTGATTTACCTCAACAGGCGATAACAATCGGCGGTTTCTGCCGTTTCACGATCAGTCTGGGTCGACGAGATAAGCGAGAGGTTCACGACACCTCGCATTGTGTTGTTGCACCATTTTGATGGGATCTCATTGCGTACAGAACTTTTATTGGAATCACTCAACCTTCTTTAATGTGTGCTAATGCCGAAAGCTCGTTGAATACCTCATACTGTTGAATATGAACAGCATCCTAAACAGCTATGACAGTGGTATCCGCCATCTTCATCTAACTCTCTGCAAGACCATGAATGAGCATATTCCCCAAATGTTGAACTATTCCCTATAAAGATATATACAGAACAGGAGAGAGATGTTAATCCATGCCTCTAATCTTCAACAGGAGTGCAGTTCAGTCTTCTTGTGATCAAGTTTAGTGCCTTTCATGGTCAGACACCTGCCTAAATTTCAGCCATACATCACCAGTGGGAATATGAGGTCCTCTGATCTGAGTTTGTTGGATTACCTCACTCCAGGCTCGAGATTAAAGGAGACTTTTGAGGTTGTAGCCCCCAAACTTCAGATCTGTGGACACCTTTAAAAAGCAGCCCATTCATTCAGACTTGCATTTCTTTAGTTTGTTTTTGTCTAAGTTTTGTTTTATGTGAATATCTGCTTTAAATGTGCTTATCTGCTTCGCTGCCTTGATGCCTTTTTCCACTTTGTGACGTCTGTTCTCGAAAGGTGCTGTATAAATAAAAGTACTTTACTCACTCACTACTATATTTCATCATCAATAGGCTGCATTCATCACACATCAGCCCTCAGTTATGTCATTCAGGCGCTTTTGGAGGACTACAGCGTAGCGTGAAGTTGAACTGTGTCACCTCCAACCATGCAGACAGAGCGACATGACTCACATTTCATTTTTACAGAGGAAAACTGATGTCACTTTGTAGGATTCGTAGGGTGTGGAGGCCGTGAGATAATTGGTAGAAGACTGAAAATTGATGCATAGAGGCTCATTTCTGGTACAATATATGAATAAACAACTCTGAGGAACTTTAATTTTTTTCTCGATAAGATAATGTATCTTCTATGTAAGATAAATAACTGTAATATGACGACAGTGAAACAAAGCAAACATTGTTTTAGTACCACTCAGGTTTAGTTGCTTGTAATTTAGCTGAAAAAGTTAAAGTTATCAAGTTTCTTGAGTAATATTCTGTCTTCATAATAATAAACCAGCAGTAAGATAACGCTCAGCAGCAAGACCAACGTAAAATGTTCCGTTATAAGCTGATTTATCACGGTAATGTCCACCATGACCTAATGTTATATCTCTATAGACTGTAAAACCACATCGCACAATGTATTTCATATATAAATAAGATGTATTATATATCTATCTTGGAGAAAGAGGGACAATTCAGGATCATTTTTTAATCTTGCAATTCTTCTGAACGACCGACCGAGGTTGACTTGTGTTTTTGCTCTGGCACTGTCCCTTTTAGGTCTTTTTGTTCTTTTCTTTTCTAAAAAATAACATTAAAAAATAAAATTCTCTAAAGAAAAATCTCCTCCCGCTCCCTTTTAACTGGTCAACGTCTGACTAACTGCCAGACTTTAGGTGGGGAAACATAAACAGGCTCTTCTGGTCTGCATGACGTCAATCGCCTCGCTGTGATTTCACGGGAATAAAGCATAAAGAAGAACTACATAGGAACAGCCAGTCCTCTCACTGTTTGTCTTCTTTGCTGAGGTATTAGCCTGAGATTGTTTCATAATCAGTTAAAAACTCCTTGTAGTTACTTCAATGGGAAAAATCATCTTCTGAATCCCTGAAGCTTTATTTCTTTCTGTGCCTTTGTGCAAAGAGACAACAAAGCCAGCGCAGACGCACTGAATGAATCAGAGATGAACTTGCTGGTACAAGTCGACATTATTCTTTTTTATGAGTCCGCTCGATGCCAAACACACCAGGTTTACAGCCGAACACCTGAGTGAGTGACGGTGTGAGTCCAGCACCTGGAAACTGAATCCACATCTCATTTAGTGAAAATCACCATAAAATTATCCCAGTGTTTCATCACACTCAAAACTAGTTAAAAATCAGTTCCTGTTATTCTGCTACAGTTAAAATAAGAGGTGAATTATGCATATTAAGACTAGAAAACAGTGAATCAAACCACAACATCACACAACACAAGAATCACTTCCTAATTTCATACCACAAACTAGCAAACAGAAATGAACATGAAGAAACTACTCTTCTCCTAAAGGCATACACATATTTGCGTAATTTCAGAGAGTTAGATGTGAGTCATACCGCTCTCAAATCTGTAAATGGGATTTTTTTTTTAGATCTGAGACTGTGGGCCAGATTAAATCTAGATAAACAACTCCAGTAACCCCCTTCAGAGAGGTTACTGCTTGTATTTGTTTTCACTTTGGCGAATTATTGAAGGTGTGTCGAATCAGCTTTTAGCAGCTCCTCCCTGCAAAGTACTCATTTACACACAGAGACCATCAGTGGCTTACTAGAAAACATTATGTTTTTCTGATTTTGAAGCAATTTTATTCACATTTATTCACAATAGACATGAAAATAATGATGTCTTTGGAGAGTGTAAAAATTAATTAAATTAAGTTCAGAGACATGGAGAATCAATGACAAGGAGCCCATGATGCTGATCTGGAGGCACGAAGAGGACAAACACCTTTATTTAGACACTATATATTGTTTTTTTTACTTAATTCGTCACCTTTCTGTATATTCTTATAACCGATGACACAGATGAAATGATTAACAGTAGCACAACTTGTGGTTTACCAAGAGAGAAGAACAAATCTTGTGATTTCTAGACGTTGTTGCTCTTCATCTTGTGCTTGTCTCTCTGTTGAAACTTGTTTGTCTCAGGAGACAGATTCTCAGGGGAGGCAGGTAAGATCGCTGGTGTGGGTTTTTTTTAAGCGTATGGGGGTATCACACACATTTTCCCAAGGGAGGAAAGACAAAGATTTGATTTTAAGACTCACACAGCACATTTTCCACCATGTTTATCACTCACGTTAGCACATTTTTAGCCTCATCAAAGAGACAGCCTGCAAGACTTTAAACCTTTTTTGAGACATTTGACATTTAAGATCAGCCATTCGAACCTGTTAACGGCGCGGCCTGGGCTGACTGGGCTAACACAATGCTGGGAGCAACAGCCTTGTTATGTGAGGTGGGACAAGCCGGCCGCTTCAGCGGCTCCTTTTGTTTTCCTGCAAAGGAGGAAATGGCCGCATTCCTCACATTACCATGTCCATGGGGTCTGACCGAGCCTCCAGTCTGCTGTTTTACTGGGGATGACAGGAGGGCGACCAGCAGCCACTGACATTTTCATTTTAATGGGGAGGGTGGGGGGTGTTTTCTCGAATGAATAATGCTGCTGTCCTAAATCATAAGCACAACTTTTCTTTACAGACAATAGCTGTGAATGACTTATGGAAATAAAGAGTTAAATATGCAGAGGCAGACCAACTGCAAGTTGTTTCGTTAAGTTAATAACATAACATCATAAAATTGTAAATACTGCATACACAGATCAAAATAATATCTTAAAACTGAGATTGAATAATATCTGGGTGGTGGTAAATGTCACGAGGGACTCACTTTGCTTCTTCTCACTGATTAAAACCCGTCAACAAACGTCAGCAGTCGTATCCGGGAACTGTGAAACGACTTGAGGTGAGCAGCATTCACACAAGTCCGGCTTGCTGCTGGTCTACCAAGAAAACGGTCCCTCGCACCTTGTGACACAAGAAATTCTTCACTTAACCATAAAAGTAAACAAGTCTCTCCGAACCAGCGAGGAACTCTAAACAGGGCGACGCCTGTGGGCGAAGCTATTTGCAGATAAGGCGAGGACACGTCGCTTCGGTGGTTTTACTTTAGCTTGATTCAGCTAAATTTAACCGGATTAAATTTGGGATTCAAGTGTCGCTGCATTTCCAACAGTTGGGTGAACAGAATCGACAACTTCATCAAAAATTATGAATCTAATCAGACGAAGGAGAAATCAACCTTCATGTACTGCATTATAATGTACCTCTTTGCACATGTGGACAAAAACAGATCAAAGTAGGGGGCATTTGGGATGTTAAATGACAAGAAAGAGAAGCAGTTTCATGTTACAGGCACATTTTGATGTTACAGCTCTTAATATGGGTACAATATTATTGTTCAAAATGATGCTGTTGTCTTAGACAATGAGGAAATTTTATATTATCAGAATGGCAGTACTGGGTGTTAATCAGCAAACTTAGGTGAACAAAAGTACAGAAAAGACACATAAAGAAGTTGAGTGCAGTATTCAGTGACAATTTATATAAACTTTCACTTTTAAGCTTTTATTAGCAGTATATAATCAATAAATAAATGCTTTATAACACACTGTGGTGGCTGTAAGTAGACAGAAGGTGTCCACATCCATTATGGATATGGACACCTCCAGACAAGTCCTGTCCTCAAATGAAGGCTAACAGTGGCTAGCTACAAAATAAAAGGAAACAAATGGGAATAATGAGTCAATTTTTATTTATAGAAAGGATCTAACTGCTTCCCTACACCTCGTGCCATTTCCCTGAGCTAACATGGCAGTCTGTCAGTCCTCAAAGCACATGGTTAGACAAAAAGCAGAGAAGTTAGAGGCTTTATAACTGATTTACTATCACTGCTTAACATTGCTTAAAAACATTAAATGATTTATTCATGTGTATAATGAGTTGATAAATGTTTTGTTCGCAGTGTACAGATTGGTTCATGTGTTTAATCATACACCTACAATATAATGTAATCAAGTTATACACATATTTGCTTGCTAAACTGTTGATTCAGTGGTTATATCTTCTGTATAAATGTTAAAACAGAGCAGGTGAAAATAAAGTGTCTGTCTAATGAGTCCGGCGCTGACGTGTATGGATGTTGACCCGAGGGCACCGGTCATTTGTTTTAGCCCGAGGTCAAAGAGCAACTGCAGCAGTGATAGTCATCTCTGCAGCTACACCAACATCCTGCTGCCTCATTTGCCTAAACAAATCTGTCCTACCCAGTCCGGTATCGATTAGCCACACGTCACGTCTCCAAACGGCTGCTCGTCTTCTTTGAGGGAAATCAATTTAGGAACATATATAAACATACAAACATGTAAATTATAAAGAGAATAAAGGCTGCTGATTTGAGCTCTTTGGATGTTTTACTGGATTTGCTGCATTACACACAGTCAGTAATGTCAACACATCAACACAGTGAACAAAAAGTCATTCTGTTAGGAAGGTGTGGACCAAATCATGAGAGAAAACACTGAATATTATTCACATTTTCTCACTCTGTACAGCTGCGTTTCAGTAAACTTGAAATCTGACCTCCCTCTCTTACAAAAACACCGGATCAATTAATTAATATCATAATGTAATGTGAAACTAAAGACACTGATATAAAATGGGAGCTGTGTAAATACTCAGAACAGCTGATGCCCAAACATTCCTCGCCGTCACTGTCGCAGAAACCTTTGAAAGGTGTTGAGCTCAATTTAGCCATTTCAGAAAAACAAGCAACTCATGTTTGGCTCACAACATAGATCTTGTGTCAACAGATAATACGGGCATTCTTCTGAATGCTTCGGTTGCCTCTTTGAATGCGGCCTAATGTTTATTGAAATAACTTATCTGGAAAGATGTTTAGGCAACAAGAAGTAAAAAAAAAAAAAAAAAGGTAAAACCAATGAAGGATTTGAACAAACACAGCAGACCTGCAAACTATTATTCTCATTATGGATCTTTTTTAAAAGCACAGTTGGAAGTTTTCTGACGTTTTTAAAGATTCATGTACTTTTTAAAGTAAAGGATGGTATTCAGTAAGTTATCACAGGGCTTCAGGCTAAGGGGCAGATGTTTAGTGGAAACAAAGCACACGCGGACTATCTCCTGCCCTCCAGCTTTGAGGCAGATGCACCTGTCAGCCCCCCCTTCCCCACACACACACACACACACACACACACACACACACACACACACCATATGGACTAATGCAGCAGGAATGCAGTGTATGCAAAACAAAAAGCAGACCAAGCTTACAGTCAACAGTTTACAATACAAAGAGGCAGACTTCAAATATGTAGTTACATTCTGTGCAAAATCAATCTACCACCTGTTTTCCTAACCGAGAGGACCTATTCAAACGTACCCCTCCCATTTCTCTTGTTCAAATTCTTAAAGCCATTATGCCAGGAGCAGGTGGAGGAGCCATTTAATGTCAGTTCACTTACAGCTGTGAACAAACGTTCACAGGTCGGTGCTCATCTGAAAAAATCCTCACCATCATTTGCGGATCCCTAAAAAGACAGTCGCGACAAGCCCGAACAATGAAGCTCATGTTACACACATGCTTGTATGCATTTGCGCATATAAACTCAAACGCCTCCCTCCCCCCCACCTCTTCTCTCTCTTATCCACACCAGGCCCGGTGGAAACAGATGGCTGGGTAAAGCCATCGCTTCCAGGCCTGATAAAGATGTCTCCCAGGGCCATGCTGAGTGCAGAGCCCCCAACCTGCTAATCAGCCGCGGAGCTGAGATGGATGCCCCCGTGGCTCGAAGCCTAGTAAAAGGCCAGGCGTCAGGACAGAGAGCAGGTGGTGGTGGACCCCTGCGACAGAGGCCAAACATCTCACTGACCTGAAGGGTTAAACTCTCAGCTTTCCATTTTAAAACAGGGAGAGAAGGGGGGAGAATTTATGATCAGGACAAAGAGGACATAAACCTAAACGGAAAATGTAAAATACACTGTATGTGTCAGTCCAGAGAGAAGATGGTGACACAGGTCGACCATTCTTAAGAACAACATTCAATCAATTAAATGATGAAATGAGTTTATGTTATAGCTGGATTATTCTTAAATCTTAATATAAAATGCAAATAATGGAGCTCTAAACTGATCATGATTGAAAATACAAGCCTGTTTTACTCCTGCATCTCTTATCTCTCATTAATATCTGTGTATGGAATAATATTTGTGCCTAAATTCTGAGCAGCAGTAAGTTATTATTAATCAGAGAATTTGAACAAACAAAATGTTGTCACTGCTCAATACATTTATTTGCATATTGGCTATAAGACACAATGATAAGGTCTCACTCAGTTTATTCAGCACAGAGCAGACTTTTATTTTCTTAAATTGAGTTATCATCACATGATAAAAATATAATTATGGTTATTTCTGTATTCAAAATTGGGTTGTGACACAACTATAGTTCCATATATCGTGTTAATCCACATTTTAATAGACTCATCAACTGATATGTTACTTGTTTGTTTAGATTTGGATAGTTCATTGTCTCCAACAGAAGTGGAGTATTTCAACCTTTCAGCTGATCGGTCTAAATTGAGGTTCATCCCCAGAATATCTGACTGTTTGGTTTATCCTTGGATATATTTATTGTTGAATCTGAGTGTGGTAGCAGAGGTTATTGTCTGAAAGCAGCGCCTGACACAGTTTCCTCTGTCTGCCCCCACCTCTGTCCCAAATGTCTGACTTTGTGTTTCTGGCAATTTGCTCCCATTGTGCGGCACTTCCTGATAGGAGGCACTCTGGAAGACTGGGCTCAGTCAACTGCAAAGGAATGTGACATTCCTTTCTAAAATTACGGATGTTTCTTTGGATTTCTGGGACCGATTTCTGCCATTTTCACTGTGGTGTCTGGAGAAAGTGTATCCGGACTGACGTGCAGGTGAACACAGAGCATATATTGTAAACTTTATTCATGACTGACTGCAACAGACTGCTAGACGCCAACAAAGTATTTATTTTAAGCGATAACACAGCGCATATTGTTGTTGTTCTTTTGTCCACAGTTCACAATATTAAAAATGTTGGGGTGGAAATTGATAAAGAATAAATAAATGAATCCAGAACAGAAAGTCTGTAACAGGACTTTATAAATCATATTTGAAATATGGTGCATTGCAAACATGCTGTAAAAACACTGACATATTATCACCTTTTCAGTTGATATGCCAGACCTACTCATTTACAGTTTGTGTCTGCAGTAAGTCCAATATTTGCTCTCCTTTTAGCTCTGTTTTGGTCTCTCCCAGCTCAAGGCTGATTAGCTGCTTAATGCTCCACTATGTTCACCACATAGTCACTAACTTTGTCTGTCTGCCTGAGAATAGCTGCTTTGCTACAGCTAAAAACAGCACTATGAGAGCATTGAGAGTGATCTAAACCAGTAAAGCTGCAGGCTGTGAAACCAAAGCATACAGCTAAAAGCAGTTAAAAAGCTCCACAGAGCTGAGATTTATAATTATATTCACTACAAGCAACCTCGTTCATAGACAAGAAGTCATGTGATCGATTGTTGACACTAAAATTATGATTATGCCCACCAAAATCATGTGTCATGATACCTGTATTAGTATTTAGGTAAACATATCAACTAACAATAAGTCACTAAGTCAGTAATTATGCTAATAAAACCTGCAGCCCTCAATTTTGAACAATTAGTGCTGATATGTGCTGTGTTTTCCTTCTCTTTAAATACTTTTATTTTGTAGGTGTCTTCCATGTTCATATTTATCAAAGAAAACTGTGTCAGCTGAGAGCTTCGGTAAAGACAGGTCGAACTGAACAAAGAAAAGAGGCCAAAAGAGGCCACGGGCTCGCTGTGATAACCTCTATCTCCAGATGGTAGGCTCTAGTTAAAGAGAGCAGGGGAGACAGAGGAGCGGAGGGGTCAGACGTCAGGAATGAGGAAATCCCACCCCGGCCCCGGCAGATAGACAACAGGAAGCGCTTCCATTTGCATACAAATTCACCCTCAGTAACGCAACATGTGCAGCTCGGGGTTGAGTGCGTTAAAAGCCGTGGGAGGAGACCTGCAGACCACTGATAGTGCATTGTCAGGTGGCCATATGTGCCTGACGACATCCACAGGCCGGAGACAGAAGAGAGGAGATAAAGAGGAAGCATTTATGTCAAGTCCAGGACTTGTTCATCAAGAGAGGATCTGAACCAGCTGACTGGGCAGTACATTTAATTTAGTTATAGGAAGGGAGGCACAGGCCCGAGAGCGAGAAAGGGCTTGTATAAATAAATAGATAATCCCTCACAACGCTTTACATATTAGGCTGACAGCAATGTACACACCATCATGAGATAAATCATATAAACAAATAGCTTACAGCAAAGGACTTTAAACACCTCCAACGATCACTCATCGCAGCTCAGATCCTGTTTGTATAATGGATGGATGCCGCACATTCTTGGCCTCTGTTTGCACATTTTAAAGCTTTGTCACATCTCCTAAATAATTCACATTCGCAGTGTCTGACTGTGGCATTTTATCTACGTAAAACTGCAAACCCGTATTTAAAATCCATCACGTCTGAGTCTTTTGCATTTGCTGAATCGACGCTGCGAGAGCAGCCCGCGAGAGCCCCGCTGATTTATGACACGGTCACCCCGCAGAGTGATCACCACAGGTGACGACGATTTTCCCTGTTACCTCCAACAACACTGACAATTTTATGGCTCGTGTAATTAAAGACTTAAACAGACAGGAGCACCAGAGTTGACTCAAGCATGAAAGGAAGGGAAGCCGTAATAAAGTGTCTGTAATGTTTTAGTCTGGCTGAGAAGGCATCTAAATTGGCTTTTGGAGATCCCAGATAAGGCAGTGGCATCAGAAATATGCAATTTCAAGCTGCTGTACACGACCAGAAACTCACTCCCTTGTTAAATGTCATTGCATGTGGATTTTCAAATGAGGGAAGGTAAAGTGGGAGACGTTACTTAAGAGGATTAGTGAGCGGTATGGTGGTTTAGGGTTGGGTACGGTGTGATGATTTAACCTTGCATACTTCAGTGGGAACTGGGAGGAGGTGGGAGTCCTTGGAGTGGACAGATAAAGACATCAGTTTCTGAGTGAGAATAATGTTGATAACACTGTCGTTATCTGCCCCCACCTCACTGCCAAGTGACAACAGCTGCCAAAAAGTAATGGAGCGTGAAAAGGCCATCTCTCAAGATGCAAGAGGGAAAACATTTTTACACCTTCCACCACGGTATCTGATTTCTTGTCACCATGTTTGGTTAAGATGAAAACATACATATTCTTGATGGTACAGCAGACAACTGGGCATGATTAGATAAAGATGGAAGGAGGAAGTTTCTGTGTGTGTGTGTGTGTGTTTTGATTTGTTTTTGACACTTTCGTACACCTCTCTCAGTCATCAGCGATTGTGTGAAATTATCAAACACATTATTTTATCAAAAGAAAATTGCAGCTCTTGGCACCAAAGCTGCAGGATTAAGACATGAGGCACAGACAAAAGATGCTGAAATCATTTCTGGTACTGGTCTTCTTAACAGTTCAGCGAATGTAAGATGCAAATCTAAAGTAAATCAAGAAAAATAAAAGCACAGCAGACAACTGTCTCCCAACCTTTGGCCTGCTGATGATCTCTCATCACACACTCACTGCATATAGGGAGTTCATTCAAAAAGTGACGATACTTTTCTGCCGTTGAATCATTTGAATCATTTACCTGGAGAGATAAAACTCTTCAGACTTATTTTTATTTTGTGTTTAATTCGCATTAAGAAATAAAACACAGTGGAAACACCAGGGATTAAAAAGATTGAGGTAGGAAAGTTAAAATGTGTCAGCATATAAATGACGTACATGAAACATGTGATGTTGTTTGAGCTTCCAGTCTTTCTCTGCAATGATTTAAAGGCACCCGACTGGAGAAATAGCGCCACCAATAGTTTATCTTGATGCACACAACTTCTAATATAAGCAAGTAAATGTAAACACACTTAAATTCACGTTTGCTTTTGTTGATTTAAGTAAAATTCATTCTGAGTCTGAATGCACCAGATTCAATTCACATCCATTCAATCATTAATGTCACAATGAAAAAAAATCAACCCCATGATAGCACCACATGTGACATTCAGGTGATTTTTGTGACTTTCAAGGAATTAACAAAGTGAGTAAAGAGGCCATGAATGTTTTTGCAAAAATTGGTGACAAATAGTCGTGATGGATGTTCAAATATTTCAGTGTGGACCAAAGAGGTGGACCAAGTTGCTGTTCCTTGAGCTAAGATGTGTGCCAAAAATCAAAGATATGAAAAATATAATGATAATAAAAACATAATTTTGTGTTGCAGAAATGTATTTTATTCTTTTCTTCTATCTTTTTAATTTTGCTGCAGCCCCTTTATGAATCTCAAGCTGAAGACAGTGAGACATAAACCAAGACTGAAGTGTGATCTCTGTTAGATCCTCTTAAAAGACAACTGAGAGTGATAAATTTGTGTAATCTAATTCACGAGCCGGAACAAGGATAATATCAGAGTTCGTTGCAGATACATTTCAGTCATGATATTTCTACAGAATGATGGAAAATAATTCAGGATTTAGAAACTAGAAGTGGGGAAGGGCGTCACTTCCCGAGGCATTTCTCTTGAAAAGACGTGCAAATCAAAACATGTTCAGCTGTTTATGTCACAATGGCTGAAAGAATGTAAACTGACTCTTCCCTTCACCGATTCATCAGCGTATCCCAGAATGCTTGTGTGGTGTAGATTATAATCAAGTGTTGTACATAGTTTTTTTTCCCCTCCTTTTTTTTTTGGTGCTCTTTCTTTTTTCAGGCACACTCATATCAAACAAATAACAAGTTTTTCAGACTCAGCGGCACCCAAATCCTCAAGTAATCTTTTCATTTGGGATGTGACAGTTGTATAGAAATCTGTTGTTGTTGAGGTTTTTGTTGGTTGTTTTTATTTCAGTTTGTAATTACATAGTTAAAGTTGCAACAACATACAAACCAGAGGACTTCAAAATGATTTCCCACGACGGTCAAATGTGTCTGCTTTACATCGTTTTGCATGTTTAATATTATGTCACAGCTCACACCTCCATCCCGAAGCAGCACACGCTCAATTACACTGCATGTCATTGCGTAAGACAGAAAGAGAGAAAATGAGGCTAGCCCGGGATGTTTGTGGTTGCGGGGAAGTCTGAAAACTAATTACACGGGGCGACCCAAACGGATGCCCTCATTAGCCATGAATGAACAAGGAATGTTCCAAATAGTTTTTACATAACACAAACTGACATCAAAGTGTGCGCAAAGAAGCCGCATCCAAGGATTCCTCTTCCAACCGGGCTGGAAATCAACACGACGATGCTCCATTTTCCAATAATTTATATTATCTGCGGCTGACAAAGCTTTGGCTTTAGGAGGGCTGTATGAGAACGGGGAAGAGAATTGAAACTTATTGCACCGAGAGTTCGTCCAATTTCATTAAAGGTACAATCCATGATAAATATTGTAAACAAAAGGGCTGCGCTGAAATTAAAAACACATGTTGGTACAACTTCTATGACTCTCAGGTTGATCAGTGGGTCATATAACAGCCAACTGTATTAAGCTCTCTGAACAAAACAAACACAAACAGTATCAGTCCACTTCTCATCAGGGAATAAAGCACAATGTTGCAGCATTCACAGCTTTCTGAAACCTTTCGACAAACACCTCTCTGCTTTGAGTAGAAAGGCTTCTGAGACAATTATGAATGAGGTCTCAAGGTTGGAGAACCAGCACCTACAAAGACCATCGTGTACCAAAAACCCTCTCAGACCAGCATCTTTTTAACTTCAGGAGACTCTCCAGGCCAGCTGGTACACTGATTGTTCCCAAAGGTCAACCGTGGACTTTAAATTCCAGACTGTGATTCCCTTTTCCATCCACCTGTTGTCCTCCATGTGTTTCCAGTCACTTGATCCTTTCACCTCCTCCTTGTTACCCCATCAGTCTGACAAGATAGTATACCTGCCCTTTAGCATTACTCTCCTGGCAAAAAAAAAACAGCCTCCCAGCTGTAGTGCAGCAGTCTGAAGTGTGAATGGCTGCAGATCAACACGCAACACTTCATTATTTTCACCACAAAAGTAAACCTACATAAGCTGATGGGATTTAGCTCTGTTTGTTTGATGTTTGGCAGGGAACACACACTGTCATGAGCTAACAGTTCTTCCTCTTTCCACTCCAGTATTCAAAGCACATGGTTGGGTATGATAACTTAAAAATAATCATTTAAAAATAAACTAAAGAAGTTTATTCTAAATCCAAAGACAGTGTAAATACTCCAAAGTAGCCTCAGACTCCATCTTCAAGACACCATCCTCCCTCCTCCATCTACAGCCTCTGCATCAAGCCTTCAGAAATCTAACTACAGGACAAACAGGTTTTCCTGCTCACACTCATCCAGTCTCCATTTCTGCCTGCGGCTTCATTCAGCCAGCTTAATTAACGCACCCAGTTTAAGTCTCCACCTGTAGCCTCAAGATAAAAAAAACACCTTGAGGACCACCATTTTCCACCCCCACCCTCAGGATTCAAAAAGACACCTCCAAGATTATCATCCTCCTTCAGCATCCAGCAACCAGCTACCGTCTTCCACAGCCTCTGACAGTCAGAAGCATCCACCTCTACATGCACCTAAAGACATCAGCACTGAGCATCAGTGCCAGCAACCAGCAGCCATTGCTATTCAGCTGCAGCCCCGGCCAACATCTACAGCCTTTGTCAGCTTGTAAAAGCCAAAGTCTCCACATGCAAGTTCCATCCATTTGCAGGCCTGCTCCTTCCAGCCAACTGCCACCTCAGCCCCTGCCAGTAGACTTTGGCAGCCGTCATCAGCTTCCACCTGCAGCTGCAACCTAATCCTTTGGCTGAATGTTTCGGCAAGCAGTCTCAGCCCTGGTCTGCACACACACACACACACACACACACAGTGTAAGGATTTATAAAACCATTCAACACCAGTGTCTCCCTGCAGCTTCAGAGGCATTAAACCTCTAAAAACTAGCCACAGTAGATTCTACTTAGAGATTTCAGCACTCAGGGTCAACAGAAACCTGTAGCTGCTGCCAACTGCAGCGTCCGCCTGCAGCTTCTTAGTCAGCAACTGCTGATCCAGCCACCACCTCCAACCTCAACCAGGAACCTGTAGCCAGAGCAAACAGCTACAGCTATAGCTTTGCCAGCATGCAATACCTTTAAGCACAGTCCCAGCAGTTCCCGTATGCAGGTTTCTTCATCCAGTTGAGGTCCAACACCCTGCAAACCCCTACACTGACCTGCAGTTCCGATCACCACTCCGATCAACCACAACATCCAATATTATTTTACCTGTCCACAGCCAAAATGCAGGTGCCATTGGCCATCCGGCCACTGCATGCCTTTTTCAGTCTGAGCTTCAAACCTTTACCAGCCTCTGCCCCCATCTTCTAGCCTCCAGTTTTGCCCCCAGCCACTGTCTATTGCAATACTGCCCACAGAAAAAAAAGAAAATGGGACATGGATATTTTTGTAATCTACTCTACTCTACTTTTTTACTTGTTGAATTTCTTCTCATGTCCACTGTACTAAAGTTTTCTAGTCTCAGCCTTCATCTTTGTTTTTTTTTCATCGAGCATCCGGCCACAGTCCTCTTCAGAGAGACTCTGCCCCAGCCTCCACCTACAGTTTCTGCCTCCAGCTTTAAAATGCAGCTGTCACCATTTACCCACAGGACCCACTTGCAACTTTTGGTGGCTCAGAGGTCATTTTTAGCCATCTGCTGATATAACAGACTCCCTCAGGCCTCATCAGCCAGCAGCAGCCCCTGGGAAGAGAGGTCCAAAAACACACCTGCAGTTACTGATTATAGTCACAGGTGCCAGTCTGATGCAATGCATATCTAATGAGGTATAATAGACCGTGGACGTATTTGTCAAATGATAACTTGTCATTGAAAGCTGGACATTCTGATTATCAAGAGCTCATGCTGCATTCAAGTGCAGCCATGCTTTAAATTGGTTCTATGTAGATTTTCATAAAACTAAAATTATCACTCTCTAACTTGAGTGTCTTCAAAGCTCTGATGTATGTGTGCAAAAGTAACAGCAAAATTACATTAGGGACATGCAGGTTGGACACATCCAGTGCAAAAGGCCTTAAATAAAACCTTTGGGAAGTTGATAGTTTATTATTAGTAATAAAATGAAAGCACATACAAATTAAGTCTTTGCATTACTATTACGTACTTGTCTTGTCAGTGAGGGGAAGGATAGAGAGAAGGAGGTGAAGCATGACCAAGGTGCACGAAAGGGCTAACAGGTGCAAGGAGTGGATAATAAAAATCAGTAAACTCCTTTCCTTCATGACAGCTACATCATCACCACGATAACTGAGCAAACTCCATAAGCTGAGGAAGGCCCAGAGACATGGTTAGAAGTTTTGGAATTGCAAAGTGTGTCAGGAATATTTTTGTCAAGTCTCAAGCAAGAGCCCTCAGTACGTCTTCCTTCCCTGTTTACACGCCACGGTATGCAAACAAACACACACTGTAAGTAGGACATTAGCGTTCATGCACGTAGTCATTGTGTGTTAGAGGAACGAGCCTTTTCCTCTTGGCCTCTCTGGCACAGTTCCCTCGGCACGGCGCACCGAGCGGGCCGATAAGAACGCGCCCCTCTGTCTCTGCAGCATTCCAAGTATCCTGCAGCGAACTTCCGGAGTCCCACTGCACGGGACGAGTCTGGCCACAACCTGCACCTACTTCCCTCGGCCCCAACCCCTCCTGCAGCGTGCTCAGACTCAGGAACAATGAGACGTTCCCATCAAATAAGGGACACGGCCGGAGCTAGAAGTGGGACATGGATGCACGCAAAGCACGACAGGCACGTTCTCCGAAGGCCACGCTGTGGAATGTGCAACAAAGAGTGTATGCAGGACGCAAGAATTCTGGGAAAAGGTCGTCTTATCTTGTAAAGATAAGACGACCAGTGCAGCAATTTGTGAGTGGAAGAGTTCATCACTTAGGGGCAACATGAACCATCCTGAGGAAACACGTCTCAAATGTGTTGACCACTTGATCCTAGTAAATAGTTTGAACCAATTATCACCCAGGCAATCTGAAGTCTTCTTCCCTCCCCATGCTCATTAATCCCCTGGCAGTCCCGGTTTAAGAAATCTCTGCCAACCTGCAATGCCTTTCAGTCATTCTGCAGAGATAAGTCAGCCTTCTACACAAACAATCCATCTTCATTCTTTATTCCCATGACAAGTTATGATCTCACAGATAAGCAAAATTCCTCAAACAAATACCTCAGATATCTGCCTCCCACAAGATGGGTTGATAATGCAGAACAATTTTCCCATTGAGGATTCACCGAGTGTGCTGATTTTTCTCACTTGCTTGTTGATTTGACTCTGTGTAACCTCTGAAATGTCTGCTCTGTGACATAAGGCATTCAGTACGGTGTTGGACCAGAGAGGCATTCCAGTTTTATGACACGAGGAGGAAAGGAAAGTACCTTTAAAGCAGCAAAAACAGACTCAATCCACTGAATTACTGGTTAATTGAGGAGTAAGTGACCTAGCAGATTCATTACTGTTGGACCGCAGCGTGACAACATTTAAATTTCCCCCCCTGCTGCTTGTTTGAGGTGGAACAGGAGAAGCAATCATACTAATGCTTGAATGAGAAAGGGTTAAGTCGGTGGAATGGTACAAACAGGAAACTGTATTTAATAAATGTCCATAAGGAATTTTTCCACATTTTATTTGCACTCCACACAAGAATTCGTTTTTCTTTTTGTCACTTTACTTGAATGTTTGAATGCAAAATGATGCATGTGCAGAGTTTGACAGAAAACTTTGCTTTCATATTCATTCAGGTCTCTGTGCTCACCTTAAAATTTAACAGGACTTTCTGATATTCAACTAGTTGGGAAGCCAATCGTGGGCCTATATGAAAGTTGCATACATGTGATGTGGAAACCGGAAGTCTCCAGTGTACCTGTACTGAGAACTGACTTTTCAGTGAAGGAGGAGACATCTAATATCTAGCTTTTGCATTGATTTTCATGTCATTTTCATTTTTTCAGCAAGGAATTGATGTATTGCATTCACTTGAGAAGTTTTGACAAAAGAACTGATGTGGAAAAAAACATCAGGTAAAACTTGCTATTCCTGACAAGATAATAGTTTGTTATTCATAAATACAAATAGTCATTTTGATGAACATAGCAGGCACATCTCTTACATTCCTCAGCGAAAGGAGTTTGGTCAGTAGACTGACGAACTTACCTAACTAAATAATCCTAACTCTAACTCCATCTGCTGAGTCAGCCACGAGGTGAGGCTGACAATCTGAAGTAAACAGGTAAGCGGTTATTTTTTCTTTAAATCAAACTATTTTCTACTATTTAACTAACTACTATTTTCAAGGTCAAGGATGAACTTTCAAGATTTTGTCAAGGGCCTAAAGCATACCAGGTTTTATGTTCACCTTTTGTTTGTGTAATTTCAGCAACTCCACTCATTTCACACAACAAAATTTCCATTTGGTTTGTTATTTGGAGACAAAAATAATTTTAACAAACAGTGAAACTGCACTTCCAACTTGGAGGCGTGGAGTTTTAAAGACATGAACATTTACTAAGCAGAGAGGAGCTAATCAAAGAGGCTAACTTATAAATAAGTCATAATATGCTCAGTTTTTACCACTTCTTTCTTTAATATTGCATCTCTTGCTTGTCAGCCTATTTCATGGAAGTGCAACACTACTTATTAGAAGCAAAAAGTGATGCTCCAAAACAAAACGTGAGCGTGCTGAATAAGAAAATTCATTTAGATGGAAGTTGTCCTGATAGAGTCGAAAGCCCAATGGAGCAACTCAGTTCATTTAACTAATCAATTTAGCATTTACTCAATCATCGTCGTGTAGCCTAAAGCGAATTCTTCCTGCGAACCATTACGTAGATAAGGCAGTCCAAACTCTCCCTGGACTCAAATCCTCCTCCCTTTTACTAGGCCCCTTCAAAGAATCTCCACATATAAAAACCTTTTCACCTCCCTCCAGAGAGAGCCAGAGGAATGCCTGCCTTGCCAAATTCCTCCGTGCTGTTTGTCGGGGCTTACAGTGTGAGTAACAGAGGCTACCAAATAGCACAGTGAGAAGTCAGAGACAGCTGAGCACAACTTCTGTACTGTTGTTGTAATAGCATGACAGCAAAAATGAAAAAAAAAAAAAAAAAAAAAAAACCCACATATTTCTTTACATCTTTCCACTTTATTTCCATTCTATCAGTGTGTCCTTCATTAGCAGTAAAATATAACTACTCCCCCCTGGCCTTTCAGTGTTTCTGAGGTTGAGTGCCCCACATGGTTGATATTAACATTCCTTCAGCTTTCTAATGATGAGGACAAAGCAGGCCGCAGGGGAAGGTTCATGACAGCATTGGCATGGTGTTCACATTCCTGCACTTGACTAGCCGGAGGGCCTCTGCAGGGTGGGAGGTGGTGGTGGGAGAGGGAGAGTAGGGGGGTAGTACAAGTAACTGGGCTACAGTAAAAGCTGCCTCCCTACTGTCTGGGACGTCTGGACAGACATGTACATATGTGGTATTTTCACAGTTATGACAGACATGCAGGGAGGACGGACACCTCTTTGGCTCCCGGCAACATTCCTTCCTAATGCAAAGTTCGTAACGCGAAGCTCGAATCGATGCAGCAATTCCAGGCATCTCCAAAAATTGCAGAATGCATAAATTCAGCAACAGAAAGTCAGTAACTGCAAAAGCCTTTTTAACTGTTTCCTGATAATAATTGTTGGTTGCAGCCTTAAAGATACCAATTTCAGCACAAATTAAAGCAAAACTTTTCTGGGATTGCAAATACAGACTACTGAACCTCATAGGACGCACAGTATGCTTGTCAGCTATAGTCTTCATGGTGTGTTCAAATGCAGCTTTTAACTTGAGACATGAGGTGATGCAAAGCGTTTAATCAGTGCTTGCTCTCTAAGATAAGTTGGATGTGACGAGACAAAAAGGTACCTCTTCGCTCCTGGTGAAAACCAACAGATTAAGTAAATACAAGATAAACAGAATAAGAAGATCACAAGCAACAATCTGAGCTAATCAGCTACACAACACTACGATCACGTGATATGTGTAACCGCATACAACCTGTGGGGACGGAGTGGGCTTTGTAATGCTTGGGTGAACTTAAATTTCCTAATGGTACAAAAAATAAGAATAGATGAGTCAAAAGTTCAGTCAAGTGAGGCACACAGCTCCACAGATATCACTCTTCACTGGCAATTTAATAAATTACAAGTCTTCGGTACTTCTGTTAAAGGCACTTTTTTCTTATTTATTCCACCTCACTTGGTTTCTGACCAGCTTGAACTGAAGTCTGGGCGCACTCGGGCCCGGAGCTACTTGACAGGTACTTGGACACCGTCTTGACGTTGTTCTCTTTCATACCCTGGATGTGGGTGTCCAGTCTCTGAAGCAGCTCCGTGGACCGTAAGCCCTCTTCCTCCAGGAAACGAGAAACCATGCCGTCTGCAGGCGACGCTGACAAAGACTCCTGTGAGGAAACAAAAACACAACAATAAGATTCTTTGCAAAAACAGATGACGCCGCAGCTATGGACGATTTGTGACGAGCCTCACCGCCGGAGAGGGAGATGGGATGAGTTTCTCTTTGGCCTTTAAGGTCAGACAGTCTTCGGAGCTGGAGCTTTGTCCTTCAGCAGCAGATGCGTTTGAACTTGGCACTGAGTTTCTCCTAGTGAATCTTGTGCTATTGGAGGAGGAGGAGGATGCTGATGATTGAGGCCTGCTGTCTGGAGCCTGGCTACAGGGGCGCTCTCCGGAGGAATGGGACAGGGTGTTCAGCTGTTTGAAGAGTCTCTGGATCTCCCCTTCGTAGCGCGTGTTGTTCTCCTGCTGCTTCGATTTTGTTCCCTGCTTCTCCTCCCTGTGTTCATGATGTCTGTTATCTTTACTGCTAAAGATAAAACAAGAAATTTTCATCATTAAAGCTTCTATTTCTTGCTCTTTTGTGCAGGTGTGTATGTGTGGATGTCAGGTACCTGTCCTGAGCAGGCTGTGGTTGGTCAGTCATGGCGTGACAGAGCAAAGCTCGTTCATATTTGTCTTGATAGGCCCAGCTGGAGACATCAAGTCGGGTGTGCATCTCAGCAAGCACCTGCCTTAGCTGCCGATTCTCTTGTTCCAGGCTGCTCAGAGACGACACATAACTCTCCCTCAGGGAAGCGAGCGAGGAGTCCCCCCTCTGAGGAGAGCGAAGTGATTCAGGGAATAAAAAGCAGCGAGAGAGATGAGTCAGATTTAGAAACCATCACTGAGGCAAAATTAAGACAAGAATCCTGTCTGCTGTGGTCTGTGAGACGACTAATGACTCTGTAATGTCAAAGGAGACAAACCTTAGGCGACTGAGACTCCAGCCTCTGCAGGAGACCCTTCAGATGCTGGTTCTCACTCTGTAGAGTCTCCAGTTGTGACTGAGTCATCTGAGAAAGTCGGAGAATAAGAAAAATGTGACTTATCTTACTGTACGCCTGAGCACATGCACAGGCTTCGGCAGGAAAAAAATCAATACCAAGAAAATAAAGAGTTCAGGAACTCAGAACTACAGTGATCTGTAGATAAGATACGTAAACGTGATGGCAATTTTACACGCCTTTCCCATGTGAAGCGCCCAAGTCATTTTTACGCAACAGTTGTGACAGTAAAGTCACCGAGTCAGACCTATTAAAATTTCTGTAATTCTGAAACTGAAACCGATTTGAATGTTTGAGGCGACCAAACACAATATTTGCATCTCCTTCATTTTGGTATCTGCCACAGAGAAGATCTTTTCACAGAGCTACAGCTGTTTCTTTGCTTACTTTCAGCTCAGCTGCCGTCTGCTGCACTCGCTCCACCTCACCGCAGAGCTGCTGCTTGATGCTGGATGAAGAGCCGTTCAGCGTGGCGATGGTGATGTCCCGTTGGTGCAGCTCGGTGGTCAGCTTTGACACCTCCTTCCTCATTCCCTCCACCTCACCACTGTGAGTCTGCCTGGCCCTTTGGAGCTCTTCTCTGAGCTGAAGAAGGAGTCAAGAGAGGTGACAGTACAGATGTCAATTGAATTTACCTCGTACAAATATAGACTGTACGTTAAAAAGCTCCTACAACATAATCAGAGAACTTTAACAACCTTTTTCATTGCAGCAACAGAGGAATCGTACTCTGCTTTAATGCTCCTCAGCTCCTCCATCTTTGATTGGTCAGCTCTCTGTCGGTTCACCCTCTCCAGTCTGAGAAAACCACAAAAATGTCAAACACAAAATCACAAAAACATCACAGGGAAAGCCACAAATTCAAGACACACAGAAGCTCAAATGTAAAGCTTATAAGTCCAAGATAACAACAACGTGGGCGTATAAAGAGGCCAGCAGCTCACCTCTCTTTCAGACATTCCACTTCGGCCTTCAGATGGACCTCAACTGCTTGAGCACAGTGGAGCCTGGTTGCAGTCCTCTCCAGATCTTGTCTGAGGGTTTCTACACCAGCACAGCCCTGAGCTGCCAGACAGTCCTCCAGAGAGCTGGAAAAAACAGCTCTCTCTCAGTTGTGCATTATTGACTTCTTTTAAAACATACAGTTCACAGGCATTGAACCTGTTGAATTCAACAGTGCATCCTACCCACAGTATCAGTACAGACCGCCCCCTTGTGTATTGCTGCAGTACTACATTGTGACGGGAAACATTGTGTTCAGGTAGAAATCCACCCACCGTATGACTTGATCTTTTGCTTTGAGTACTTGGTTGAGTCTGGCAGCTTCATTACGCAGCTTTTGGTTCTCAAGACTGGGTCTTCGCGTGAATGAATTCTGAGAGTCGAGCGTGGCGTGGAGGTCCTCCCGTTCCTCTGAAAGCACCTGAAGAACAGCAGTGGATCCTCAGAACTGTGGCAAAGACTTGTTACGCTGTCATTAGCTAGTCAACCTACTGATGCAGGTCACAGGTCAGCTTCAGTTTTTGTCTGTGGTATTTGTTAATAGTGATGCAGAGATAGTATACCGATGAACTGCATTCAATTCATGAATTTTACATAATGCAGATCTGAAGACAGAATGGTTAGAAATTAAGTGAGTACAAGTAACAGTGTGCAAGATTTCAGTTTTTGTCCACAACTATCAACATGTGTGAAAACACAAGGGGGTGCACTGAATTTAAGAGACGGAGGCGTGAAGCCTGATGGGACAAAGCTGGATAGGCTCTGTTCCAGTCTGGGTTAGTTGGTGTTGACAGTTGTCAGAAAAAAAATCATAGAGTGTGTAATATGTTAATCCTCTAATAACTCTTCAGATCCAGATGCTCATTAAGATCATTTTAAAAATGTTTGGAATTTATAACTGACAATGGGGGCTGAAGACGTCACAAGGGACACACCCTGGTATAAACATAAAAACAAAAGAAAAGAAGGCAGAGTAAAAAGAGTGAACTGAAATGGAGGCACAAATGTCACTTCATACTAACAGTGCATGCTGCTGGTCCATGTTTGTTTTGATGTGAGAACATGCAACATTTTTTTACGTGAAGTTTAAGCTCTTTCCTGACTGTCAAAGAATAAAACCTTCAGTTCTAGTTGGTGGAAACAATTTAAATATTTGGATTATTATTATTATATTTCCATTCTTTGCAGGTTTCAGTTAGTCTTCAGGGACGTCCCAAGTTTTAATCTGTCGCTGCTTACATACATTCCCGCCATTCTGCTAACCTGCTGCTCTCTCTGATACTGTCCCAGCCACTTCTCGAGGGGTCGGAGACGTTCCAGTTCGAGCTCCTGTGAGTGCAGGCTGCCCTGAGCCTTCTCCAGCTTAGCACACAGATGCTGCACCTCTGAACAGCACTCTCTATGCTCCGGCTCCTTTTGCGATAATACCCTCTGAGCCTGGAAATCAAATGACAGAATATATGTGAGAAATATCCTCCACTCCACTTTGTCTCAGCAATAAACTGTCTGACTTGACACTGACACACATGTTAAGGTTATTAATCTGTTTTTTACTTTCATGTGTGTGAGCTCATCAGTCAGACTCTTATTCTGGACCTCCAGTTCTGTCAGTTGTTTTTGGTACTGAATACGCTGCTGCTCCCACTCTATGGAGCGCTGGTGATGTTCCTGCAGGCAGAAACAACAGATGAGTGTACTTCATATCATCAGTAGATGGCAGTAAAGGTTAAGGTAACGTAGAGAGGAAGATGAACGTTGCTGTACCTCAATCTTTTCACTGAGCTGGTTGGCCTCTTTAGAATTTCCTCCTCCTCTGGTCTCCTTGAGCTGTTTGCGCTGGAGCTTGTGATAACTTCTCTTTAATTTATCTAACTGCAGGAGAAAATGTTGGTGAAAAAACATTCTCAAATTCAAGTTTTAATCAGAGGCCTTGAAAAGTGTGTTGTCACATATATAAGGACGACAATGCTGAATGTTTTGGCATCAGACTTCAGAGTAATCTAGATTAAATACCATCTTATGTTCAGTCAGCTGATTAAGATTTAAGGTTGTTCAGTCTGTAAAGATTTATTATTGAATTATTATGTAAAGATAATTTCCTCTTGTGGTGATTTCATTGACTGACATTTTATTAGATTAAATTGGTTAATAAGGACTAAACTGAAGTAAAACTTGTCTCTGCAACTATGCAAACTACTAATTTACCCTGATTTTCACATATTGAGGAACTGAAAAGATCTGTACAAAACGTACACCTCAATCTACTGATCAGTTAATTGAAAGGCGGTGTAAGTGACAGGTTTTCTCACCTCTTCCCGGACTTTCTGCAGTTGCTGCTCGTACTTGGTTACTAACTCTTGTCGACCAGGCTGGACTTCTTCCAGCTGCTTGCGGAGCAATCCGATCTGTGATTGGGGGTGATGACAGTAATGGTATTGTATAAATACTAGTAAAACATCTATGTGGCAACACCATTTAATAATAAGTGCCTCGCAAAGCATGTGTGGTCAAATGATTGGGCTTCAATAAAACAAAGCTGATGGTGGATGAGTGTAAATGTATTTCCATCTCTCTCTGTTACCAAGCAGGTTAAATGTTCTGGTTGTGTTCCTCATGTAAAAACAAAAGAATATATTCGCTCTCTCAGTTCTTATCAGAAGACATGAAATCAAACAACATAACTTTATAAAGGATTTTCTACTGCACCTCCAGGTCCTTCCGTTCGATGAGATTCCTGGAGATCAACAGCTCCTCTTCACCACTCTTCACCCTGAGCTCCATGGCCTGAATCTCAGCCTCCCACTCCCTCTTCTGATGATTGATCATAATGTCAATCTGTCTCATGAGCTCCTGAAGCTCTGGCTCACATGACGACAGGACGGAGCTGCAATACAGACACAAAAACATGGTGAGTCTGCAAGATTCATAAAAATACCTCACAACCAGTGATGGAGTAGGCATTCAAACAGCACAGGTACCACACCGTGAAAATACTTTCTTACAAGCACTGAATATTTTGTGTGTCTCTGTGTGGAGAAATAAAAAATGGTAAAGTAACTAAAGCTGTGAGGTAAATGTAGAGAAGTATAATATATTAACCTCTGAAATATGGTGAAGTAGAAGCAGAAAGTGGCATGGAAATTAAAGTCTCAAGTAAACTAGAAGTACCACAAATTTTACTATAAGTGTAGTATTGATGTACATAGTTACATTGCCCCCTATCAATTAATATCTTCAAGTCATTCATCTATAGTAATGTAGTAATTAATCCAGTTTACATTACCTTAAATCAGGACTCTGCAGGGATCCCAGAGAAGCCTCCATCTAGTTAAAGGTGAAATAGTTTATTAAGTCTTGTAAATAAACCTGACTTAACTTAACTTAACTACTTGCTGAATTAACTAACCTAGCAACCTGCGTAACATTCAGCTTTAACGTTACTAAAATAAAAAAACGAAGCCAAATAAATCAATAACTAACTTTACCTCAGTTTGGTTTGAATTACAGTGAAGGATTGGTGAAGTGTTACGGTTAACAAAAGTTATCAGCTGGCTTTAGCTGGTTTTAATGCTTTATAATTTAACTTCTTTTTGTTTACATCTTTAACTGAAGAACAAAACTCACAGCTGCAGCGCGAAACACGCACTTCCTGATGTGAGGCGATAACTCCTCCTCCGGGCTGTGACGTCAGTACGCTGTACGTCCTGATCCGGAAGACAGGCCGTTTATATTATTTACAGTCCGAATCCGGATCATGTACTGTTTATATTTATTTACAGTCATTATCCAGATTGTAGACAGTTTATATTTATATGCAGTCTGGATCCGGATTATATACATCTTATATTTATTTATAGTCTAGAACCGGATTATGTACTGTTCATTAAGCTGTGTTGCATCGCGCTTCTTGAACACGTGGCTCGTTGGTCTAGGGGTATGATTCTCGCTTTCGGGTGCGAGAGGTCCCGGGTTCAAATCCCGGACGAGCCCACCTTTTTTCTTTTAGTCGGCGCTGAATAATAATCACTGTGAACAGATACAGCAGATAAATGAAGCTCGGCATTTTAAAAAAAGCGTTTAGCGGGAATTTAAACGTCCTGTGCGATATAGGTCGTGTTTATTGCAGCCACAGTGAGGCGGCTTCCTCTGAACATTAGCTGCATGTTGGTATGAGGATAAATATTGCTTTTAAAAAGCTTCACAGGAGTGTTATTAGGTCATGTGTGGAAAAGAGTACACGAAATTAGAGTCCAATAATCAATAATAACAATAATTCTATGGAAACCAAATCGATATGAAAGGGTTACCTATTTATTTAAAGCAGGTTCCGTAGTGAGGCATGGCTCGTTGGTCTAGGGGTATGATTCTCGCTTTGGGTGCGAGAGGTCCCGGGTTCAAATCCCGGACGAGCCCTTCATTTTCAGTCTTTAAAATAATACTACTACATGCAAATTTACCTCAACAATCTGTTTTTTCGTTTTAAATAAGGAAGCAAACTGGTCAGGCTCGTTATCGCTGTTTGCCTTTTTCCTCCCAGCCCTCCCACTGCTGCTCCTCCACCTGCCCTCCGTCAAACAGCGAACAAAGAGCGTCTCCTCCGCCCTGCTTCCCCAGCTGTTGTGCTGCGAGGCTTTCTGTCCCGCCCCCACAAACACAGCAGACTCTGTTAACAGGAGGCAGACGAGCTCCCCCATCTCCATTCATCGCAGAGGGCCTGTGCTGTTCACTGGTCTGAGGGAATAACCTGGGAATAAACTTATTCTAAGGAGATCACCTGAAGTGAACTGTGAGTAAATTTGTTACACACAGATTTTTTTTATCATCATTTTATCTTGTTTCCTTCAAATATGATGTATTATAATGTGTAGTTTCAGTGTCATTCAACTCCAGTGCTCTTTATTGTGCAGCACACATTTTATAGTCTCATTATGTAAGTCAAGTAAAATAAGTTATGTATTTCCAGGTAAACTGACTATTCTCTTTTCAAATATTAATGCTTTGAAAAGCTTTATATTTTTTATTGCAAATTGTAAAATAATATGTAATTTAAGTGTTATTCAACTCTACTTTTTTTTATTGGCAGCACACAGTCTTCATAATACTCAAAATTCACATTTGACTGTTACCCATTAGGTCTAAATAACATTGTAATTATAATAAGTTAAATGAACTAAAAAAATCTCTTACTTTTCAAATATTACTGCTGTGAAAAGGTTTATCATTTTTATCCAGCAGCACATCTTATTCCTAAAACCATTTTTTATTTAACAACATATACATGTATTATTTCTTATTTATTTCTGATATAATGTGGTGGATTCGGGTTTGTGTTATGCTTACCAATTCAAGTTTTATTCACTGTCAGCACACAGTCTTAATTACACTAAAAAAATACACCCATTAGGTCTAAATAACATTATAAATTAAGTCCCATCTGAGATAATTAAAGTAAGCAAAATAAGTTAAATATCTTAAATATTACTGCTGTGAAAAGGTTTATATTTTTTTTATCTAATTTGCAAAACTATTTTCATTCAACAGAGAGGAGCAAACTGGGAAGTTGAGACCTGCAGCATCCACCTCCTTCATCAGTATCAGCTGCAGTATTTTGGATTCATTTTGATCCCTGCAGTCACTTTCAGCTCGACCATGGTTCTGTGTGAGGACGGCGAGTGCAGCGTCTGCCTGTTGCCCTACTCCCGGATGGACAGGATCCCCCGGGTGCTCCACTGCAGGCACACCTTCTGCGACCCTTGTCTGGAGACCATGTCGCAGGCCAGGAGCGGGCTGCTGACCGTGGGCTGCCCTCTGTGCCGCCGGGTCACCTGCATAGGACGGGGCATCAGCCTGCAGGAGGCCCTGTGGGTCAACAGCAGGCTGTGGGAGCAGATACCGGAGGACGTGGACGCAGAGGAAGAGGAGGAGGAGGAAGATGGACTGAAAAACAGAGCGGAGGAGGAGAGGATGGAAACTAAACAAGCAGCAGAATGGTGGGTTTAACACTGTAAACAGACCCATGGGTGAACATTCACTTCAGGAAAAACATTTGCAATTGTAGGTTCAGTTTCTTTCTTGTTTATGGTCATTCTCAGAACAAAAAACTTCATGACCTTTGACCTCTTGTTTCAGTTTTCTTTAAAGTAGTAGCTGTGCGACACTGCTGTTGTAAACTAAAAATGCTGAGACAAAAGACACTTAGAACAGCATCTCATAAAAACCACTGCTGAATTTGAGGAACTCGAACCTGCATCCGAAACATTCCTGTCATACCTCCCCCTTCACACACCGACGTTAATCAGTGCGTTTGTCCACACTGCTTCTCATTAGCACCTCGGCTCTGCTGGGCCACGTTTACTTTTATACCGTCTAACAAAGGAACTTTTACTTTTCAGTGTTTCCTCCAGGTCCGCCAGGGCGAAGCTCAAACTGCCGGCTTTCTTCAGAAGGTTCAGTCTGACGAAGCAACACCAGGAGAGGATTGTGCCCGGCAGCAACGTGTAAGTTCTGACTTTGTGATCTAACGGCTGTAATAAGAAGGAGAAATGAAGTAAAAATGTGGACTAATATTTTCCTCCTTTTCACCTTTTCTTTTTGAAGGGAAATGAAATCGTGGCGCAGGCTTTCAGCTGAGGAGACAATTTAAAAAGAGACAGTTGACAGTTGCTCTCAGGTGATTATTCGCGGACGCCACTCGAAGGCTCGACTCAACCTTGTCAGTGAAAGGAAAGTCGAGGCCATTGGGACCCGAGAATCCATTTGTGCTCCTGTCAAGACTTTGTTTTGTTCTCGTGCCCTGTCTCCCCCATTATTTATTCTGGGCTTAATTCTTCCAGCTGGTGCTGTGGGATTTGGTTCAGCTGTCCCAGTGGGACTCACACCCAAAGACCCCCTCGTGACAGATGGTCTCCTGAGGACATTCCCTTTTTGCATTAGCTGAACACTGAATATGACTCATTGTTGTTTTCTGTATTTATGATAGCTGGCAGACAAAGTATTTAATAAAACTATTTTTGAAAGAATTTCTGGTTTTATTACTAATTAATGTCGATTTTTCCTTCTGAGGTGATCTGAAAGAATCATGAGCTCAAAGCAACGACATGTTTTACCGTGTACATCATTTATGACACATTAAGTATTTAAGTGGCTGAATTTAAATGAGAGATTTCTGAAAAGCGTAATGTGAAAATGAATTATTGTGGACTTGATACACAACAAAAACAGGCCCTAAAAGATTCATCCAACCGTGAAAGTGGATTATAATCTCCATTCAAAGAGCATCTGGCAACTTTTCCCTGTTTGAAGATATTAAAATAGTGGATCATTACTTTCATGGAAATGTCCTTTATTCCTTTGTGTTGCACACATCAGTTTAAAGATATACAGCACGCAGCAAAAAGATTATTAAGCATCACTGTGTCTGGCGTCTCAGTCATATTAAGGTCACTGCCTGTTTGCTGGATTGAGTGAGAAAACCGTTAGTTGTCCTGCAGGTTTGGTAGCCAGCTAGTTGTAACAGGCTGTCTCAAATGCACGCCTGGGAAACTACACGCTGTCATATTTTGATGGATGGTGTGTCATTTTGCCTTTCAGTAGCATTTGTTGCAGAGTTAAGTACAATCACAGTGACTGACATCATCTCCCCCATAATGCCAGACGAGGAGCTGCATCCAAGCTCTAAATGAACTGGCAGCGGCGGCGTTTGGCCGTCACAGCTGCAGTCAGGACAGACAGACAGGACAAACAAACAGAGAGCGGGATTGTGAAAATGGCAAAGCACCAGTTTCAGTTTCGCAATGTGGTGACTGGCTCCCAGTGCGGTCCCGGTGGTGTTGATCACTGGGATTAGGGTTAGCAGAGCAGGAAACAACTCCCAGTGCAGGCTGGCAGAGGAGGAAGATGCACTCAGATCATTTTACTCAAGTAAAAGTAACAGAACTATGTCATGAAAGTACTCAATTACAAATACAAGTCCTGCATTCAAAAGCTTAATTCAATAAAAGTGTGAAAGCATGATGAGAAAAATGTATTAAAAGTAAAAGCACTCTCATATTTTGTATATATAGTATTAATCTGCAAAGTATTTTAAAATTGTACTAAAGTACTTAGTTACATTCCAGAGCTGCAGGTTGGCCTGATCACACCGACTAATGAGGACGTTATCACAACATGTAAACATATTTTATGGGTGGATTTCTCATGTGGAGTCTTTTTTTGCAACAACAACATGGTGCAAGACAGTTTCCACGATGTGCCCATCACTGCGAGCAACAGTACATTCCTCTCTGAGTACGTGTGTTCAGTGTTTTGAGTGCTCAGAATAAACCCAAACACCTTCAGTGATATGATGGGCTTTTGCAATATGGCAAATCTCAAACCAAGCTACATCAGAGGTGGACAGCAATGTAATAATGTGCCAATAATAAAACTGGATTAAGGACTGGGTAAAGTTCACAGACACTCAAAGGACCACAAAGAAGGTTAATTTTATGACTTTATGTAATTTTGTAGTAATTTTATTAACTGGTTGCAAACATGTTTTGATAATTTTCACCACTAAAGCACAATTTTAAAGTGAGACTATTTAAGTTTTTCTAATAGCACTTACTGTGGAAATTACAGGATACTGCTGAGTAGTAAAATGTACTAAAACAGTAACGAAAAAAGACAAAAGTCAAAAAGTCAGTCGCTTACACAGTAATAATGTTATTTAACATTACCTACAATTTGCTGGTCATAATAATGCTGCAGCAGGAAACCTCTGAATGATTAATCATTTTGTGCTAAATAATTTGTCTTTTAATTTGTAATATTACAAATTCCTTTTTCAGGACCTCATAATCTCACTTTAAGGAGGTTCCTGATATTCCCAGTGTCTAAATCTAGTTTTAAACCTTAAATATTTCAGTTGAAATTATGCTTACATGGTCGGTCCATATTCCTCTATAAAGTAGCATTTAATAGAATTTGAGCTACCTTGAGGTGGGTGGGGGTGTTTAAATTGGGCCAACAGCTCATTTTTGCCCCTGGGCCCCATTACAAGTTAATCCCGCTCTATCCACCAGGTAACACCAATAACAGGTTTTACCTCTAGTCCTCGATGGAAACTGGGGATATTTGTTGTTGTGTCAAATAGAAACTGTGCGTGCCACAACATGTGTAAACACACAACATTGACCCAATTATAGCTTCATTACTGGTAACTACAGCCGAGCTTCCCAACCTTTTTCTGTCTGAAGCGGCAGCACATTCCTGTCAGATGAACTCATGTGTGTCTTCATTAACACCAACTATCACGTTACACGTGTTCAATGTGATTTTATACTGGATGCTAAGAAACACTACAAGAACTGGATAATATTTTTTTTTTTTTTGAACTGTTGATATTTAGGTTGGTTTGGTCAAGTTTGTATTCCTGCTGCTGTACAACTGAGACTGAAAAGCTGGACATTTAAACCATCTATTACTTTAGGTTATTTCAACTGTTTATCCTTTTACTTTACCTTAACTATTTCAAATATTTATTCTCTTTTAGCTAACTGTTTAAAATATTAAATGATTACTTTTACCAAGCTATTTCAACCTCTCTGCTAGTTGCAAACATGCAGAAATTACTGCAAGACAGTCTGTGTCAATCGATCAGCGTGAAACAACCCGACTGATGGACAGGTGAACACATAAGCACCTCAGACATGTTAAAGAGAAAATCAGAAGAAAAAAAGAAATCCTGCATGACTTTGGTAATAAGACATCTTTATTAATCGTTTGGAGAGACATGCTAGATCTCTGTACAGTGTGAATGGAGAGCCAGCTCTGGACTGATCAGGTCTGCTGCACAGAGCTGTGACAGAAACATACAACCCCCCCTGCAGGGAATGGCCACGGCCTCCACCCTCAAATGCAGACCCCTGACATGCAAAGACATTTGTTGCATTACTTGGTCCATTTCCAGGGAATGTTAAAATGGGCTTTGGGGGAAAAAACATAATATGTGGGAGGAATAAATGAAAAGGGACGTCTACAGCAACTATTTGTCCTTATTTAAAAATAAATACCCATTGAGACTTTTCTCAAAAAAAGTGCTCTCCTTACAAGGCTGTGTGGTCGGTAATGAGAGCAGTACATTCCTGTTTCCAGATAATAAATAGGCAGCAACACAGAGGCGTGAAACATCATTACTTTCATTTTAAGGGACTTTAACTTGAAATGCAACCTGTCCTTGTCACTCCCAAACCAACCAACGACAGAGCGTGTTCCCGTAGAGATCTCCTGTGATGTTTGATCCAACTCTGTCTCTTAGTATTATTATTATTATTTGGCTCATTATGTGGGTTAGAAAGGTTCACTAGTTTTCACAAGAGTGCCCTTCTTTTTGGACATGTGTGAACAATTCATAGTCTACTCTAAGACACAGTACTCCAAATGCTCTGGAGAAAAAGTTTTTTGTTTTGTTTTGTTTTTTTAACCATGTTTCTAAGACTTAACATCGTCACTCTAATTCTAAAACATGTTCTTAAAAAGTGCGGTAAGATTTCACTTCAACGACGAGTCAAATCAAAAGTAGTGTTCTCAACACTGGCTGACCTCACCACCAGTACGTCATGATACCTGGCTCTAAGAAAAAAAAAAATCCAAACAACATCGCAACATTGCATAATGCCAACATCAGTAGTCAGTTTAAACACAAGCAGCAAAGAAAACCTCATCTCAGTGGGGACACGTTACGTGACAGTTCCTAATACAATCAGACAGGTCTTGAATTAAGTGACTGTACATTTACAATGAAGCTTTTCATAACTTCATATTAACCTGAAAGGTCTACATGTGCAAATTAGTCTTTTGTCAGGAATGAAACAATGAGCTGATTTACAATGTTAAAGGTCTGTTTTGATCACAGGACCTGCGTTAAAGTCTACCGATCACCACGCGGGGAACTTTGTGTTTTTAACGTTCCTCGGTGACACGAGGCGAGAGAGTCGATTCTCCACTGCTCACTTACAGCACGTGCAGACTATCATAATCACAAACTACCAAGATATCACACAATGCAACAGCAGATGTCATATTGTTGTGTGAGTGTGTGTGTGGGGAGGGAGGGAGGGAGGGAGGGGGGTCTATGACATACTGCAAACAAACGGTGACCTAAATGAGGCCGTAATGTGGCAAGAATGACACGACTTGGCAGTGGCCCTCTATATATCTGCATCCTAACATTGTCTATACAGAAAGCATACATTTACACACACGCACGACAAAAAGATATTCTGAAGTCAAGTATACAAATCCAGTTTTCATCAACAAAAAGACTTGGACTAGTCGTTATCAGAGTGCATTAAGTCACTGGTGTAATGTTACCGTTTACATATTCAAACTCGTGTACACTGGTAGACAGTACCTATGCTGAAAAAACTAGGCATGCATTAGATACTCAAGATGTTAAGTTTTTCCTGTGACGCCCAGAACGTAAAATTAGGGATCCCACAGGGGTTACAGGTAGGACCGCTTGTTTTTATGTTTGGGTAATAAGCATTGAGATGGTTAAGATGGTATAAAGTAAAAAAATGGCTGCGTAATGGGTTAGGCAAGAGTTTAAGTTGTTAACATGTGGGTGAAATGTGGACCTGTAACAAGAGCGGGATCCATAAAAATACGTCTAAAACCACCTGTTCTTAATCGAGCTCTCAAATACAGAGCTTAGTTGCATCTTTAAAAAAAACAACCTTTCCAGAGAGACTTCCCTGAATATACAAAAATATACAAAAAAGAAACCGGGGAAACTTTTCTACTTAAAAAAATTTTATCCACATATGCAACTTGGGGATTTTTTTCCTCACATCTCTGTCTTTTTCTTTTTTTTTCTTTTTTTTTTTTTTGCAAGTTGTAAGACTTTTTGGCAGTTTCATTAACAAAGTAGGCTACACTACTTTTTAACCAAATTCACATATTGCTAGTTCCAACCAACGACCAGTAGTCAGGTGAGGAGGCCAGATTCTCGACGTGCAAAGTCAACTGCAGGTTAACCAATAGGAAGCAACATAACAAGCATGTGGTGTAAATGATGTTTTTTTTTTTCTTCGTCTTCTTTTTCCAGGACAGTGCTGAGTATTAACAGGAACAGCCGCCTTCGGTGGTCTGGGGCTCCTGCGGTTTGTCCAACTTGATGTCGATCACTGCGGGAGAACATTAAGGAACATTTGGAGACATTTGGTATTGATCTTATTTGCTTATAAGCATCTAAATGGATCAATTATCCGAGAGGAAATGCAGATGAAAGCGATGGATCCTCTTTTAACTTCTATTCATGTTGTGAATTTACTGTACTGCCACTTTACCGCCACTAGATGATGCTATTTCACATGAATCCAAATCCAACAACCAAACTACTTCAATGAGTCAACAAGAAATTATTTACCAAAGACATATGGTTTAAAGTATTCCTAAAATATCATCCATAGTAAATTTTTTCACAGCAGTTTTTGCACACGGTGGGGGAGCTGTGTCTGAGTATCCTAAAAATCCTCCTCTGACAAGTCATTCAGCTCAATGAGAAATCTTCTCTTCTATTGTTAGCTGGGGAATAAACTGAGAATGGATGTTGGCACTGCTGCGCTACAATTAAAGCTGATGCACAATGGTGTGTTAATGAGTTGTTGCTGAAAGTCAGAATGATTATGTGGGATTTCCTTTTTTTTTTTTTTTCACAACACAAATGGTGTTATTCCCAGTCAATCGTCTGGAGAGATTTTCATGTTTTGCGGTGAGAATGAGGGGGAGACCTCCTGGGCTTTAAGAGGAGACAAAAAGTGTATCATGACTGAGTGATTATGAAAGCCTCCACATATTACTGCTGGTGAGTGTGGCGGCACAGCGGCAGCGGGCTCTTCCTTATTATTCATTTTTCTGGTGAGCACTATGCATGTATAAGGAGGGAGCCTATGAAACTCTACATATTGTATGCAAGGAAACAGTCCCGATGTGGCTCTCAAATGCTCAGCCTACACTGGCTGGTGCTTACTGTTAACTGCAGCAGTTCATGTGTGTGCATGTTTTCTAATGGTAGCGTGTTGTCATGACGGGGCAGCACCTGAAGGACGGTCTTTAAATGCGGACGTATACTTGAGTGCTCCCTGTTGGATTGGTTCCCATCAGGAATCTGGAGGCCTCATCTCCAACATTACCAAACCAAATGAGCAGCCTGAGTCCTGAATATCTATTTCCTCTGATACGTGTGTGTGTGTGTGTGTGTGTGTGTGTGTGTGTGTGTGTGTGTGCTGCATGCAGCTACAGTCTGCAGCATCAGTGAGTAAGTTAGTGTGCAATATTTTAAAAACAACATCTGTTTCATATCTAAGGGATGGGTGACTTAAAGCTATAATAAAAATCTTCCAAATTTTGCCTGCTCATGAAAATGATAGCCAGATAAAACATCAATAGTCAGAAATGATATTATACATGTTGTCTTGAACTTTATTTTATATATTTTGATATTACTGTCTGTTTTATATTGTTGTCTATTTTATATCTAATTTATGCTTCTAACTCCCAGTACTCACTTTCACTTTTTCTTGTATTTTTATACTTATTGTGGTTATATTTTTGCACTGACAAACCATGATAAATTCCTCAAATATGAAAACTTAAATAATAATAAACCTGATTCCAGATTAAAATTACAAACAACTGGCCACTTAGGGGCAGCGCAACAAGCTGTTAACACAGCGCTGACGTATCATCACCACATCAATGGGGAGTGTGTTAGCAAACAGTTGTCTATACACACATCAAGTGTATATGGATATGCTTTAATTTGGAGTCTGTTGTGGTCCTGCTTGTTGTTTACTTTGTGTGTCTGCTGTTAATTGCTGGGCAGGTAGCGTACGGTCGGCGCAGCAGAGCCTTTTTCTCTAAAAACAGCTGCCCGCTGCAGCTGGGCTGAGGCTGAAGCAAAGTCACGGGCTGTAAAATCCAAATAATGAGCTGTGAGATGCTAAAATACTCTGCAGAGCTGAAGGAAGCTACAGATTACAGCGATAATTCTCTGTGGGTTCATCACCACGACCCCGCTGACCCTTCGCACATTACACACATTTGGTCCGTTGAGCAGCTTTAAAGATCGTAGCATAAAAAACACAAATTGGATTAGAAAGCCAATGATGATATCAGATTTCTCTGGAGAGAGAGCGTCATTGGTATTCTTCGAGCCCAGGAACAGGCTTTGGTGATACTTTTGGGTTTCAATTAAGAGAAGCAACACTTTCATCTGCTGTAGCTGTATTTTATAAATGAAAATGACAGCAGATGTAAAGTTTAATTGCTTCACTGGGACACAACACGGTGACGATCACTTAACAGACATCTTAACCCAAACCGCAAAGCTTTACCTTGAAATTACTGTGAATGGAACCGGCGTTATGTGCTCCTTCTACCTCCTTCTTTTTATTAACATTTATTAACAAAATCATGGAGCGGACTGCCTGTTTCTCTGATCAACGTGAGTCTGCTGTGATGTGGTTTGCTTTACGACTTATTAACAGAGATGACCCGAGCTCTTGATCTGGGTCAAGCACCGTCTCCGCTCTCTCCGTCCCTCTGCAGACCTGCAGCGGTCATTAGACTCAGTGACTCTGTAGGAAATTGTTCTCAAACAGAAAGCAGAAGACATCCACCATAAATCAGCGTGACCCGTCCATCCCCGAATTAAAAACTGGCTATTAAATGGAGCAGAGGCTATAAAGATTAAATACCTACTGAAACTAAAAAATGTAGGTATTTAACTGAATCTAACAGTTCCCTTCTTAAACTTTTATTATTTTTTTCTAGATTTATTTCTTCAATTTCCATTTCAGTCCATGAATGTTTGCCTAATATGACTGAGTGTAGACATCCTTTCTTGTTAAAGGTCCTGGTGCACTTCTGTAACATGCATGTGTGAATCCTGGACTGAGCCTATTTTCTGCTTCCCCACCCCCACCCGGTGAAATCAATACTATTTCACAATGCAATAACAACAGGGGAGCTGCTCCATTAAATGACAATGCCAGCAGAGGCACAGAACTGCTGGGGAACTGTCACCTGCCATCCATCAGCACACCTCCGGCTCACACAGCTCACTCCCACATCCATTATAGCTCATTAAAGACACAAATAAAAATTAAAAAAAACAGGAAGAGAGACGGATGTAATTGGCTGAATGAGAGTAATGCATTATAACCAGGAAATGATGCTGACTTCAATAAATAAATAAAAAAAGCAGGAGTGACCTCTTCAGTTCAGAGGGCTGCTGGGTTACTGAGTTTATCACGTGCGACCTGTAAATAATGAGAGGCCATAATCAGAGATGCAAGAGGAGACAAATGCAGGCATTCCTTCACTCCGCCAAGGTCAGCATCTGATTTATGCTGAAGTTTGAGCAGATGAATGCCGCAGTGTTAATCTGGACTCCCTTCGAGACGGCTTCGTGCTGGAGGAGCAACGACGGCACCGCATTCACACGGTAAAAATCAAAGGCAATTTCATAGTTCACCCACTGTTACCATAGAGATGGCACCCTGCTTTGTGCGCCGAGGAGGATACGGAGGACTGGTGCTGTCAGAGGAGAGGCAGTGACAACATTAAATGCTGCCGATTTATTTTACGGAAGAATAAAAATCTGATGTTTTGGTTGTTTTAGCTGCAGGTAGAAACGTTCAGGGACGACAGCTTTATGATTAGATGAGAGTAAAAGCACTGGATGCTGAAAAGAGAGGACTCCTTGACTTTTAGGTCACCTGCGATTTCTCTCTAATTGGTTTAATTTCAGCTGATGGATCATACTTCAACAGAAAAGTCAAAACAGAGAATGGGTGGGTTCACTTTTTTAGATTATTTATATGTACATTAAAAGATATAGTTGCTGTAATCATTCCCCCTGTTTAAAGAGGCCATCAAAAGATCTGCTCCTCATGCACTTGGAGCACTGGGAGTGTCAAAATCTGCAGCCCCCATTCTGTTAAAAAATAAAATAAAATGATGCTTGAACTCAAATCAAGTGAATATTTTCTAAAATAGAGTCTTTTTTAGAAGAAAACTTATTTCTTTGTGTTATTGTACATCCACCGCAGCTCAGCACAGAAACGCTGTCTGGGGAAATAAAAGAAGTTCATACTAAAAATGTGATTTTGGAAGATATCAACTTGATTTAATTTAGTCTGCTGAAGCTTCGTATTAGTGGAAAGAGGATTTTGTAATCTTTCTCTTCTAAAAACTTAAATCACACAAGATGAGAGGATAATGTAAAGCTGCACAGAAGCATGCTGTATCGAAACAGGATTAAATGAACTAAATTGATTTAAACGCTTTGTTTATATTAAATAAAGAAATGTAGGGGGTTCAATCACGTCTGAGGAGTTAAAAAGCTCTCTGAAAATCGAACCAATCGTAGTGGAGTGGAGATGTATTATGCGTGGAATGCCTCTTTAAACTCTAAAAATCATCTAAAAGAGTGTGAAGTGTAGGCCGCCTTATTGTTACCCACATTCGATATATTTGCAGATGTGAGAATCAGTGCAGGAGTGTGAGAGGAGCCCAGGCAGCCTGAGGGCTCTCTTTAGCTACTGATGAAAATTACAGCGAAAATCTGTCTCAGCTGCTGCATTTATCTCCTCTGACATCAGATATAAACACATCAGATAAGCATCTCTGTGCCGGGAATTATTCCACCGAGAGCATATTGAGTCGAATCGCTTCTTTAATGTAATCAAAACAAATAAAATCCACATTGTGTCTGTCTGTCTGTGTGTGTGTGTGTTTATAATTCATAAGACTGAACAACTATCTAAGCTGCTCTCAGTAGCTGTGGGATATTTCAATTATTTTTCAGGATTTAATGCGACTTCCTGAAGAATAAAATGTTATAGTTTAGTTTTATGACAGAGAAGAAGTAAAGGCTGACAGATCTTCCACAGGTGGAGCTGCGACGTGCTCGGCTGACAGCAGCAGATACGAGATGTTTGCAGCGGCGTCACACAGGCCGGCTGACGGCCGGACGCTGACACTCCCGTCGCCGCTTTTAAATGAGCAAACCTGCCTACACACCTCAGAGAAAACTGCAGGCGCCTACAGGCTGACTGACCTCCTGCACTCGTCAAACGGCAGCGCTGAGAAACAGTTAGCAAGAGTGTCGTTTCTTAAAAAACACATTTAATTGGACAGGGAGCTGGGTGAATAGGTGCCATTATGCAGAGCTCACTTCTTTCATTTAGAGCAGCGAGTGACGCTATAACGCGATGATTAAAATAAGAAAATGTTTCCTCTGAGCTCAGGTTTTCATGTTATGTAAATGGGTCAAAGGATACTCCCTTCTTTGCTCGTTTCTTGCATACTTTCCATTCCCGGAAGAGCAGCCGCCACGCGCCGAAACAGCTGGAAAGAAAAAGAAAACAGAATGAGGGCAGGTAAGACTGAAACAGGGACACGCGGCTCACTTTGTTGAACAACTGGCCTTCGAAGTTCATCATTTTAGGTCAAAATAATGTGCAGTGACTTAATATAAAAATAATATCCAGACTAAAGTAGTGTTTTGCATGTTAGTTACATGCACTAAACATGTGCATTTCATTTTAGATTTTTCCCATGCAGGCATTTATTACTATTGATTTTACTGTACATTAACTAGAATATGAACTTACAGACTTGCTGTGGATTAGTAAAGTCCATAATTTTTGTGTTGTTAAGTTATTATTAAGTGGTAATGTTATTGTAGGAGCACACATGGTGATTGGCTTTCAATGTTAAAAAAAAACACAGTTAATAGATTGTCTTAAGGCATTACTTATAACTTCTCATGAAAGATTGTGAATGCCCGAAAGCTTCAATTTGCTGACACAACATCTCATTGGGTTGTGATGACACAAGCAGACACCGCAGCCTTTGGAGGCAGCACTGTGACCTTTCTGCTGCAGGTTTTGCACCACAGCGTTGCATCCTGGCATTTCGCTGCCAGAAGTAAGGTGAAGAATAGCCTCCTCTGTCCGCGCCGCTAATGGGCCGAGAGAGGCGGCCGCCAGCAACACCATTCACTGACCGACACAATGCTGCTTCGCTTTCGTCTCGCTGCTTATTAACTTAACAGACAGTCGTTGTTTTGGACCACAAACATCTGTTCACAGAGAAATCACTGTTGTTGAAGCGGGCTGCGCTCCTCTTTGTATCTGCAGCCCACAAATTTCTCTAAATGTTACAGTTACTAATTAAATGTCACTTAAAGGAACGGATACATGCACGGTTCAGTGTTGGTGAGATGCTGGTGGTGACAGCATGGATATTACTCATGAAGAAATACAGCACCAGTATTTGTCTGCTTCTTTGAGTAGATCTGTATTAAAGAGGCATTTAAAGGTACCCTGTGGAGTTTTTGACCAACCATTCGGAAAGCAAATCACGTGAATCATGAACGCTTAGTAACAAAAAATCAGCTTTGTAAATATTTTAGAAAAACAAAAAACAAAACAAAAGAATAATTATTATTTGTTGGACACCAAGGATCAAACAAACATGTGCAAGAGACAATGAATGTCAACATAAAACTCTACAGGGTTTAATTCGACACAGATCCTGCCTTAATAATACCAATATAATGAATATTACTGGATGTTAAAGAGGTCAATTATTCATATATTCATGTATAAATATTCATGCCAACACATGTCTTTAAATCAAATTAATGCTATTAGTATAAACTGTGTGGCGTAAAGCAGAGGTAACAGTATACTCATTAATATGCAGATATATGCAGCTACACATGTGGTCAAATTGCAATTTATGCATTTTTCTATCTAACTGATTCTGTGTGTTGTTTTGTTGTGCAGACTGTGACAACAAATCTCCCTCTGCGATAATAAAATCTAACCTACAGGTAATCACATCATCTCATCTACAGAGGAACCTGTGGTGTAAATGTGAAGCTTCTGTCATGTTTTTGACAGACAAATGTTTCTTGATGATATTAAAATGAAGAGTATCATAAGCACAGATCATATTTCCATGATTACAAGTCAATCATAGGCAGAACAGACTTGAATTCCCATTAAAGATATAACATATCTGAGCTCCAGCCCTCCTGTGAACTCACCTGTTTGACGTTGTAGCCCGTCTTGGCGCTGGTCTCTATGAACATGACGCTCAGCTCTTTAGCCCTCTGTTCACCTTCCTCAATTGTGATTTGCCTGTAAAAGAAGGAAATGATCATAAAAACCCTGCAGATTAATGTGCTGGAGGTAATAATGAAGCATTCACAGGACATGGACGCAAATCAGAGGCTGATTTTCTCATGTTAGAAAAGTAGACCCTGCACAGGCTCACACTACAGCTTACTTTTTTTTGCAGCTGAAGCTCCCCGTTATTCCAGGCTGGTGAGAATACACCAGACTTAATAGCTAATGACTGAGAGTGATTAATTACATTGTCCTGCAAGAAATGAATAACAGCCAATTTGCATTACATTTTAATGAATCTGGCAGTGATTGTTTGGCTCTCGCTGTGAAAAGGGAGACTGTGTCGGCCGTCCATTAACACAAACAGAGAGATGGTTGCAGTCCTGCTGACTCCGCGGCCCGCACAGCCAGCAGGTTCGTTAAGACGGCCGGCTTAAATCAACCTGCCTCCGGTCGTCTGGGAAAACCACGCAACCCGTCTGTCTTCATTGTTCCTCTCGACACAAAAGGGAGTCTTGGTCGTGTACTGACTCAAAAATACCACGTCTTTGCTTTCAACTAACCCCAGATAGGGTGAAACACCCGCTTAAAACACACTCACACCGACAAGTTATCCTGTTGTGCAAATCATCAAACAAAGCAATATTATATTTAACCGATGCTCATCTCCTTAAAGAACTCCTCCTTTGCATCACAGCGCAGAAGAAAGAGAAAATTGTGAGGTAGGAGAAGAAGTTTTCTGCAGCGAGAACAGAAAACGCTGCACCGGAGAGGAGATGTATTTACATAATACCACCACCTGACAGAGTTGCACTGGGGCCGTGGTGGCTATTTCTGGATGCATGTGTCTGAGCTCCAACTTAAACAATGCCGAGGCTTATTCATCATCTGACTGGCAGTTGGCAAGAAAAAAACTGCATAATGGATGCACAATGTGTGTCGTCTTAGCAACGTTCACGCACGCTAGCAGGAATTTGGGAGTTTCAGAGCAGGTCTGTGCTGAAACATGACATCAGCTCTCGCGTCATTTCAACAATGTATGCAAATAAGGGGGCGGATCCTTTGGTGTGCATTGTCAATTTGAATTCAAGCAAAACATCTTTATTTTTTTGTGGTGAAATTATTCCCTGAACTAGATGTCATTTAAAATCAGCTTGACTAGACCAGTTGCTTTTTTGTCAAAGATCCTCCAAAATAAAGTGATAAATGTCTTTTTTTTCACTCAGATTTTTATTTTCTATTTACAAAATATGTTAGTTGTCCATTAAAGCTGCACTAATATTTTTTAAGATTTATGATGCATCACGTTACAACATGTGGTGAAAGCTCTTTAGCATCTTTAAGTTCACTGTTTTGATTTTGTGCAACTCCAATTTTACTTCTTCTGTTCAGCAGCAGGCAGCTTTTTTCACTTAAAAGGGTCTAATTAACTCTAACAAACAGCAGACAGATACTATTAGTGACAAGCTTAAAAAAGTGTAGTATTTAGATGCAAAAGAGGCACATATTCCCCTCAGGAATTAGTATAGACCAAAAGAGAGCTAAAAGAAGAGCACTGGACGAATATGGACAATTTCAAATGAATGTTAGTGAAGCTGAATGTGCAAAAAGGCAACTGTTATTTATGTTCACCATAACAATCATCATATCATCAATCATCATATTATATTACCATATTTTGTTCTATATCATCGATCTGTCATATTTTTACAGCTTGTTGTGCTACCAAGTGGACAAAAACTCATGCAGGTTTGACATAAGCTTCAATAAAGCAGTATTCATTTACATGGGTATTTTTGTGTTAACTGTTTGACTATCTCGTGGTCTCGTGGTTTATGGAAACCGCTGTCATATCAAATCAATCACTGAGGCTGCTTGCATTAAATAAAAGTACATTAACTTGAAAACAGACTTCACACCAAAGTAATAGCAGTAGTATCAGGGCACAAGAAAAGAAGATTCAGCCGGCAGAGTTTTAAAAGTCCCTGAGCTACTTTCTTGTCAGCGCTCAGCACATCAGCGTGCACTTGGTTGATGCCGTCTAGTGTACGATGCACACTGGTCTTCCCCTTATGCAATGCTCCGGGGACTCTGCAGCACCTAAACTGTGCATAGTTTAACTCCCCGTAGCACTGAGCGTTGTGAAAAGCTCCACCACGCGTGAATGAACAAACCAACAAACACAAAGAGAGCCCGGCTCACAGAAGTGCTCCTCACGAAGAAAACTGATAAGCAAATGTATCACAGTAATGAAATACACATAAATCTCTGCTTCTGCTCGAGTAATGTCAAAGGTAGGATTAGATGTCAGAGCTGATATCGAATAAGAAAAGGTGACAAAATCATTTTAAGATGTTTTTTAAAGGGCAAGCCAAACACAGTCACCTAAAAAACAGATGTAAGATGTCACAGAGAAAAAAAAAAAACTTTACACCCCTGCCAGACTTTTACCCCTCCCTCATATTTAGATGTTGAGATGAGATGACTTTCGCCTCGTTTTTCAATGTCAGCCGCTTTATTTACAGCGCTGTCAGATCATGTGCCGAGTCATTTTAATCAGACGCTGACATACGACGCAACTTATTCTTCTTCATTTGATGTAAATTTCTACACTCTTACACAGTAAATCGGAATAAACACGTGGCCTCGCTGCAGGCGGCGAACACGAGTGACAGCCCCCATAGTGACGGCTTCATTTATTCATCTCTTGCGTGTGAAACGCTCAGCGGCATGTCCGACCATGTTTGCATGAGTGTCACTATGATTAAGGTAAGATAAAGGTAGAAAAAGTACAAACAACTGTAAGATTCAGAATGACGCAGGAGCTGGAAAAAATATGAAAAAGCCATTTGAATCTTTCTGCATTGAGGAGAGGATGCTAAAGCAAGTTATTTGCCTTTACCTATTTACCTGGAACATTTACTGAAGCTTTAACTTCCAAACCCCATTAAGACTCAAATAAATTGTCATTGTGATAAATGATCTGTTAATGAAAAGGAAAGTAGTTTTCAGTTCACAGTTTTTCCCGAGGCCAAAATTTTCGAAATTATTTCACTTACCCTGCCACATTCTGTTGATTAATATAGCAGCTCAGCCAGCAAGGTGTATTTAGACTTACATAAGATCAAAATTAAGCTTACAGCCAGCTAAATTTCACATCCTCTTTAAGTTCTGGGTGTTTAAGTTAACAGAAAGAGTCAGTGAAAGTCTCATTTTTTAAGTTGCAGAACAGAAACCTATCAAAATATGCTTAAAAATACTTAATTTGATGGTAAAAAATGCTAATGTAAGCTTTTGTTTTGGTCTGTTGTTATGGAAGACACAAATTTTTACTGACAGATCCGGGGAGACGCATCCTGGAAACTGCTGTCACCAGCAGTTTTCCTGCTTTGCCTTCAATCACTTCCACGCCGAATCCAAGACACAAGTACGCCAATGGGAATTTCTTTCTGCAGCTCAAAGAATATCCTCGACACGTCGGCGCTGTGAATTTTATTTTTGCTGCATGAGCAAATAATCCTGACGGTAACAGTTAAATTGGTGCGTATGTGTGCAGATCTATGCGTGGTTACTCGTCGCATGAGGAAATGTTATCTGTAAAAATATTTTCCTGAATACTTGGTTGGATATTTGATGACTGGATAAAGAACCAAGAGAACAGGAAGTAGTCTTATTCAACGCTAAAGAGTTGACTTGGGAAGGAAAGAAATAGACCAGAATCCAAAGCAGCTGTCCAAACTAAGACAGAGCACAAGATGGCAGAGCAGCAATAATACAGGAAAAAGACACATTAATGACCAACATAAAGTGTTTGTTTAGCTCAAAAACATGCTACTGATGGCAGCTAATGAGAAATCTTGATGTATACTGAGAAGAAAAACAAATGTACTAAAACATGCATGCATTTTTCTCAGATACAAACACTGAATGCATCTGTAAATTATTTGTATATGACAGGGGAAATAAATTTAAGAGCATGACCTTGACAAACGTAAAAATAATAAATAACTAAAACAAGAAGAAGAGTGCAGTTGATTTTTGCAGTTTTTCTTCAGTGCCTCTGCAGCCGCTGCACATTTCTGCAAACATGCATGTAGAAATTAATTGTGAATATTTATTCTATGCGACTGTTTGTTAACTAATCTATACCATTATATATACCATGCCATTTTGGAAGGGTCTCTCCTGTAAAATAAATAAATATACATAAATACATAAAAAATACACAGACTAAATACACAGAATAAAAAAATAAAATAACTAAAATATCCATATCCACATTTCTTAGAGAACATCAGATACAGGTCTACATTTCTTATAGGATACAAGAAATAGGACTTATCGTATCAATTCACTCTTTATTTTCCATTATTCTTCCACTATTGTAGATCTCTGCTTCAAGTCATTTCCTTTTTTACCCTGTTTGTTAATGTATTCCCTTTTCAAATCAATTTCTTCTCCCTTCTCAGCTTTATTAAAAATCCTGTTCCATCAGCATGTTCTCATCTTCCCCTCACTACAACTATAATTGACTACAGTTAAATACATACATAAATGTATATATGAGAAAGAGGACTCCCTTGTGCACACCGTTCTCGATTGCTGAAGTGTCACCAGGGGTTAAATCACTAAATAATTTCCCCAAGCAGGTAATAATTTTTTCATTTCAAAGCTTTAAGAGTGGCTGAGTTAGCGGCCTGATGTCCCACCGTAATTTAGACAACACTAAACACAGCCAGCTCCTGAGCGTATTCGTGTAGATATTTGATAATGTAAAGGTGCAAATCATTTCTCACACCTGTCTGAGGGACTGTTAATATTAAATTCATATAGTTAAGTGTTGAGGAGTTATAGTGGTCCCAAGATAATCAATTCTGTCTCATTAACATACAGATTTATTCAGCAAGACTCTCCCACATCTAATCAAATCAACTGCAGGAAGCCTGTGGAGTCAGCCTGATGTTTTTATCATCTGTCGTTCTCAAGGTTTTGTGCTCAAGCGAATGTTCCTGCAGACTGACAGACTGACACTTTGCACATCATGGTTGCCATGGCATCAGGGACTTAAAAGGAAACGCAGACCAAAAAAAAAAGACAAAATGCGATACAAGCACGGAGGCAGGTTCAGCAGAAAGTACGCACCTCTTATCTGCAAGGTCTGTTTTGTTGCCGACGAGCATGATGATGACATCACTTCCCCTCTCCGTTCTCACGTCCTCGATCCATTTCGACGTCTGCTGGAACGAATTAACATCTGTCGCGAAGGGGAGGAAACAAAAAGCAGTCGAATTAAAGATGCTGTTTGTACAACTGTGGTGATGTTCAGTAAACTGACACCTCCACTGCTGCTGCTGCTGCTGCTGCTGCTCTGAACAAAACCATTAACGTTTCACCTGTGTTTCATAACAGCCGGCAGGAAATACTGTGAAATCTGCTGATGTAAAATGAATCACACATTTTGCGTGACATGGCACTGATAATTATTCATGCAAGAAGAAGAAACAGAAAAAAAAAATCCCCATGAGGTGAATCATATTAAAATTATCTTAAGATAACAGCCATTAGACGATACACTATAAATCCGTGTTAGACTTTACATGCCTCGCTCTGTAGCATGTTAAACTTCTTAATAAATCCCTCTGACCTTCCCTGTAAGCGTGCAGGCTTGCTTGCATGCACAATAAGGGTTGTATTGTATTCTGACACACGTCTTTTGTCAGGATTTTGGGGGATGGCAACTCATATTTTTTATAAAATCTTGTAAAATAAAATCAGGATTAAAACTCCTGAAAGCAGCTATGTTACAATAAGTGTCTTTGTTTCTCTTTTAAACAACAAAATGGAAGCCACAGACAGATCTGAGTGAGAATAATGTCACTTTTTATGTGATGGAAAATAATAACTATTAATTAGAACACCAACTGGAAATAAACTGCATTGTTTTACAGAGTTTTAGCTCCATGCATGGGCCACCTTTTAAATGCTACTATTTGACTGCACTACTACCGCAGCAGAATATAACAGCTTGGTTATATATTCAGGAGTTATTAGAGTAGGAGCTTCACAGGGAAATCCATCTGTGACACACGTTTCAAAAGTGTTTTGGCCTTTAGAGTGAGAGAGAGATGAGCTCTGGCCACCTGTGCTGACAATGAACATGTAAAAAAAAAAGAACATAAGTATGGTTAAAGGTGAGTAAATGCAGGTGTAAGAAAAAGCAGTCTGGCAGGTATGAAAGTATCTCATGGGACACTGACTTGTAATGTCGTAGACCACCACAGCCACGGTAGAGTCCCGGATGTAACTGGGAATGAGGCTCCTGAAGCGCTCCTGTCCCGCCGTGTCCCACAGCTGCAACCTCACCTGGGGTTCAGAGAGAGAAAGCTGAGGAGGCTGAGATTATTCAGATAGTCAGAGAGCCTGGAAAGAGTCGGCTCCCTCCCTCCACACACAACACACACACACACACATTTTCACATAGCACATACACGTGTCATAAACATGTATAATAAGATATGAATCTGAGTGTACACACAGGGATTATTTATATGAGTGGTCTTACTGTTGTATGAAATATAAACACACATGCAGGTTTGAGTGTTTCATTGCATGCATTATTGTAGCAATGAACATTTCTACAGTTTGTGCACCTCTCTGAATGAAGGAGGTTTTACACGACTGACATTTTACAAACATTTTACAAACATTTAACATTTTCTCTGCCATGACATTATACATCTGTTACTGAGGGTCTTACCGTTCGATCTTCCAAGTACATGGTTTTCGACAGGAAGTCAATTCCAATTGTGGCCTAGTTTAGGAGAAAAGATATTCAGCGGATCAACATCACAGTAAACACCTCGAAAAGAAACAGAGTATTTACTAAGGAACTGAACAATGCAAGATAAGGATGAAAAAGGTGAAGAGGAGGACAGATATGAAACTATAAGATCATCTTCACTTCAGTCCTGATCACATCAAATCCACCTCTGTATGGGTGTTACAAATATACAATACAATGCAATCCAGCACTGCAAAAAACACCTTCATGGAGGTTATTAAGTACAATTTTATCAAATGCAGTAAGTTTTTAAATAAGAGCATAATGCACAAACATTCCCTTTCAACAATCAGAACCACTGTATTGTTTCAATATGTTGTGTTTGTATGGTTGTTAAACTCAAACGAGCTGATTAAAATTTGCTGTTCTTATCATCCCACATTATCCATTTATAAAAGCAATCTAATCATTGCCTTATTGTGTCACCAGGCAGATGGCACAGTGTTCCCTCTTCAAGGGATGTTTACTTTCCGCAGCCAAGCCCACGGCTTTCTGCTTTGCCGCCTGCCATGATATCATCAGGTGCTCTGGCTTGGATAAATCTAAACCCAGAAATCAATGTTAAACTGCAGATCTGGGTTTGTTTGTTTTGCTGCATTTTCTGGTGCCAGAGCTGTTCAGTTTTGGACACGCGGCAAGAAACCTTCAAAACTCCCAATTACAAAGATGGCGTCCTTTCAAAATAAACAATGCAGCGCCTGAAACACATTAATTCCATTATTATGAAAGGCAGTATTAGCAACTATTCTATTCCTGTTTTGTGGGCACGGACCAAGAGGAAATTTCTTTAATATTCTATTAAACATTTTTGAGAACAAAACTGTGAGAGACAGAGGAGGAGTTGGGACTTTTAATGACAGCTGGTTAAGGCAGATGTTGATGCTTTGTGACCCTTTCACTCGGTGTATCCAGATGTTTTGTTGATGCTGCTTCACTGTACGTGTGAGGGGTCGAGGGTGTAAAAGGCTCCATGGTAGCTGGTGTAGGACTGACCCGGAGTTACGCAGCAGTCCCCAGCTGCATGTTTAAAGCCTGCGTGACCTCAGCCTGCAAACGCCAGCTGGAGCTCATACTGCAGATGGCTGCTAGGTCTGATAGGCAGACAGGGAATCACCTGTCTGCAGAGGAAGTCATTTCTCTACTTGTGTTTAACAGTCAAGTTTATTTAGATACTTTTCTCTTGTTCCGAGACGCATTTTGATCCATTTGTCCCCATCTGTGATTAAGCAGGTGGGTGTTTTTCTACGTTAGGCAGCTCAGCGGGGTGCCCACTGCCCACTTTGACAGAACTGGGCATCAGCAGCTCGATCACGCACTCGTTTCCTTGGCGATGCCAGCTACCACAGTGGGCTAACTCAGAGAGTCTGGCATGAAGACAGGACGTCATTTATACTCTCCCTTCACACTGAGTCAGATTGAGCAGAGCCAGGCCGAAAATAAGCAGCCTCACAGAATCAAAATTACAAAGTAAAAAAATGGGGGGCTCAATCAGCCTTGAAACAGACAGGTGGATTACATAAACCTCCAAAATAAAAGCCCTGTTTATTCTGGAAGACAACTGAATAAAAGATTTAAAGAAAAGAGGGTGCTGGAGGTTAAAAGAAGTCATTTTGTTAAATTAGCCCTATAAAAATAACCTGGAGATGAAACATTTGGGTCAGTCAGATTTACAGCGACATTATTGACACTATAGCTCGAACGACGTTAAAAGCATAAAGATGTTGCAGAGATTTTCGTGGGGGGACGGCAGAGGTGCTGTGGCCTTGGTTTTAAATATAGAATCCCACACAGACAGTTACACATGAACAGATTAGATCACCAGAAATTATTAATGTTCCTTTTAAATTTTTAACCAGCACACGTCGTTAGAGGACCGACCACAGCACTGTGGCCCGTTCTGCCAAAGACGAGGGCAAAAAAAAATACTTTAAACAGATCTGAAGGATTTCACTGATGTATGTTAAATCTATTTTTGACATTTTGACTACTTAACTTGAATTTGGCCTCAAGATAGTGGTCTTAAGATATCTTTTTAGATGTAAAATCAGTTTAAATGAATCGATTTTGAAGTGAATTTCTGATGTGTGAGGACATCGGGAGTGTGTGTCTTACTAACCCAACTATGTCAGCTGACCAAAACTAGTATAGGATTATCTTAAATATCCATTTCCTTTCTCTTCATACAAGAAATGACAGAATACAGGTTAAGAAAATAAACGACTGATTAATGGATTAACTGAATGACAGAAAATTAATCAGCAACTATTTTGATAGTCGATTATTATTTAAAAGGATTTGATGTCATTTATTATTGTAAAATGAAAAGTTTTGGACTGTTGGCCGAGAAAAATGTAATGGCCACTAATTTCAGACATTTTATAGACAAAATGAACATTAGAAAAGCAAGAAAATCATCACTAATGAAAATAAATGTTAGCTGCAGCGCTAGTTAAGACAATTAGGTATAACAAACCATTTTAGAGACTACTAGATGAAGGTATCTGTGTTTGTGACAATCACACTTGTTCTGCTACACACCGAAGTCAAATTATATGTAAATAACGAATTAACTAATTATATGTAATTAACGAGTACATTAACGTCTCCCTGGCTGAGTGATAAAGGAATGAGGAGGGTGAGCGAGGTATGGAAAGATGTAGGTTAGTCCTCTCAAACCACTGTGACACTATTAGTGGGTGTGTGCACAGATGGTTTTTCAGGAAGTTTTTTTTGGATGGAAGCATCTCAGTTGTTATCAGACAGATCAGCGTGAACAGTCAAGCTGACTGAGGTCAATGTGAGATGTTCTTCGACAAATACTATTGCGTTTGATTGGATGCAAATGGAGCACAACTACTAATAAACTGTTCTCAACTGATTTAACATTCACACAGGAAATGTAGTTTACTTCAACACTGTTTATTCTGGTGAATCCTGAAAGGAAGTAGTGTGAGGAGGTCTGCAGTATCATCCAAACTAAATCATATTTGCACAGTCAAGATGTTCAAGATTTATGACCCAACAGAAAAGCCACAGTTGGCTTTAATCGCTGCATGTAACTTAATTAACAAATGCAGGATTTGATCTCGGGATATTTTTGTGTTTTTCCAATATGGCGTTTCTGCTTTTATGTAAGTAGAAATCGCGAACATTTCTTCCTCCACTGCTGCTCCCACCAAGACTTTCAAGGTCCTCCATCTGGCTGTTAAACCAACAGACCTTGAGTCACAGCGAGCGCGCTGGCATTTGCTCATAGCGCCGTCTTTGACAGCAACAGTTTGCGAAAGCACAAACTCGGAGTGATTTGAAGTTCACTGTGAACACAACAGGGAATAGATCAGTCTATGATCATGTTTTCCTCCTCCGACAGCAGGCTGTGTTTATAATATATGTAGGATATGACTATTACAGCGGGCTTCGTTTGTAAGCACAGTAATGAGAAGTGGCAGCGCAGATTGAGAGTCAGCTCAAACTATCTCATTTTACTTGTGTCATAAAGCATTATGGGTAGACTTGTACTCCTCGACAACATTAATTTAAGATTAAACCGATCTTCCAACCCTGACAGCATATTTAGAGATAAAAGACAGTTAGAAGAGGAAAATGGGGATTAAGGTTGAATCTAACAGTTCCTTTTTCATTATTGATTCCCATTTTCATTATCGATTCATTATCAATTAATTGTTTACTTTTAAAACATCAGAAAATGGTCAAATCTCTTTCCCAAACTAGTTTGTTTTATAAGACCAAAAGTTCAATTTGTCAATTCAGTGACTGAATTTATATTAAATAAGATGGGTCTTGATATTATAGACTGTGCACAAAAGGATTCACAAATGTATTCCTTGAATTACATATAAATGATTCTCTGCAAAAAATATTTTTCAACACAGAAAAATATTTATTGTTGTATATAAATATTCATGAAAATCCACAGACGATAAGGTTCATGAATGAATTTATGCTGAATGCAAAAATTAAAATATATTCCTTCTTATTCGTGTGGCTCGAAATCACAAATGTAGCCAATCAGAGGTCTCCTGCCATATCGGCCAATCATACAATCGTAAATTTGACGGTTATATCGGCGCAGTCTGCAATTATGAACATATAATACACGTATAAAAAATGAGAAAACAGTGAAAAAACGCCCATCACAATATGTAAAGACCTCATTTAATGTACAACCAGTAGCCAAATCCCCAAAATATTCTATTTATTATAAAGACCAAAAAAGAAGCTTGGAACAATCAATTTCTTTAGTTTCTGTTGGAAAACAGCTTAAATGGTCAGTTGATTGTGAAAAAAGAGTCAAAGGTGACATCTTCAAAATGATTATTATTACTGATCTTAAACTAAAAGATGTTTAATTCATTTTCAAATAAGACACTGGAAGAAACTGGAACCGAATCATTTTGTTTGTACTTTTTGCAAGAAAAAATGAACAAAGGCTGACTTATCAACGAATTTCAGTTTACTCAAATAGGGTGCTGTTTTAAATACACAAGGGGATAAACAGGCACTTTTGTTGTCTGCAGTTTGTTCCAAAGTGTGACATTTTCTATATTTTTGAGATGTCGAATAAATGAGTATTTGGACGGAGCAGACAGATGCAGTCACAGCCTGGTGGCCAGACCTGACTGACAGCTCCACCACAGCTGACAAAAGCATTTCGCCTCTGGAGGACTCGGAGCCCTTTAGCATGTGCTGCCAGGCAGTGAGGACGCCTGCCTCTGTCTCTCTCGGCTGGGTGGCTGCTTGATGGGAGTCTGCCGCTCCGGAGGCAGCAAATCTGGCCTTAGTCATCCTCCTGCTGACTAAAGCCACCACCGCGCTCGGTTTCACCTCTCTGATTCCTCTAAATATACAGCCGCTCTGCCTTCAGACGACTGAACTGGATCTGCTCGGATCTAAGATGCACATGAAAACAAAAAAATAAATAAATAAAAGGTGCAGCGGTTCAGTATCAGTATGGAAAGTTACTTCATAAATCTTCCCATCAGGACAGATGTCTCCCGCAGGCTCACATTCAGAGCATCTTTTCCACTCGCTGGGCAGACCCCCCCGTCCCTCCGAGCAGCAGCATAAACACTCAAACTGAGCTAATGCATGCAGCATTTTAATTAATTCTCAAAGGTCTCGGGAGATGAACTAGAAAAAAAAACTGCAAAATCATTTACAGCCCTACCTGTCACTGAGCCAGGGAGGGAAAAGAAGTGGCATTAAAACACGAGGTGGGGGGGGCAGCATGCAAAAACACACACAGACGAGAACACACACATTTACAAAAGGCTGAGCTTCGATGACTTTGATGTACGGTTACAAAGACGAGGTTAAGGCACCCCTAACAAAATCATTAATCCACTATCTGAAAAAGAAAACAAGAAGGTGAGCGTGAGGAGGGAATGACGAGGCTGATTTCCGGATGTGGGGTTAAGTGCCCGGTTTCAAATGGCTTTGTTTCACACACAAATAAAATGACCAGCTGATTTTCATATCCCTCCCTGGCTGCTCGGTGCACAGGCCATTACAGCAGTGCGGGGCAGGGACTGACATTAAACAGCATACAGGGACATTATTAAATAAGCAGATGCTATCTGTCCGGCATCTGCCCGCCTAGCATGTAGCGAGCCGCACTCAGAGTTACAGTCGTGGCCTTAAAGTGAGACAGACTGCAGCCAACAACAGACGCCCACGTTCACTCCAGGTACGACTCTCTGAAAACGATGCCGGAAATGACTGTGTCGCATTTACTGTCCGGCCTTATTTATAAAGGTATGAATCTCAGTCCTAGTCACATTGCATAATACTGGACTGAAAAAAACAGCAGGAGGTTTTCAAAGTCTACCACTGTAGGAGGAATACTGACAGAATAATAATAGTAATATTGATATTAATAGGTTTTGTCACTGCTTATCTATTCCCTGCTTATCTCTCGGAGCTCCTTCAGACTCCCTCTCGCTCCCTGAAGTCTTCATCGGCAGGTCGACTGGCACTATCAGCCATCAGCTTCAGTACAATGGGTGCTGAAGTCTTTATACGCTGCACCCAAACTTAGAAACTTGCTATTCCCTTCGCATCCTGTTTCACAATTCAACAATGCTTTTAAAACCTTTCAAACTAGCTAACTAACCAACTTATCTGTGATTAAACTGATGATTAATTAATGATGCTTTGTTGTTTGTTGAGTTGTTTTATCATGTCATGTAAGGCAACCTTGAATACCTTCACTTAAATTCATTATTATTAGCATTATTAGCATTTTTTGTCTTACTTCTCTTAGGGTGCTGTATCTTTGGAACTACATATAATAAATTAGGGAATAGAAACAGTAAGTATAATCTTTCAAGGGATTTACTTGCTTACTTTTTGGCTGATTGACACCATTAAAAGTATGTCGAATGAGCTATTATCAGTCACTGGATTATTATCACTGGATTATTTTAATACTGAGGGAAACTTTAAACTTGAGGCAAGTTGTGGAGTTATTTCTGTTTATCTGTGATCAGAGATAACCCACCTGGAGAGGCACATGTCCCTCTGAAAATACAGTAATGGATCCACTTCCTGAATAATAATGGACTTCAAAATAAAGTGGCATCTCTCCATTTCACAAATCATCCAACAAAATGTTTTCTTTTGAACAAGAGGTAAATACATGTTAACTCCCAGTCTTTTGAGTGCACATCCAACATAATAAATAAATATAAGCCCGTTCCATGCAACGATTAATGCCTTTAAATCATCATCAATCATCAATCAATTTAAAGATTCAGCGGCTTAACAGCGCAAAGACATGAGCCCGAACAGCGGGTGTGAAAAGTCTGGCTCTGTACTCTTTCATGACTTATGAATGTAAAAAAAAATCTAAGAGGATACAGCAGCAACTGCGAGAGCGCGGCATCACAGAGCTAACACAGACAATTTAATCCACACACAATGAGCCATCCAAATCTCATTACAGCGCAGCACAGTACTCGTGTGAACACTGAAGAAAAGAGACATGTTTTTTTTTCTCCCTTACTCTATTTTTCTGGAAGGGTGAGCAGGATGCAGTAAGGCCAAAGAAAACAGGAGAAAATAGGTCTTTGCAGCAACACTGATAATATAATGAAATCTAACTGGATATAAGGTGAACTTTCAACTTTTCAGACAGCTAGCTTGGCTCTTTAAAAGGTAAAATCCACAAGAAGCACATGTTATTAACATGTTACATCTTTTTATTTAATCCTTAGTATAAAAAGAAAGCAGTGTATTTCTACGGTGGGTTATGTGCTGGACTGTTTCTTCGCTTTGAGCTGGAGCCAGATTACCAGTTGTTGTTTTTATTCTTTGTTTTTTCGTGAGGATGAACCCAACATAATTAGTGAGCTTTGGAGGTGCTGTTTGGTGGATTTTGTTTTCTTTGGATTAGTCTTCTTCGCTAACTCTCTGCTAGAAAGCGAGTAAGCATATTTCCCAAAATGTCAACCTTTCCCTTTAATTAACTTCCCTTCCTGGTGATAGAGAGCCAGTTTTAAATTTAGATGTTTATACTGAGGAGGACAAGAAAGTCAAAGTAAGATGGAGGAGGTGAGGAAAAAAAAAAGGAGGCACGGCTAAGATCCAGAACTGAAGCAATCTTTAGGGACGGTTGCGGATGATTTTGAAGGCAGGGCCAGATTAACACTCAGGCTTGTGGGATTGAAGCGGCGCGTCTCAAACGTTGGAAAGACCAGGAGGCGGCAGAACATTATTAACTCCTCTGGCCTGGCAGCAAACGTGCCGGCCAATTTTATACCTGATGGAAATGTCTTCTTTAAATAAACAGCATTGACTCCTCAAATTAAAACAGAGACAGTGTACAGTCGGATAAAGTGAGTTCAGGCTTCGGTCATTCATCACTAAGAAAGGCTCCTCAGTCCTACAGTATAGATTATTTACTCAATAATTACCCATCTATAGCTGCAACCAATGATTATTTTCATTATTGATTCATCTGCTGATCATTTTTGACAAACAGATTAATCGGTTGGTTGGTGAAATGTTGAAAAAATGCAGTTTACTGTCCTAGAAGACAAAGAAAAACTGTAAAATTGTCACATTTGAAAAGCTGGAAGCTAATATTTAAGATTTTTGCTTGAAAAATGACTCAGGTCTACATCCATCCATCAATCTAAATACAATTTTCACCAAAACTTTCACTGCCAGTGTCTTCTACACGTAGCTTTTTGTAGATAATCCACAAAAAGTCTAGAAACATGCCTCAACAATATGAAAACTCACATCAAACACTCAACTTAGTGTTATACTTCTAGTTTTATCAGCAGATGATGAATAATATTCAGTGAATTTCTCACTAAAAGTTTAGTAAAACAAAAGAAGTTTTCTTCATGTTCAGAGTTCTCATATACTGATGGCATTTCAGCGTTTCTTAGGCTAATCTGCTTATTCTTCTGCACACACTGCACAGGCTCATAACACTGTACGTTCCCTGCTAACCTAAAGGACACATACACACACAGTCTAAACTATATGAGAAAAAGGGAGGGGGTGGCTTTGTGAGATTTATTTTTAATTCCTTTTTTATTACTATATAAGTAGATACTTTTTTTTTTGCGTATAAAGCAATAATACTGCAGGTTTTATTTAAGGGTCCTTTGCATGTCTGCAGATGCTTGCAAAGACTCGGTGAGCGTTGTAGCTGCATGAGCAATATTCTGTTTTTAGGATGACGAGAGAGATTAGGCCGCTTTGGAGAACAAGGTTAGAAATAGTGATCGCCTGAGGGCCCACGGTGCTGTTGATGTTATTCAGTTCAAAGGTTTAACGTTGATGTTGGCTCTGTTCACGCACACAAACAGAAAACTACTTATTTCTTGTGAATTAATTTCCCGGATTATTTTGCCTTTGATCCATGTGCGGCTGTATGTTGCTGAACTAATGACAAAAAGAAACACAGCACAGCGTGACGGAGATAAAACTGATTATTAGATATTAGATAAACAATATTCGCTCTCCGTGCCCGCCGTAACACCTACCTGATATGTGTTGTCAAAGCTGTCATACATGAACCGTGTGATCAGAGACGTCTTTCCAACTGCAAGAGAGGAAAAGACAGAAAGCGTTAAACGAGAGACAAAAGGCTGCTTTCCTCTATTCAGACACTCAATAAAGGTAACAGCAGGATTGGTGGTTATGGTTCCTGCCATGGCTGTCACTGCTGCCCAGGGAGCTCATTACTGTGTGTAGAAGGTGACCAGGAGGTCAGCGGTGGCGTCGGGTCCAGATGTAATTACGGTGCTGCTGTAGCTACCGGCAATATGCATGTTCCCACAACACGTACATTTCCCATTTAATATATTTAATGGGGAGCGCAGGGTGATGAGATGCAAAGACATACACTTATTTTCATAGAACAATAAGAAACCTAAGGGAAACGTCAGCTGCACTTTGAGTTAACATACAGTTTTGTGAGAGCTTCAGTAGGTTTTACTGACATTTACAGTTGTCTGTCGTCTGCATAGTATTGAAACTGAATGCAAAGCCAAAGCAGTGATCAATCAAATCTAATGATAAATAAAAATAAGGTATGATAAAATGATATCTGGTTGGTTTTAAACACCCTGAAAATATATTTTGTCCGTCGTCATCTTACCAGGAAAGGGAGGAGTTCATTAAAAATTCAAAGTTTACTGTTAAAGTCCGAACATAAGAAGAGATTTTCTATATTTCCCTTTTTGACGTTGCTTCCTCACTGGTCTCAGATGGAAAAATGTAATGTGTAATGTAATGTAATATAATGAACTGTCAGTCACACCTGATCAAACCACAGCCACACACAGTCCTGAAGAAGCAGATCAGCTGAATTTTTGAAACTTTTATAAAACCTAAAAATGTTTTTCAAGATTTTGTTGCTTAATTAGTTGCAAATATTTCATTTTTCAGGAGCTTTTTTTTTTTTTTACAAGCACAGCATCTCTTATAATCTCAATTAAAAGGCAACTCTATAAGTAAACACAGTATTGTACCTTGAAGCAAAAATAATATCTTCAACAAATAAAAAAATAATTTAACTGTCGGAGAACAGTTCAATTGATACGGTTTTGAGCAAAAGCTCAATATCTGTGCATTGCAAACAATAACTTAACAGCATAATAACATCAATACAGCAACACGAACAGTAGCCCTGTACTAGACTAAAAGCTCTCAAGTTTCTTTTTTCATTGCACTTGTGCAAAAATATTTTAGCAACATTGGAAATATTATCAAGGTGAAGCTAAAGGGACAACAGATTCATGCTTTGTGCTCCTTAAAGCATTAAATCTATACAAGTATTTCTGCTGGCACCTAAATGTATGCAAATATTGCATCTGATGCTTCGCTCCATGAGAAAATGTGATACGTTACTAAACTGCCTAAGAATCATCATGGAGGCGGGTACGTGACTGACAAACGACTGGAAAACAGCCACCTCATTTCATATCAATTCAATAATGAATTCATCATTTTTGGAGCATGAGGCGTAACATATCAGAATTAATCACTTATAGAAAAGAAGCTGGTGAGACGTGGTTGACTCTCTGATAGATGGTGTATATGTGTTTTTTTTTTTTTTTTTTTACTAATGAAGGGGACTGGAGCACTGCAAATGGAGAAGCCAGCAGGAATCAATCATATCCTCTTCTTATATCCATTTAGCAGCAGTGCAGATGGCCGGCTGAGAGCTGGTATCTTACAGTATATCTCTCTAAGTCCGGTGGATCAGATCCAAAGTGGTGCAGTTGAGTCTGATCTGCCCGTAAACACCGACCGGCCTCAGGATGGTGCAGACGACCACACAATTTACGGAAAAAGAACACTTCATCTTCTTGACTCTTAACTAACAGACCTGCTCATCTACATACTATACACCCCCGTGCAACATTATTCATGTGAAATAAATGTACTGTAACTGAGTCCTCAGCACAGGCTCGCTCAGTAAACATAATCTGTCTTTAATTCACAGTTCATCAAACAGGCACCCAGTTGCAATTGTTTACAGAGTGAGTTTTAATCAGGCAGACTAATTACATGTGTCTGTGCCCTCACTCGGTTTCCATATCTGCAAAGCAGAGATCTGATCTGCAGCTACTGATTATGCTAATGATCACATGCTAATTTATCAATACATCATCTGGCTTACTTTGCTCTGTCCTACTTTAGATAGATATTATCGGATTTAACATGTTCTCGTAACTCTGGTTGTGCCAAATTCATTGATTCATCTTCATCCTTTTTTTCCATGTTAATGTGTTGTTTGGTAACACTTACAATAAAGAATTTGTTTAATCTCTCTGTGCTGTTTGACCTGTTAAGTTATCATGCATAAAAAGAAATACCTGTGTTTTATTTTTTTTTTAACTGAGTCGGGTACCACAGAGCTTCTGTGAGGCCGCCATCATGTTCAGTGTCGTAAAGTACCTGCATGATATCGAGTCAATTCAGCATTTAGAAATACATTTAGAAAATCAATGATTAAGAAATGAAAAGGAGAAAGGATAAAGTTAGGGACTATCTTCTATCTTTAAACCTGAGAAAATATATTTGCAGTTTCCGGTTGATAAGATGACAAGGGGCAGTTGGAAATTTTTTACATATTGCCCAACCCCAGCCATCAAATGCAAATCCCATTAACCCTAAACACAGAGAGAAAAATCACTGTTAAATGTTCATTTAACCTTCTTAATATAGATTTTCTCTGAGTAAGTATTTTACCAAGCAGACATTCATTTCTTGAATATGAAAAGTGGCTGCTTTTCTATCCTTTAAGTAACTGTAAACTGATTTTGGACTGCTATTTAGACCCAAAAAAAAGCAATTTGAAGAAGATTTTTGTACCAATTTCGACACTTTCTAGACATTAATCAATAATAAAAAACAGCAATAGTTACAGGCCTACACGTTAGATTATTAACTTTACAGTTTGGGCTTTAGTTACTTTTTGACCCAGAGTATTTGTACAGCACAGCATGAGAGAGCAGAACATTAGGATGGAGAGTTTGATCCAACATCCTCGCTGCTGACTCATCCTCCTCGACCGCTGAGCAACATGAGACAGCACTCTGTGTGCCTCTCAGTCACTGCTGAAAGCTTCAAAACTCAGGGACAGAAAGCACGTCATTATTTCTCCGTCTAACTCAAGTGGTATCTGGGAGAGTGCAGTACGAAGGAAATCTGAATAGAGAGCAAAATTCCTTTTACGCAGAGACTTTGATTTTGCTTAGATGTATGTATGAAACAGTTTAATGATGCACTTTGAATGACACGACTGAGATGTCACGGCAGAAACGCTGCAGGGAAACATTAACGTGTTGATCTCCATCCAACCTACAGCGTTCTCATGAACTTAAAAGGCTGAACTGAGTGCTGTATTCAATTTTTGTCAATATCTTCAGATATAACTCCAGGTCTGTTTGTGTGAATTTAATTACCGCGGTGGAAGCAGGAAGCTTAGTTACGCTCATGGCTGCAATAATTTAGTGAATTTTCTGTTAGGGCTAAAAAGAAAATGATTAACAAGGCAGATTTTTGATTACATTTCAGAATTAGCTCTGCATTTCTGAACACACCCTCCCCCCTCCTCATAAGCTTTTCATCCTCTTTGCCATTAACACTGAAAACTATTTTAGAGATTATGATGGGATTCAAATGATTAGTCGCTTTAGTCAGACATAAAAGTGAAATCCAAAGCAAAGGCAGAGATGACACAGCAATAACCTCTTTTTATTCCGGTCGTAATGGAGGTGTGCTCTGACAGGGCAGCGGGTTTACAGGGAAAACTGTAGCTTATTAAATTTCAAAAGGAAGGACAACATTGAACCACAGCAGACGAGGCTATAATTTAAACCGCCTGGAAACGAGCCAATAACAAACCTTGAGCAAAACAAATGATTCAACAAGAAACAAAAAACAACTAAATAATGCCATTTTGTAATTGAGATTGTACAGAAAATCTTGTCCTACAACCCACATAAGGAGACTCAGTGAGTGCAATCATTAAAAAAGATAGAAATGGTCGACTGACTTGCTATTAAACTACATAAAATACAGGATGGTCTGAAAGCAATTGATGCAACATTTATTGTCAGTTTAGTGTTTGATCAATTCTCCCACAAATCCAGGCTGTCTGTGCAAATGTCTCATCTTGACATTTGGGCTGTTCAATGCAGCTTTTTCTTCAGCATCTGGTACCTATTGATTACCGTCATCTCTCTAATTGAAGCAGATAAAGTTCTTTTTGTGCCAATTTTGTGCCACTTTAATAACGGAGTTTAATAACACGAGGATGATTCACCAAAAATCGGCTGCATGTGGCTCCCACCAGCCAAGCTAACCTGTTTCTGTGATTAAAGACACACTAGGCTTATTTTCAGAAGCTCATTCAAGTTTTGATCTTCTTCTCGACTCAAAGGGGGACTTCAAAACAAATATGCTAATGTCCTCCTCCTGTGTTACCTTTAATTAGTGACTGTCTGGACTGTGGATTGACGAGATGCTGCATTTATTGTACTGTTTTACTTTCCTTATAGTTCCATCCTGCATTATAGCTGCAAGATTTTGTTGTGTTTATTTTGTTGTGACTTTCGTTGTCATCGTGGTTACATACAGTAGCTTTACTCAAATGTCTGTGTTCGTTTTAGAGGAGTTATTCTTTCCTGTTATGTAGCAGCAGCTGGGGTTACAGAGGATGAATTCATGAGGTTGCATAAGGCATTTAAATCTTTAACGTCCTACTGCGGCATTGTATGTGAACCTGATGACATCGCCATCCTTTTAGACTCGCAGTGAGATGAAGTCCACATGCTGGCACAGAAATAGACAGCTCCACCTGATGGAAGTGTTTAATGTGAGTCGACGTCCGTTCAAAACTGAGACTTATCCTGTTTGTGGTAAATGTACATAGGCTGCACTGTAAGCTAAACCAAAAGCACTGTGATTTTGATAGAAGATCTTCAACATGTTTAAAGGGATACTGCAGCAATTTAGTGCAGCACAGATTGTACTGAGACTTTAAATATTTTAAAAAGATCAGTAAAAATCAAAGCAGCAGAGGCCAAAATATCCTGATGTTAAGTCCTCAAAATGGGTCAAGCACACAACACAACTTATCTTATGGCATCTTTTATGAGACCTACCTCACAAGTTATACGCACTCTTTGTTTAAACACCATGACTCCAGTTTATACAAGTTTTTCTGTCAAAGCCTGGACAAACCAGGATCAAAAACAGCAACTTTTTAGCAGCAAACTCACTTCAGTCATGAAATCATGGTGAGATTAATCCACACAAATGTTCCTGTTAGAGCTCAACTTTGGTGAACTTTTGTGCACTTGACAAATGGTAATACACAGCCCCAAGTAGAGGCTATTGTGGCCTATTATCTATGTTACAACCTCATTTTTTCTTTGACCTCCAATGTCAGAGCTGTTCCATAAAAGACTGATGGTTTGCAGACAGTTAGGAGATAGTATAAATACATCTTTTTGAATAAATTGTGTGGCCTTGTTATCGTCCTGTTATCAACTGAGCTACGCTAATAATGTGGAGATTTTGCTGACAGATAGCAAGCTTTTATTTTCCCTTATCAATAGCTTTTCATTAAACGCAATCCTGTGCAATGGTGAACAAAACGTAAAAAGGAGAGTTGGGACTTAGTGGTGTTAGCCTGGCAGGGCCGACTAGAGTTTTATCATTAGGCCACCAGCTACAGCAGTTTACTGACCACCCCTGCGAGTATTTCATGTGAATGAACAAATGTCACTTTGTGGTGTGACTGCAGTTTAACTCAAGATAACCCTGATGATGTTATCGGGAATCTTTTCCTCCAGAGGACTAAAGTGATTTTCATGAGTAAAATAAGTCAAACACATCCAAGGTTACCAAAGAAATGAAATTTACTGACTTACTTTACTGTGATCTTACTGAAAACAGTCCAGTGTTTAGACTCTCAGTGCGCTGCCTTTAACACACTGAGTGACCTATCAATTATATAGTCATCTTATAGACAGCTTAATAAATAGTAACACAGATAGGGGATTCCTGCGTGGTGAGTTTCCAATTATAGCCTTGGTTTTAATGAAGTCTCTACTTGGTGTGATGCTTCAAAGACTTTGCAGAGTGAGTTAGCAACATGAGGGCCAATTAACAGAGAGAACTGAGCACCTGCTGCTGCACAACATGCACTTTCACCACCAGGACTCCTTTGAGCGGAGTCAGCAGATACCTCATCAGTGCATCTCTTAAGAGCTCAAAATGCAATTTTACGGCATGTTAAAGGCCCAACACAGCCGGGCTCACATTAGGCTCTGCCTCCCTCCTGCCATTAGTGAACTATGTATTCATAAAATGAGTTAGTTAAGGATCCTCTCACCTCAACACCACAAAAATCAGTGACTACAAAAACAAATGTGCAACAAACATGCTAGAACGAAATTGTTAAATCCCTCCGAGATATCACAAGGACGGTAGATAATCAGACTGAATAGATGTGAAATGAGCTTTTAAATGTCCTTTAAAGTAGAAAAACACACTTTTAATACTGTAACTAAATCAAGTCCTTGGTCTTTTTCAGCATTATCAAAACATTTATATTGTATATGTGTGTGCAAATGTGTTTTTAACTGCAGAGACTGAAATAAACTCTTTAAATCAGATGAACTTTTTTCAAGGAAAGTTTAAAATGTAAAAGTTTCCTACTAAACATTTACAGTTTTACATTTGTAGGAACTCAAAAAGCTATTATGGCTGATGCTGTAAAAAAGTTATAACGACCTTGCTGTTAATCTACGGAGCAGACAACGCACACACGCTCATGAAGTATAATGAACCTCCAACTCTTCTTGCAGAGCTCTATAAAGCTGAATAATAAACCAAGTTGTCCATCCAGCCCTGAAGCTGTGTGCCAAGCAGCCAGGTAAATCCACTGCCGGTCACTTGGCGGCGGGCATCATGGAATACCCTTGAGGACTTGCCAGCCAATCAGAGCATGGCAGTGCTTTCTGCATGGGCCCAATTCCCACTCACAAGGAAATGGATAAAAATAAAACAGTGCGTGTCATGCCTCGCCTTCGCACGACACCAGGATGAGCCTCGCTCTGCACGCTGGAGAGGCAGATATCTAATATTTAGCAATGAATGACGGAACGAGGAAAATAAGTGGTTATTTATGACTGTCCTTGCTGAGGATGGGGGGCACATAGACCTGGAGAAGATACAGAACAGCGGGAGAGATATGGACTCTTGCATCTGTGTACTTGTTTATTCATAGTCACAGCAGCTGGCGTACAGAACCCAACAGGAGAAAGCCAAACAGCAGATAGCCTCTAAATAACTTTCTTTCAGTCTAAGTTAACGAATTACACACATTAACAAATAATAAAGAACCGCCGCCCTTAAAGCGGTGAAAAATTGTTGTCAAATGACACTTTCTAGGTTCAACGCTGCTTTAACCTCTAACTGGCGACCACAACTATACATGAATTTTGCACAAACATTAACTAGCTGCATCTGAGTTAAATCATTTAACAAAATATCACATTAGATAAAAATATTCTCGGCTAACTCAAGGTCAGGTGCCTTGAGCAGAAAAAATCAACATCATATAATAGTTTATGTCACCCCAAAGCCATGCTTCTCATTTGAAGATGTTTTAACTATTTAAAACATCAAGAAATGATCTAAAAATAGTTCCCGTGATGTACCCTACCGCCAATGAGAGAGAGAAAAAAAAAAATCAAGATCTTGCATTTTTCATACCCGCAAAATCCCAAAACTGAGCCATGATGAGGTCTCCTGTGGGACCCTGCTTCATTGTCACATATCCAGATTTATGTATGAAGCAAACACGTGACTGGTTAAAATAAGTTACAGCTATGTGCCTGACTGTTGTGTGTTTTTTGTGAATAAAAAGTAGAACTCTCAATCTTTGTCTGCATGTGGTCTATATGGAAATAAACTATGAAATACCTCCATGTTTCATTTTCCATTGTAGGCAGGTAGAAAACATTATACTGGCCAGGTTATGTTGAGGCTAAATATTTCATGCATGGTTAAAAATGAGTGGATATGCTTTTTAATATGCCACCTTACTTAAAAGATTCAGCAAATTATGATATATATAAGGCTTTATTTCTGAGTGCACTTTTAATATTGATGTTAATAAATGGTGGTGAAATCCCAAAATAATGGTGTGGCTTTGTTTTTGGAAAGTTTAACCGGTAGTTTGTTTGACATTTGATTTCCTGTCAGTATTAAACAGGTCATCAGGGCACAAAAGTAGCACCTGCCACCAGTCAGATGTAAGTGGTTGGTACATTTGCTCGCTTATCAACCAAAAAAAAAATCTGAATATTCACTTGTCATTTGGCCAGAGGACAAAGAAGCTAATTTTGCATGCTGGGTCACCTATGTTGATTTTGCATATTAACTAACTACCAAAACCATTTAGGAAGGGAAGATTAATTAGTGTCTTTTACCTGCAGAATAACACTTCTCCATGTTAAACCCCAGTGAGCAGTATTTTACTTTAACACTGTTGAGGTGAGAATATATCTTAATCTTTAAGCTAACAGGCTATGTTTGTTTAATAAGGTCATTTTTTTAACCATCTGTTGCCATTTTACAGCAGGTACAGTATTACCACTGTTTCACAGGACTTTCAGCATGTTTTCACGCGTTTCAGATTTGATAAAAAAGGTCATAACTCATTTAAATTATAAAGCCGCGGTCCACCCACACAGGTGTTTTCACTTCATTTGTCTGATTAAACCTCCCCTCAGGACTGTGTGGGTGTGTGCAGGTAGCGCACAGCGTTTGATCGCCATCTCCCTGCACCTGTCAGGGTCGACGACCTTCACCTCTGTTAGTACAGAACGGTCAGGTGACTTCAAGCAGAGCCCCGCCCACTCTGAAAACACCTGTGTGAGGGCACCAAGCATGTTATATGTCAGTTTAAAACAAGTTAGAGCCACCTTGATTCAATTTAACATGAAAATTGTCCTTTAAATTTACTGAATATGTAATCTGTTTGTTGTTTAAATCACCAAAATTATATATACTTGGATATATCCACTCTTACAGCTCTTTTTTTAAGTTTCTCATGGCTGGGCTGTAATATTATCAGAACAGCTGTCCTCAAGCTCGTTAAGCTCACAGACTTCTGGAGACGTCGACCCTTCAAACTGTATTGTTTTTACCATGTTCACGAGGAGAATCCACTTTAAGTTGAGTGTCATATTAAGGCAGCAGTCAAGCAGAAAACTGAGGAAAGGGATGAAGATCCACTGTTACATTCAGACCAGCACGACTGAACTGGTAAATGACAAACAACAGGCGATTCTCTAAACTATTTACTGTCCTACCGGCTTCACTCTGATCTGGATGACACAGAAATGCTAACTAAAAGCATTTCATGTAAGCTAAGCACTGGAAGTCTTCCACTTGTTTCTGTGGCAGAGCTAACATAAACATGGAGACGGTTTCCATCCATATTAAACTGACCGGAGCTGCCATTTTTAGTCATGCTGCTGGGATGGCTCTGGGGATGACAATGTGTGTCTGTCTGTTTGTACTACAGGATGGAGAGCAGTGAAATTTTGTACATTTATGATCCCTTGACAATGAATCCTAACAATGCCGGTGATCCCCTGACTTCTAGCACTACAATAAGATATGTTTTGTAGTTATATTAGTAAAATGAGTCTTGAATGGATTGTCATGCATATTCCTGCCCACCTCAGGATGATTCAGAATAACTTACAACCCTGCGACTTGATCAGCATCCAGTGAAAATTTGCATCTGTCATATACTTTCTTTTATGACCAAAGACTTGTAAAAACTAATGACACTCCCATCTGCATCAGCTATACTCCAGTGTTTAGTGCTAATGCAGCATTTAGCTCAAAGCATTGCTGTGCCAAACCTCACAGAGCTGCGAGCATCGCTGTGGAGTCTTGTTAAACTGCTGACAACCAGTGAATGAACCGAGGAAGTCGTGGATCTATTCATCTATCCAGTCCTCTCTCCTGTCTGTAAATCTGTGCAGCATTAACTGATCTTCCTATGTGTGTCACATGGACTACACCTGCAGACGAATCGCAGCATGAACTCTTACAAGGACACGTCCATTTACCAATACCTCTGAATAATGGATGAACATGCTTTCAAACTCAACAAAGGCCGAGTCTCCCGTGCACACATAAAGCACTCAGAAAGCCATTTCAGCTCTTATGCCATCTAATGAGGCATTTGACGTTACTAAAAGCAACAGCAACACAAACACCCAAATACATACACAGCGAGAGCGCCGCAACACAGCCATCGAGCTGCGACACAAGTTCTGAAATATATGACTCTCGCAGTGTTTGTGAGAGCCCTGGGAACAGAGACAGAAGTCATATGTCTGCTGTTTGAGGCCAGAGGGCTCGAGACAGACCAACCTGATGTTTTAATGCTTAAATTTGATTCTGGTCTCACAGGCAGAGGGCAGCTGGAGGCTGGAGAAATGGAAACAGCATCCTCTCAAAGAACGAGGACACAGCCTTCATTTCCAGTCTTTCAGTTATACAGCACTGCCTCTAATATTACCAGATATACCCCTGATCTCAGTGTTGAATACAGCGGATAAAAATCAGAATTGCATTATTCAGTCGGCTCAGATCAGTGGTAGTGGCGTTAACAGAGCAGATCAATGTACAGAAAACGCATAAAACTGACTGCAAATATGCAATTGAAATGTCATTACTGAGATTACAAACAGGTGTTGAAAGTGTTCAGAATACACTGCACACATCTCTGACCATCCAGTGAAAGATCAGAGGTGTTATTTCACACAGCAAATACAAAATGTAAAATGAACATGTTTATTTATTTTCTATGAGACTTTAGAGAATCAGACAGCCAACAACATTTAACACTGCAGCTGGGCTGTGGGCCAGCACAAAGCTACTGGAGATACCCAAACACTGAAATTAATCATTTTTACTTATCATACAATCAAGATAATTATAATGCCATCTAAAACCTTAATCAAACATCCTCTGTTGCTGCAGTCCTAACATACATTGTCCTATTTTCTACACGTGCTCCTGGACCTTAATTGTACAAGGCAACACTCATTATGATTACCTACTTTTTGATTTTTATCACTTTTTAGCACCTCTATTCAGATGAGGTACTGCAAGAGACCAATACCTTTTAATTAAATATTGATAAAACAAATACATCCAATTACCTTAATTATGTTAATAAAAACTTGTACAATTCGTCAGTGTGGACGAGACATCACATTTCCAGCTCAGACTCTTTCCATATTCCCCTCAGGAGTGACGCTGGGTACCTTGACTAAATAAGACTAAATAATGCATAAATCTATTTGGCACATAAAAATCTTTAAGTCCATTTTGCTAATTAAATTCTGATAAATGATGCTTGTGTTATAATTTAGATTGCAACAACATACTCAGCAAGATTATATTATAAATGACTCACACAGAAACACACAGGAGACATTTTACTTTTTTTCATGTTGCATGTATGAAAACTAATAATTAATTGTGCATCAATAATGCAGTCTGCAGTAGAATAAAGAGCTGCTTGAAATGTCCAACAGCCCAGTATGCTGCAAGACAGTGAGATGAAAGTGGATGATTTTTCTTCACATCTTAAGTTCAAGAAATCTGAGGAAATTCTACATGAAACTAGAATTACTTGAATTGAAATTTACATTCATGTAGGTCCTGACTCGTATAATATATCAAGTGAGGACTTATTTAAGAAATTAAATAAAAGGTATTAAATGGGTTTTTTTGGGGGGTAAAATTAAAGTTATCACTTTATTGAGGTGCATGATTCCCGTGAATAATTTCCAGTGACAAACTTCACTTGGAGACTGTTAAAAAATTGATAGAGATCTTCTTCACATGGTGCAACAACAACCATCTTAAGGTCAATATCAGCTAAACTAATGAAATTGTGATGGACTACCAAAGGATGAGGAGGATCCCGGTCCTGGTTGAAGATTGTGGGCTCATACAAGCACCTTGTATGAGCCCACAAATCCAAATCAATCCAAATCCAAATCAATAGAAAATAATGGCCATAAAAGTGTTTTTTTAGGGCATTATGGCTGACTTTGAAAGGTTTGTGATAATTAGTGCATGAATTCTTGAGTTATGGCCAAAAAAGATGTCTTGTGAGGTCACAGCAACCTTTGACCACCAGATTCAGTCATCCTTGATGGCATCCTTCAGGCGTTCCTGAGATTCAGCGTTCACGAGAATGGAACAGACAGACGGACGGGCGGTACAACTTGATAACATAAAGCCCCGGGCCATAGTTATTGCTGACATGGAGGCATTAAAAAACACTATCAAAGAATATAGTTTATATCAAATACACTCCTGCACAACTAAAATAGACATCCAAGGTAGAATAGGATGAGTAATTTAAAAGAAAAGCACCCTGTGGCGGTGTTTGGGAGTGGGAGTAAACTGTCCACAGACCTGATTACTGAATGTCCTGACAGATCTGTGTAGTTTGGTCAGTTTTCAGCTAACACAAGAGGAAACTGAGTTCACTGTGTAGACTGGACTGTGATAAATGTAAATGTAATCTACCCTTATCATCTCCACCCAGTGTCTACTGTTAATCAACTCAAATTTCATTATCAAGGTGTCCATAAGGTGCAATTTCCTCTGCTGTTAAAAAAGAATAACAAGGCGCGGCACAGGAATATATTGGACTAGTATTGACCGCAGCATGTGAGTGGAAACAATAAGGTTGGATTCAGTGTTTGTCATTTGGTGTGATCATGATGCATTCACACATATTTAGCCATCTAATCAACTAATCGCTGGAATAATTACTGCTTAATTGATTTGTAAATCAGGCTCGACTGTGTCAGTTAAAGGTAAGAACTAATTCATGTGTGGACAAGAAAGCCATTTAATCCTCTAGCAAGAAGCACTTTTGAATTTGCTATGTTTGTACAACTCACTTTCCATCCCGACACGTCTGAAAAAGCCACATCAAACACACTGTACATCGTAGGAGTGAATGTATTTTCAGCCAACTCTAATTCAAACGTCAGCAAATTTAAGAGCTCTTGGTCAAACAGGATCTGGCTTCTTAATGAGCCATGAGGAATTTTGACCCACTGACTGATTTAAATTGAATGAAGCCACTGGGGGGCTGAAAGATTAAAAACAAATCCAGCAACAAAACTATCAGTTCTTCAAGCTACCATTGCTTATAGAGACACAGCAACATGGGGCCTTCCAGTGGAGACTTCATGCCTGTTTTCTTGGCAAACAGCCAGAGCCAACAAATATTTCGCTTCTGAGTGCAACCAGTAGGTCAGACTGACTTGGCACCAGCTTTTGCTCACATGCACCACACTGGCAAGAAGAAATATTTTCAGCCAACTCTAATTCAAACGTCAGCAAATTTAAGAGCTCTTGGTCAAACAGGATCTGGCTTCTTAATGAGCCATGAGAAATTTTTGCATTTAAGGCACAGTCGAGGCCTCTCATGTTAACAAAATGCTGCTAAAGAACTGCACCTGCTAATCTCATTACATAATCGTATTAATGCTCTAAAATGTGTACACAACAGGCATACACGTCTAATTATATTCAGTTGACAAATACAAAAAATGCAAATCTGGTGTAACTATAGTCTGATATAGCTTTGCAGAAAAGCTGCAGCACATTTGTACATCAGCGTGGGACAAGCTGTCTATATCAAAATATCATTTTGACTTTCAGGTCGAGCAGTCAGGAAGGGCCGGGCAAAGAAACGCTGACTCAAGGCTGATCTCACACTATGAAATTTGGGCTTGTTTACCTTTAGATCTTTGTTCCACGGCAGAAACAAAACGAGCATTGTAACCATTGTGTCTGGGATCAAGGCTTGCCTTTGCTCCGAGGCTGAACTGTCCCACAGCTACAGGGGCGTGTGTGTGGGCCAGAGTGCTCGTCTGAACAGACGTCGACTTCTAAAGAGTCGTCCGGTTTACGGGAAGAAAAATAGACAAAAAAGGTTAAAACGGGGCTTTGAGATGCCTTCCTGTCCATCAAAGTGCCAACAGGATAAAGGCCTGTGGAAAGACAGATATACTTTGCATCTGATTAAAAGGAACAAAAACTAATGTAACGATTCAAAAATATACTGACATCAATATGCAGTCCTACTTTGCTGCAGCCTCACAGAGTCTCTGCCACCTGTTTCTCGTCCTCGCCCGGTGGTAGATAAAACACTCCCTGCTATGTTTAACCGGAGTGATAGATGTTCAGCTTCCCTCCACTCCATAAATCCCTGCAGGACCTTCTGCATGGTGCTCACACCGGCACCTCAGTGTGACAATATATTCATACAGTTGCATCTACTGCATTGAACGGCGCTGATTAAAACCGAGGACGTCATTTAAAAAAAAAAAAAAAAAATGACAGAACTAATCAATAAATAAAAACCCGCTGAACATCATGCCATTTGAGCGGATACAGCAGGCTGCATTCAGGCTAAAGCAGCCCCGTGATGAGGGCTCATCTGGGGAGCTGGGGAAAGGGTAAACACTGACGGAGACCTGCTGAACTCAGTGAAGTGTCACATCCCATGCTGGGTAAATGACAGCCTTCCTCCACAGCGGGGATTTCATTCACAGAGCCGTTCTGTTTGAGCAACTGGGATTATGTTTAAATGGTATTCTCTCTCTCTCTCTCCCTTTCCCATTAAGCAAGAGTCCAATCTATTTCTATGACACACAATTTAGAGAGAACGGCCCGTCTCTCCAGCTGAATGATGCAAGGTACTTTAAAAGTTCCTGAATCTATTCCTTAAGTTTTTCTTCAACATTTTTTCTAAGAAAGCAGGAGGCAGTTACATTCGTAGTACGATCAGCACCCACTATCGCTATTTTATTCGAGCTTTCCATAAAAATGTGTCGTCAGATATAGCTTTCATCTTTTCACTGGCACACAGGCAGGCGGAACTGAATCAGACACTTTCTCGACATCACTGCATGGGCAGCAGACAGATTTGCAATCCTGTTTTATTCTGAGCAGAGTGTATAAGTGAGGCTGTGCTTTCCCATGGGCCTTTGGGAACACGCCCACTCAGCTGTGTAGCATATGTATAGAGCTACTACTGCTCTGCTTGGTATTCCTTGGCTGCAGACCAGCTCCTGCAGGACTGAAAGCCCCTCTTAACAAGTCAGAAAATGTTAGTTTACCTAAAAAAACAACAAAACTACAGTCATCAGTATTATTTTTAGACCCTTCAGTTTTTTCTAGGCATCTTCAGGGATGTGCAATCTATCCACTGTGAAATGTGTTGCAGCAGAAACATGAACCTTAGAAGAAGCAGATAAATGTCTTGTCCCAAATTAAGTGGATACGACACCATTTTTTGGAGGAATTCTGTGAATTTTGGAAGTACAAGCAAGACTAATGGTCTACAGCCTAGCTAGCTGCTTTCTGAGGCCATACCTTGTTTTTTGATATATTAAATGAGCATGTTGGCCTTTCTGGAACTGCTTTTACCTCATATGTTTGTGGAAGAAAAAATTCTGTATCATCTAATACTGTGAGGTTACCTGCGGGATACCACAAGGATCAATTTTAGGACCATTACTTTTTAATTTGTGCATGCCACCCCTGGACAGTGTCATCAGGAGGCAGAGCGTCTTTTTTCACAGCTATGCTGATGACACTCTGCTCTATAAAGCCACACCTTCTTATGACACCAGGCAGATTTTCTCATTTTTTAACACAATACATCAGACACGATTAATTCAAAATTCAAAAGAAGAGCACAAATTATGCCAATTTTAAATCCTTTTCACCGGTTACCTGTTAGTTTTCACCTTGATCTTATTATTATTATTTTTTTTTATGTAGTTTCTAAGGCACAACATGGCCTTGTACCAGACCATCTCTAAGAAATGCTTCTGGTTTATGAAGCAGGAAAATCAGATCCACTGGTTCATCTTTTTTAGCTGTTCAACAAAGCAGAACAAAAACATTTAGTGATGCTGCTTTCAGCTGTTATGGATCCGCTGGAAAGGCTTTCCAGAGGATCTGAGAGGAGCTGAGAATAATAATATTTTTAAACGTAAAGTAAAAACTCATTTATTTAGCTTTTATGTAGTGTTTTTTATCATTTTATATAGAGGTTTTATAATTTTAAGGTTTTATCACTTATACTTATTTTATTTACCGTCATCACTAGTATTTTTCCTACTTTATCTCATTACCATTTCACTGTTTTTACAACAATCTATTTAGCTTGTGTAGTATTTTATAATTTTATTATTTCTTCTGTTTGTGTGCAGAAGATTTTTTTTTTCTTTTTCTTTTTTTAATCACTTTCATTTGGTTTGTCTGAAAGGTGCTCTATAAATACATTTTGATTGTTTGATTGATTGTCACAGTTTTGCTTTGAGCTGAAAGATAACATCAGCATGCAAACATGCTCACAGAGACATTGCTCACATACTGGTGTAAAGCAGTTATAAAGATTGTTCACACATAGTTAAGCATGTTAAGATGCTAACATTTTCTACTCAATGCACAGTTACAACTGAGGCATGTCATTAGTTTTGCAGGTATGAAGTCATAAACCAAAGTATTGGACACATTTTAAACTGATAACAGTGTGAGATGAAAAATCAGGTAATTAATGGCCAAAAAACAGGTGAGAATGCTGTATTGTTTACTATATAAAATACCCATGTGCCAGGCAAAGGAAAGAACACACATGCTCAGACGCAGGGACCAGTCTGGCACATTGCTGGGATTGATGCCTTTTGATCAATTACACCCATTAACGGACAGCTGAGCCGATCAATAGCAGATCAAAGCTGTCAGGGAGTTGTTTCCCCCAATCCATCAGAGAAGAAGAACGCTTGCCGGGAAGATGCAAGGGGATGTGAAATGAAAGGGACGATCAGTTATCTTTAGACGCAGCTAGATTATCAAGTGTTACAGCAGCAGATCCGCTGCTCAGGCTGGACTCACAGAGACTTCAATCTGTAAGTCTTCAAGTCAATATCGACAGCTTGTCTTCAATCCCTCCTTCAAGGAAAATCCAACAAGCTGAAGGTCTGGTAACTCTATTTACTGGATGTGCCACATTTCAGGATTCAGCCAGTTCAGTCAGAGCAGATATGATGAAGGCAGAACTGAGACTTAAACCTGTATGTTTTTACCAGTAGCATCATTTTACTTCATGACTGTTACGATAAAAAATGTTTATCATTGCTGAAGAGGAGCCGGCGAGGAGGCACCAGAAAGGTGATCAGTAAACTCACCTGCTCCACCCTTCACACACCTTAGGCTCTGTACACATTGCTGCACACTCTTACACAACAACAAAGATTTCGTTTTGATTAATTTTCACCATTTTGTGGTTTTGGTGTTTTCTAGAATTCCCACAAACCCTTTGAAATGTCTTTTTTGGGTGTGGCATCATATTATCCTGGTTCATTTATCACACAGCACCAAATAAATCTCATGTGGATTTGTTGATCATTTTCCCAAAGCTAAAATTATAACTGCACCAGAGAAAACATGCATCTGTTCAACTGCTCAAAGATGCACTTAATCTTGAAATTGTTAAATAAATGTATACTTTGTTCTGTGTCGTTACGATACGTGACTACTTAATGGCCTGTGTTACAGCGACATTGTTCTTTTGTCATTTTTTTCTGAAGTTGTTACAGAAAGGATAAAACAAATAAAACAAACCATCCTACATGAAAATCACAGCAGTGTTCTCAACACATTTTCATCTCCACCCTCTTCTGATTCACACCCGCAGCACATTCTCATGGTTTCAGTTTCTGCGAGGAAATGGGTGCAGATGCAAGCTCTGCATACGTTATCTAAACACCCGGAAGCAGTTTTTAGATGTCAGCCTGAAATGAAACTTGCCTATACTGAGTCAAAGCCTTACATATTAACACATGGCAATACATCCGATATAAACTGCACTAGCTGCTGTGCTGCAGGCCAAAAGGTTGGAAAATCATATTCCAGTCGAGAAAGGAGTGCTACTTGGCTTCTTTTTGCGACAGTGTGTGTGCCCTTCCCTCTGCTTATCATTGTGCAATTTATCCATCAGCTGCATGTTACTGATGTGTGTGTCTGTCTGTAAACATGTGGTATCTCTTTCTGCATCTGTGGTTTCACAGCCTCAATGAGGAAATGTGATGGCTGCTCCCTGCCCAGGCAAGCCAAAACTCAGTTTCATTTGCTTAGAAAGCTGCTCCCTGGAGACGAGGAGACTGATGCATTAGACAACCAACTAAATCCCACTTTGAAGCGTATTGGTCCGGTGATTCAGCAGTATTCTGAAGCCAGCCCGGGTTTGTGCGATGGCAATCTCTGTGCAGTGAAAGACGGAGGATGGCATTTTGATTCAGTGAGCAAAATCTCATGGCAGCCATGCGGATGCATCCACCAAATATATTTCCATCTGTTTGTCTGAGGTGAAATGAAGCATGCAGCAGGGGATTACATCCAAACAATTAGCTTTTACAAAGTAGCACAAACTCGCCTATGGCCAAACATCTATGACCTAATAAATGCAGCACAGTAATCTGAGGTGTTCTAACAAAGACCTGGTTGATTGCTCTGAGGCTTGAACTTACAAAATGCTGTTTCCACCGGGAGCGTGGGCTCACAGACTTGGAAACAGCTGATTGGCTTGCTTAAGGCCTTCAGCTTTGTCAAGGAAATCTTTAGCCAGCCTCCATTGTACAGGCAGTGTAGAAAACACCCAAAGAAGTATGCAGGAGGACAGACTTCCTGACAGCTCATTTAACATTCTGCCTGCTTCCACCCACTTAATCTGGAGCCCCCACCTCTCTGACGTTGGCTGATTCTTTTACGAAAAACAGAACATCATGCTATCTTTCCTGTTATAGACACATTTTTCAGACACGTCCACCATTATGGGGCTTCGCTGTACACAGGAACTATCAACCCAGAAAGAACAAGTGGTCTTTTCGCAGCAGCCTCTCCACTCATGCCCCTGTTCCTGACATACTTGAGACCAGTCGTGAACATTAATAAATGATAGTGGCAGAGCTGACGGGATTCAGGCCCGCCTGGGCACCAGCTGCAATTATAGCAGACATGTCAGGGAGTCGCAGCTCCACCGGAGATGACCCAATCAAACACGAGGCTGGCGCTGCCTCTGTCTGGAGCAGCGGTTGACAAATAAAGTCCCCTTGCACTGACAATAGGTACAGACTTCACTCCTCCAGACTGGCTGGGACCCGTCACCACAGACGTGCCGGGTCTCCAGTGGCTCGCGAGTTCAGCGACCCAAGCCATTTTATCAGAGACGCCGCAGAATGAGGCCAACAGCAGCAGCGTCGTACCTTCTGAAACCCTGCAAACCTCAAACGGTTTATTTTACAGAAAAAACTTTACAGCAATTAGCGTAATTAGCTTGCAGTGATGATGTCAGCGGTAATTATGGGAACTGCTGATCGCGTGATGCTGTGTTACCTGTCATGAGGGCCATAAACAAAGACGCTATGCAATCCTATAGTGTGGCAGAAAATATGTCTCAATAAGACAGACGGACAGAAATGCATTCACCCCATAAAGGAACCTTTAAAGAGCAATTTTAATGAGCAATGAGTGCAAGATATAACAAAGACAAATAGAAAGTTGCCCTATTATGGAATTTAATTACTAAATGGCCCACACTGCTCATGAGGAGAAATGATTCACTGACGGGAAATGTTACTCGTTAATAATTCAGGCCTGCTGCCAGTTACAACCAATTTACGTTCATATATGTCACGCACATATCTGTAATTACTCTACATGATGTTAGAGACCAGAGAGTGTACCACATTTCCTGTATTGGTGACAAACTGTGGGTGCATGAAAACGCACAACACGGTAAAACTGCAAAGAAGTTAAAAACTGTCGATCGAGAGAGGAGCTGCAGCAAACCTGAAAAATCTTGGCAAATCTCGGAAATCTGACAAATCTTGGTGTTTGAAGCATGAATCAATGAGCCTGAAATAAACCTTTACACAGCACACACACACACACACTCAATAACGAAACAATCAGGTCAATCTCTTCTGTCTTTGCGACGTCTCTCTCTCTTCGCCTGTCTCCTCAGTTTGGCCTTTATTTATCACGTCATCCAGCTTTGTGGTCTGGTGAATGCAACTCCCTGATAATGTTTGTGCAGCTTAAATCCCCTTTGGCTTGTTGCTTGGCACTTAATATCATAAAATTGCCCAAGAGATAAAGCCAACCAACAGAACTGTGTTCGTGCATCACACACATAGACTGTATCTACTTTTACTTAAAGATCACTGTGAAAAAACAGAGGTGAAAGTGTCACATTTTACAGGTTACAAAGAGAAATACGAAGCATTTAATAACTTTTTAATGCCAACAAGAAGCTCTAAGCACTGAAATCCACCTGATCTATGGCTGTGATTAATAATAAACAGTGTTTATTGTCTATAACATGGTAAAAATTTTGAAAAATGACCCTCAAATATTCAATTTATGTCTTCAAATGCCTGTTTTGTCTGATTTAAAATGAGATATATTCCATTTTCAACAAAGAAAAGCAGCAAATCTTGGCAACTATTGATATTTATTTAACTTAAATGATGATTATTCACTAATCGAAATAGTTTGCCATTGATTTCTTGCAGATTAACTCATCTGTTAATCGATTAATTGCTTCAGCACAGGTCTTAACCATGAACGCTGCAGGAAATAATCATTTAACAGTGTGCGTTCTCAGGAATCCTTTAAGTTTAGTCAAGTCTTTCGTGATAATCCCTCATTGGAGAGCCAATGCTTGGTTGCACAGATATCATATCACATATATCCACTACTATGTGGATAATAAGTCTACATTACTGGAACAATATAGTGTGTGATGCACGATGCCACTATAACAGACGATCAATAGGACCCACTGAAGGACTGAGCCATGACTAATGGGCTTCATTTGGCTGCTCAAGACCTCCTGAATGAGACAGTAAACAGACCTGCCCAAAGACAGCCAGCTCTGTGTAATCTTGTGAGGAAAACAATGTTGTTGCCACATGAAGCCTCAGACAAGGAGGAGAAGCTTTTTTTTTATTATTATTATTTTAAACGTCTGTGGGTGTGGGTGTGAGTGAAGCTTTGGATGGATGGAGGCAGATGAAAGCAGATAAATCAGGCAGTGTGTGAGTCTCAAGGTAAAAATTAATTTACACAGGCCATCATGCACAAAGAATAATAATAATCACAGAGTGGATGAGGCTCAGACTGGAGCAACTCCACCAGACAGACAGACACTGCAGCCACACAAGTTATCTCATCGCCACTGGCAACCTGGGTGTGTCTCAACACACGAGGAATATCCACCAACTTGTATCATCCACAGCATCACACACACACACACACACAGTCTCCTGCATGCACACACCCCATTCTCATCCACAGGGATCTTTGCCACTGATGATGCTGCATTTAAAGCCTGTCTGAACTTAAAGTGCTGCAGCCGGTCCATTGTGTTGCAGCCTGGGAATCCGACCCAGCCTCACCCACCTCTCCGGCTGAAAACACACATTTTCTGACTCAGTTTAAAAGCCACACAACTCTGCAGACAGTCAGCTGATCGTCTCCAGCGCAGCGCACTGAAGTTTTGGTTTGACGCACCGCAACACCCCCAAAAAATAAAAACTTCTCCGGAGGAAGTGAACGCGTCTTACCACTTTGCTCCCCGAGAAAGACGAGTTTGAATTTTCTTAAAGGGTTCCCAAAGTCGCTGCCCACGGACATTTTGAGGAGGAGAGAGCCGGGTAGGGAGGGGACGGACTCCGGAGGACAGCCTGAGCGCACTTGTGCGTTTCCAACTCGAGTTTCGGCGTCGGTCGGTGGAGAGATGCTGCTGGGTGGAGAGGGCGGTGATGTTCAGCCTCTCTCTCTCTCTCTCTCTCTCTCTCTCTGCTGCACCGGTCCGTGACGCTGGAGGTGCTTTTTCTTTTTTTCCTCCTCCTCTTCTCCTCCTCCTCACCACAGGGCTTCTGCGCATGTGCGGCCTCTCCTCTCTCTCTCTCTCTCTCTCTCTCTCTCTCCGCCGATGAGATGACGTCATGGCAGAGGCAGACATGATGATGAGCTGCAAACTTGTCTGGATTCAGCTCAACAAACACTGAACCAACTGTAATAAAGAGCAAAAAGCATGCATTCAAAATGCAAAATCTACTTTAACCATTAAAAGTAAAAGTGCTCATTGCAGAAAATGTTCTCATTAGAGCTGCATCTACCTATTATTTTTATTATAGATTAGATTAATCATAGATAGATTAATAATTTCGTTTATGAAACATTAGGAAACAGTGAAATATGCCCATAAAAATATGTGGTGACCTCATCATGCTTTGTCCGAAAGCCAAAAAAAAAAAATTCAATTGATTATAAAGCAGTTTTCACATTTGAGAACCTGGAAGAATCATATTTTGGGTATTTGTTGCTGGAGCTGATTATTAAAATAGTTGCAGGTTATTTTTCTGCCGAGTGACTGATGAAATAATCCACTAATTATTTCAGCTCTAGAGCTTTAACTACTTCAGCTGGAAGTGAAGTCATTAAAAATAAGTAAAAGTAGTTGTTGGATGCTTTATTTAATGACAATTTAATCATATTTTATAAGCTCTTTGTTTGTTTTGTGCGCAGATGTCTAAACTAAATCTGTAAGATACATGTGGTGAAGTAAAAGGTCCAATATTTCTTTCTGAAGTGAATTGGAGAAGTAGAAAGTAGCAGGAAAAGACTCAAGTAAAGTACTAGTAGCCTGCCTCAATCTTAAGTAAATTACTTGAGTAAATGTGTTTAGTTAAATTCCACCACTGGCACAAAGTGATCAAGCTAATATTAAGTAATATAATAATATACAGTTTATACTTTAGGGCCAATTCCACTGATTTAATATTGCACTTTTATAAAGTTTGTGAACTTCTTACAGACATTTTAAAAAGAATGGTCAAAATCGATGCAGATGACCTCCTATAAAGCCACAGAGCTATACTCATACAGTAAGAGTAAACTAATCCTCAAGTGTAAATATATATTTCAATATATCCTATGATAATTATCCATCACCAGACTGTATATCATCAGACTGTATATTCAATAAATATAAAGATGTTATATAAATGCGGTCAGTTAAATGCAGTCCAAATATTTAATCATTTAAATAATAAGTTTATATGAATGTGCAGGTATGCACCATACAGGTGTGTATCTCTGTATTCAGTATCTTTACATTACTTGCTGTATAGTTCAGTTTTTAAACAAGGTACCTTGTTACATCAAGACAATATAAAGTTTATAGCAGACTTACACAGTACAGAATATTTCCAGGGAGCATGGTCAAACCTTTCATTTTAGTTTTTATTGTTTTATTTTTTATGTCCTGTTGGGATGAGCACTCTCTATCTGTCTATATTGCTGGCTATTTTTTAGAATAATGAAACACGTCTGACTGGAAGAACTGCATTATATTTTCCACATTGGGAGAGACATACAGCAGAAATGGATCAAACAGATTAACTGGGAATTTGCTTCACATGAGCATAACATACACTGCAAAAACAAAAGTTTTATAAACCTCTGGAAGATAAAGCTGCAGTATTACCTAAACTCACCTTAGCTGAATTAATGCTGTAGTGGTGTATATTTCTAATTAATTAAAATAACAGAAACGACTGATATGCAGATTGGTTACCCAGCGTTAAAGACACAGATAAAGACAGAAAGGAATAAAAGACTTTTATTGATTAATTGTACTATATATATATTTTATTAGCCAGTAACATATACACATTTATGCACTTTACAACCACAGCAGCAGGTAGCATAATGTGTGTGGTTAATTCAGTCTATGAGTAACAGTGTGTGTACTTGATATCAGAAAAATTCATTAACACTGAAGATAAATCATGTGATCATATATGAAATGAGTACTGCAGTTATCACGGATGTCTCTGTGTATGAGACAAACATCTATAAAAAATAAACTTAAATATTAAGCTAATACAGTTACTTGTTACAGAATATGTTCCCATTGGAAATAGAAACCCGAACAGATTCCTACCTTATAGGAAGAAGTAATACGCAAAGATATTTATCTGTGGTTTGATCATCAGTCAGACTCTTGTCACTGTTACATGTGAGGTACCACACGAGGGAGGTGTTTTAGCTGTTCTCGCTTCACTTGATGGTGTCAAAGTAAATCCAATCAGAAGCTTTAAAGCATTCAAATACATAAAAACAAAAATTTTCCCTGTTTTGGAAAATCGTATCTCTCAACTCCAACCAGTGAAGGGCCTGACGGAGAGGTGGACTTCCAGAAACCGAGCTCAGCATCGCCCCATCTTGGCTTTTTTTTTCTTCCTCCACTGACGCAGCTTTGCTCGGCGCACTGTTCTTCAAAATGTTTTAACGCCACAGCGAAGCTCGGCGGGGTCACAGCAGCCCTTCAGGCCTCTTCTCTCTCAGGCTGTACTCCTGAGTCCGCTGCACCTTCCAACCAAGCATCATCAGCAGGACGATGCCCATGACCTTATAACCCACCTGTAAGCCCAAATACCTGCAGGGTGGAGACAGTACAGATAAAATGATTATTAGAATAGATGTGGATCTTTATTTTTTTTTAAAGGAGACATTTTTAAAGGATTTTTTAAAATACTGTAGTTACAAACAAGAAGTAAGTTTAAGGCACCCAACCTATATAATATATGGAGAGGTATTACATTTCAAATGGAGGTAGGGTTGCTTCAACCAATTTATTTTGAGTGTATTATGAAACTCCACCGTTTTTATGAAATTAAGAAGCGTTTAGTAATTTGTTATCAAGTAGCAGAGTTCAGGTGCAACTATACATTATAATCTAAATAACATTACAAAGTAAAGTAATAGAACAAGTATATAATATCTTTAACACTAGGGGGCATAAAAACCTATGTGTGTGTGTGTGTGTATATATATATATAAATATATACATACATAAAGATCTAAATAAAAACTAGCATATGCTTCCATAGTTTTCACTGCTTTTTGTTTATCAGAGTGTTGAATTCAAATAATATATTGTCTGAACTCCTTGTTAAAGCAATAAAGCATGGCTTCTTACCAGTAAATTTACATTTTTAATCATGTATAAAGCAATGTGGATGTACTCTGTGTGTCTGTGTGTGTGTGTTGTGAGTGATGTCTTGCCTCACCTGTTCCTCAAGATGTTGTTGTCATAGTAACCGCAGCTAAACTTCTTTCCACACACGCGTTTCCACCAGATGCATGACGTATCGATGGCCATCCCGAAGAGAGCGGGCGCAGGTAACCAGGCTGAGAGAGAGGAAGAGAGAGTGATCGAGGGTAAACACACCTTCATCCCACCTGGTCGAGCTGCGGCCACTAGAGGGCAGTCTTGAAGAAATCTTTAATAAAATACTCAAAGTACTGATGAATGTAATTGTACATCATACTACTGCAGATCTTTTTCCCAGCAAGCTAAGAAAAAAATTACTACTGTACAGAGTTTTTAAGTTGTTCAATATAAAGTGGATAAATAAGTAAATAAAATGAATATATAAATTAATCCATAATTTGTCAGATAATTTAAGAAATTAATAAAACTCAGATCACGACTACAGTATAAAGTGTTGTGTCACCATTCCTGCTTTCATAACTTATTGGAGTTTATTTTTAGTTCATTATGGACATTTTTATCAACATGTTTTAATTCATAAAGGCACTGACACTTATAATTGCTCCTAGTGTATGAAATTTACTGTAAAAAGAAGAACAATTAAATCTTATTTCATAATAACGAGTTGAGTTTTAATCATTTCTTAAATTCAATTTATTTAGCAATTTATATATTTGATTCATTATTTCATAAAGTCTATTTTTTATTTAATATTGCACACATTGTGGCTCCATATATCTGTGAACTTTAAGATTTGGGTATCATTCATTCAATAATGTTATTATTTGTGTATAGCACTACACATGAACACTGTTCGATCCTGACTTACCTAATACTCTCATGAGTAAAAACTGAATTCCTATAGCAAATGACTTCTCTTCAGAGGGCACAGATCTGAAAAGAACAGGAAAAGAAATTCAAGGGTCAATACCTGCATTTCCTGTTGGTGTAATATTTCACTCTTGAGCAAAGTACAACGCTGTGACAGTGACGAATCAGCACACTTGTTTTATTATTTCAAAAACCCACAGCTCTTAGAAGGAAAAGAAGAAGTACTTTATTAATTCCTCCTGGGGAAATTCATTTTGTTCACTTCATTTAGAAGAAGTCTTTTTGAGCATATTCACATAAAACTAATTTCTCATCAAATTTCCCAACTTGTCACTTGTGTGTTTTCCTTTCAGCCTCAGCTCTCTTGAATTAAAGACCGAGTGCCCAAATTTGTTAACTTTTGCTTTAATAAAAGTAAGAAAGGAGACATTTGAGCATTTGACTGCAGCAGTTTATAGGAGGGAAATGCTCATAAAATCCTCTGAAAATGTTTTAAGAAGAGCCTGAAACATGACAGAGGTTCACGCTGATTGGTGGAAAGAGTTTTGTTTAAAAAAGCATAAAAAGTCACCTTCTGCAGTATTTGTAGGCAACAAGATTGAAATATAAGGTTCATAAAATCATTTGTAAGTGTTTGTACAAGTGGGCTAGTAGATTATATCATCTGTTGTCAATGTTGGTAATTTATTTCTACATATATCAAACATATGTGAAATGAATATGTCATCCTTCCTTACCTGAGCACCATCATGTACATGGGGTTGTGAGTGAGGCAGGCGATCAGCGATGCCAGAGAGATGACGAGCATGACGGGGAGGAGAAAATGTGAGCAGTTGTTCGGACAGGGAGCTGGTTTAGCTTGAGTGTGACCCCCAGATATACACCTGCAGCTGGTGTAGAGCTGTAACCACAAAGAAAGCAAAGTGTTGTTGTCTGCGCAAAGATGGTGAAAAATGCTTTACTTGTGTTGTGTTACATCTACTGCGATGCTTGTTTTTGCTTATTTGCTTTCTTGCTGAGAGAAGTTTGATGCCACGTTTATCTTTTCGCTTTTAAATCATCCAGTTTCAACATCTAACATGTCCATTTGTGCGCCTCAGAAATGCTGACAGGAAGATTTTCTTACTGTTGGACGGAGCCAGGCTAACATTTCCCCCCGCTTGCAGCCTTTATGCTAAGCTAAGCTAACTGTCTCCTGGCTCCAGCTTCATATTCAGCGGACGGACATGAAATTGGTATTGACCTTCTCGTCTAAATAAAAGCATATAATAAGATTCCCAAAATGTTGAAGTATTCCTTGAAAAAGCTGGTAGATGATTTTAAAGGGGAAAAGACAAGCAAACTCAAATGAACTGTTAAAACATGGGAAGTATGCATACATAACTTGAAACAACTGGTCCATAATATTCATAATTAATTAATAATATACAAATGAAAAAAATAAAGTGAATTACATGTTAAATGGAAGAGAAGATGCAAAGTTATATATTCTCAATATATTCTCCTTCATGTTTACACGCCTTCACTGCTGCATCTTTTACAGTTTAGTTTTAATATACCAAATGCTATTCTGCATGTATTAAAATTAAAATATTTCCTTCCACTTTCAGCCGTCCACTTGCCGACATCAGAGTCCACAAGAAGGAGAAAACAATTGATCTGTGATTTCTTGGGATTAATCCATGAAGCTAATTGTGACCGTCGCTCTGTGTGTTTGTGCTCGAGTATTACATGGCGGGCTTACATGCTGAGTCAGACTGACTAATGCTCTATTAGCAGTCACACAATCCACCCACTCCAAGATTATTCACAAGCTGTGACGTTCAAATCCGGACGTTTTGTCCCTCTTGGAACAGCGCAGAGAACTATATGCTGTGTGATTAATAAGCATTGATTGGACATTGATTGTGAATCACTTTTGTCCCGTTAGCAGACTGGAAACATTACATATAATAGGTCTGGGGCTTCGTAACACTGATGATATGCGAGATCATTTCAAGGACCATGAGGCGGATCTGTTCTGTAGTCTGAATGCTGGGAAGCTAACGCGAGATACTCTGGTCCAATTTGTGTGAGAGGCATCTAAGGCCAAAGCCGGATCCCGATCCAAGCACATACGAACACTGGAACAAAATGTTTAAAGATCAAATCTGCACCCCCTTGTTTGAAAAGCAGATTTAAAAACACTCTCAATGCATCTTAATGCCATTTTATTTGCAGTATGCATTCCCTGCAGCAGTCTGCTCCTCAGTACACAGTTAAAGGTTAATTACACCCTTACAGGCTAATTTACAGATCCTGTGTTAGGACAAGAACCAAAAGCTTATCCCCTCATCCCACTCTGAGAAAACAGTACAAGTTTATGGAAGAAAATTACACTGTAAATCACTGTTATTATAAGTTTTGAACACTTTTCCCTGCTGTAAAAACACATTTGCTCATCTTGGATCTTGTATATTCCCCTTTTTCTCTTTAATAAACGTATCTTGCATTCCTATCTTAGATGATAACTCTGCATCAGGTAATTTCACTTATTACTGCTGATGATTTATTGTTATTTTAGTGTTGCACAAATATCCCCCAGATTAAAAAAAAACAGGGCAGCAAAATGTCAAGTTTTATTTACACAGCCCCATAACAAGCCTGTCATTATGACTTTGTTTTTGTCTTTATAACATGATGTTAAATGGATCAACATGCAACAGCCTGAACTGACCTGAACTCTATGGGTGTTGTTGGGGGTTTTGGTGAAGTTGGTGCAGCCGGCGTGGCACGGAGAAATGTACTCGATGCCGTCGCCGCCGCACACGGGGTTGAAGGCGCTGGCAGGACAGGAGCAGTTGGAGTAGCACAGGGACAAAGACCTGTGGAGGGTCGAGAGAGTCGAACAGAAACAAGATCGTAATCTGACGTTGGAGCGATGTCGATGTTTCATTATGTGCACGTGTTTGCTTTACTTTACCACATCCAGGAAATTTGTGAGTCAAATAGTATGTTTTCGGTATGTTTTAGATGTAATATACACACATATATTTGATTGTAAAAGAAACAGAAAGCAAAATAATAGTTAATATGCTAGAGAGTTTTACTTTAGTCTCTCTTTTCATCTCATTTCAAAGATGAAAATTATAAATTCAAACATCATGATGAATTTTGTTTAGGCTGCTGTCAGATCATTAAAGCTACCCTGTGGAGTTTTTGACCACTGGTAGCACTATAGAGCAATGTTTTTGTGAGGCGGGCCCAGATTTGTTTGTGCACATGTACATAATAGATTTTCCTGCCACCAGTTTCAGGCTGATCTACAGTCAGTGGCAGTAACGCACCAAGAAATGTAAAAAACTACTAACAAAAAGCAGAAGAAGAATAATACCAGCTAGCAAACAGGGATGTGAACAATGTAAGTTCCTAAATTCTGACATTAAGTAACACTGAAAGGTAGGATTGGCCTACTTAAAAAGCATTCTTGGCCGATATAATCTATAATCCACACATCCATAAAGGCAAAAACTGTCAAAGGAACACTAAACATCCCCTTTGAGAGACAATGCCATTTGCATTAAAAAAATCACCAAAAACTCCCCGCTCCTCTTCACTCACCCGTACTGTCCGATCTGGTAATGATTGACCTCCGACACTTTCTGCGTGGGGCAGCCCATGAAGAAGAGGGGGATGCAGAGGAGGGTGGAGGTGGTCAACATGATCGCGGAGAAGCGCGGGATGGTCTTCAGAGAGAGACCCGCCCTCTTCATGATGACGCCGCCCACCAGCATCCCCACGGCCACCGCCGGCAGATTCATGGCGCCTGAGAAGGACGTTAATGAAGCTGCTTAGCGAAGGAAGACATTTATTGCCATGTGCCATTTTAGCTGACCCCCTCTGACATAAATGACAGAAAAGACAAAAATCTTGGGGGGGCAATAACATTTTAATTTAATAATAAATGTCAGTACAAACCTAATTCACTCTTTGGAAAGTTGCTGTGGTGCGAGTGTGCCAACAGAGTGTCCATTAAGTTATTTCATTTCACTTCCGCAGAGTTCATAAAATGGTTATATAATACACTGTATTCACAATGCAGGACATTATGACTTCACTTATTTAACAGCAGTTGGCCAAAAAAGCAATAGCAATCTATTATATGGATCTTTTTCCGAAGCCCCATCTTTATATTAGTACCCACCCACTAGCAGGCTGCTGTAGGCGGTCGAGGCGCTGTACTGTCGCTCCAGGAATTTGTTCAGGAACGTGGAGAGGCCTGCGATCACCGAGGAGAAGCAACACTGCGCGAGAACGAGCATCAGGAAGAGAGGGCTCAACAGGAGGTGGACGAACATTCGGGGAAACACTGAGCAGACACAATCACACACAGGCACAGTTATTACCAATATAAAAGTACGTTTGGTCACTTTTTTCCTTTGCAGTCTGAATATAATGAGCTTACTTTTCAGGAAATCGAGCAAAGAGACATCTGGATTCTTGAAGTCATCATCATTCACGTCATCTTCACTTCCACTCGCCTGGAAAATAATATGCAGTACAAACTATTATAGGAGAAATGTGTGTAATGAATAATGCCATACAGGTTTAACAGTTCAAACATAAAGGACGATGTGAAATCCAGAGGACGGTTTGAAAAGCACATCAGCCCCGTTCTTTCTAGGAAGTCTTGATTCTTCAGCTAAAACTTTGCAGTACTTTCTGTCTCCCACCTCTTTTTATTTTTTTTCTTCAGAAATTCACCTACGACTGACACTTTTCTCCGACAACGGGCCGCTGTCTCTTTGTGCTGCATTCATGTGACGTGGGAACATTAGACTGAATTGACAGCTATGCGCGACGGCTCCGCGGCGCTCATGCGTTCAAAATCATCTGAAGCTGTCAAACATCATAATGGGAGATTTCTGTGGAGTTTTTGTTTCTCGAGAGGATCTTTGTGGGGTCTTTTCATGCTGAAATTCACGGTCTTTGCTGAAATGTGCTTTTACAGGAAACCAAAGAGTTTGAAGTCACAAAAAAAATGTATTGTGTGCATATATCGGGTTGTGCTTCACCGTCCATCATGTTGCAAGTGGATGTTAAGCACAAAGTTTTCATAATATATTTTAACTGAAATGTCGATATTTAGGTTTGGTTTGTTCAAGTTTAATCTGTTTAATTTAACTTAAAAAGCCACAGTCTCTTGCTTTCTATGCTTTTATATTTTGTAAGGATGAATTTAACAAACCTTTCCTTTCTTTCATGACCTGGACGATTTTCAAATCTTTAGCTGGGGTTACAGTTTTCCAATAACTGAGAGGAAAAAGCAGCAGGGACGTTTAGATTTTATCTTGAAAAAGCCTGGAAGCATTCCCCCAACCAGACACCAGTATTTTATCATCAAATAACAATGTTCAGCCTGTGCAAATATGTCTTTTGTTATCAAAAATACTTATCACAAAATGTGGTTTCACAAACATGTTGGGGGATAAAATGTGGGTTTATCTTATCTATGACTAAAGTTTTCTGACAGTGCAAATAAATTCTTGTAATGAAAATCTGTTCAGGGACACAACATGTCAGTCATAATGTGGAGTTATGTGTTGGCACTGAAAAATCCAGTTTTGTCCATCTTCAACACAGTGAAAAAAACTGAAACTGCGATGCTGACATAAAGCCAGCAGGTGTCAGTAAATCCTGAGAAAATTACAGTAGTTTTCCACAGCATACACTGATTGAATGTTTAGTGATAAAACTGGGCTGTTTTGATCATAAAGTGAGTGAGAGTGTGACTCACATTGTGCTCCGTAGGTATTGTCCGAGGGAAGAAGAAGTAAGGGATGGAGGTGAGAATGAGGCAGCCGGCGGTGATGAGCAGACCTATCCACCAGGCCCCGACCCAGCGGGGGTCACCTGGTCTCAGCTCCTGTTCGGCTCCTGCAGGAAATATCGGTCAACCATCGCTCCTGCTTTAACCAGTCTGTGAAATAATTTTGGGAAGTCCTAATCTTTACCTAAACCAGTTTTGTCCACGTCCACGTAGATCAGCAGCACAACTGAGCCCAGCAGGTATCCGATGGCCGGCCCAAACACAGACACCGCAAACAGGATGGCTGTGAAGGATAATGAGGGATACGGTCAAAATTGTGAGCTTACAATGATCTGTCTTTCATTTATTTATGTAAAAAATTACTTATTAAAATAACTAAATTGTTTGACAACATTTTGTGAACAAATCAGTGCTCTCTTTACAGCTCCAAATGAAAAATGAGTCCTCAGAATTAGAGGGTTATATGTGAAAACCACCTGATGATAATGTTTAATTATCATACATTAATGAAATATTACTGCACGTCAGTTTTGTTATCTGAGATGTGAAACCTTTGAACCACAAAATCTGAAAAATCTTTCAAAACACTGATGTTAAAAATCTTCACGCTAAAAAGCTTTTCAACATGCAGGTCTGCAGAATCAACCGGGTAAAAGCAGGAATCTCTTTATCTACTGTAAACAAATCAATCTGCATTTAACCATCAGGTCGTTCACCTATGTAAAGAGGGGAGTTGCCGGGCCCAGCAAAATCATCGATGTAGGAAATGCCGAACGGCTGGATGGGCACCGAGCCGACGCCGAAGAGCAGCTGAGCGGTCGCCATGAGCAGCCACAGGTTGTTGGTGTCTGTCAGCCGCCTGGTCTCATCGCGGCCACAAGACTCCAGGTCGCTCGAGTTCCCCTGAGGGTTGCAAATGTCATGCCGATCTGGATCACGGCAGGAGGGGTCACGTACAGATGGGTGGGAGGGGGCAGGAAAGGAGGGGTAAAAAAAAAAGACAGTGAAAGTTAATTACACGCCATCGGGTGCAGATGTCCGGCTACTTTAATTTCCTGAAGCTTCTCTGGCCCTTCGCTGACACTTTGCACAATGCCAAGGTACTTTGTCTGGGAGCAAAATGAAAGACGGAAGATTGTTTTTACAAATGAAATGCACTGAAGGTAACTCTAATCTCCTTTGTTTTCATAGTGCATTGAGATTATAAATTTGCTTCTGACTGATGCAAAAGTTAAACTGGAGCGCACCAACAAGGCTCTCTAGATACATTTAGTACAAAACGCCAGCAGACACTTTGACTGGAGAGTAATAAAGCCTTTGCGTTCTCAACGAGCACTTAAGTTAAGAGTCATAAACTGCACTGACATATTTGTATATTCACGAATCCCCCTGCTCTGGATTCAGTCACATTAGCTGTCACAGCGTTGCCACTGGAGACGCAGAAGCAGCGTGGCCTTATTTTTAGGACTCACTGTGTAAAACGGAGTCGTATTCATAGGGCTGGGACAGGAAGTGAGGTAAGGTGAGGATCATGGCGCTGACAGCCATCAGCAGTCCACCGATCCCGATGACACGAGGACGATGAACACGATTCCCAAAGTAGCTCACGAACACAATCAGCACACTGTTACTGATCTGAGAGACAAACACAAACACATTCAAAGGAACATTTTTTAAATCACTCCTTTCACACCAACAACAAGTCTATAGGTGCTAAAAAGTTTCGTAATGCACAGTTACACTATTATTTCCACTGACAATATAAAACTATCACAGAAGCTTTAAATAACCACACTAAGAGGAATAGCATGAAATTTTCAGCCTTTGTTTGGTCTGTTTTTTTCATAAAATACCAAACAATCAAATCAGATCTCGTAAATCACATTATAACTCAAAGTGCGGCCAAATTCTGAGAGCATCTGAGCCGCAGAAGAATTTAAAATGCCTTAAGTTGTCAACATAGTGATTCAATTAGAGGCAAGTGACCTGTGGTCATACATACTTGAAACCTGGAAACGACTGGAAAACATTTATCTGTGTGATGCATTTAAATCCCACTTGAGTAAAAAAATCTGACACCCTCCACACCGAGCACGTACTGCACATTCTTTTATCGGCAATGCAACCAGCCCAGAGTACTTGATTCTGGCTCAGGTTGTCGGGAAGTGTGATTTTGATATGTTGCTTGTTCTCCAGTTCCTCCTTTGTCATCAGTATCCTTGAAATAAATCTATCATGAGCTCAAACTGTGTGAGGCCATGTTATTGTTGGCACCTACCTCGTGGAGGGAGGAAATGGTTCCCGAGGAGTAGCTGCTGAGGCCATAGCGTCTCTCGATTGTGGTGATGGTGCTCTTGAAGTAAGCGCTGTACAGCAGCTGAGAGAACTGCAGGAGGCCGTGGCACAGGACAAACAGCTAGGGACAGACAGACAGACAGTACAGGAGGCTTGAGTCTCAGAAAAAGAAAGGTGAAAAGATATACATGTGAAATTTGATTTTTTTTTTTTTTGTGGAATTACTGCTCACATCTTGTTGCTGAACATCTAGTAAATGCAGTAAAACAAAGTAAAGGACATGAAAACTTGAGCTAATCCCAGAATAGAGTTAATAGATACTGCAAAACTCCCATCCGCTCTGACAAAATTTGATAATCACAATGGATCAGAGCTAAAATTGGTTGAAGTCATAAATGTCAACTGTGCCATTTTTGGCTGTAAGAGACGTTTGGCTGCGCTCACATGGAGGCAGAACAGCTCAAAGTTTAAAACATTTTCCTCCTGAGAGGCCTAAATGGTTTCAAGGAAAAGAAACCAATTCAAGGAACTACACTTTTAACCCATATGTGGCATTGTGGAAAGTACCAGAGGTTTTCTGTTGAATACAACTTATTTTTCAGCTCTGGCAACACACTGAGATGACGTTTAGTTCACCCAGAGGACAGCATACTTATATTCTCTGCAGTAGATAAACCAAAAGGCTGCATGCAAACACGTGGCACAACTTACAAGTACCAACACATCAGGCCTGGACTCGGTAAACAGCTTTTTAAGGATTAGAAATGTACAAATTACAGATAGAAAAAGCAGGTGTAAAATGAGGTTACAGTAACACAAAACACTGTTGAATGTTAGTAGTTGCATTTAATATTTCGCTAAAGTTAAAGTATGAAAGTATAATAAAAAATCTGCTAAAGTATGAAAAGTAAAAGTATTCAATATACAGGTCCATTTCAAAGTATGACTTATAATATATACTAAATTATTACATCATTATTATTGATTTATTAACAAGTAAGAACTTAAATGTGTAGCTGGTTGAGATGGTGAGTAAAATATCAATGCAAAATAATCTCATTATATGGTTTGTAAGTAGATTCATAAACTGCAAGACGGGACAGAGTCAAGTCCAAGTTGAGTTTTGAGTTTCCACTGTGACACAAACTGTTTACCAAACTGAACGCCTTTTTATACGTTCAACAGATTTAATACTGTAAACTAGACAGTATCTGTTTCCAATTAATCTAAATGAATAGTTTAACATTCTGGCAGATATTCTCTTTCTTGCTTAACACTTGATTAACACAATGATTTGAAACAGGGGCCAAACATTTGACTCTGTCCAAAGGTAACAAACACCTCAAGAGCTCATTAATCAACATTTTACATCTCGTTTGTTAAATCTGAATAAAAACTGAAAGGTAAAATCGACGCTTGGCATACGTTGAAGTAAATATATCCAGCATACTCAGAGAAGCTGTAGCATTCATCTGGACCTGCTGAATCCTTTATTTTAGCCCTGTTTTGGTCTCCACCAACCTAAAGGGAAATGCCTGGCTCTTCATCTACATGCTTTTTGTTATCTTCGTTTGTCTGCTGCTTGGTGCTGAGCATGTAGTATGCAGTGTTTTTTAACAATAGCTTTCTGCTGCTGAAAACAAAACCAAAAGCAAAGAGCTGAAGGATGCTGAAACGCTCCACAGATCTGAGGAGTCGAGTGACAATCATCTACAAATAATTATTAGTTATTTGATGTGTTGTTGATATAAAAATACTGATTACAGCCACATTAAATAAGTGCCTGAGTAAATGTACTTAGATACTTAATCACAGAAGCTGCTGTGGTGGAAGTTTTAGCGATCTATAATAATGATGTCTTAAGTAATTCTTTTGGTTTTCCTGCAAATTAAACAGTGTGATTCTAAAAGCGTAATAACAATGTCACCGCCAGAGGATTACTTAGCCGTGATCTGTCTCCAGTTCATTTCATGATTCTGACTCTTGGACATTTCTTTTCACTTTGTCAAATCAAAGTTTCTCTCGCCTTTCTGTGACACTCAAATGTCTCTCTGTACGTGGATTTATTTGCTTGGAGGGGGGCCCACCAAGTACGAGTGACGTCATAGATACGTGTCGAGATTAGGAGTGAATCTGCTGTGAAAACAGTTTTTAATCCACGCTTTCAGTTTGTTTACCGGCTGCCAGGTCAGCTGAGGGAGAATAAACTACGAGTCTGACTCAGAACAGTTAATGCTCCTATTAAATGTTGGCTTTATGGTTTGTTAGCACACACAATAGATGCTTTTTACACTGTTGCTAATATTTCATCCTCTTCTTGTGTCAAACAGGCTTCAGTTATCTCGATGATTCGACAGACCTCACTTGCTGGCAGGCAAAGAGCTTCTTTTGTTTAGATTTAGACAAAGTTAGCGGTTTACGAGTGTTTAACTACAGCTTCAGGTCAACTTAAAATCCACTTTAGCCTTTAACAGAGTCAGATTTATGTTATTATAGCAGATAACGCCTGATACGAGCATCATGTCTCAGAGACTCAGAGTCTGGTTTTCTGTGTGTTTGGCTCCAACGCAGGAAACACATAATAATTCTGACAGCACATTATCCATATAAGTGCAAACATATTGCACAAGGTTGAAGCTCAGATAAGATATTTGTGGAGTATCAGAATAATAACATGAGTATGTAGGTTAAAGAGGCAGCAGCGACACAACCGGTGCTGAACGCTGCAGTGTGTCAACGCCATAAAAAACGCAGGATTTATTATTTATCTGCATTGTTAATAATAAAGATTTACGCTTATTTGATGTGTGCAAACAGGAAAGCGGTCATGCGGGGGGTGTTCTCCATGGATCATGTACATATTTATCCCTCTTGATCGCCCTCAGCTCCGTCTGGACGTTATTGTCCGAGCCTTCAACCCCGCTGTGAGGGGAAGAATTGAGGGAAGTTCACACTTGAATTTCAAATGCTTTTATTTCAGGGACACGTGTTGTAAATGTGACGCTGGATATCCATGGATGTGCACGAGGAAACTGTTTTTTTTTTTTTTTGCTACAGAAAAATGACCTGACCTAGTTGGTGAAAGCATGAAATAAAGAAAAAGTTTACGAAGTCTCCCAGGATACTCACACAGTCACCTCCCGTCATTGTGAAACAAAAAGAAAAAGTTTAGCTGCACAATAGCATCATGATCAGAGCTGATTTAAAGCAACGGCTCAGTATTTCGGGAAATATGTACATTTTCTTATAAGGAACATGATTAAAAGCACCTTCACGACGCGCAAATTAAAAGGCCATAGCAGACAGACAGTTAGCTTTGATTTTGCTTTGATTTCATTATTTTGTCATTTGTCATTAGGCAAATAACCCCCCATGAAAGCACGACCTGATGCTTGACCTGATCGAGTGGCACCTTTTTAAAGCTTTATAATTAACGTTTGGTATATAATCATAAAGCTTTAAAAAGGTGCCACTCGATGGATTTAGTTAGCTTTGGACAGAGCGAGCGATACCAAACCTAGTCTTTTTTATCAACCTTTTTATTTCGAAATCTAGGACAAGAAAAAGCGAATAAATGTATTTCGCAAAACGACTGCTTTAAGTGTAAGTGCACCGGGACTTGGAACATTTCTTGTCCCGCCGCTCAGGATGTAGACATGCCATGACCCTGAGCAGAGGCTTGGCTCAGATGTTGGCACAGATATCCCTGTAAGAGACTCCCCAGCCCATGGCAGATAAGTTCAAAGATGTGAAAAAAAAACAAACAGAACGTCCCAACGAAGCCGAGCAAACAGAGGGCGAAGAACATGGACGGTATGTGCCCGAGTCAGGGGAAGACGGATGGACGCTCCCTGTTGTTGAGCTGAGCACAAAATGATTCAGTTTCATGTGAAAAGCAGCTTTTTTTTTTTTTACTCTTTTCTTGGGATTGCAGGAGGCCAATGGTAATCGAGAGTTGTCATCACAGTTTGACTCTGTTTAAAAGATACTCCTCTTCTTCCTGGTGGGAATAAGCTAAAGAAACCTACTGACACATCACCTGCTGCTTTTATTCTGAAATACTCCCTTTATCTAAATATACTGTTGGCTTTTTAAGTGAAGGTGCAGGATGGGTGTGAACTCTCCAACTTAATGTGATGATTTCTGTAGGATGAGCCGTGATGTCTCCATCCTCCACCGTCCACACTCTCTACTCGTGTATTTGCACATGTTGGATTTAAACAGTGGGGCGAAGACTTCAGCTCATAAACAGGAGAAGATGCAGCAACAGGACTGACCACATTCTGTGCGTTGGGTAAATGCCTAGAAGATTTTTTTTTTCACCTTCTGGAAAGTTTGAAGGTTGCTTAAGCTGTCCACTCGCAGCTTACAGAATATAGGTGCATTAGTCAGGCTTCGTTCACAGCCCCGGTGAAAGAGACGTGTCATTTCTGCTGCCTCAGTATTACTCACAGCCCTGAGAACAAACTGTTTTCTCTTCCGTTATTGCCGTACGGCGAGGAGCGGCTGCTGCCCTTGGCACTCGGCGGGGTTACATTTCTCCCTCGAGCCAGAGGAGCAGAAAAACGTAGCAAACTTTGAACTGGACGCATAATAACCTCCTGTCAGCGCCGGCTCACTGGTGTGTTTCATGAGAATAAAAACATTTTCCACAATCAAAACCCATCTGAAGCTCATTTCAACAATCAGGTGATTCATCGACCAACAGAAGTTTAATGAGCAACCACTCTGATGATTGATCAGCTCACTTTGTCAAGCACAAATGCCAAACACTCACTGAACTTTGAATTGAATGCTGGTGAGTATTTTCTTCACTGATTACTAAAGTTTTACAGTTCAGCCCTAGAAATTCATCTTTTATCAGTTTAATTGGGGATAAACATGAGTCTTAAACCACATAATAGTAAAATAATGAAACAACTGAACAGTTTGAGACAGCTCTAATATGTCTTTACTAGAAAAAAAACAATAATTTTATTTTTCATACAGTGATCATAAAATGAGTCTCCAACTGTTTAAACACTTAAGTAAACTTTCTTTTCTTTAAGTTAAGGCAGGTTTTTGCACAAATGGTGACTGAAATCTGCAAGAAATCAGACTTTTTTTTGCATTTCTGAAGAAAAAGCTCGACATGGTGACTTGATTATCTGAAGGTGAAGCTGCCTGCTCTGAGTTTCTCTCTTCTTTCTCTCTGGATATGAAGCTGCAGGTCCAGGCAGCTCTCGGTGTGTCCTACCTTTATGCTGCAGCACACACTCCTCCGGGTCTTCATGTCTTTGGGGGGGTGTCTGTCCATCGCTCCGCTCCGCACACACAGCTGCCTCTGGAGGTTTGAGGCAGTCTCAGTAAATCACACACGCTTACACTCTCTCTCTCTCTCTCTCTCTCACACACACACACACACACCCACCTGCGGGGCTGTTTTATGAGTACCAGTGATGTCATCACTCCACGCGTCAATGTTTTCAAAGAAGTTGTGAATCGAGGACAGAGTGTCCCGCGCTGATTGGCTGACTCACCTGAGACGTGCCTGTCTGTGTGTGTGTGTGTGTTAATATGTGTGTGTGTGTGTGTGTGTGTGTGTGTGATGGATGTTGGGGGTGTCTCCCGGTCGCCCTAATGTGTGTCTGTCCGCTTGGTTCCGCTCATTAGAGGAGGTATGTGACTAATGAGCGAACTGACCAATGAGAGAGAGGCGCTGCTAATGATGCTCCTCTGAGTCCCACACCAGTTTAACTCTGTGTGTGTGTGTGTGTGTGTGTGTGTTCACTTACTGCACATGAGAGCTTAATGTGACTCATTTCTGACTGTGAGGCTGAAATACTTTAACATTTAATGCTCTTCATGCATTCACTTACACAGTTTAGTTTGCCTATAGGTTGATCAAATATATACATATATAACTATAAGCACACATTTACATACACACACTTACTTTTATATATATACTAATGTAAAGTATATGTACATAATAAAGTTGCAAGTGAGTGTGTATACTTTATACACTTATACATGTATATAAATTCATACATATACATACATATGTATACATGTATAATATAGACACTGATCAGACGACATGAACATGACACATGTACTTTTCAGTGTGATCCAAAAGAACAGCTCTGCCATGAATTTTGCTTTTATGAAGTTTATAGTTTTTTATTGACCGTCAGAAAGGGAATAATACCTCTTTATGTTTATTACTGAGGTGGTGTTGTTGTTGCACTGGAGCACTTTACACTGAAAATGTGGTTTTAATATTTTCTCTCATGGATGTAAATGGGGTGAGCAAAATATTTATCAGTGTTTTTAACTGTGACATATCAAAATGTTTTTCCTTTTAAAAAAATCTATTGAAATACAGACGACGGAGATTTTTAACTGAACCACATAAATAAAGAAAAAATACAGAGGACATGACCTCAGTGTCCTCAATCTGATCTTGATATACTCTTGATCAACTTGAACTCTTGATATACAGAAAACTTTCTGGAAAACTATAACTATTCTATAACTATAACTATAAGAATGATTCGTATAATTCCTTATGCCTGCTTTTATTAGACATCTGAATACATTTTAAAGGATTATAGCAGCTCTTCTGTTGCACTGTGCCTCTGTTACATACATATTATGCATTGAACTATAATAAAGTCTTGATATGGGTTTCGCAAAAACTCTGACTAACAATCCCTAAATATAATTCAAGGCCCGCTCATTGGTCAGATGAATGGGTTGCTAAACAACACAGATATGAGAGTTCATTTAATCCGAGGTGAGAACAAGAGGCGTACCTCTCAGTTACAGCAATATTAACATTATGTAATAGACACATCAGACCTGGCCGTACTTCGGCTTTGAGGGATATGAGTGACAATAATAATACAAAGGCAGATCCAAAGGTGACTCATACTGAGCTGAATTCAGGCTGGAAGCTGCCAGTCGAACAGGACGCTGATCCAAGCAGCAGGTTTACAGCAGTGTTGGATGAAGTGCTCAGATCTTCAGTAAGAATAGCGATTACAATAGAAATACTCCTATACTTGAAATTTTACTTGGGTAAAAGTACAAAAGTATTAGTAAAAAGATAAACTTAAAGTACTAAAAGTTCATCATTGTGCAAAAAGGCACATTTCAGAATAATGCACATAAGTGAATTATGATTATGATAATATTATTATTATTATTAAGATATGCTTTCAACTCTTTAATGTTGCAGCTGGTAAAGGTGGCGCTCATTATGACTACTTTATGTATTGCTGGGCAGCTTGTGAGTTTTATCCCTAGAGATCAATTAGATCTTATCATCTTCTCATTAAATTGACCTATAACAATATACTTAAATAGATATCAGTGTATTTTATATTAAAGTGGACAAAAAGTAAAGAGGAGCAGAAAATTAAAAGTCATGGGCAAGTACCTCAAAATTGTATTTACGTGCAGTAATTTAGTACTTAGTTACTTTTCACCAGTTGTTTTACAGTTATCTCGATGACTAAAACGGAGAAACCCTGTCATACCTGCTGATGTTTTGGATTTTACCTTGCAAACTTTGCAAACAACTTTCCAGGCCAGCTCAGTAAACCCAAAAGTATTGTGACAGTGATGAAAATGTCAACTTACTCAACATGTCTTGCCGCTGCATTGCATTATGGTCTATTATGACTGCTGTTGGTGTGGAAAATGAAGAAGAACTGTGCAGAACTGACAGTCTTTCACAGTGACTAACTGAAACCCAACGATGACAGCTGACATTTTGAAAGGATGTTGTCCTGTAGCTGTGTGGAAATATGTCACCATGACCACACCACTGACGTTTAGCTGGTTATCCCAATAAATAAGACTGCAGCACCAGGAACTTAAAAAAATTAAGCACTATATGGAAGTGCTAAGACTTCTCGTAAAATAACATCTATATGAACAGATGTGGCAATAATAACAAACACAGAGTAAAACTAAACTCTCTCAATGTTTGTAGTGTTTTTTTTGTAAGTTTTCAAAAGTGTTTTTAAGGTGGATTTCCCCTCTATCTCCTGCAGATCTGCAGTACATGCAATGCCAGCCACAAATACAGTTCATCACATGTAATGCAAGGGATTTAAGGATTCGGCACAAATTAGATTAGGCATCATTTTCCATTACAGCATCATGAAGAAGTGCAGCGTTCATGTGACACCAGCTTCAGCCTTGAGCTCAAAAGGGCAAAAACAAAAGCAACTTGGAGAAAACAAGGAAACTCAGAAAAGTAAGAACCCCAAACAGTGTTCTTATATTACATACAGATGCACGCATATTTGGTAATACAGACACTGGAGTATTAATAGTTGAAGCTAAATGTCTTCATTTGTCTCGTTTTTTTCTATCAACAAGTGGACGGTTGGCATGGTTCAACAACGAAGGCATCACTGTGGTTTGAAGCTCTGCAGGATAAACAGAAAAACCTTCTTGTACCAAAACACTCGGCTTTTGTGGTACAAAACAAACATTAATGTGGTATCAGGTGTTCAGCTTTTGTTTTATGTGCTCAGCAAGTGAGCGCACAGATAAGCCGCATGATGTAATGTGAAAAAAAAGAAGTAAACTAAACATGGTATATTTAAAAGATCCCATTTAATTTGTGGATACGAATTCGGGAAGCTGTTTACAACCTTAATTCAACATGCAGTGACCATAAAGACACATTACAAAGATGTTAAAGGTGTGAGAATAAGATTAGACCAAGCTGGTAGGCAGTATTTTGTGTGTTCACAGTGATTATTAATGTTCTAGTTACTCATTTAAAAAAAAAAAAAAATCTTGTGATGGGCTGTGTTCTGACGCAGAACAATCAAGCTTATAAAACAGCAACATTTGGATAATTCTGTTTGGAGGTTGTGATCGTGGAAATAAAATGTACAAAAGAGGAAGAAAAAGGGTGGCATTCAAATAGTGTCCAAAATTCACTCCGAATGTTGTTTAAAAGTCAAGTCATACATGTAGCTGATTTTGTACAAGCTGTGGTGTCCATACGTCTGAAAAAGAAAACTACGATGAAAAGAAAACTCATCTGTGGCACAGTCTTTAGTGTCATCCAGAGGAAACGGCGTACCGTTGGCAGAGGTCTCCGAAATCCTCTCAACAAACGCAAATGTGGTTTCCAAGAGGCCTCTCGTACCAAGCTTCAGCTGACCATGAGCAGAGTGAAGCAGCATGTTTGAGAGTTTACAGATGAAGCCCTTAACATCTAATTTGGTACCTAAATCATTTTGCTGCAGAGTTACTCGCTTCCAAAACATCTACAAACACTGTTTCACTACGTTAAAAACTGTAGAAAATACTGTCTTTAAAACCAGGTTGTCAGAGGCTTTAATCTTTTAAAAAAAATAGTCAGATGGCACAGAGAAGTCCATAAATGTTGGTGTGCTGTGCAGATGAAGACGTCTTTTCCATCGTTTCTGTCCTCTTGCCAAAGGAAGAGCACCATAATTGGCAGTTCTAGACGCTTTCAAAGCATATGAAACAATATTCAACAAAGAATCCTTTTACTTTGCTATGCCGTAAAAAGGAAATTCAACTACATAAAAATTCCAAAAGAACTGTACAAAATAAAATCATCAGACTTAAGTCTGCTCTAAGGCACATTTTCACACATGTATTCCTTATGAATAGTGTTCACCAGCCTTTAGAGTTGCTGTTCTTGAGGGAGAAAAAAAAAAAAAAAAAAAAGGACTTGTTTTCACACGTAAGCGCCCAACGCTGCGTGAAACTCTGTGAGACACTGAACAAGCTGCTGAAACTTGGGCCTCTCTTCTGGGTCCAGGGCCCAGCAACAAGCCATCACCGCAAACCTGCAACAGAAGGGGGGAGGCGAAAATTAAACATCTGTCCACGAATCATTTCAGGATAACGTTGGGAGTTTTGTGTATGTGTGCGAGACAGGATGCAGTGGGAGGAAGAAGGAGGGTGACGGACAAACAAAAATGTCGAGCTGGCGTCAAACTCGGGACATTGTAATTACACGGTGCACGCTTTCAATGTGTTACACATACAGGAGCTGCCTGTACAGCGCTGATATATAAATGAGTGAGATGTAATCATTTCTTAATCAACGCATGCCCCTTAAATGTTTTATTTTGAAACCTCTAATATTTTGGAAAAGGAAGCAATCACCTCACCACCTATTGTATTTAGTGGGAAACCGTGTTCATTTATTGAACAGATTTCAGGTAATTATTCCCACATTTCTTTGTAAATATCTAGCACCATTCAGCCTTTCTTCCAGTATAAGGGTTTTGGGGAATGTAAAGGTGGAACATTTTAGAGCTGTCAAAACAAAAAAAGTTGGCACAAAACTTATTTCAGTGTATTTTGATGATGTAGTATAATAAACTTCTAGCCTATGTGAAAACAGTAAAAGGGAAGGAATATGATTTTTTGTGTGTGTCTTTGTTACTAATCTGTACAGCTTGAAGACTGTTAAGAGACCACTGAATTTATCTAAACATGAGAAAATTAAGCATATATTTGTGTCTCTGAAGCTCAGAAATTAACAGACTTAGAACAGACTTCAAACACACACATCTATGTGGCACAGGTGGCTCAGTCGGTAAAGCGTGCGCACATGTATGAGGCCGTGGGTCTCGCTGCAGTGGCCCGGGGTTCGATTCCTGCCTCTGGCCCATTTGCTGCATTTGCTGCATGTCGTCCCCTCTCTCTCTCCCACCTTTCCTGTCACTCTTCAGCTGTCCTATCTATGAATAATAAAGGGTAAACCCCCCCCAAAAAAAACAACACATCTACATTTGTGACATAAAGGGGCGTATATCGTCTGCATAGAGGTGGAAAAAAGTGGTTTTCCTATGACAGACCTAACTAAGCAGGGGCATAAAGAATGAAAGTAAAATATGAACCCAAACATTTCTTTATAAAGTAAAGGCTGTCAGTGTTCAGAATGATGCTCAGTACTACATAAAGGATATTTACACTACCACCCAGAGCTTGAACTCTCACTGATTTCAGGCAATCATAAACTAATCAACCCGGGAGGTCAACCACTGCAGTGCTGCAATGAACCGGGGCGAGCTGTTATTATCCAGCAGGGAAAAGGCGACAGCATCGTTGCAAAGTTGATATTGAGGAAATAGCCTGTAAATAATAATGCCAAGGTAATAAAAATGATGCCTGTGCGCACAAGCTGCTCTGTCATCCTGACAGTTTCAGGATGTTGATAAGCTTCACATCAACTAACCACTGGTAGGTGCTCAACATTTCAAATGGGATTCATCTCCTGTATTACACAATGCATCACTTCATTTGGTGAAAGTTTGCAATAACAAGTTTGGCTGTAGCTTAACGTGCACACACATGCTTCACTTCAGAGATCTACAAACGTACATTATGTGTCTATACTGACACCAAAGATAAGGAGAAGCAGGATTATAAACATGCCCTGTTGCCCAGAAAGAGACTGAAGCATGTTCAGAGTCAAAGTTTGCCAGCTATCTGTCATCATCACCTGTAAACTAAATCAACTTACAGTTCATCTGGGCAGTTGATTGGTTGTGCTATTCTGTACCCGTCCTTTAGGTACGCGGACATCTCAAAAGGATCGATGTCGACGTAGGGGGTCTGACCCAGAGTCATCAGTTCCCACAGCGTCACTCCAAAGGCCCACTGAGAAAAGACGACACATAATCAACACAGAGAACAAAACACGATCAACGCGAACTGTTGTCTTCAGCGTGTTATCGTCAAACAGGATAAACATAGCCACCATTTCTGTCCACCGAGCAGAAAGCCCTCATTGCCCACCCGCATTCAAAACCAAAATATTCCACAGAAACAATACAAGGAAATTATGTTGAAAAATTTATACGCAGTGTAAATCATTGTTACAAGTTTTTGTTGAGAGACTGAAAGTAAGCAGAAGGGTGGCCATTATGTTTTGGGAGACTGATGGGCCCAACCTGACCCCCCACTCTGACCTCCCAGAGGGGAACAAGGAGAATTTTCCTATCAACCCATATCTAACATGACACTTGAAAGTGCTTACAGCAGGTGTTGACCTTGTACTTGTTATTCTGAATTTGAGGAGTCAGGCTAACCCTTATCTAAAATAAATACGGGCAACTCTGCTAACCTGACAGTGACTTATGAGCAGAGTACAACCCCAAAACCTTGATTCTGGGAAAGAGCAAATTTCTTCTGTGTTAAAGGAAGTGAAGGGAGTGAATGAGGGCACAGGACAGTGATGGGAGGGCTTGTCAAAAGGAAAAATATGTTTTCTAATAATCCATGTTGTTCCAACATGAGTACCAGGGCCACTGCCAACACTCCTAATAAGGCCTAAACATGCCTGTAGTCACTCTCTCATCGTGTCCTGCTCGGTATCCAACGTGCGTAACCATGAGGGTATAGTTCTTTCTTTGGCATGTGTGATGCTCTTATGATGCTACACAGCTCCAGGTACTTGTCTGGATTCCCCCTAAAGCTTAGCTGGATGGTAATGCCAGGCCACTGTTAACTGTAAATGATGGGGAGGGAGGGGAGTTGGGTGTGATTGCTATGAAGCGATATGACCATAAGAGGAATGTGGAGGGGCGGAGGATGTCTGGCTGGTGTCTGCGCGGTGTCTCTAAGGATCTGTTGGACTTCCCGACTGCCTCCGCCCCATCTGCTATCCTGAGACAGGAAGAGGGAAGAGCCTGAAGCACACGACGCTAAAAACCGCTCCTCCCTTCCCTCTGATACCTTTACAAAGCATCTAAGAATGGCTTGGATACAATTGGTGCCATTTCCTGCATCACCTTCTCTGTATCATGTCCGCTGAACAATTGTTTGAGCTGACAAAAACCCTTGAGAGGCAGGAAAGGTTAATTTTGTAGGGTGAATACACCGTCCACAGATACAGGGTTGCGTGGTTACACAGCAAGAAGTAAACTGTATATCTTGTAGTGCAGTTCTCACCACATCACTCGCACTGGAGAAGTCGTTGTTGAGCAAGCTTTCCAGGGCCATCCAGCGGACGGGCCGGTTCTCATTATCCCCCAGACAGTGGTAATCCATGGGAAATAGGTCTCGGGCGAGAGCATTGTCTGTGATCTTCACCTGCATGTTGTCGTCAATGCTGTTGGCGGGAGGGGTGAGAGAGAAAAATCATGATCTTTATTTTTAGTGACTAAATTCCAACCCAAATCACCTGAAAGCTACAGGGGGGAAACTGAAGGTGATTTACGACTGCTCTGAGTCGGGTCAGGGCCACTTACACGCAGTTCCTGGCGGCGAGGTCTTTGTGTATGACCTCCCTGCGAGCCAGGTAGCTCATTCCACATGCAATCTGTATGGCCATATAAACCAAGTCTTGTTGAGAGATCGCCTGAAAGGAAATGAGGGAGAGAGAAAGAGAAGAGAGAGAGAGAGAGACATTGTGCAGTTGAGAAGCAGAGACAGGAAAAACAAGAACAAGGGAGGAGTGGGGACAGGAGACCCCAGCTGACGACTGACTCAACTGTGGCTTAAAATTGGTCTTCTGTGTCAAATTGTTCTTATTTCCTTTGCACTGGGACAAAGTCAACCATGGGTCAAACATGGGAGTTACATACACAATAGCTATTTCAGTCTTTAAGTGCAAGTGTAAGGGCAGTCAAGTGAACAACATTACTTATTTAAATCAACAGTGGTTTCTTGGAAAAAGTTTTGATTAAAAAACAAGAAATGCACTTTTCAAAAGCTCGCTGGTTGTATAATTATTTTAGCCTGGTTAGCAGCAAAGCTGGCACAGCAACATTGGTGTGTCGGCTTTTAGAAAACTATTCACCACTGTTATGATTGTTATGACTACAAACATCCATGTGCCAAGAAGATAATTGGTGACCCCTTGACTTTTCTTGCAGCTCCACTAGGAGGTTGCTGTTTGTGGTTTGGAGTTAAATGTCTTCACAAGTGTTGGATGGATTTCCAAAAAATGTGGTGCAGACGTTAATTTTACCAACAGGATAAACCTTTATGACTTTTCATCCAGTGCCATGATTGGGTGCTGTAAAGTCTTTATTAACATTGCTGAATAACTCTGGATTGATTCTGAAATGATTGCTCAAAGATTGGAGCCAGAGTCTGATTGACATTCAAGAATGTTGTTTGTTATGTGCTTGAAGGGTTTGTAGACAATGGCTTGGCTAGCAGGTGTGTCTGAGAAAAGCCTAAGCATTGCACAGTAAAAAGACCCCTGACCTATGACATATCTATATCCATCTATCAACGCTGTCTTGTAATAGAGATCTTGTAGTAACAGTTCCAGATATTAATACGTATATTCAGATATTTTTATATGACATCCAATTGGCATGACACACACACACACACACACACACACACAGCGAAACATTTTTGCCTCACGTAATCTTAAACAGCGGGCAGTTTGATACAACCTCAATTAATTAATGCCACAACAGAGGAAAAGAAAGTCTTGGCATTCGGTGAACAGAGATAAGAACATTTTTAGTCAACAACTCAAGCAAAACAGAGAGTGAGGGAGCTGGTACCGGCTCAGTCAGGCTTTCTGCATCCTCCACGCACCGTAAGTTTGACAGCTGGTTGTCAGCGGAAAAATGACAACTATGGAAAAGGTCAACACTCTTCTTTTTACACTGTGCTACGTTCCAAACCAGATGTTCACTGGAGTATTGTGCTCCCTCAGTGCTTTTCTGAGAACTTTATCTCCCCTGCACCGATGCATTTCTGATTTATGGCCCAATGTTTATTGCAACAGCACAATTTGATGACTATGTCTTTGTCTCCTACAACTGCCAAAAGTATATAATGAGGTTGCGGAGACCGAAGGTGTTGATGTATTACCTGAAACTTTACAAAGCGGTCTTGATTAATGCAAATGGTTGGCAAGCTTCATCTTGCGACTGCAAAGTGTTTGCTACATCTGTATTTTGGGGCTGATTGATCGGTTGGATTTGTGCTGTGCCTTTGCCAAGCACATCAAAGAGTCCCCGGGGTTAACCCACACAATAGCCTGACTGTCTTTACATAGCGAATAAAAATCTCTGCCCTGAGCACCGGCTTCATGACTATATCAACAGTCCTTCTAATAACAGTGTAAACAGTAGTTACTGGTAGGTGTTACGTGGTGTTGATTAGTGGAAACACACAAAACGTCCTTTGAGGCCTGACTCTAGGATCCAATTTGGGGGATTTATTTTAATGGCTTAATAAATGTCTCAATGCAGTGCATACATGGCTTGCATTGAGGTATTTATCTTAATGGTTTAAGTGCCTTGTGGTTTTATCTTGACTAAAATCTATGCCTCACCTGCGGGTTGTTCGCCTCAGCCAACTTGCACTGCCGCAGGAACAGCTTGAGATTCCCCCAAGCCATGAAAGGCAACAGCACCATGGGCTTCTCGCCTTCTTCCGTGCACACATGACTTATGGGCAACAGATTTCTGAAAAAAAGAGATGAGAAAAGAGGAACAGCGTTTTAACAGAGAATCTGCATTGTTTATATGTAGAAGTTCACACCACGTCAAAAATGTTCTTGGAAGACAACAGCGCATATTGGTGGGAGTCATCCAGACCATTACCCAACTGTGGAGGAGGAAGTGTCATCAAAAAGAGTAAAAAAAGAGGAAGGAGAGGGCATAAATGGTAGCAATATTTTCAACGAAGAGAAGAAAAACAGTGAAATTCCAATGCCTCCTGAGGCAAAATCTGCAAAACTAACACTCCGATAACTTTAAACTTAAACCGATGCATTCAGACTGTGACCCAACTATCAAAACTGAGACAATGCGTTTGCAAAATAAATATGTCTATAATAAAAAGCACCACCAGAGCAGACTAGAGATTGTGAGTTTTGCTGCAGTTTGTGAGTGCTAAATTCACATCAGAAAACAGGTTTTGTTCCCTTCACGCTCTTTGTTTCGGTATGCGCTTTCTGTGTAAAGATGTGGTGTTCTTTCGTCAGCGTTTACACCCAAACATTTAAAAAATGACCACAGGAACTGCTCTGACGGCACACAGGGTTGGGTTACAAGAATTTTTACTGCTGTGTTATGAACTGTTGTGAAAGTGGACAGCAGCGACAATGAAGACACCAAAATCTGTCTACACCACCGCTGCAGGTTAATATTTGGGGATGTGACGACGGCCTGGTGGTATCAGATGAATACCACATTGTTGGTTATGTGGTATTTTAGCAGTTTTTCCTTTTAAAATTTTATTCTATTTAACAAAAATGTGATCTTTTGTTATCACTCAGACAATAACTTCGTGTTCCACTCACCTGTGATGAAGTCCGCGAAGCTTGCAACTTTCAGTCAACATCATGGTCACCTGCACCTCAGATGCATGATCTAAGGAATTTAATCAGACACAAAATCTGATTTAAAAAAGAAAGAAAAAAAGAAAGAAATCTGGCAGAACTAGATTGATCGGTTCATTTAAAAGGTGAAAAGGTAAGGATGTCATTTCTGCACTCTCAGACCCCAATGTACTGTTTTATTTTTATTTGTTTCCCTGCACAGATCGCTCTGCCAACAGTCACTTGTATTGGGAAACTTCAGAGGAAAACTGACTTGTGCCAAAGTCGCTGAGGTCCAGTGTTTAATCTGTGTATGCAGCTTTGCCATCGTCTGGTACTTATGGAAAGAGGTATTGTTCCCTTCCCAAAAAGCACATGAGGAGGAAGTAAAGAGTTTAACAAAGCCAAGACTGGCATGAGGATATTGTTTGCAGAGTGGTATCCACCCCTCCCTGAGTAAACACGAGAGAATGGAGAGGTCAGAAGGCAACTGGCAGAGAAAGCCGACACATGCCGCTAACAAAGAACCTGACAGTCCCACAAAAAGGAGTTCGTTCACTGGCATGCAAGCCCTGCAGCATGAGTAGGGCTTATCATTCATTAACTGTCAAATTTGTGCGCCTGTTTACTGATTTGGAAACCATGTATGGCCATCTGCTGAAGCCATTAGAAAAGCGCCTACTATTTCTGATAGACAGTGTTTGGTTAACAACCTACGAGGCTCCCCACCAGGCCTTCACTGAAGAAGAATTAATAAATCAAAAGCTGCACACTGTCTACTAAACTGCTGGCTACGTTTCAGTCCAACAGACTTAGTCATTCTTCTTACGTCTTTGGCATTACAACCTTTTCTCGGTCGAATGACGTTCATTGAGCATTGCAGTGTTCCCTTTCCCAACCAACAAACTTAGAAAACCCACAGTGATTAGCACATTAATATGACAGATGGGAAAACTTACAACAGACCAGACTTGACAATATTTTCATTCCACTGACGATTGTGCATTACAGCCTGAACGGCATGCATACCTTTCACAGTCTTCACAAAGACCTGCTTCTCTTTACTGGGGTCCTTTTCGTCCAGCAGCACGCCGTGGAAGATGCGGCCAAACGTGCCTGTCAAAGACAAACCGCAGGTTTTTATTTGAGGAAAAAGGGCAGGAGAGACACAGCCAGAGGCATCACATAGAAAGATTCAAATGTCACCCCGCTCACAAGCTGCCATGCCTGGCTGATCTGTGGCCAGAGATGAACAGGCTTCTGCTTTAAATGCTTTGTCTCTTAATGGAATTAGGCAGTTTTGGCTCTAGTTTTACAAACCACAGCCAAAACAGGAGATTCGCTGCAGCTCAGGGGACCTTTCATTACTTAGAGCGATTCAGAAATAAACGTACAGCATGGAGAGGCAGAGTGAGCGCGTTCATCATCTCTTTTGTCTAAACTGTCGCTCCAGGACTTTACTGAAGTAAAATGTCATTTAAAAAGATAAACCATCAACATAAACTTCGGGGAAAAAAAAAACCTGAGCCCTTAGGATAACTATGCCTTGTGTTTCGACAGGAGATGAGACGAGGCATAACAACAGGGTTAGTGTGTAACCCGTCTCCCTCCCGCCCCTACCTTCCCCGCCAAGCCTGTCTGGACCTGCTGGCTCCCAAAAACAGAACCCAACTCAGTTCAGCTGCCTCCGAGACACAGTTTGGTATGTCTTGTATTTGCTGCTTTACTCTCATGCTTTTAATATGGATTTTGAAACGTGCTGTCACTTTGTATTTAGGATCGGACGCCTGTGGATGTCTGACTGCACTGACAAGCGACGCACATACATCAGGTGGAGTCGGAAGTTGGACAGATTCACGAGTACAGTTATTCACCGGTGTGTTTACTTGCAGGTTGCCGCGGTTCATCCTGATAATAAAGTTACAGAACTTTGAACCTTCTATCCACTTTGTACCACCTCTTATCAATATTTACATAAAGATAGGCCAGGACTGAAACAGGACCTCATAAGATGTGATAAAAACACTAATGGGATTCTCATACATCTAACAACGGACTAACTCAAAGCTAAAAAAAAATGGTTTGAGGCTAAAGCTACAGGTTTGAGCAGCTCAGACAAAATACAAGAAAAAAACACTCAAGTTGCACAAGGCAAAGTGGTATGATGACATATCCAGATGTAATAAAGCCTAGACAATTTAAACAAACCCTTTCATAGACGTCACACTCTTCCTTATGAAGTACAGTTAGTCACCATCTATAAAACCTAGTCACATGCCAAGTGAGACACAAAGATCCAGAGGGCAGAAAGCCAAATATCGGAGGCTGTAAAGTTGCTGATCAGAGGCCGCGGTGAGGTTGTTTTTGACGCTGAAAATCAAATGTGTTTCCTGACAGGCGCCTTGATGTCTTAAACAAGCAGGGCCATCTCGGTATGCAGCGGGTATGTGAGGCTGAAGGAAACGCCAACATGCTCAGAGAGACAGTGTTAATATGCTGACACGTAGCAGGTGATGTTTACTTTCTTTTTTTATTTTAGCATGTCCTAAAACACAAAGTACAGCTAATGCTGGTTTGCAGGTTTTTGGTCATAAACTCAAGTATTGGACAAAACAAAAGATTTGACCTGCTTGGTAGAGGTAGATAAAAAAAAAAAGTCAGGGGATCACCAGAGTTATTGCAATCCATCCTGAAGGGAACATGAAGGTCTGTACAAAATGTTATGCCTTTCCACCTCTGACATCTAATCGACCCCTCGAGTCATACAAAGAAATATTTAAATATTTCTCTGAGATTGAAGGGTTCACTTACAACTTTTTGTAATATTTGACAGTAAACTAAAGCATTATTTATCATATGATTCAATTTCTAGACAGAAACAATGACCAAAAACCATCAGAAGGCCTTCATGTGGCATTTAAAAACAGAACACCCACAGTTCTGTCTCCCATTGTGTTGTAGACACCCTTGGGTATTACATCATTCACAAAGCCACACTAAACCTCAGTGTGGGCAAATCTCCAGAAAGTGAAGTACAGTCTTGTTCCATCACTCCATGACGATGCTGAATCGTCTCCAAAAGCATCCAGCGTCTAAAGTGAGAACGAGAGATTGAGCCAAGCTGAAGCCCAAATAGATATGTTTATCTTTGATACACAGCCAAAGAAAGAGATTTAGGGACTTCAGCGTCTTAGGCTCTCTGTCAATATGTAATGTGCCTCGGCAAGAACGAACTTTTTGCTATTTTAGGTTCACGGCATGTTTTCAGTTGCGCTGATCTGATGTGGCATGCTCATATATCACAGGAAGAAAGGCAGGTCACTGCCTCAGTTTTTCATCACAGACACACACATAAAGAAGAATTATGTACATGTTCTTGAATAAAAAAATAAACACAGGCTCTTATATAAATGCACTGATCAAGCTACTGAAAACAACAAGAAATCAAATGTTTGTATGGGAGTCTCTATACATCAGCATCCTGTATGTTTCACAATAAGATGTTTTAACAACATTATGCAGCAACCTTTGAATTTTTCTTGGAGGTGGAGGTGGGTTTCTAAACTGGAGTGCAAAGTGCTTTAAATGCATTTGTACTATTCCATAATTACAACTGAGGCGCCCAAAAGTGAAATTGCGCACTGTGAAAGATAAAAGGGAAGAAAGATTTGGAGTGACAGTGTAATTCTGCATTAGTCATAAAACATTATCTGAAGAAATATTCACATTTCTGAATTAAATCATTTTGCAGCTCATCAATCACAGCAGCTGCCCTCCCCATTATTTAAATCATCTTCTTAACCACTTTTTCTCAGGTGTGCAAATAAAAGTTCAAGTTAAAGCTCCCAGTTATTTTCTATCATTTCATCTTTAATTATATGGTTGGAGGCTATTTATTCATTACACATATTTATTGCTACCAGATGCATTAAAAAGATTTGCACAAAGAAATTTAACCATTAAACTGAAATCAATCTTTTGCAGAAAAACATCCTGCAAACTTTTATGGAATTTATTAAAGGAATAAACAAAATAAGGCTTAATTGTGTCCAACTTACTTTTCATCTCGTTACTTTACAATAGCATGAACTTGCTCTTAAAGGCTGCATGACTGGTGATCATCTTAAGATATCAATAATCAGATATATGGGTTTATATATGAATACATATTATTGCCACATTAATTCTATTCATGTTTTTATTATTTCTTAAAATTCTCTAATTCATCCTCACTTTGATTTTATATGATCACTTTCAGCCAGTAAATATTTTCCAGCTCTGTTTTATGAGTGTGCATCTCTTGTTTATTTGTATTTTTGGGGGAATATTTTTGAATAATTTATGTTTTTCATGTGTGGAGGGAAAACCACGGCAGAATCCTGCTTTTAATTAGATCTTTTTGTTGCATGTTTTCTTTTTTTGGTTTTCTTGTTGTTTTTGTGAGAGCAAATAAATTAATAGTCAGAACTTCATAAATCCAAGTGAAAAAAAAGATACACACCTATACGAAGTCTGTACGTTTTGACTGGTATGTGATGTTAATAATTACAGCTACACTATTAAAGGAAGAGTAAGAAGAGAAAAGAAAGAGAAAAGAGGGAGCAGGAGCAACAAGTACCTTCATGCAAGACATCACGTAGTGTGACTCTCTCCCTTGAGATGGCAATGTCTTTCACTTTAGCTTTGGCCTCCATGAGAGTGACACTCCTCAGGTCATTCTTCTCAATGCGGAGAGAGGGGTAACCTGCAAGGACGGAAAAACACAGACTCATTAAAAAGGCACACATGATCCAGATATAAACAAAGCACTTTGACAGGGGCCCTGATTAACACCAGAAAATAACCTGAGGGGGGCTTGTACTTTGCATCACTTTTTACAGCTCCAAAGTTCAGCTATGTTAAGTTACTTAAAAAAAAAAAAACTCATTCAGAATCATCATTTCAATTCAAAGAATTCCTGCAATTACAAGAAACACAGTTAGAAAAATGTGCACTCACTGTACCCTGCACATGTTGCATCAAAGCCACCTCATGCGAAGTCCTGTATTACAGCACTCATGTTACATAACCCTCCTATGTACTCACTGTTATTAGCTGCTGGCTTGGATAGAGGAAAAAAAAAAAACACACACACACAAGACAAAAATCTCCCCCAGTGTCTGCACAGAGATGAACAAACAGTGTAAACGACCCCTTTATATCAACACACTCCATGTGTACACAACATGTCAGTGATGAGAGATAACACAACCTCCCGTTTCTGCAGCTCACTGCTACTCAGGAGGACTCGGGATGAAATATGTACAGCTGCTTGGACAGACTGTAGATAAACTGATGGACGAATGGAGACAATGAAAAGTCAATGACAAACAACTTTCAGATAAAGCTGAAGGCCACGACACTCGACCTGCCTGCAGGAGACAGCTGCCTCGTTTTCTTGTGAGCTACATCTGATGTTTCGTATAATAAACCTGTGCTGTGAGCTCGATATACGAGGCTGAGTGGTCAAGATAAGGCTTGATTTAAAGAGACAGACCATGTAAAATACATTATAAAAAGGTACTTTGATAAAGGTTTAAATCTGATATTTCATGCACATTGTATAATCAGTAGTAAACACAATACATGCCAATGCTGCCCCCTAGAGGGGAATCTAGGCATGACACTTAAATTCAACAGTGAAGGTAAAAGAACATACAAAACTTTTAAGATCACCTGCACATTGTTAACAAGGGGATAATACAGTGTAATTATTATTATTCTATTTCTTTACTGTCTGGTGATATACTCTGTTCCTTTAATACATCTAGCAAAAACACTCTGCTTTTAGTGGAAATACTGCATAGACTGAAACATTGGTCCAAAGAATAACTAGTGCCAGTTTGAGACATCAGTCAGGTCTGTTTAAATTTGTATTACTATTATTATTTTAGGTTAATTCACTGTGTCAGTTTCCTTTTTGTTAGTCTCTTGTGCACATCTTGTTCTGAGGTGTCATTCGTTATCCTGATCGTAGGAGTTTTTGTATGAGATTAAACATTATTTTGAGTCCTAAAAACAGTCTTGAAATAAAAGACATGTTCACATTAGTTGTGCTTTCTTCATAAATGAGATTTATCCACATGTGAAATCAATTAACTAACTAGAAAGATATTGTAACTGTATTTTTTTCTTAGATTATTGAAGAATTGCTGCAATGTATTTCATCAACAATTAATTCATAAATTACTTTTATTATTCAGCTAATTAATATATAATACATAATATTGTTTAAAATGTCAGCAAATAGTAAAAATACCCATTGAAAACATTCAGAGCCCAGTATAATATCTTCGTGGGACTTCCTTGGTCTGACTAACAGTCCAAAGGTCAAAAATATCCAGTGATATAAACAAAGTAAACAAGGAACTCCTGACATCTCAAAGACTGAAACCAGAGAAAAGTCACTATTTTTCCTTTAAAAAATGACCTCACTAATTATTAATTTCTCAGAACTCTTAACAATTTCTCTGCATTAACAAATTTGTAAGTAAAATACTGTTTCACTGTTGTTGAGATGTTTCTTGTAATAACTGATGGGGCCTTTCTTTGTCTACTTAATTAAATTTAATTCTGCATTCCTAAAAAAAAGAAAGTGTTTGTGAAACAGACAGCACAACAAATTGCAAAACAAAAGGAGACAGAAAATGTTAGTATGAAGCAGGTGAGGTGCCCAGGTCGGGATTATGAGGGACGCCTTTTGTCCTATTGCTCCAACTAGAGGCAGGGAACAGAAATGCAACAAATAAAGTATAAAGTTCAGGAAATTATTAACAAAGCATGGAAACATGAATTAATCTTCATCATTACGGTGCACATGATGATAAAATAGTATTGTAGTCTTAAGTCATCTCTGGAGCTCCACTGGAACTTACTTTTGGTTTCATGTGGGGGAGCACCGGGGTTTTGGAAGGAGGTGGCAGCAAGCTGGAGAATTGGTGCAGAACCAGGGTGATTGTCTGATGACAAGAGGAGAGGGGGAGGGAGTGGGAGGGGGTGGGAGAAAGTGAGAAAGAAGTGGCGTCAGGAATAGCTCACTCAAATTACAACTTGACCTGAGTGAATGGATGATTTTTTTTTGTTGTTGTTGTGGCTGTAAATTTTAACAGAAAACAATCGAGCAAAGTTGTGTAAATCTGGCCATCAGGAGCTGCGTGGATAAAATGTGTGGGTGGCGGTGCAAATACGTTCAGCAAAGCGTAAGACAAAGGGAAAAGTCAGGTGGGTCACACAAAATGCACAGGAGGTGAGATGCAGGCTGCCCCCACAAGAGGGCGATGAAGGATCACACACCGACAATTAAGGGCACAAACACAAGTCCTCAAAATGAATCATGGAAGTGACTGTTTCAGATTCATGTCACCATTATTTCAAGATGTTTTCACAGTCAGTGTTTCTCTCCACATACAGGTTGAACAGCTGCCTTTGTACCTGTTTTTATTTTCTGTCCTTTGGAAAACTGGTCGTTCTGTTATGTAATCAGAAAACTTTCAAAAGAGCAAAATATCGTGATGATGCTACGAAGACTATAGAAATTATTTTCAGTACACAAACAGTGTATTATGATTTTTACATAAGTGATTCATTGTTATTTCTATTTGTGAATTAATTCATATGCTGTTAATATACAAGGGTGGCTCATAATAATTTCTCAGTTTGGTAGCAGTGAAGTTACGGAGACAAGAAATAGTCATGGATGTTAAATGGCAAATTGTTGTTTATACACTTTGGTTGTTCTACAGGTAAATCAAACAAGCTGTGTCGAGTTAATATACTTTTTTCATCTAATACACGCATTTCTGAAAATGCTTCCTTTAAATATGCAACCACAGCCAAGAGATTAGCTTTGCATAAAGGCTGAAACAGGAGAAAACAGTTAGCAGGTCTCTGTGCAAAAGTAAGAAGATCTGCAAAAGTGCATCTCTCCTTTGATGAATCTCTTTTTGAATCTTTTTAAATCAATGCATCTCCTTTGATGAATCTCTTTTTGAAATCAAAACAGTCCAAGTGAAATGTTTTCTCCTGGTTCCTGTATTTATGCTAAGCTATGATAAGTGGTTGCTTGATGTACCACTACATTAAACAGACAGACATATTGATATTCATCCTCTTCTCTAACTCTCCACCAGAAAGTTAATAAGTTTACTTCCCAAAATGTTGAAATCTTCCTTTAAAATGGAGCCAACAAAGATTATTAGTCACAGAACAGGCATGAACAATACAATACAATATGAAACAAGTGCACAGTGGAAAAGACGAAGAGAAGGAAAAGAGCCTTCTGATTAATAAAGACGTATTGTTAAAAGTCGTATCTTTTATGAAATCTAAGGCTGTTGTGGTAATCATGGTGATGCTTTCATCCTGGCAACCCTGAAACTCATTTCATGGCTTTTTTGCTCACACTGTAATTAAGAGGCTAACTCCACATAATCAACAGACGTCGCTCAGTGTAATGTTTACATTACCGAGCATACCAGATTATTTCCACTTTACAATAACAGACTACAGACTTAATCACAAAGGGTGCCAGTCAAGAGAATGAGGGCCAAGTTAGGATTAATATGGCCGACACCCTAACACCGACAACAACAACTAACAAAGACATGTGCTGGAGATTTTGATTAAATGGCAACAAAAGTAAGTTCTAACATGGCTCAGAGATAACTAAGGTATGTTAGCACTTACTATAACCTCGTTACTGTATGACTGTTTCCCACCATGTTCTATATTTACACCAATTTAGAGGAGATCCGTTCCTGATCCACTGTTCCCATATAAAAGACTTGTTCTTCTCTAACTGCTGCACAGCTGGCCTGACGCAAAGCGCACGGCGGGCACATTTACAAGTTGCTCAGACAGTAATGTGTCACAAGGGTGGCAGTGACAAAAAAAAAGGGGAGAGAGCGAACATCACCACAGGAACTATGCTCTTTATTACAATCTTATGATACTGGTTAAACCAATAAGGTCATTCGCAGTTGATTATTGCATTTGGAAAAGCATGCACATTCGCAACGCCGGTGTGAGAAGAGAAAGAAAACAACTATGGCAGAGTGAATGCACTTAAGCACTTCTAAGTGCCATCTTAGAAGTCACCTCCGCAAAAACTTTTTTTTTTAAATGAAACGCAAACTGATAATGCCTCCAGATGCTGCTGTGGTGAGAGGGAGTAAAATCTCTTACTGGTGACGGGGGCGGCATTGTTCGGAGTGTCGGCCCTCAGGTACTGCGTGGTCTGGGTGGACGGCTGAGAAAGTCCCTGCGAGCTTCCACTGTCGCTCACGCTGAAAGACGAAGAGCAGAAGAACACGCAGTAGTTAGCCAGAGGAACCTGAGTTATACAAGAAAGTTTGTGTGTAAAGTCCTTCAAAAGTTCTTAGTAACTCCAAGCTAATTTCAGATGAATGATTTAGTAAATTAAAGCAATCAATTATGTGAAGTCAGTGTGGCATCATGAGCTGGATCATAACCTCTTAACAAATTTTAAGAGACTTTCCTGATGACAATTCTTTGTAAATGTGTGTATGAGCAGAAGTTTCACTGACTTAGTATTTAGTACTACAATTAGTGTGTCGTGCAATGTGTTTTAATTTAGTGATGTGTAATTACTTAATACTTATGTTAAATAGAATAAATTTGATCTTCTAAACAGCCAGCACATCCAGCTACTGCCCTCCAACACCACTCTGACCTCTTTACAAACCAACTTAAAATTACTAGAGCTGCAACTAATGATCATTTCTATTATCGATTAATCAGACCATTACATTCTCAATTAATTGTTGAGTTCATAAATTATCAGAAAATAGTGAAAAATGTAAAAAGTTTCCAGGGTCTGATGCCATTTTTTGTCTGACCAACAGTCTAAAACCAAAAGACACTGAGTTTACTATCATAAAAGACTACAAGAAGACCCAAGAACTGAATTTTTGACAAACCTCTGTGATTATCAGAATACTTCATTAGTTAATTCTGTCGATCGAACAATGGGCTTAAGCTCTAAAAAATACCTTGACTTAAATTTTATGCTAATAAAAAAAAGAGGGATTTTACTAATGAAGAGTCTAAACATGACAGACCAAAATATTCTTCTAAAAACACAACAATCCCATCATGCAATGTGATTAGATTAAGCCACTTTGGGGAAACAACATTACTGCAACCAAGTGAAAATATCACAACATGTAAGAAAAAAAATCTTTGTACAATCTGAATTCACAACTGTCTCGATATCTAACCCCTCCCAATAAAGAGTAAGGGGAAGATGCGCTGATCTCATTTCACATCGATATCTGATAACCTGCGACGCTGCCTCCGGCCATCTGGAGCCGAGGTCGCAGGAAGTGAACGACAGGAAAGCTAACATTCAGGTTTAAACTCGATAGCTATAATCGTCTCTGTGGAGATGACCCATTTTTGTTGGTCTTTAAAAAAGCAGCGTTCTGCAGAAAATACCAAGATAACTTTCACAGGTCACAGACAGGAGGCTGTAAATCTGCTTTCTGTGTGCTGGTTTTCATTAGCTTCAATACAACAAGTTGTACTTTTCTTATCTTATATGTAACAAATGGATATCGTCTGTTTGGAAGCAGGACAAGCTTGAGAAACAAACCTGTCCTCCATCTCCACTCTCTTCATGCTGTGCAGGTGCAGGATGGCCAGGATGATGGCCACGAGGAAGATGACGATGCAGCAGACGCTCACACTTATGTAAAACACCTGGGTGGAGGTGGTGGGAGCGGTGGCACCATCTACTGATGAAAAACAAGCCAAATATCAGCAAGGAGACACAGCAAAGGAGAAACTCTGGGAAAGAAAATGGAGCATCGTTGCATGCAAAATACCATCATCGTTATAGAAAAATTCAACAGTGCTTGCTGTTATGGAAGAAGTATAGCTGAAGGTAAAGCATGGAGATGTGATGTAAGGTGATGAGATAAAGAGAGAGGGAAACTATAAGTGCACAGAGGGCTTCACTTAGAGTTAATAGAGGCCTGGAGTAGCCGAGGCTGTCCCCGGGATTCAGTGTCTGAGAGCTTTTCTCATCACCTCTCTAAAAGCCTCAGAGGGCCCCAGGTTCCTCAGGCCTACCCAAGCAGAAGGGAGACAGAGAGACCCACTAATGGTACTTTGTTACTGAGGCAGGGGGCTCACAAAGAGTCTGAATAAATCCCGCTTCAAGAGGACAACCACTCCGAGGGGCGGGTGGCTCAAGGGAGCGCACTTCAATAAGATAAGGAATCTCTCTCTCTTTGGGCTCTGAAATCATACGTCTTTCTTGCTTATGGAAAGTGTGACTAATGTGCACCGTGGAGAGACTTATCTTAGCAAGCCGGTGCCTCCTCTGATAGACAACACAGAGAGATGCAAGAGCAGGAGGTCGGAGGTACGATTACTTACAGTCAGTTCGCGGACCGGTGTTATTGTTGAGTGGAATGGGAATCTTTGGGTCAGAATCTATTCACGAGAAGGAAAGAGAAAAATATCAAGTGTTAACGTCATGACAGACTTATTTCTTCACCATGATGCTTTCTTCTCAAAAACCTGAAATAGTCTTTTTATGTTAAGCTCTAACAAAAGTTTCAGGCTCCCTTGAAAACTTCAAATATTACCATTATCATTACTTCACCATTTGTCCTCTGCTTCAACACTACAGGTACAATCGGAGAGAAAATCTGAGAGGTATAATAGCTCATCGCACATTTTGAGCACCACTCAGGCACACAAAGAATCTCTTGTAAGATGGGATAAATTTGTTTCCACAGGGCGGACGGCAAGAAGCCTCTTGGCCACATGTAATTATCTGCAGACAGTTTAGAAAATAGCACAGAACTGAACACTGAATACAAAAACCTGTTCATCTCCGACCGTAACCCTGTGGACTGTCTGACGCACAACGCTGACAAAATTAAGCGAAACACACAAGCTACATGGATATATTTTGGATTTTCTTTTATGCAAGTATCAAAACAGTATGTTTGACCATTCCCAATGGGTCAACCCAACAGGGCTTTATCACAGAAGACAACTTTTCTATCCCAGCATGAAAAGCACAGGTGTCACTAATAATAACATTAGTTCCTACTTAATGTCCCAATGAGTCAGCAGTCAGTCATCGTTACTATTATCAACTACAGCTGTGCTTTCCCTGCTACGATGTAAAGATGTCTGCTGTGCAAAGATAAATGATCACAGAGAACAAGAAACAATCACTTTCTTAATGCATACCTCTGACCGTGCATTTGTTTCGATCATTAGCTTACTTTTATGGCACATTTTCCTCCTTTTAAAGTTGAGCACTGTGTAGTTGTTGTCATGGATGGTCAGATTGAGCTGCACTGTTAAAACAGCCTCTCCCTCGACCTTGCCGGAACAGAAGAGGTCCACCCTGAAGACTGTGGAGACACAAAAACACGTCATTTAGAGAAACTTTGTCTTCTGCAATTCTTAAATAATATCTCTTTAAAATCTATGGTGGCTATCACAAGTCAGAGGAGCATGATATCAGTGTAAAGATTAATACTTATAATTATAGGCTTTAAATAATTGGAAAGGTTTTGCACTATAATTGAACTGGTTGTATAAAACTCTGTGACCATGTATAAACTTCTCACTTTACAAGCAGAAATCTTCATGAATGACGTACAACTTTACAAAAATATTACGGTACAGACAGAAATGTGAATGTAAATTAATTCCTTGAGGAAAAATGTTTAAAGCAAAAGTTCCAGCATTTGGAAAAACACTTTATTCAACTCTACCTGCCTACCAGCTTTGTTTGTCTAACCCATACAAACATTTGCTGTTTTCGTCACCAGACAACCAGCAGAGACCAAGAAATATTCAAATATGCAAAACACCCCCCTATAAAATGCAACTTGTTTTTTTTGTTTGGATTAAATAAAACAGATATAACACGATAATAAGTGAGCTTAAAAATGCCAGAAAGGCTAGCAGCTCTACCATGTTTTCATTCTTTATGCTAAACTAAGCTAACTGATTAAAGATTAAAGAGCATCGATCGTCTCTCTCCCAACTACTATCAAACTACTCCTTTAATAGAGACTGAGAGCTCACATTATACAGTACATGTTGACACTACGACTCCTCTGCCTATCTGGTTAACTCAGAGCAAGTTGAAGAATTATGAATTTATAGCCCTCATTTCTTTAAAGTCTATCCTGTAGTGTACATGTGGAAGCCATACGAATGCAGGACACAACAAAAGGCTGATAATTGACAAACCAGAGGGAACCCGGGGCACCTCCCCCTGACTGGAGATGTTGCTCTTTGGTTGGTTCATGGCAACGGGGTTCTCCATGAGGAAGCCCAGCCGGTAGTCAACCTACAGAGAAAGAAAGAACGAAAGATGAACAAATATTGTCAGCACTCGAAAGTGGTCGCCTTGCACATGTGAAGCGGTAAATCAACACTTCCCGAAGCCGGTTCGTACCTTCGTCTTGGAATGCCACGTGAAGTGAAGGCTGTTGGTCTCGCTGGGCACCGGCAGGGTGAAGGAGAGGGCATAATGATTCACCACGTTGTCTCGCACGTAGTACAGCTCTGCATCAAGGCCTGTGTGAGCACGGGGGACAGAAAAAAATGGCACCGTATGAGAGAAAATGTTGCAACCGATTTACTTGAATACTTACGAGACCAAGAAGAGAAACCGCTAAACTGGACATAAAAGACAACAATTTTTCTAATTTAGAGGCAGATTTAGACACACACAGAGAACAAGCCTGGGGAAAATCTGCCAACTTGGATTAGGAGGGAGGGGTCCCCCCCCCCCCCAAATAAGAGAGATGGACTAACCACATCTGTTAGTACTTGAGACCTCTTAGTGCCCAAGTGAAAAACTTCAAAACGTTCAAGTGAGACAACATCCAAAATATGACCGCAATGCTTCTATCCAGGAAACAAAAATTGGGCAGGGGAAGGGTTAAGAGGAGGGGGGCTGGAATGCCTTAGATAAAAAAGAAATGTGAAGTTGCACACAAAATCCAGTCTGCACGACCATTCAGTCTTTTGTGAGAGCATATTTTAGGGAACGCCACAACACAAACATCGGAGAGCTAGATGGGCTGGTAGCAGTTCACTTTACCAAAATCAAGCTTGGAAAGTTTCACTGGGCTCACGCTGCAAACAGAGTCATGCAAGTCTAACGTGTGCCGGAGAAATCCCCAACCCTGGCCTGGGGCAGAGCTATCAGTCCTTGAAAGCGTCTGTCTGGCAGAGCGGGGTCCGTCTATCAGTCTCTGAGTATCTAGTTTAAAGGGAAGCGAAGAATGTGCCCAGGCTCCCCCAACACCCCGGGGCCGTCTCAGAGCTCTGCCTTATGGACCTTTCTCACATTGGCTCAATTAAAAACATTCTCAGGCATTTACCAGCTCGCAGAGGGGACGGCTGTTACATAAACTAGAGTCTAACCCAGCCCAAAGTGGAAGACTGCTGCTTTTCCTTACTATTAATTAAGAAATCATGTACAGTATTATGGTGGAAAAGCTAAATGACACAGATTTCAGCATGTAAGTTGCTTTGACACGCACAGAAAAAATAACTTAAATCAATGTAAACATACCGACTAACACCTCATGATCTCAGTAGTCACAAGCACAGTAACAAATCAGTTCATCGTTGTCAAACTCAAGCAACTTTCAGTGAAAACCAAGCAAATTCATCTGCTGCTGATCAACATGAGAGGCAGGTGAAAGTAAAAGTTTGAATTTTGTTGTTGGTAAAAGGCGGATTTGTGATAATGTTTGGAGTTTGCTGTATTAATATAATCAAAACTGAGCCAATAAAATGATTTACTCCATTTATTTCTTCTTCGCAACAACTTAAGCTATACTTTCTTTGCTAAAAGTACTCGAGTATTAATCTGTGTGGCTACTTGAAATGGCAAACAGTGAAATGATTTACACATCAAGCAGATAACAGTTCATTTGGAGTCGTGTTTCTGGCTGCTTGGCGAACATAATGTAATGCATTCTTTCTCCTTGGAGGTCTGTTTAGGGTCTCCACATACTCCTGAGGGGAATATTAGGCTAATTACCTGCTAAATGTTACACCATGTTCACCACATAGTCGCTTACTTTGTTTGTTCATCTCGTCTGGTACTAAACAGGTAGGTACAGTCGACGTTATGGACTTTTTATCTTAAAAAAGCTGTGGATGATTATGCAAAGTGAAGCTGTAGATGAGTTGAAGGATGCTGCAGAGATGAGCCATTGTTAATAAAAAAACGTTAATTACAGCATCTTTAACTTTTGGCCTTGTTTTAAATAAGCAGATATAAATGTGGACACTTCTATGCACACAGTCTCTCATGTATGTAGGCACTTATATACACAGGCACTTACACAGGCGCACATTTCAGTTCTGTAATAATAATAATTGCCTTTCTCGTGCTCAGCTCTGTGTACCTCCCTTGTCTCGACATGTGGCCACACCACTTTGATACCAATTAAACTACGCAACCAGGCGTTCAGGCCTAAAGAGGAGCAGTGTGAGCCTGACTCAAGTTTGACCCTCCCACAGCACCGTACGTAGCCATGCACCGCAACTGCAACGACTTCAAAACAAGAATGCGAAAGAAACGGCAACAGGAGCCTGTCAGAGTACACAGACCGAGCGAGGACAGGCTGTAAGTGGTTCCCGAGGTTGAGGAAGTTGAACCGTGCGCTGCAGTTTCAACCCTGACTCACACTCTCTGCTCGCTGGAATGAGAAAACAGCGTTACCAGAAGGTGTGCCTGTAAACAAGGTTCGTATTAGTTAGTGTTTGTAAGTCTGTAAAGTGCCTCTCTACGTCAGCACGCCGTTTGATGCTACAGATGCAAACACGTCTAAAGCTAACAGTCCTCTTAAATGGAAAAATAACAACATAGTTTTGAATTCCAGCACCATAACTTGGCAGCGTGTCGTGTTTTGAGGGATTATTTCCTGCCGGACATTTCCATTTCTCTCTCTGTTGGTGTTAAGTGATTAACATTAGCTGGGGCAGAGCTCGCCGTGTCACCTGCACTGATCTGAAAACACTCAACTCTAAGACACATGAGCACAAGCTAAATAATGTTTCATGTTTACAGTATTTATTTTCTCATTTTAAAGTTGTTTTTCATACGGCTTAAAATAAAATGACAGAAAATCTTTGTGTGAGCATTTCAACGAAAATTATTTAAGCATCTATTCATAATTTTTTATTCATATTCATAGCTTTTGTGTAATGTACGCAATCTATTCTACCTTAGTAAAATAAACATTTTGCATGAATTAAACTAAATAAGATGTCAGCAAGCCCCTCAGTCCATAAGCACAAACTAACACGTGCAGCTATGTTTGGATAAAACTTTGATGCACGGTTTAGCCGGCAGCGACATGCAACTGTTTTAGCCAGTGACAGCGTCGAGCACAGCCAAATGGGAATGCACGAGTGCAAAGAGGAGGAGGGACTGCTGAATAACCTAAAAAAAAATTATACCCCCTGTTTTAAGTGAGTGACTTAGCTGTGAAAGAGCAAACGTAAATGAAAGACAGTAATGAGGGACATGATTAAAACGATTAGGCAGTACAGTATGTGCTGTGTAAGGAGAGTGATTCATTATAAGTGAACAAAAACTGTAAGAAAACTAGTCACTTCAGAACAAATGAACAAACACAATAAGATAACAAGTACCATCGTTTGAAACAGTTTTGATTCATTCAAGTCTGTCTTAACAGAGTACTCATGTATTATTACATGATAGTACTTTAAGAGTTATTCGTCTCTGTATTCCTTCCCAACAATCTCTCTTTCCTCTGCGTACCTTTCTAACGTGACTCCACAGTAAGAAATAGTCAACAAAATTTGAAGTCCTTGTTCTGATATGAAAAAATACATACTAAAGTTTAGCCAAAGCTAAAATGTGACTTCAGCAGTCTGACTTTGACAAACTGAATATGTATTTTCTAAAGTTAGTCTTTTTATTATGAAATCCCCTCTTGTGTTTCCCTGGACAGTGTGACTTTCTTAATTTGTCTTATTTAAACTACTGAAGCGTCAACCTTAGCTAGTATACACACAATGGATGATTACAGTGATCAATGACTCTGTTAATAGAGCATTAGTGGTCTAAAAACATGAATATATGCTTCACTTTTAAACCAAGGTAAACACAAAGTATATACAGAATATGTTTTAGTTAAAGTAAGTTAGAAATGGTGCAACACAAATGAGAGAGCAGTGGATTAAATTAAAAAAAAATTGGATATAGAAAAAATTGACATGGTTTCTTTTAAAATCCACTTACATATGAGTATATCAGTAGGAGCGATAAGGGAAAACACGCTGCTGATTTTGAACAAATACTGCACATGTCGTCATCGTCAGAGTTGTTGACTGGTTTCTTTCCTCGTGATAAGGAAAGTCAGCATTAGATACACACCTATTTTTTGTGCACCTATTTCTTTTTGTTTTGTTTTACATGTTAATATAGCCTTTTTTGCAACTGTATTGACATTTTTAGCCAATAAGAAGAGACTGTAATGGGCATGTTTATATTTATACAGGAAAAAGGGACAGTCAGTGATGTATGTAATGGGTCATGTCTTATGAATATAAAGCAAACTGACTTCCACAACTAGAGAACAAACATGCTGAGAGGGAAACTTAATGTGGGGCAAAGGGTGCCTCTTTGAAGCAAGTAGTATAAAATCTGCATTGTGCAGCATACTGCTCTACAGTGGCAGCTTTTTTGAGAAAGTCCCGCTTCTCTTTCATTGATAATTCCTCTCATCTAAGGCTTAAACGTAAGAGCTGCATCATCCCGAAAAGAGAGGGAGAGGGAGAAATAATGCTGCTCGCAGACATGCCCGAACTGTTAGACCACCTTTGTCTTTAAGCCTTTATAATAAATGAAAATAAAAACTTAGTTTCATTCATTCCTTTGTTCTTTGAAGTCATTGGGCTTGGTGGCGAATTTGAGGATTAATCCAAACGAGTCGGAGAAGCTTCTGTTAGCCAACCACTATTTACAGCTTGCCAACTAGAAACTGGATATTGCCTTTTACGAGGATATTTGAGATGCTCTTCGAGATGTGAATGCTTAAAAAAGGACAGTTATTCAACACAAAGAGAATCACATGCTCTTTTCCACCAAACACCCTGCTGACATTCCTAAAGCACCAACACATTACACCCTGTTCAATCAGTCCTCTGTAGGTCACTGAGCAGGAGTCAGATTTAGGCTGAGCCGCATATAAAATCAGTCTTTTAAATGAACTAAAAATGGCATATACGGATGTCAACACAGCATTCTAAATGACAGAAAGAGATCAGGAGCGATAAATCAAAGTTTGTCTCAACGTTCTGGGCTTCACAAAGCTTTGAGTCGACATGCAGCGTTCCCTTGCAAGCCGTGGATCGTGTTGCAGACTTTGAAAGGGGAGAACAAAAGGTGGCAGCGGCCAGGTGGTCAGGTCCAGGACAGATATAACAAAGACCCTCTTGTGCGTACAGTCGACGCGATACCTCCCAAAGCCTTCATCCCCGAGTGCTCAGGAGATAAACACTCCCTTGCAGCCTCTCACTAGGAAGACACCGGCCACATTAACCGAGGAAGGAGAAAATGAGGGCCTGCGCGAAACTCTATCAACTGGAAACTCCAAACAAATCCACAGGCATGAATGAGGCAGGAGGGTGGAGGACAATGGATCTCAAGATCCAAGATATTAGACACAAAGGAAAAGCCAAACAGAACTACAAAAAGCTAAAATCTCTAACTGATGAGCAGCTCAGTCGGTCAGCAGGTAAAAACACCATCAGAAGAGTACACTGCCAACCAATAGGTTCAGGAAAAGAGTTTAAAGTTTAAAGTGTTTGCAGCATTTATCCAAAGGACACTCTTTGGAGAACCTCCATACAGATCCATTGCTGCCTAATCCAGCAGAGATTCAATTGAAGATTTGACAACAAGCCAAACAAAGGAACCCAAAATTACCTCAACCCAAAGCAACCTCAGGACTCAAGTGTAAGTAGTTTATAACTGATGTCGTAGGCCACCTCCTCTGTTTAATGACAGTATATCATTTAATAGAGGCCTGCGATGCATCATAGATGTGCTGGATAACGATGGTAAATCAGGACTACAAAGATGCCCATCAACGACAACGACAGCTTCAATACAAACTGACTGGATGGATACTTTGCTCCACTACAAAGCCTGAATCATGACATATTCAAGCCAAACTGGGAATACGCAGTGCTTTCAGTGCCGATTCAAATTAACGCAAGACTCGCTAGTTGCTCAATATAATAAAAGTTCCTCTCTCCAATTGTAGCCTCTCTCACAGGGTATAAACTTGCTCAGAATATATATAACTTGAGTTTTATAGTGTTTAATAAAAACTTGAAGGACAATGCACTTTGACTAGCTTTTGTTCAAACTGCACCACGATTAAGAAGAAAAAGCATATAATGACTTTTTCCATGAAAATTACATTTTGGCTTTGTACCCTCAAACAACCACTGTTTGCTTTAATAACATCCTCTCTAACACGAGGCATGAGGTTCACAATTTCAGCAGGAAATCACCTGACATGCCACCTAATCTCAAATCTCTCAGACATGGAGGGCACTTGAGGTGTTTTTATCCAGGTTATAAAGTCTGCAGGATCGAGGTAAAAAGACCGGATATGTACATTTGTACATATCCGGTATCAGCCTGAAGAAAAAACAGCACCTACTGAGCTCCACTCTTTATCTGAAGTGAGCTGTCACAGACAGTTTGCACTTTCTGACATTTGACATTTGAGAGTAAACAATGAGAACAGAGTTGGTGAATAAATCGTGGCTTATTTCAAGCATGTGACTGAAATGTCACTGTTCCCTGAGGAGACAAACAACATCAGCAGACAAAGACATCTGATCTGTGGATGAGCAGACTGCAACCTTTCTCCAGTTAATACACAAATGCCTTTTCAACACAAGTCTGCATTTTGACTGATGTTCTTTTAATCATCCCACCATCCTCCTCTGCAGTGATTTAATTGCAACCGAGTGGAAAATTAGTGCCACCATCTGTTTATCTCAATGTGTCCAAGAGTCACATAACAATAGTGGATGGAAATATGTATTAATACACATTTTGAATGGCTGATTTTTCTGGATGTGTGGTTAAAATGTGCACGACAGTTGGATGGAAACTTGACTGCTGAGGCTTTTTCATTGGCAGCCACACACCTTTCTTGCCAAAGAAACAGTTAGGCAGAAGCATAGCCAAGCCTCAGTGCATGTCCTGACAGAAAACCATCTTAAGTTTCTTTGCTGTCAGCGACTGAAGGAAAAAAAAAAAAAAAAAAAGAGTATCAAAGTGTAAAATTAAAAAGAAGAGCAATAATAATTTTAAATAATTATGATGATGTAGAAGGTTTTCTTTAAGGTACAACCAAACCGAAGACAACAAGCAAGCTTTTGTAGTTCAGCGGCACTGGTTGCAAAAATAGTCACAGTTGAAAGTATCTTACAGCTAGAAGAAAAACACACATTAAGTCACAATCTCTGTGGTTTTCTTTGACTCGCTTCAAAGAAACCATACATCAGTTTGCCTCTTTTATTCCATGAAGCGCCCCGAGGGCAGACAGGGATGAAGGCAAGCAGAGGAATCTGAGCACGACTGTCTGCCACCGTCTCCCTTCAGAAGCAGCTCCTTGATGGTTATTTGTTGCTTAAAGGAGCTCCTTGGTTTGCTCAACAAATATCAAATGGTTTACTGAAAAAATGATTAGCTGTTTGAGCCAACTAACGGGTCATTAAAGAGGTCTCACGCACGCCATCTTTACGCTATTTTTGGATGCTGTTTTACATGGGCAGCTCTGTGAGTGCAGCAGCAGATTGAAAGCCTGGGCTGTTTGTGCAAGACCAAATATTTTTGTATTTTTTTTAAAAGTTCAGATAGGTGTGTTCCTTACTAAATTATCTTCTATTTTAGAAATGCTGCAGAAACTACAAGGCATGAAAAAAATCTGACTTCCACTCCTCCTAATATTTCTTTTAAATACATTTTAACAACTCAAACTCTAATATTTCTGAAGCTGATATTCTGATTTTAACACGAGGGCGATAATTTATAAAATGGGTAGTTGCTTTACAGAATCTCCTGTAAAGCATCGGCCCATCTTTTGTCTGCTGCTGCTGCTTTTAGACAAAAGGACCTGAAAGTGGGGGCTCCCCTATTCAAAGCACGGGATCCTTGGAGAGTGGCATGAAGGAAATGAATGCTGCTGCCAATCACTCCTCGCCGTTCACAGGCTCTTTTTCAAAGCCCCTGCTTGCCTTTCAGCTCTTTGGAGGAGGGGAGGAAGGCCAGTTAGCTGACATGCACTTGGCCCTTCTTAGAGACGATTTTACACACTTTTTTAGGATATTTCTATTTCTGCTTGCTCAGCCAGAGTTACTAAGCCAAACTCTGACCTGCTCACCTGATTTGGGCAAATGGAAAACATGACCGCATTGCTCAAATTTGCCTGTTGGGAGGCACAATGAAATAAAATGGAAAATGTCTGTGTTTTTTAAGTTCATAATATGTGAGGTAATTGTAATACCAGGTGGAGATTGTCTGATTAAAATCTGTCAACAAAACATGTTTCCCTTTGCCACAAGCAAAGTACTGGGAAAATTAATTGTAATGGAGAGCTGCTTATTTTGTCTACACAATACCAATTTTGGTCGGGGAGTGGGGGAGCTTTGGTTTTGCTTTGACTGGAAAAGCTCAGCACTAATGCAGCGAGCAGCAGGACCAGTGACACAGTAAGTATGCCATGCAGGAACTAGAAAACAGACTCTCTTAGTGCTCGCTTTCCATCAAGAAACATTCCTCCGAGTAACGCGTGAGGGATCAGGCCGACTGGAGATCCTGCCCCGTGGAAAACTGCCTCAAAAAGGTCATTATTGCAGGAGACAGCGAGTGAAGGTTTGGAGAACTTATTTTTACTTCGCGCCTCATCCTCGACATGAGCATGTGGATGGACAGAACGCCAGGAAAACAGAGGAAGAAAGAGAGAAAGCTAACGAAGCTTGTAAAAGTCGTAGCTTGGGTCACGGGCTGTATGGATGACGTCTGAGGCTCACCCTGGTGTTTAAAGAGCAGGGTGATGTAGTTTCTCTCCAGCAATCATCTAAACATCATCTGAAATAAAAGACCATCACAAGAAAGTCATTTTTATAGCTGAAATGCTGAAGTTTTTCTTGTTACAGGTACTTGAAAGTGAAGATTTGCTTCTTTTCTCTTTCATTTAAATGCAAACTGAATTTCTTTGTAAATGTTGGTCAGACAAAATAAGACATTTTAACACATCAAAGTGTGCTCTAGAAAACTGTGACAGCCATTTTTCTGATGCTTTAAAGGCTAATTGATTCATCGATTCTTTCCTCAAGTGCTCATGTTTAGATCAATGAGGTGGCTTCACGTCTAAAAGAAAGAAGTGTGATCCAGATTGGAAGCAGCTCCTCTCCTGTGGGTACTGTAAATTTGCCATGTTTTGTAAATTTTTCAACTGCCAGCAAAAACTGATCCTCTGGGTTAAGCGTGCTTTAAAGTTACTGAATTACGGCTGGCAGCTGCAGCACAATTCAAGCCGAGGATGCGGGTCCTGAGATACAGCTGATATGGGAGCTGAGGGCAGGAGTGGACGGAGAGAGTCGGCTTCTTGAGACAGTTTACTGCCCATTAGTCATATGCAGAAACAATCAGGGATGCTGCCTGTGGTTCATCCACCGGCAAACAGGCTGTGTACGCAAAACCCCGTTTCAGTTCGTGCACAACGTTTTCCTGTTCCCCTCCAACCCCCTGAGAGTCGGCCTGTTTGTTAAAGTTATCAAAATGAAATCCTGAACAGACAGTCCACCTGCAGAAAAAGCAGAGAGACGACAGCAAGACGACATCATTCGTTTTTTTTACCTTTTCACAATAATGTCTCTCTGCTTTACTGGCAATAAATTTATTCATTCATCACATCAAGTTTTGCAAAAATCTGACATTTCAGGCTTTGGTATCTGTTTGTACAGGCAACCCAGCTCAGAAGATGATCTGACTGTAATGAAAAAGCAGCATCATGTTTATTGTTAATGTCTGAGAATGTCACTAAACGTTTTGATATTTGACGACGGACACTGTCGACTGTTCCATCTAATATTAACCCTAATGTTAGGAACAGGACGGATCGCTTCCTGCAGGCCACGATTCAGAGCTTTAAAGAGGATCAACACAATGATTTGATGTGCTTCAAAGCTGGAGGATCACCGGTCGGCATCCACCAGCTGCCACTGATTCACACTAACGAGCTAACTGCTAACTCATTAGTAGTCCAGAGTGACGGCCAGATGTTTATTTAAAGAAAGTCTACGAACGATGTCCACTCTGTCTCTTCAAACATCATACTGATATACAGCAGATATGCACATCAACTGTTAAGCTGCTGCATGTGATGCCGTTATTAAGATTAAAATCAGTTTAATCATTTCGGTAGAATTTATCATTCAGCCCTTCCTGTATGTTAGTAAAAGGCAGACATTTTGACATGCCATACCAGAACAAGCACAGGCCTAACAAATAAAATAAATGACTGCTTTGGTCCATATTATAGTCATCCAGCTACAGGCCTTTTCCACAGCAGACATTTAGACCTGTCGTAGTAGGTAAAGCACAGGTGTAACTACTCATTCATTCATTTTACTATCTAATACCTGTGTTTTCCCACAGAGGCATGTCATGAAAAAGTCCTACTGTGCATGCGGGCTCACCAATCATTAATATTATTAATATACACTCGTGTCTCCTGTCATGACATGCAAAAACATCCGAGACATCATCTAGCATCATTAATCACACAAAGTCTAAATAATACTGCAGCTATCTGAGTATTTTCTTTAAATGTCTGCTGCGCCGGATACTCTTATGTCAGCGACCAGATTCTCTGGAAACTCGACAGCGCCAACGGACACGAGCCCTTTGAGGTTTGGAGAAAAGTTTTAGAAGATAAAATCCCTTTTTTTGTCAACAGGAAGTTGTAGGCATGTACAGTATGTCAGAGCATGAGTGGATATAAAGGGCTGGTAGCAGCTGGGCACTGAGACCAATCTGAAAAAACATTTAATCTTTTCACATTATCATTCAGTTTTCATTCAGAAAAAAAACTTTTAATCCAAATCATTACGTCTTTTATGTTAACTGATCAACCAGCTTTAAAAACTTTTCTTACGACAACGCTTTCGCTCTACAACAAACAAAACCAAAGCAAACTCCACATGAACGTGCAGTGAGCGCTGTCCATCACCGACATGATGCCAGCTTCACTTCTCTCCGACATGTTTTTTTCCTACGCCAGTCGCCTCTGCATCATGGAAGTTTTCTGTCCACGCATACTTTCAGTTCCGCGCACATTAGGAGATTTCTAAAGTGCGACCAGACAAGGTTTCAGGCAAAACCACGAGAGAGGCCCTCGCCTGGCAACAGCACATTAACTGCATCGTGGAGGAAGAGAAACCAGGAGGAAGAGGAGGAACGAGAAGGAACAAGAGGAACCACAAGTGAGGGAGTCAGCCTGGCAGCGCTGAATAACTGCACAAGCGCGGAGAGCTCTGCCAACACAACTTCCTGCTAAAAACCTGGACACACTTTATAAACAGACAACAGGAACTGACTTCACAAGTCCTGCTAAATAAAATCGGAAACGCTGATGATCCTACAAAACAATGACATTGTTAGGGGTGTAACATGGGAGTACATGCATCTGAGCGAAAAGTTTCAGGTTAAAGAAGGCACGAATAAACTGTGCAGAACTGTGCAGGATTAAAATGCAAACTTTAGTGAAGGGCCGGATGTTGTTAATTCATTCAGAACAGCACGTGGATGTGTTAGAGTTGGTGCAGTGCAGACAAACAACTTTCAAGACCCTCCCTCATAATTTCAGTCTGCTGTGAGAGAACAATTCAGTTTTAACAATAATGACAACGGAAAAGATGAGTGGATTGTACCAAAGCTTTACACCGACAATGGCAATCGGGTGTGTAGCTGGTAGCACATCGGACATGCTAACTCATTTAAAGCGGGCATCATTGGGACAAGCAAACAGAGTATGGTACCAAAAATGTACCAAATCAAGACGTCAAAAGCAGAGGTACGAACCGAACTTCGATTTTTGGGAACCTTTACACCCCAAATTTATTCACAGCGGCAATATCAGTCAGTTTGAGAAGGTGCAAAATCAGCTTTCTCCCTCTACAGAGACATTACGCACCAACACTTCTACCCATTCATTAAAGTGCACAATGGCACTCGAACGGTAAATGAGAAGCTCCAAACTGCGCCCTCCAGACATTTTCAGTAAACCCCAAATTAACAACTCAGGAACCGATCGACTGGCTCGACCTTGGCACAGAGATCAAGGATATTTTCCAGTTCACAACATGCACAATTCTGTCTATTTTACTGGTTTAATAGTTCAAATACTAATCTTTTTATGTGGCCATAGCACAACTCTGAATCATATATAAGACACAACTTTGTGCATCTTCTGCAGCTGCACTATGGAGCCCAACAGCACCATGAACACATTGATCCAAACGCACCTCCCTGCAGGTGACGTCATGCAACACGGACACAAATGCTCTGGTTTTGGTTTAAATGTATGGGTTAGTCACTTCCTCCTTTCAAAAAAGCTCCTGGTGACACATCAGCACACCTTCCTCGACGCAGACCACCACAGCTTCGACCTTCAAGCCCGTTTACTCATCGTTGAACTTCTGAGCTGCAGCGATGAGTCGATTCGCTGACTCACAGACAACTAAACTCAACTATTTTGATAATCTTGTAATTGCTTAAGTTATTTTTCCAGCACAAATTCCCAAAATATATGATTCTTTCAGGTTCTGAAACGTGAAAACTTGCTTCTTTTCTCTTAATTGCATTACAATAAATTGAATATTTTGGGGATTTAGCTACTGATCGGACAAACCAAGATATTTAATAAGTTCATCACGTGCTGTGATAGTTCATTTGGACTGTTTTCTAATGTTTAATAGACCAATTAATTGAGAAAATCATCAGAATAATACTCAGATGTAGGCCTTTTGAACATCACGGGACAGATTTAAGCTAAAGATCCACACATGATAAGTGCACCACATGTGTATGGTCATGTTAACATCTGCAGCACAGCTCATTTAAATCAATTATCACCCAGCTGTCTAATATTTCTGTGAAGACACAGGGCAGATTTACACTCCCACAACAAATAAAACAAGCTATTTTCTCCTGTCACAGTACATCATCACTATTTTAGCATATTTAGAGCCAATATCTGAGTCATATTTGCATTTTTTAACCACAGTGAGCGTAACCTCAGACCAAATCCTGTCTTCTGACAGTTCAGTTTCACTTCACCTCACCACACAAACCACCACCAAATACACCAAAACGAAACGAAAGAAATAATTTTTTTTTTGTGCATTACAGTCAAATCTGCAGACTTACAGCAACCTGTGTGTGCGGCCCAATAAAAGTGGGTTATATTCTTATTTAAGGTGTGCAGATATGAGGGGACACATACAGATAATATCAAACTTTACAGACAGGTGGCCTCTTTTCTTTCTTTCTTTCTTACCTAAAAGCTTCTTGACCTCCTCCACGCTCATGTATATGTTGACACTGGGGTTGTTGTTGTTGTTCGGGCTGGCCAGGCAGGCGGCCCCCTCCAGCAGCAGGAAGAAGCAGGAAGAAGAAGCCCCCCAGCCTCCACGGCACCGAGTGCGGCCACCCTCGGGACTCGGGCGGGCGGGCCGCCGCAGCCGTGAATCCGCCCCGACATCGCGGCCGCGCGGCTCGCAGTTCTCTCGGTGTTCCGCTGATCCGCTTCTCATCCGCCTCTGAAGTTCAGCCCAGCCCGAGAGGCACCATAACGAGTCGCTTTTTTCACCACTTTTCTCTCCTCTTTTTTTTTCCAACCCCCCCCTCACCCTTGTCCTTTCTCTCCAGTTAGCCGAGGCAGGCTAAATGAGTTAGCCCGGGTTGGGGTGAAGTTTTCCCTCAAATGTTTCTCTTTTTCTTTCTTTATCTTGCCTTTTCTTTCTTTCTTTCTTCAGCGGCGGCGCCACATTGTGTCGCTTTGATTCGCGAAAGGCGGAAACAGAAAGAAACAAAGTGAGTTAACACATCCAGCAGCGCCCCCCCCACCTCACCTCCTCTCCTCTCCTCTCCTCACCTCCTCACGGTGCGTCCTCCCCCCGCGGCTCCTGCTCGGCCCGCTGTCTCAGCTTTCAGCGGGAGGAGGCGTTCACTGCCCCCACTGTGGGAAGGTGGTGAGGCCTTCAGGGGCTGTGGGAAAACAAGACATGTTGTTTCTGACATGCTAAAAAATATTCAGAAAGAAAAAAACACAAACAGGAATAGATGTTAAAACTAAAAATATATAATAGAGTATAATTATTATATATCTTTATATTTGTTGTGTAGGTCTGCAAATGTGCTCTTTATTTTTATTTTTTATTTACATTTTTACTCCTTTTTATTGATATTCTGCAGATCTGCAATTGTGCTTTTTAACTTAGCTTTTTAAGTTATATTCATCTATCTATCTATCTATCTATCTATCTATCTATCTATCTATCTATCTATCTATCTATCTATCTATCTATCTATCTATCTATCTAGACAAGTACATATATGGAGGATGTTTATTGCGTATTTATGCATATTTTTACCTTCTCTATTTTTTGTTCTTCTTTTCATATTTGTCTTACTATTTAAGTTGCTCTAACTAAAGAATTTCCCCCTTTGTGGGATCAATAAAGTTTTATCTTACCTTAAAGTAATAAAATAAAATATAGACCTGAAATATGAAACTAAAATAAAATATGTGACTAAAGATTATATAAATGAGATTACAGATAATAGTGTTGGAAGTATATATGTGTGCAAAATGGAACAAAGTGCAAAATAATTTGATTTGGTGATAAATGAGCTTTATTGGACAGGTATGTGAACATGCAAGGGATATGAGTTGTTTTTATAACTCTCATTGTTTTTTCTCTTATTGTTGTCATTAGATAGAAATTTATTTCAGATCAGTCCAGATAAAAGAGTAGACATTACATAAAATAATAAATATCATGGTGTAAAATAACACGCAGAAAAGAAATCAGCAGATTAATTGAGAGTGAAAATAATCATTAGCTGCAGTCAGATTCAAAATAGTTCAACATGAGCTCCACCTCAACACCTACAGTAAAATCCTGCTTTTACATTAATGCATGAGGAATAATAATCTAATTATACATAGATATAATAATACCACAGTTACAGGAGATATTTTTCTGCGGTGAGTACTTTGATTACTTTAATACTTTACTTTACTTACTTGCAGGGCTTTCACTTGTAAAAGAGATTTTTATGGTACTTTTGGCCTATTTAAGTAAAATTTAAGTAAAGGAACTGAATATTTCCTCCATTACTGCTTTAAAGTACTTATCGCTGATAAATGTTCATCAGGAATAATACAATATCCAATAAATATGATTGCAGTAGTGATAAACTATCAAAATATTTCCAATACACTTGCTTTTTGATATTCATATTAACCATAAGCGCAGACAGAAAGGTACTTGAGACTGTCTGATGTTCTTGAAGGCAGCACAGAAACCGCAGGTCTGAAGAACAAGTGGGATGATGATCTCAAACATGCCAAGGGGAGGTGGAGGGGAATATTTTCAGTAGTAAAACTAGTAGTAAGATATCAGAAGATTGAATTGAAAAAGACACAATTAAATTAAGTTTCTTCTTTATTATTTTAGTCTTTGTGTTAGTTTTATGGGTCAGGTCAGTGGTCTTCAGTCATCAGCGGTGGGAGGTAACTGCCCCTGCCACTTTTGCATTTTCAAACCCAAACTTTTTTTTTTACCCAAAGACAGAATGAAAATCACTGGGAAAACATGGGCCCTTTAAAAATATAATTTTGTGAAAGCTTAAAGAATACACTATACAGCAATAAACCATGATGTAAAAAAGATGATTTCACTGGTTTTACAGCAGTTAAGGCTGCACATTGTGTAGTATTACAGTAGCTGCACACAGGCCTATTGTAGTAACTCCGGAGGTTTGGCACATTATACGCAGTATGTTGAATAAATGTCTCAGAAAAGTTTTGGGTGACCACAAGCCTCAAAATCAGCCTCAGTTTTGCTGGAACTGTGTTGGAGGAATATGCAATATTTTTCCAAAGAAGACTCACTAGTTTGGTCTTTTAATGATGTTTGTCGAGAGCTTAAAAATATCCCATAGATATTAGTCAGTGTTTTTTCATCTGGTGAATGTGGCAGTATTGTGTAATCTTTATATATTGCTTTATATGGAAAAATCTGCATTTGTATTTTCTCATTTATCCTGATTTTTCTTTAATCCCCCTCCTGTATGAACACAGTCTCAGGATTCTTATGAGGATTTATCACTTTGTCTTTGGTGAGCTGCTTTTCAAATGTCGTTCTGGCTCTTACTTTTCTTTTTCTAGGGGAATTTTGGAGATATCCGTGATTACTTGAGTGGATGAGTAGGATCAGACTCACTGATGATCAAGACAGACCTGCCCACTGTTTGTTTTCCACCATGAGGCAGGCATGTCCCCATCTGCCTCATTTGGATTTAGCTCAGTTTAGACTCTTTATTTTTTGCCACACCAATGTGAACTACAGTTACCCAACAATATGACTTAAAGTACGCACACAAAGAAGAAGCTTTAATTTGAAGTATGACATTCAATAATTCACTGAATAATTACATTCACATCAACCCCAAAAGACACCAGCAACACACGAACATTTTAACATTTTTATTATTAAAATATTCACCTACAAAATGGCCTATAAACACTATTTACAGAATAGCGAGCAGTGATGCCTGCTAAGACACAGAGAAATATATTTATACACACAGGAAACACTGTGCAGCATTGTCAGAGGAAGAGATGATTTTTTTTATGGGGTGCGGAGAACACGTACATTTCCCATCGTCTTTATAAGGAGATCACGGGGCCGGCGTGAGGACAACATCGGGGCTCGGGGACACTCTACAGTTATTTCCCTGAGGGACAAACCTGCAGCTGAATCACAAATGATAAAAACCTCTCCTAATGTGTCAGCATGGACATAGAAATGAGGTATATAAGGTCTCTGATGCAGCACAGTGGACTGCTTGACGTTAATATTGTACAAAAAAAATCAGTCACCAAACTTCACAAATGATAAATGATCTGGGCCGTTTTCCATTTGATCGATTTTAGTCCTCTCGTGAAGCAGGAATGAAGCACATCCTTATTTTCAGATGAATCGCGATCCATTTCTAAAATCTTACAGTGGGTTCTGACAGGGTTTCTCAGCACAAACATGACCATAATCAGTTACTTCAAGTAGATTATAAACACCAAAATTGAAGTTAGGTTTTTCACATGACAGTGATGACAGTCCTTTCATCAATATCCAAGTGCTGAAAAAAAAAGAAGAAAAGATTCATTTTTAGGATAATTGCTGAAAATCTTGTGATCCTCTACAGCAGCTGGAAAGAAACATTTCATGACAAAAGAAAATCTTTATGTTGATTTTGTTTAAAAAAACAACAAACCTTTATTGTTGTCTGTTTGTTCTTCTGGCTGTGAAGAAAGTTCATATTCACATATTAAAAGATTTGCATTGATTTATTTGCTAAAAAAAACAACCTTTTTGTTTTTGACAGTTTTTCTTAACTCACTCTGACTTTTCTTGGGAAGCACCGGTTCACAAATCTCTCTATAACAAACATCCTGCTGCACTTTATACGTCCTTTTATACCTGCGAAGGACAAAAACACAATCGTGGATTTAATGAACTGGTTGCAAACGATCTCACAGCTTCTTTGCACTTCACATGTTGAGACGTCATGTGATGAGTAAAAGCATGCAAGGCCAGAACAGGACGATCTGAGCCCGATAAGACTTACAGGTAGTGGCACACTCCGCCCTCCCACACAGGCACGCTCTTGGTTTCGGAGTAGAGACGGGTGCAGGGGTGTGGCACTCGCTGGCACACTGCAAACAGCGGTTACACAACACGAGGTATGAATGTTTTCAGTACTGAAGAGGAAGAAAAACTCTGCTGGATGGTTTAGGAGTCATGTGGGATGGAGCCGGGCCCTGCTCACTGGCTGATGGATGGTTTTAGGAAAGGAATGTTTAAACAATCTGACGCTGGATGTTTAGGTGAAGAAAAGGACTCGAGAGGGCCGAGGGTATGTCCAGCGTCTCCTTGTGCACAGCTTCATCAACATGAACTTATTAGAGGAGTCAAACTGATGCTGTTTTACTCTGTTTTTCACTGTTTTACTGAACATATTCCTTACATGTAGTTAGTGGGGAAAAAACAACATTTTTTCACCTTTAGTAAGGTAAAAACTATGATTAAAGCAGCTTTTCATAAAGGAGCAGACACCAATGATCTGAATAATTATCTGTATAAATATGAGAAAGGCAAGAAATGACATTTTCTGCATGCAACTAAGTTAGAACTGTATCTATGTATTAAAATAAGAATCATATAATCAACTGCTTTGATAAATGTAAACATGCATTTCTATGATTATTAACTTCAGTAAGGCACTGGACACTGTAGATAACGCATTACTGCTGACAGTTGGCTATAAACGGTGGTAGTGATGGTCAATGGACTTTTCCCATTTACAGTCTGTACATTTAATAAGAGCCATAACTGTGTATTATGTCTTAAAAAATGTATGCAAGTGTACATGAAGAGATTTCAATCATCTATAGTAATGAAGATAAAAACCAACTTTCATTATTAATAATATTTGAAATCATTTTCACAGGCACGTCTAATTTTACGTTCTTTTGAGCTAAATGAGCCTTTAAAAATTGGGCCGAAAGACAGAAAGACATGGGGGAAAGGCAGAGTAAATATCAAAGATAAAAAGAGTAAAATCAGAACAAAGATGGGTATTGTTCACAGATAATATACTGCTGCCTCGTCCACTTCCCCCCAAGAACATTCAGAAGAAAAACTGAGTTACAAATGCCATTGCTTCCCTAAGAAAAGGAGGAAAAGTGGTGCGGTCCAAATAACAAGCTGCTTTGTGCCTTCATCGATGCTGTATTCATGCCCTTAAGCCTTAAAGTTAACTGAGACATTCATATATGTCAGACGGGTCAACTGTCAGCGGAGCGTGTTTCCTGCTTTCCAGAAAGCTCAGGTCTAAACATAGCTCCGCTCTCACTGTCGGTGTACATGATGAAATGCAAATCTAATCTATCTGCAGAGCGTTCATTCACACCACGAGATGCTACGCTGGGGACGCACAAAGAGAAGAAAGAAAAAATATGAAAAAATATGAAACACACTGTACTGTTTTCACTTAAAGTATCATTAGAGTCCATCCATTTTCTAGATTATTGTCCTTTTCGAGGGGGCTTGGGCTCTTAGCAGGCATTGAATCAACTTTCCAATCCAGGTGACCGACATTTTCTTTTTTTAGACACAGGGGGAACATACCAACACAGAAACCTTGGACCTCCTAGTTGTGAGGTGACAGTGGAAATCACTGGACCGCTGTGCTGCCAAATATTCAAATTTCCTTCTTATGATGGAGCCACTGATAAAAGACGAAGGACAGACTGCTTCAGTCGTATCACAGCTTCTAGTTGTGCGGTTTCAGGGACGACAGTGTCGACCTTTTGTCTTCTACTTTCCTTACTTTACTATCCACACTGAAATGTTTCAACAACTGATCAATGGAAAGACATTAAAACTGGTACAAGCATTCGTGTCCTCATCAGGTTGAATTCTTAATCACTGCTGCCCTGACTTTTTCTTTACCTTCATCATCAGTTCCAAATTTTTGTTTGTTTGTCCGGTTCCTCCAAAACCGAAGACATTCCCATCAGATTCAGTGTGTTGTGTTTGGTGCTAATAAAGACATATTGGCATGAACTAACATGTAAACATGGTTTAAAACATTATACTTGTATATGTCAGCATGTTAGCACTGCTATTATGATGTTAGCATTTAGCACAAAGTGCCACCATCCCTCACAAAGCTGCTCACTGTAGACTCCAGTGCTTGTTAAGACATACATGACTTATTGTTTTAAAGAAAACATTTACATGTGTGCGCCCTGCCTCTTGCCTAATGCCAGATGGGAAAGACTCATGACTCTGTAAAGAACAGGCAAACATATATATATATATATAATGGATGGATTGATTTACATGGATGTTACTGACTTCACCAATCAACGTGTAGATCAAATGTTTAGGACAAAAATCAACCTCCCTAAAGAAACCATGTGTTTAAAAATCCTTTTTTATGCCTTACAACATCAACAGAATGAGTGACTGTCCAGCTTGTTTGCCAGAAAGCAGCTGAACCTTCCC